>CAXIVR010000014.1:37723331-38323331 GCA_964035755.1 Teleogryllus oceanicus
TTTTGGAAGCCTTTTCCCCGAGCCCCCCCGGTGACTCATTTAAATATAGGTTTCTGAGCGAAATAATTTCCTCCAGCCCGCAAGAAGAAATTTCAGCAACCCAGAATGGCAACACAGGCCCCGGCCCGGGATAAACCCCAATATTGCCTCAAGATCCAATACTGTCACCGACATCTTTGATCTTTATTATTCGTGCTTGAGGGAAGGGGGGTATCCAGAAAGAGGGAAAAAACAGCGCTTGGCTCCCCCCCTGGGGGAATAAATCACCTGAAGATCCATCATAACCGGGCCATTGTGTATTTTGAAAAGCTGGCGGTTCTGGAGAGAATATAAAGACTAAAAAAAGCTGTGGGGGGGGGAGGGGGCCTTCGAAAATCATAGGGTTTGAGAGCCTGCCGACTGTTAGCAGTCCAGTTTCCAAACACCCCCAAAAGCAAGGGGGAAGAGATGAAGAGAGGCCCAAAAACAGTTTTTGGCTGTCATTAAAATTTTAAAAACATTAACCGGCCAGGGGGGAGTAAATTTCCCGCCTGAATTTAAGGGCCAACGTACCTGAAAGATTTTTGAGTATCTGAGTAAAAACCCTGATTTAAACTTAAATAAGGTAAATTTTATCACGGCTGGTGTCCGCAAGGTGGGAGGGTCCACCATTATGGAATGTGATGACGAGGTTTTTTCGGCTTCCCCCCAGAAGGAACCAGTATTATTTTTTCGCAATTTTTTTAACGTCCCCGTGGACATTGGGGAAATTGGTTATTTGCAAGAAGCACGCTATTGTTATCGGGGTTGAAGCCCTGGGTGTTAGCTGAGCACAAGACTGAGGTTTCCAGTCATAGCAGGAAAAAGAGAGAAACCATCCCCTCGTCGGAGACCCCCATATTGATCGCAGCCGTCGATCAAATATCTTGGTCCATGATTGACGCCGTTGACATTTGCGACCACCAGCACCAGCAATAAAGCTGCGGAATTGGGTTTGCCGACTAATGCCCAAAATACCTTGAGAGAAACGGAAGTTTTCCCTTGGTTGTGAGGCCCGTTTTTTTTCAGGGAGCCCAGAGGGGCCCAACTCCATGTCGATAAATAGTTACACCCGAGGGAGGGTCAGTGTGGTTACAGCATTGGGGTAGTTTGGGCTTTCCCGCACTGTGTCAACGATGCATTTGGGCCATCGCGGATGCCTGTAGATATTTCCCAGGGGGAAAGATGGAGGCGATACCCCAAAGAAGAGGAGAACCCAAATGCTGACAACACGTCGAATGGAGGATGAGGGGACGTCCTTTAAAAGGAAGATGGACATACCGCATGATTCCCCACCGTGGATCAACCAAACACGGGGAAGTAAATTTTTTTGAAAAGGGTCTGACACGGATGCTTTTGGATATTCCAGTTAAGCTTTTGGGTCCCCCTTCTGTCCATTATGTGAACCCGTCGAAGAGCCGAGATGTTTCTTCCAGTGCCCCGATACCATCTGCAGCGACGGAGTTGAGATACTGGGGTCGACCGCTGACACCCAAGCAAGGTGGGGGCGCCGCCTCAGAAACAACGGGGTGGGTGAGCTCGTATGGCAAAATAATAGCTGGGGTCAGGGAAAAAAAGGGGAAAAAAGGGGGTGATTGATCCTCGTTTGACCCCTTTCCTGTTTTAGAAGAGAAGTGGCTTGTGACGTTACTTAATCCACCCTGTGATGTAAGTAAGGGGGTTTCCATGGGAGGATGGAGGAGAAGGGGGGTTGGTTTTAGTGGTAAAATCTCACACTATCATGTGGAGGGCCGATTGTCTTTTAAGATTTCCACCACCCTCAAAAAAAAAAAAAAAAAAAAACCCCAAAAACACACACACAATAATATATATAGTGTGTGTGTGTGTGTGTGTGGGGTGTGGGTGCCCGGGAAGTTTTTCCCTTTTTACCCAAAAAAACCTTTTTTACGTTTTCCAATGGGTATTAAAATTGAGGGGAAAAATTTTAAATAAATTGAGGAAAATACTTTTCATACTAATGTGCCTGAAACGTTGAAAATCCCCCAAATTCCGCTGCCGAGTCAAGTGCGCAACTTTCCGAGCTGCACCCGCTGCGAATCCATCGCACCGGTTTGTGGGAACCTTTAAGGCTCGGTCAACCCAGAGGGGAACGAAGACTCCCCAACACGGGCGGACTCCCACGAAACTGCAGCTGCAGCGAAAGAAACGCGTTACAAATTTCGCCGCCGATTAAACGCTGTTAAACCATTGCCGCGACGCTCGCCTGTCGCGCGGGTATGAACGTGCTGATAAGGCAACTCGTGACGCGAAACTTCCGCTTCAGCGAATTCGCGTAGGCTGCGAATCCGCGTAGGGTGCGAATCTTCCGTGTCGGTCGGGAGCCTTTCAGATTGGGCTTGCGTAACGACTCTTTTAAACGTTCGTTGAACCTCCGCGGTGCTTCGGCGTGGCCCCGCACGAGCGCCCGCGTCCCGGCCTGGCCCGGCCGACGCCTGTGAACTTCGCGCTCCGCTGCTCCGCCAGCAGCGCTGCCCCATTGTGCGCCATGTGCCCATTCGAGGCGCCAATCGCAATTTGTCGCTCTTTTCAGCCGCCGCTGCCGCTGCGACGCGCTCTCCATGGCGACTAGGGGGTTGGGGGGGAGCCCACAGTCGCGCCACGCCCCGTTCCCAATCGCCGCTACGCGTAGTAATCGGGGCCACTTGAAGCATGCCGGTCAATACACTAGCGACCGCTCTAGCACGACCAGGAGTTGCACTAACATCCATCTACGAGTGATTAGGTTCAAAGTCCGGTTTATCTATGTGAAATTTGAGATGGCAAAGTGAGTTCGCGGTCCTTTATGTTGCCCTTCCGGATTCTTCTGTTTTCCCTTTCACATACTTCCGCAACCTTCAGCCATAATTCATTCCACTGAAGGCTTATAATGTTCCCGGGCTAAAACCCCAAATTTTAAGTTTTAAAAAAAATATTTTAATTCCCTTTTACATTGGGAAGGGAAAAAAGCATTGCCGTTTGTTCTTTTATTGTATCCCCAGAAATTTTTTCATAAAAAATTTCAAGAAAATTTGAATATATCTGTCTATCATAAATAACAAATATTTTAAAAGTTGTCCCATAGCATTATGGTCGCAGGACTGCTTCCTGTACCGCAGTATCCTGGTTGTTACCACGAAATAAGCGTAAGGAAATTAGTTAATGAATACCATGGATAATAATCATCTTGGAACTGGCTTACAGTCTAATCGATTATGATAATGATGATTTTTCTAAAATATTATTTCAAAATAACTTCTAATATTTTCCAAGTGCATTGGGTTTTTAGTCATTATTTAGGAGAACTGACAATCATAACAAGGAATATGGAATCTTATCCTCAAGCTCGTACACATTATATGACACATTTTCCGTATAATAAATCGCTAAGTCTCGCGTAACCAAGCTTAATCAATCGGGCTGTGATACATTGAAATGTTTGTTCAATTTGGATAAACTTAAAATAATTGGTTTCAATACACATTTGTTCTATTCGTTTTTTAAAAATTACATCTCGGGTTTTAATTTATGGAATGTCGCATTTTCGCCGTCTATTTATAGTGTGAAAATACATTTAAATGGAAATGCGAGGGAAAATGATGGTTATTTATTGGTGCTTTCGGTTCCAAGAATAGGTCCAGCATTTTTCTTCCCTTCCTTCTATCAGACACTTTCGATGATAAGAACAAATGATGCCAAAAATATAGGGAGCAATGAACGATGATTATTTTTATAGAATTACTACCTCAATTGCAAATAGTACATAATATTTGTATGTATGTATTTAGGATTTTGAGTTGGTAGTCTGATTTCGCCGGCCAGCTACCGGTGTCCCCCTTGCCTGGGTCTAGTTAAATTCCCATGCATGGGGTAAGAGCGACTTGAGGCGAACATGACGTATTCACTTCACCGAAACTAAAAACAAATCCTCCTGCTTGAGCTTTTCTTCGTCACACAGCTACAGAAACTGTGACGAATTTGAAGGAACGCTACAACTACATTTTTGCCTCGACCGGTAATCGAACCCGGCGACCACAGAACAGGAAGCTAGTACGCTGCCCATGAGCCATCCCAGAGGCTAATATCATTTAATTTTTTTTTTAATTATTAAAACTAACTTGTCCCAATTTTATCTTTTTTAAACTATTTTTGATCCTCACTGAGCCTGTTAACATTACGCTGACGCGTCGATCGAATTTAGCGCTAAGCCAATGATGACCGCCACCGCCCAATGTGCTGGGGGCTGGCACGCGAGCGACTCCGTATGTCGGCGCTGCGGGGCCGTGACATCATCCAGGAAGCGGGCGGAAGGCTCGGGGCTCGGGGCGCGCCCGCGGGGGCCCGGCGCCGCAGGCGGGGGCCGCCGGCAGATTACAGGGGCTCAGGGGCCCGCCCGCGATCGCCGCAACGAGGCGAGCAGCAGGCCGCAGCGAGGGGCGGGCACACATGAAGCCATTCCGAGAATGCTCGGACCGGGAGAGATGGCTCAGGGCTTCAACTGGTATCGCTGCACCCCCTCTGACCGACGTTCGAGTCCCGACGGTGGGAGGATTTTCGTCGCTACCTTTTCAGCTAGGTCGAATTCAGTCGCCGTCTGGGGGAGAATTCTAGCGGCCGGCTGCTCTGATCGGTAGTTTTCCATGGTGTTTGCGATTAACACCAGGCGAATGCCGGAGCAGTACCCTAACAAACGGGCCACGGACCGCGCGCGATCTTTCCTTCTTCTTCCTTGTCCTATCCTCTCCCGTTACACACACACGCACACACACACACACTTACACTAACATGCACAACACCCCTGCGCGGTCGGGAGCTTAGGGCTTCTCCCGGCTGCGGCGGTGTCCCGCTGGTGAGAGATACCTGGTTGATTTTTCCTATTGGTGGATATACGTATAATTATAGGTGCATATTTTACATATTTCATTAAAAAACATATTCGTATACTTATAGGCACATATTTTACATATTCGTATATTTATATGTGCATATTTTACATATTTTATTAAAGTACATATTCGTATAATTATAGGCACATATTGTACATATTTTGTTAAAATGCATATTTTAGAAATTTTAGGTCATAAACGCATATTTTTAAATGCATATTTCCAGATTTTTAGGGCATAAAAATCCTCTTCGTGGTAATCCAGTAATACTCGTTTTGGTGATATTAAGCCTTTGTAATGCGCTTTTAGTGACTTACGACATCTAAGAGGTATCATTTGATTCGTCTCGACTTAGCAAATAGTTAAGCACAATTCTCAGATGGTTCCTTAGGAGATACTTCAGAAGAATTCAAGAAAATAAAATGATGGTTTCAACCCGGCAGGGCACGCAGGAGATCTGAGAGACCCGAGGAGCCTTTACCGGATATTTACCGGAGCCGAGGATATTGTGATTGCAGTTTGGCCGCCCATGACCACTGCTTCCATACCCCCTTCCTTCCACAGATGATTCACACTTTTTTTTGATAAATTGAGTATTGTTATCCTTTCTAGCGGTGAGACATTCTAAAACGTTCACGGATATTAGAGACCACCTGCGTGTACTCGTGCAACGGCTTTTGTTCAGTACTTTACGCAACTTAACAAAATATGCAAAAATGCCAAATGCCAAAAAATGCCAAAATTGACAAAAATGCCAAATATGCAAAATGTTTATTTGTTTCTAGTATTCACTAGCAGTTTGTAAAGCATGCAATGAAGGAAAGTTGTCAGATATGTAAAATATACTAAATACAATGAAAATAACACTTCAGTCTATTTATTTTTTTCAGTTTTGTTAATTTGCATACAAATCACTAAATACCGCAAACAACAATTATTTTAAAATATATTTCATTATTGAAAATGGTATCCATCTCTTTTCTGGTACACTCCTTTGATCGGAAATATAACGGGAAATTGAATTAAGGGAAATACAAGCAGAAGGATCTGTGAGATCAGGTGCGTGAACTGACGTTACAGAAAGGCGCATATGCTGACCGGTTAATGCACTTATGAAAACACTAGTGAAACGCAGAATTAAAAACAAAGAAAATAGTGCATCAATTGTTACCTTTTTTATGTAACGCTGTGTTCCTGAGTATAGACGAGCCAGGTAATTTTGTCTTAAAATTTCTTTGTAATATCTTGCGTTACACAAATAAAAATTGTCAACCCCCGTTATCGGAGGCCCCAGGCTAAACTTGTATTAATCCGGCGCAGCACAAACAACTTGAATGGTTGTCACCGGAAAGGGGAACCTCTGAATAGCATCGAAATTAAATTTCACGATAGAATTATTTCTCTCTAAAAGTACAACAAATATGATAAATAAACGCGGAAAATAAAGCTAATGGTTGCGTAAGCAAGTTAAAATTGAACTCTTTATCCGTTTTGTACCAAATACGTGAATGTGGAAAATAAAGCTAATGGTTGCGTAAGCAAGTTAAAATTGAACTCTTTATCCGTTTTGTACCAAATACGTGAATGTTTATTCTCGAATCTAAAATTTCATCATTGAAAAATATTTTCGGAGTTTCTAGTTCGGCAATTATAAGTACAATAACAAAGGTTTTAATCCGGCTGTAAATGTAAGAGAAAAGTTTACATCAAGCAGTCAGCAGTAAAAACATTATGTAATCGTAAAACTTGTACTGGAAGAAATGAAATGTTCAAGAAGAGGCACAGAAAAAATCTCGAAGATTTTGTCCATCGCAAATACAGTTTATCAGTAGGAAAAGTAACATTTTACTATTTTTTATAGAGCAATCTCCTCCTTATAAAAACAAAACATTAGGAATGGAAAAAGTATTTCTGCAAAAACATGCACTAAGGGAGGCATTTTTGCTACAGCGTATTTACGGGTTTGCCCATTATAGAAACAAAAACAAAAAAGTAAAATAGAGCTTAAAATTAATTTTAAGGATTGTTTTCTGAAAACATGAGTAACATATAAATGTTTTTATACAAAAAGATATTGATTCTGAAAACAAATAGTAATGAAGAAAAGTTTTTTCACGAAAGGAATTAATTTTCTCGAAGTCAAGCAATTAAAATGTCTGAAACGTAATAAAACAATTTAAAAAATCTTTTTCTACAACACGCTTAGTATTTCTCTCCCAGTGGCGATAGCTGACAGTCAGATACTTGGCTTCAATACTCGCTGTGCTATTCGAATAATTGGTGCGTAAGATTTTACTTCTTTGAGCTCGATATAATGTAGTGGATGTTGTATATGTCCAGACACTTTCCGATAGTGTAAAATGAATTCCAGGAGGCGTATTCCTTAACAAGTGAGTATGAAGCACTCAATCAGTTATGGGCCACTTTACTACATATGTACAAAAACCTTCATGGATTTAATAACTTTATTCATAACAATTATCACCAATACATATATTCTATCACATCGAATTGTCAATATGGTAGATCTTTGCACCCCGAAACATTACCATTATTTGAATTTGTGAGTTATTAGTTTTCGCAAAGAGACTTCTACAGCTAAGTGCCTTATTACGAACATTCAACAGCGACAGAAGATTCCAGAATAGACGTTATATTAGTACGTCACTATACGTTAGACGTTACATTAGTCGTTACAATAAATGGCATGATGGACAGCCTGGCATTGAAGATTCGAAATAATTTCTTTAATTTATGGGAATCATTCTTTACATGAATTATTATTAACGGGAATTAAATTAAATGGGGAACTAAATGGAATAATGTGTTTGAAAGAGTAATAATAGTGTGTTGGTGAAGATCATCTCAAATCGTATTCGCTAGAGAAACATTTAATGGGAATACAACCATGAAGTTTCCAATGCGTTTATTGAAGAAAAGTAGTTCAGTACATTCACATTGGTTAATACAAGAAGGAATCAACCGTTGAAATAATACCATTCTGAAAATAAAAGCAAAAACTATGGCTGCAGCGATCGGAAGGAATGTGGGGTACGTGAAACATTGAATCCAAACGAAATAAGTATACATCTGCGTTTAAATAATTTCGAAAGTAAATCGAAGCTTCTTCAACTCAAAGGAAAATTGACTCTATGTAACTGCTGTTTCTAGAAATCAAGAAATAATTAAATAAATTTAACTGGTTAATTTTTTCTCGTCGAAGCGAAGCCGACCGACAAGCCGCTAGGCTATCACCTCAAGACAGCTGATCCTGCTGTTCCGATTCAAAGTTTCAGGTTCAGAACGTAAAGAAGAGAGCTAAGATTCTTACTTCGGTCCTGGAATTCAACCCAAATCGAAAGTGAAATCGCCGCTTAGTTCTTTTCATCCTGACTTTGCCTTCGGTCACTTTCAATGATTCTCACTTTTAATCAACCAAAGTCACCGCTTTATTTGCTGCCATCTGTATGATACTACCCCAACGACCCTCCGTTACCTCTGTTTCTGCCATCGTCGACCTCAATACGAGCCTGTCCTCATCACGGCCGTCACTACCGCCACAGCCTTAACCATGTTCACCGCCACGGCGACAGTCGCAGTCACAGTCAACTTCACACTAACTGCCAGGAGTATATTTGCAATTAACTTGGCACATTTTATGCGAGCGACCAACATTAGTTTGTATATCATAATAAAATCATTACAAATTCATTTTTCCGATCGTTTCAAAAACATAAAACTGCATTTCTTCAGCACATAGAATATACCATACGAGAAAACTATTAGATTAAAATAAAATTACCTATTTCAAATATTGCTTTGCAATTTAAATTTTATATTATTATACTGTTTTTTTAATTGAAATATTAATTTACAATTAATGGTCAAGCTATTCAGATGTATATTTTATATTTTTAAGGTGACATCGTTATTTTAATTCATACTTCATTTCAAATTATTACAATTTCTTCCCAATCTGTACGTAATTAATTATTTCTGGATTAACACCTGCGAAGGGGAGATCAATAAAATACCTAGAGATGATCAGGTTTAAAAACGGTCCGAGGTAGAGCAACAAAACACAGCTGCAACCTCCGCCCCCGCTTCCGACACCATCACTGTCGCCGTCGCCGCACCCTAGGGTACCCTGGACGGCACGCCTCACGCCTCCCCTTCACCGGCCCCGCCCGCGTTCTACGCGTATCCGCGCCGCCCTGGAACCGGTGCGGTTTTACGGCGGCCGTGTCGGCGAAACGCGCCCTCCATTGTTCCAATATTTGATTGCATCTGTAATGGCGGTGGTGGCTGCTGCTGCTGCTGCTGCCGCCGGCGGCTGCTTCGTTCGCCTTGCCCCAGGGACGGTTGCGCGGTTACGGTTATGACCGCGGCCCCGCTACAGAGCATCGCCAAGTCACGTGGGCGGGGAGGCCGTGCAACATACGACAATGAGCATCGTTTTCCTTATGGGGCCCGCCCTTTTAATGTTATTCTTACCAGTGTTTACGATCCAACCGTTTCTAACAATGTATTCTTCTCTTTCCTGGGCATACTAAAATCTTTACATTTTTCCTCTTGTTTCGTACCCGTGTCGGTTTTGGAATACCACGGGAACGCAGGGAATGCCACATTTGTATGAATAAAATGAATGCCTCGCAATGCGATTTCATTTTACTTTCGTTTCAATGCAGCAGAAAAAAATCCTTTTTAGCATTCACTTCCCTTTGAGGACATTAACACAGAAAACGGCACGGAGGTATTTCGACTTCATTAAAAATGATCCAAAGAAGTTAAGGGCAGCTGAAAAATACCCTGGTGTCTCAGAGAGCACAGACGCGCTTCATATTAGAAATATCTCCCCTTTATATTATAATAAGTGATATTTGAATATTAAGAGTGAATTTAGGAATCTTCCTCTACAGAAAAAAATTAAAGAAGATTGAATGAGTAAAGTTATAAATAAATCAGTAAAGTACTAAGTACATACCTACCTGAAGAAACAATTTACTGGTTCAGATTTGCCTCGTAACATTCAAATGCCTGGTGAGCAATCATTGTATCTACCATCAATAACGAAATATCTGTTGTGTAACTGAAATCAGGTCTCGCCCAAAATACGAACGGCCCGTGTGTAAACGCTGTCTCTCCGATGTAGGCGTGTTTGGTGTGAGCCCGCGGTCGCCTGTATTGAATCTTCGTTCCTAAATCCGAGGTTTAACAACACACAGCACGAGGCAGTGCCCAATTGCATGCCACGTCGCCGCCTCTGGGCCGCCAACGCACCGGAGGGTGGCGCACGCGCATGCGCGGTATAGTGCTGCGCCGCGCGCGCCTCGTCCTCCGCGGGAAGGTCGCCGCCCACTGGGTCAAGCGCGGCGTACGTGACTGTTCACGGCCGCCCCGCCACGCCCATCCGTACACACGCCTCCGCGGCCCTCTCGGCGCCCAGTGGGCCCTTGCGACACGCGACTCTTTCCATCACTTCCACACACATTTAACTAATGTTTAAAAATATTGTACAGTCAGTTAGTTAATGCCTTATTTTACGTGGGGAGACTCGGGCCATCATGCCCGCTCTTCCGTCTAACCACGCAAATTTCGTTGCGCTCCTTTCACCACCTAGCGGACAAAGGAGGTATTATCTTGGGCAACGAAACAGGTGGAACTCAATTTTGCTCAGAGGCTTCATTTAGGCTTGAGGATCTTTCACATGCAGTAAATCTACTACATGGGACAGCCGGTTTTACTTCCCCTCCGAAGAACGGCGTACGAAGGATTTTTCGCCCTTAAAAATCCATCGGGTTTGAACCCGCAAACTCGGGCACGACAGTCCGATACTCTAACCGTTACACCACAGAATCCGCAATACAAGAAGCCCTCATTAACACAAATTCCGAGGGACCGAAATAATGAAGTTTGTGTTATAAAAATTCGTGTTATCCGAGTATTAAAAATGTCCGTATTACCGTAATCCCTTGCTGCGACCGACGTTTTGAACCGAAATTCGTGTTAAGTAAGTTCGTACTAACGAGAATTTATTGTATTTTACTAATTTCCTAGTAATCAATAATTAATAATACTAAAGGTTTGAATGTATAAAAACACTAATATGAAATATATTTATTAATAATATTAAAAATGTTATTTAATCATCATATGAAAACCTAATGAGTAGGTAAGGGTAGCAAAAATCGAATGACAGAGCGTGAAATAGATTCCTACTTCTTTTTGTCGCTTCATACGCCCAGAACGTTCTTGTTTACTTTCAGAATTTTCGTGAACACCAAGTAAAGTTCGAGGAAAAGATATCACTTTTCACAAATTTCTTGTTAATTTTACTCACAAAATTTAATATATTACAAACATGCTTTGATTTTACTGTTATTTTTCGTGATTTCCTTATTTGAAATTTTGTTCCTTATGATTCGACAATTGTTGTTACAGTGTCGTGTGCAGCAAATGATTTTTGTTTGAAATATCTCTCTTTTTGTTGATAAACGTACTAGCTGTATTTGGTAAACTTATTATATTTACCTTACCATTTAGTTACCTTATTATACTGACACTACGTTATAACATTTTATCCACTGAATCATAAATTGAAATTGAACAGCAGACGATGATTATCAGACTTTCTACGTCATAACTTCCCATTGAATTATTATGTGTATTCAGATGTTTATGAAGAAATATGCCAAAGTACAATACCACTAAATGTATAATTGAGAGTAGATAAAATTGCGATAAAAGCAAGCATGAGACAGATCTGTACAAAAATGTACATTACTGACGTATATAAGTTCACAGAAATAACACACACACACACAAAAAAAGACTTCGTCATTTAATTTTACTAACACCAAAACTTGGCTTTGGGTATTTCATGCAAAGGATCTACAGCTGACACAATTTCGCTCAACATATCTCACATTCCCTACCTGCCAACAAACTTCCACGTCCATTTTCCTTCTTTTCGCGCGCCCTGCGTCGACTCCGGCCCACTGCACCACGCCTACGCACGCGCCCGTATATTTAGCACGCCGCCTCCGAAGGCCCCCCCCCCCCCCCCCCCCCCCCCCCCCCCCCCAGCCCCGCCCCGCCGCCGCGGGGCGCCGGGCTTCCGTGCCATGAGGGGCGTGAGAAGGCAATGCGGGCCGCGGGGAGTGCGCCACGTAGCAACCGCGACATAAACACTACAAATTAACCAGTATTCATTTCTGGTTACCGAAGGGGCATGAAGTGAATTGAAGAGTACGGTGTAGAAATTGGCACATGTTAGCTATCTTTTATACTATTCTATTCATGATACTCGTATTTTTTTTTCGTTTATTTGTTTTATATATCTGTTTATTTTTAATATTTATACTTGGATTTAAACATAGCTTCAGCTGATGTAAATAAGCTGTTACGGTATCATCCAGTCGGGAGGTTGAAGTGACGTCACTATGGTTGATTGATTGATTGATTTTTTCGTGTTTCCGGGCGCGTCAACTGCTTCGGTCATTAGTCCCGTTAGTGTAGTGTATGTTTTTTCTCGGGAGATGGCGGTGATCTTCCCCGCTGGATGGCGAGATCCGGCACCGACCTACTGTCGGCTAGTGGGGTTTCCCCCTAACCAGGACCCTCCCACCAGCGGGGCACCGCCCGAGTCGGGACAAGCTATAAGCTCCCGAACGGTCTCCCAGAATATGTGGTAGTGTGGTGCATGTTAGTGTAAGTGTGTGTGTAAGAGGAGAGGATAGGACAAGGAAGAGGAACGACAGATCGCGCCCGGTCCGTGGCCCGTTTGGTAGGGTACTGCTCCGGCATTCGCTTGGCGTTGATCGGAGAAACCACGGAAAACTACAGATCAGAGCAGCCGGCCGCTAGAATTCTCCTCCAGACAGCGACTGAATTCGACCTAGCTGAAAAGCTAGTGTCGAAAATCCTGCCGCCATCAGGTCGCCCACTATAGATAAAGCGAAGTACGACACTACGCTTCCGATTGATTCCGACGTATGAGGTAGTGTAGTGATGTGTGTGCGTGTGTGTGCGTGTGTGTGCGTGTGTGTGCGTGTGTGTGCGTGTGTGTGCGTGTGTGCGTGTGTGTGTGTGTGTGTGTGTAAAGGAAGAGGAAGGGTCAAGCATGTGGAAGAAAAGTTTGCACACGGTCTGCAACCCTTTTGCTACGGCAATGCTCTGTTAAAAAGATTAATTTTTACTCTCAATTTCCCTTCCATTGACACCAGGCCGCTGAAACTCTCCCCCAGACAATGGTTGAATTCGACCGCACAATGTAGTTAGTGCCAAAACCCCGCCCCCACATGTACTCGAGCCCTAGGACCTTCGTTGGAGAGGCAGCGATACGCAGTGATAGCGCGGGTGGAGTGGGGTGTCGGTGCGCCGAGGCCGAGAGGGCGGTCGTTTCGTGGGCGGTGGGGGGGGAGGGGAGGGGAGGGGCCGCAGCCCCCGGAGGAATAGGCCCAGCGGAGCGGCAACCCGCGATTACAGCGGCAGAGGCGCTATCTGCGACGTGCGAACGCGCGCTCACCTCGCGGAAAGATGTCACGCGGTCGAAAGGTTAATGGAAGGAGCAAGGACGCCGAGGTGCCAACGCCGTTGCTTGTTCACAGTGCCATTCGAGGCAATGTATTCAAATATATCATGTTTCGTCGATAGTTGTGCTGATACGAACAATTTTACAGGCACGTAGACATGACCATTCAACATACCAATACATACATATGTGCAATACATACATACACATTTCACAACTATCATTGATGAATTACTACTTAAGTAAGTTCATCTTTCGAAAAGTAAATTCTCTCTTTTACTTTTTTACAGTGTGTAATGTTTACTATACGCAGTTTACTATCGTCGATTTAAGCGTAATCACTGCATTTGTGATAGAATGATGTGAATTCACTGTGAACTTGTCCTCGTTAATTTATTCTCGAAAAGTTTTGAAGAGATATTTTTGTGTTCATAAAACATCCTTTAAAATAAAAAATATCCAGTCTGTTAAAGAAGTTATTTGCAGAGTAATTGCAGAATTTGGATGCAGTCCATAATAAAGAAGGTTGATAATTGAAACAGAAAGAACCCAAATTACAAAACGAAGAGGTTTTAATTTGTTATTTAGAAAAAGTGACAGCACAAAATCTGTCCACTAAACGAAGTCGTTCAGCCAAGTCGCAACAACGATACACTCAATTAAATGTTATTACAAGTTTGGGCAGTATCGTTTGTATTCCATATGAATTTATCTTTATTGTCTTTTGATGTATGGTACTCTCACTGCCTAAATTAATAAAACATTTTTTGTTAATCTAATCAAACTTTGTATCGTTATTAATAGTTGATTTGATAATATAATTTTGGGTGATTGTTTGTTTGAAAAAAAATATATATGAAAAACTAGCGTGCAGTTTCAACTTTTTAGTGGCCCTGGGGAACCGACACACGCCTTCTCTGCATCACAACCGTTTGGAAAGCCGTGGCCATAAAATTGCCAGCTAATAAGCGGGCACAAACAAGCATCCTGCGCAATCTGGCGGAGGGGAAGCGCGACGCTGCTTCCGGCCCCTGCGTCCACGGGCGCCCCCTCCCCCGCAAGCCGCGCGCAGCCAATCCGCACGCGGACGTGACCGCCCTCACGGCCACACTGCGCGGCGCGGCGGGGCGCGGGGCAGGGGGCGCCGTCTAGGCGGCAGGGTGCGGCAGGGTGCGGCCGGCGGCGCGACGCCGCGTGGCCTGGCGTGGCCATGTCGTTTGAGCGAGGAACGGCGACAATGGAGGGGGCGGCGGTAGTTGTGCTGGAGATAGGGGGGGTGGAGGGGGGGGGGGGGGGGCGGGGACGGAGTCGGGGCGGCAACGCGGAGCAAAGCGAGCGGACCGGGGGGAGGCGGGGGCGGGGGCGAGGGTGGATGCGGGACGGGGGCGGGGGGAGGCTGGGCGGAAGCGGGTGCGGAGGCGGGTGTGGAGGCAGTTATGAATGCAGCGTGGGGAGGTGGTGGCGCCATCGCGCGGCGGTGAGGGGGGGGGGCGGGGCACATGCTTCCGGGCAGCCTCGCGCCGACCGACGTCCTTGACGGCGCTGCAGCCGTAACCTACTTTGCTCCTCAGGGTGACTTCTAAATATCACCTACTCGTATTTGGCACTACGGTGATGATGGAATGAATGGTTTGCTGATAAACGCTTCGATATGCAATTCAAAAATAAATGCATAATGACGCGTGAAATATATGGCGTGAAAATTGGTCGTGCTGACATGTTTACCGATTAGTACCACACAGCTAAAGTAGTACTTAAGTGTTCTTAAAATGATCATAAACAGAACCGTAGGCAGCAGCTTGTTATCTACCTGAAAAATTTCGTTATTGGGAACCTCGATTTGAATACTGTTAAACATACTGCACTACATGTTAAAACAAAGATACTAGTTATATCTTACTGGACCAATTGGCTTGAGTAGTTGTTTTATAGCAGCAATGACAATGAAGATAGCTATGAAAAAATTACAGTACTATGTTATGTTAAAAGATAAATCTTATGATAACGAGAGAAAATAATAATGTTCAAACAAATTCCTATAAAATAAAGTATCATCAATAAAATAAGTGGATGAGAGAATACAGAACCGAAAAAATCTGTACAATGTAAACTAAGAATGAAAATTTTGCTATTCCCTAAAACGCATTAGCGATTTATTTAACAGTTTAGTTCTACTGGAGCTCTTGTAATTCAGGATATCTAAGAATCCATTAGTTTCAGAGTAAAGTAATGAATGCATAATAAAACCTTTTCACTCTTCGTTTCTGGCATAAGGCAGGGGAAGTTTGGGTGGTGTGTCATGTCAATTTTCGAATACTATTATATTATATCTTTTAACGCACACACACAGATTGTATCCCGCGAGATATGGTCGTTGACCGTTGCCATTCCCATAAGATGAACATATAGGGATGACAGTATTTTGCAGAAAAGTTGCACTGCACTCTAGGAAACACGCAGATATGAATAATATATTATACGGATGAAATTTCCGTCACTTCAAAGGCCATTCCCAGACGTTTCCGTGAAAGATAACTATCATCAAATGTTTCCCGACAGCCCAGAACAGCGGCTGCGAACAACAGCAGTAAACAGCAGCGCCTGCGACGGCGGTGTCTGGAAGTCATCAGGCGGCGGCGGCCGGGCGCGTCATCACGGGCGGCGGTGGCGGCTCCCGAAATCAGTCAAAAGGTTCCCGGCGGGGGCGGCGCCGGCGACGGTTGCGGTGGAGCGCGGGGGCGGCGAAACGGCAGCGTTAGCAGGTAGAGAAGGTAGCCGCGGCGGCGGCGTCGGCGGCGTCGACCTTCTGAAGGCCGTCGGCCGGCGCCGTCACAGCCACCTGCAGTGCATTCCGGAGAGTTCGCCGTCTCGAGTTACCTCTCGGCCGCCCGCCGCCCCTTCCCCTTCCCCTTCGCCGCCCTCGCCCTCGCCCCGCCGAGGGTCTGCGAAAGGCAACACGCCCGCGCCCCGCCCACCCCCGCTGGCGCGCCGCGCAGGGCAGCGACGCGCCTGGAAATACGTGGTGGGTGAGACGGTGGAAGCGACCGCGGCGGCGCACGGACAAGGAAGATACAGGTTTCGCTTCCACAGAGGGACGAAGCGAAAAGGGCGTTATTCACCATTCGGGTTGAATTGTGGGAATTGTGATTCGGTGTTGATATAATAATAATAATAATAATAATAATAATAATAATAATAATAATAATAATAATAACAAGAAGAAGAAGAAGAAGAAGAAGAAGAAGAAGAAGAAGAAGAAGAAGAAGAAGTCAACATTATCCCGAATGTTTCAAGCACCGAAGCCATCCCTAGGAGTCTGAGATGTGGGGCCTAAAGCAACTGGGTTTGAATGAAGACCTGTTCAAACCCATGCAGAAGGAAGTTGTTATTTCAACAAGGATAGTGCGGACATTCATGGGAAACAATGTATTATAAATTCCTTTTAAAAAATAGATGTATTGTGCTTTGATTCTGTATATCTGTGCAATTCATTCAAATGTGCCAATAAGATGAGAAAATAAATAATAATAATAATAATAATAATAATAATAATAATAATAATAATGTTGTCTTTATTACTGACGAGACTCAGGCCGTAAGGCCTGTTCTTCCGCCTAACCACTTAAATATTTGCATTTACATAATTACAATTGAGGCGTTCGGACAGAGATAGTGATAACTGATATTTCACATTACTTACGAAATTGCAACGATCGAGTGGAAGTGTACTACACATAACTAATGAAACATAGATCGTGAATGTATTTTCATTGTCAATTTTCTGGATTGTAAAACTAACATGATATAAAGAGACCCCATGTTTCTTGTTTACAAGATAGCCGTGGTAAGTCAATAATTTTACTTTCGTAACGTGTCAGAAATTCTCAAATATCCGAATGTCTCAATTGTGAACAAATTTAAAGAAAAAGGAGGGCATATTTTGCATTTGACGGTTACATTTGTTGACGTTCTTATGTGAAGAAATAAAAGAGATCATCTCCGTCAACATAGTGTTTTTATTCAGCTTTGCCGTCATCATCAGTCTCGCTGCTTTCGGCAAAAGTCTACGGACAGTCTCGCTGCTTTCGGCACAGTCCACTGATTTTGCCGAAAGCAGCGAGAATGGTGAAGACGGCAAAGCCGTCGAAAGCCGGCTATCTGAACTGCACTATGTTGACGAAGATGACCTCTTTTATTTCTTCGCATTCGTATTGAGTTAACACAAGTCTTCCCAGTTTTCTAAAAAGCAGTTTTACTCCTGGTGATTTTGTTTCACATGTCATCGGATCATGGGATAAATCCGTTTGACCTTTTAAAAATTCTTAAATAAGTAGCTTGGTTTGCACCATCCATACCTCCTAAAACTTCGTTAATGAATATGAAAATCGGGAGGCAAAATTGAACTTTAATTCATACACTTTAAAATACAAAATTGCAAACCATCGTTTTACGAAGTTTTCTTGGTTTATTATTATTATTATTATTATTATTATTATTAATTTTATTATTATTGTTATTATTACAGTATTATTATTTTGAAACAACACATAGGACACTCACTCTTCTCGTTAGAGGTTTAATCCCTTCTGGATGAACGAACTCATTTTTTCTCCCAATATTCGCTAAACCACCTAACAACAACCCTTTATGAAATAACGGCACTGAAATACAACACGCTGCTTTCCATTGTGCTTCCCGTTTTGACTCGCCCCGACCGGTCATTGTTTAACCGAACTGCCGCTGGCGGCGCCTGTAAGTATCTTCTCTCCACTCTTTCTCACCGCATCAGGGCCCCATAATGTCGTTAGAAAATACCACTAGAATATACCGTTACTATTTTGTCCGACAGTAGTATCACTACCATCTTCATAAAATGATGCTTGATCAAACAAAATCTTCTGTAAATCCACGTTTCAGTACTATTACGTACCAAGGAACCAACCATATTTAATTCCAAGAATAAATAACAATTAGAAAAGAAGGTTCATGGAAATTAGTATTTTACCAAAATCCAAGCTAAAATGTACAAATACTGAAAACAGAATTTACACAAACCGATACATCACAGATAATATCAATATTTCATATGCTAGTTTTGCCCTTGTCTAAACTTGTTCTTCATTGCTGACATGTGTCTTACTTTTCAAATAGATTTAGTGTCGTGTTTTTGTAAGGGGAGTACGGAAAACGAATTCGTTTGAGCCTGATGCCTCAGAACCGTCACTTACTGAAATTTGTATTTACTCTCTGAAAGAGAAACCTTGGTAAAGCATTATATTGTTCGTCTGAAAATTTGTCTTTCTTCGGAGATTCGATTTATCGTTATTTCACTGTGCCGTGCAAAAAAATCCATAAAAATTAAGAAAATTTTATCCTGTAAAGGCGTGGGAGGAGAGGTTAATATTTAAAGAAAATACAAAAATAAAGCTATTATTCTATTAAGGAAACTGTTCTAACATGTTAACATTTCCCCATTGTTTCCCCTTCCTCTCATCGAGTCCCAACTACTAATGTAAGGTCTAGTGAATTTATTATCACATGTTAAACAAGTAAAACATTGATGTTGTTCGTGGACTGTTAGGCGAATAAAATTTTGAACATGTATTAACGAGAATCGTTCTCACTCTTACACAAGCAAGTAGACAACGCGAGCAGATAGATTTTGGTCCACTGGGAATCCGCTTTTGTGCTCAATTTGCTTTGAAATCCAGTAATCCGTCTAATGGTTGAGTACGAGAGGAGTCCGTGCATATTTAACTTGGAGGGTCTTAGTTAAATTCTCACAAGTTAATATATAAGCGCAGCATAACAGCGCTGTAATTTCAGCACTCTGCAAAGCGGCTTCCATAAGCCCAAATTAGACCTGAGTTGGCTGGGTAAGTACCTGGTATTACACTTTTTGTACTTGCAAGAATAATGGTTTATGAGAGATGAGAGCTAGTTTTGAACAATACATATATTTTGTGACAACTACAAAACTGCATTGATAACGAGACTCCATCAATCACTTAGTTTATTTGAAAACAGAGGTAATATTCTGAATTTTCAGGCATGTCAAAACGACATTTTAAGAATGGAAGTATGATACTTTGTACAAAATTAAATATTTTTTGTTCGTAAAAAATGTGCTAAAATGTGACATATCTCAACTACTTTTTCAGAAATCTGCACTCAATGATCGAGTAAATAAGTGTTAAGAATCATATTTTCACAAATAGTGTCATTGTACGAATCAGATTATAAAAAATATTTTACAACAAATTTTATTTGTAATGGTACCAGTGAAAACAAAATCACTTACAAGTTCTATTCTGACGGTAACTGAAGTGTTCTGTAGTAAGAAAATAAAGAGGGCGATTTCAGTATGCAAAAACGTTACTCGATGAGGATCGGCATCATTGTGTTTTTTTTTAACAATTCTCTTGAAACATTTATGTTACATATGCTATTCACCGCAATAAATATAGTCAAATATTCTGTAAAATTATTTCATCAGCTTTTATAATATACCATCACATGTGTTCATTGTGTAAGCATTGTCAAGGTAGAAATAATTTTCATTACAGTGGAAGTAGAGTAATATTTTCGAATGTTTCAACACGAATGTAAAGGTAAAGAGCAACAGTTACAATGAATGATGTGAGGACACGAAAAATTTCAAAGCGATTATATTTCAAAACATTTATGAAAAGTGTTCACCAAAGCTACCATTTCACAGTTACTAATGGACATGCACGTTAATTTGAAATGGTGTGTTGGTCGATTGTAAGCGGATATTCAATAAAATCATTTACTTTTAGACAGAGCACTTACATGCACTTTTGGTGGGTGACACATTCATTTTCATTCATTCACGTTACATTCATTCTCTCAATTTGTTGATTATGACAGGAATAGTCTTGAAAGGCTTCGGGATTTGCGACAATCGTGATAAAAAATATGATAATATTTTCAGAAGTATGAAAATCAAAAATAAAAGCACAGGCTAACAAGCGGGTCGATTAGAAAACACAAGCCCAAATCTGACTCTCAGAGCGAGCACGTAATCGCAGTAAGCAGCAATGGAGAGCCGTAGCCTGTAAAATGATGCAATTCTGCAGTGCTTGGCTTCTGGACCACCGTAGGCATCGACACGTGAAAGCTGTGAAGGTGTTGTCACTCAACACCTAAGGAATTATGTTGTAATTAATATTGTTGTGATTGTACTTGCAGTGAAAGATTGTAAAAGTTACTGTATCTTGAATTTTCTGATTTTCTCCGTATATTCGGAGACAGTTTTTTTGTAATGGCCAATTTTTAATGGAATAAATAATATTTAACGACGAGATAAGCTGAAATATAATATTAAAAAATTGGTAACACTTAAAATGAAAAGAATTAAACGAGTCGGAAAGCTTCTATTTTACTTTTTACTTTCGTATTCCAAAGAACCTTTACAAAATTATATCATTCAGATAAAGTATTAGGTGTTCGTGAAAAAATAATACATTGTTTCGAAGTGGTACTACCATCCATTATTTTTTCAGTGCGCTTGACTCTAACGATCGCGAGCAATCACTTTTCAAAAACGGTTTCATTTACAGGGAAATAATTCAGAAAGTGAATACTCCGTTTTTTAAACGACATTTTGAAAACATTCCATTTTTGCAAACTGTATTGTATGTTTTTTGCGATATAACTAAAATCAATGCAAACAATTTATACCTCAGGGGTAACATATTTTTAAGCAAAAACCGGCGCATTATATATCTGTATGTCCTAAGCGAATGCCAGTAACTTTGTAGGTGGCCAGCGACAAAAAAATCCCCTGAATACTCTACATTTCTCCACCTAAAGGAATGAATAAGCTGCGACGGCACTATGAAAATCGTATTTATGTTTGAAACGATGAATGCCTAAGAGATGGCCGGCGATTGCGTTGAGCACCTACGAAATACTTTGACAGTTCAACAGGTTTCCGTAACGTCCAAAGTAGATAGCACTACCTCTCACCTGTGTAACAGGGACATTGTACGCACGAAGAAGAGAAGATGGCTTCAAGTGTTGCAAAACCCTCTCTTTTCTCTCTCCGTCCACCTCTTTCTCACCCATTTTTCTCTCTCCACTTTCCCCCAACCTTTTCCCCCCCCCCCCTGCACTCCTATAATCCTCTCATTTTATCCCTCTCCCCTCTCCTTTACAGTGAATTCTAATATGTTTAGTTCATATCAGAAAAACTTGGAAACTGGAGAATTCCGAAATGCCTGTACGCCTATCGAACCCTGCACACAGCACCGATAATTCACTGCAGAAGACAATATATCTCAGATCAGACAAAAACACGAAGAATTCAGACAATGCTGTTTATACCTCCCTAAAATGCCCACCGACGTCGTTGCACCAAATAAATTGAATTACTTATCGGGAGTTTAGAATTTCGAGTCCTAATTGCTCCTCAAAACTATAAAATACTATTTTATTTTTAACAAATTTATCGTTATTTACTTACGTAGAATGCTTCTCTTTATGTATTTTCTTGAATAGTCTACAAATGAGGAAATATTGCAGAAGAATGTACCGCTCAGAACGGAAGTTTCATGACGTATCAATTCAAACACACATAAACACAATCACACGAGCAAGTCCGCGATTAAAGTCCATACTTTAGCTAAATAACTGATTGTCCTCCGTTCTTATTAAATGTCATTTATCTCTCAGGATTTATTCCTTTATTTATTTTTTTCGTAAAAACAGTTAAAACTGCGCATGACGTGCTATGGGGAAAAGTGTACATTTTCAAAATTTTGTGATCCCTACACTAAGTCATATGCTACTTAAATTTAAAAAAATCCTTCAATGAGCACAATATCCACTACATTCCGATTTAAACATAGCTGCACTTCAAGGCCATGAGTTGGAAGGAGAGGAAACACTGTCATGTAAATGAGAGCTTCGTTAGGACTTTAGTTTTGGGTATTGGAGCTCCCGGTTGGATAACAATGTCCACCTCTCCTTCCAGCTCCTGAACTTGCAGTGCAGCTATGTTTATACTTGGGTTTTTCTAATGTGGATCTGTGGGTAGTATCTCCAAAATGTAATGGAATCCGGCACGAATTTTTTCGTCATTCTCAGTCCTGCCGCGAGAGTCGCTTGATCTGCAGCACTGCTTGACACGGTCGCGATCATGCGACATCTAGCGGCAGGACCAAGAAAGACGCAAAAAGTCGTACCGAATTCCATCTTGGAGATACTACCCTCAGATGCCACATTAGAAAAAAGTATAAATCGGAGCATAGCAGCAATGCCCTCCTTCCGACGCGGGTGCCTGGCGGCAGCTTTCTTCCCCGTGACGCGTGACGCGACGACGACGCACCCAGACGGCGCGGCGGCGCGGCGCGGGTCGCGCCAGACAGGTGGGCGCCGCCGGGGACGGGCGATTACGCGGAATTGGAAAGCGGCGGTCGGCGCGTCGCGTCGCGTCGCCGCGGCCAGGCGCGATCCCGCTCGCGCAGCCACAACCCTCCACGCACGTTTACTATTTATTTATTTATTTATTTTTATTTATTTATTTATTTATTTATTTATTTATTTATTTATTTATTTATTTATTTATTTATTTATTTATTTATTTATTTATTTATTTATTTATTTATTTATTTATTTATTTATTTATTTATTTATTTATTTATTTATTTATTTATTTATTTATTTATTTATTTATTTATTTATTTATTTTAGGTCAAAACAGAAAAAAACAGTGTGACGTGCTATGGGGAGAAGTGAATACTGTGCACGTTTTCAAAATTCTGTGATTCCATCCCTAAGCCATATACTACTGGAATTTTGAACTACAGAAAATTCGAATTTACAGTTTGAATTACAGAAAAAACGAGTGTTTTTGCAAGAATGGTTAACAAAAGTATTCGCTCCGATGTAATAAAATCTATTTTCAAGGGTAAATCAGCAATAAATTTGGGCTCTTATCCCTCATCATGTTCTTCGTCAAGGAATAATACTTCCTGCCGTGACAACATGGAGAACGATAATTTGAAGACGTGCACAGATAATGATCTGGCAGCATGTTTTTGCAACATTCAGTGCTAACCCATAGTTGTGTTCCTAAATACTTGCTACTAGAGCAAACCGCAGGTTATATGATCATTTTTTCAACAAGAAGAAGCAAAACAGAACATAGCTGCATATGCCACGTCAACTTGGGTGAGGACCAATCACCGTTTACTTTACACCGGCCTCTCCCTCCGGCTTAACCACAGGCATGTAGCAGCCAAGCACGGTTTTAGATGAAGATTCAAACCGACGCAAGTCATATGTAGACCATGGCCAAGAGCATAGAATGCCTTAGAGATCACGGCTACATCGACTGCGTCAGGTGGACGCCGCCGGCACCGATGCCGGCGATTACGTGGAATTGGAAAGCGGCGATGGGCGCGGCCAGACGCAAGCCCACTTGCAACCAACAACGCACGTCGCCAATCTGGGGGTCAATCCGTTTTAAGTGGTCCAGCACTGGTCGCTCGAACGCTCGAAAAAAAATCATATTTTGTACATAAATTTCTAGCTAGATAGCTAGTTCCAATTCAGCAGCTACCTGGAGGAGAATTCTTGTGGTCGGCTGCTCCGACCGGTAGTTTCCATGGCTCCTCCGATCAACACCAGGAGAATTTCGGACCAGTACCCTAACAAACGACCACGGACCATTCGCAATGTTTCCTTCTTCCTTGTTCTACCCGCACCCCTTACTTATAAGCACTACACAACCACACATGCCAGGAGACTAGTCAGGAGCTGAGAACTGAAGACAACTGGGGCAGTGCCACACTGAGCGAGATATCTAGACGGACCTCCCTCCCGCGAATCGACGCATAGGTCGGCGCCGGATTTCACCATCCAAATAAGGAAGAACACGCCTGTCCTGTGATAAAAACATACACTACACTTTCGGGACAAGTAACCGTAGCAGGTGACGCGTCCAGAAACACGAAATAACCAATCAATCAACCTCTCGTCAGTAAACAATTAATCTACCATCGCAATAACCAGGCAATGATTGACATTATACCGACCATAATATTTTTTGGGTAATAATGTTCCAACAGTTGACATTACAATATTTGTTTACAGATTAGCTAAAGCAAGATTTAATTGGCGGTATTCAGTCAACAATTTTTTAATAATTACACATTAGCACATCTGGTTTGATGGGGCTATAAATCCCTTACAGTTTTAATTAGCGGGGGTTCGAAATAGTATAATAACGGCACAGTTTGCGCGCGGTAATTTCTCCCCGTTTCGGTGGCATAACTGTGAAGTGTTCACAGCATTAACCCCCACAGAGAGCGCGCTGGATGTCTGTACGGTCGTCGGCACGTGTACTAAGACGAGGGTGTAGAACTAAGCCGAGAGCGGCCCTCGTGCAGAAGCTTTGGTTTGGAGATGAGTCTCCGAACTGACCACGGGGATCCTCGCTGCCTCGAATGTTGGCATCCTCCGCATTTTGCAATTAATTGCCCCCGCATGTTCAAGGCGACTGCCTGTCTCCGGCCGAAAGGTGCATTCTGCCTGTTCATGTTATGTATATATGTTACTACCCTGTATAAATGTAAACTCACTGGTTAGGCGGAAGAGCAGGTCCTATGGCCTGAGCCTCGCCATTAATAAAGACATTATTATTATTATTATTATTATTATTATTATTATTATTATTATTTTCATCGCTTCTGGGAAAGACTCATCACGCATGGAAATGTAAAAATATATCGAACTCTCCCGTACGAGTGAATAATGCTTTTTAAGAACATCGAACGGCCTGGCCTGGCGTTAACATTGCATCACAGTGCGATTTCGTTACAGGACAGATGAACAACTGTTACATGCGTAGTGTTGAGTTGTTTTGGGGTGATAGTTGGCAACCACGTGTCAAGTTAAAAGGGCTCTAGCCAAACAAAGTAAAAATTAAAATAAATGTTATTTTTATTCTCATTGCGAGCAGTCATAATTTCCCATGTTTAAGGTGTACTGGATTATGCATGGACCATGTATCTGCCAATTATTAAATGCTTTACTTACATTTATATGTGCGCACTTCAGTAATATTCACAGCTTACTCACCTGAAAAAAAGAAGAAATAACACATAAGAGAACGTTTCGGTTTAAAAATCATTAATATTACCTTCTCTGCCAAGAAGTCATAAAATATTTTGGAAATTGATTTAAAGTTAAAAAGATTCCTTCCATCACAAAACTATAGCCCTAACTCTCACTAAAGTGTTTGAATTTGTAATATTTATCAACATTAAGTGTAATTGTTTTATGTAATGCGCAATGTAGCTATCAAATTCAATACGTACATTTCTATCATATTACGACACGATGTAATAATGTTTTCAAAAATACGCAAGATTGGAGTTATGAGGTAACATCAGTGTCATTTACATGATTTATACGGAAATCATTTGTTTTCTATGAGGGAATGGGCTCACCAAACAGTTTTTTCAAATAACAATAACGTGCAAATCAAGGACAGAACCGAAATTGTAAAGGGATTCTGAAATACAAAGTAGTTTATGTTTCTGTTAAAACATTCCCATCACTTGAAACAAAAAATATATTTCACGAAGACCAGCTTGAAATGCCTTTCCTATACGTTAACGAAACTACAAATATTTTATATTTTTATTAGCAACATTTTCCAGTATTCTCATCAAAACATATTTTCATTTCCATCTCAATTTTTGGTGTGTTGAAGTAAAAAATTTAAAAAAAAATTTTTTTTTTAAAGGAAAACTATATATAAAACGTCTCGTTTGTAAATTAATTAACTCATGACGTCATGTCTTTCATTCATTGTCTCTTCAGAGTTTAATGTACTACGAATTTGGAGAAGAATTAAATACCAGTTATTTCCCTTTACAAAATGTTTTGTTATCCAAAACAATAACAGTACAACTTTTTGGTAAGTGTTTATGGAAGCGAAAATTAATCAATGGTGAACATTGACTCTTTACAATGAAAATAAAAACTCGGGAGGAAATACAACGCTCTCTCGGCACAAACAGCAATAAGAAAAATGAATATACTGTTCCTGAAAAAAGAAAATATAATTCTAATGTATAAGTTATCAAAACTGTTGTTAACAACGTAATGAAGAGTCAGTAATACAAATTACAAGTTTTCCACGTAAATATTCGGTCAATCGTGTCTGATGGTGCATTGTGAATTAAATAAACGGAATATATACAAAAATCGTCCAAACACACTCTTTGTAAGATTAGGTTACAGGTTTTTGTATTGCTTGGTGTATTGTATCGAAGATATTCGTAGAGTTTTCATTTTCTTCGTATAAATCTCTTTTTCAGAAAATATGTCGTCATTGACAATAATTTGTACTAACATTAACTCTACTAAAATTCGCATCAGAATGACACCAATTTTGTCACTCTTCACAATCCCATGGACCGAACCACAGAGAAGGGATAAATAAAATGTATAAACCCTCTTCCTTATCTGCAAACACTTCCAGAGCAGACCGATTCCGAAAGTCATCTTAGGTCCGCGCACTTGTTGCGTGCCCAAGTTATATTTAGTGTTTCTTCAAGTTATAATATACGGGAATACGAGAAAGTACTCGCATGAGACGAAACATTATGGCATGTTGGCACATTATTCGTAAAACTCAAATTGTGCTCCAATTTTTTTCATATAAAAGCTTTTTCTGCACTGATAAAATGAGACACATGAGACAATACTATTCGTATTACACAGATTTCATTAAAAGCCTGATATTCAAAACAGTACAAAACGCGATGTTTCAAGGATGTTTTGAGGCAACGTTTTTTAGTTAAAGACTTTTAATACATTTACATTTTATATTTATAAGCATGAAACAAAAGAAATAATCTCTGCTTTATGCGGTGTTGTTTTAATCATGGACTCTAAAAGCAGACACGAAAGTCAATGTTAATGTAGTACAGGGTTTTCAATGTATTTCAAGGGAAAATTTTACACATCCATATAAACGACCCATAAATGCCATAGCAAGAAGTGAGTAAGTATTAGCGTAACTGGAAATCAAATGATATAAGGAAGCAACCTCGGCGAACCCAATTGAAAACTCAGCAAACTTTATCCGACCGTTTTCCCAAGTGAACACGAATTCATACAATATGAATAAATGTACATCATGCAAATGTACAGAGCCGGTGTTATTAGTACCCGGCGCACAAGATACGCGTAAAGGAAGAAACGGAGATTATGTCACAGACAAGAAATGAATGCAAGGGGAGGAGCTCAGATTCCAGTCTGTACGGGCTGGCGAGCTGCCCAGGCCTAGCACTATCCCCGTGGCCCCACGCCGCAACAGGTGGTGGTGGTTGCCGTTGTGGTGCAGGGTGCCGTGGGGATTGTATACTCCAACTTTGAACTAAATATGTCAGTTTTGCAATGTACGCTTCCCAAATATAAAATAGTGATTACTAAGGAAAGGATTTTCAGGTGCAAAATTATGGTCGTAAAATGGGGGGAAATGTTCTGAAAATTCATACAAAAAGGTGCGCAAAATGTGCTGCTAAAACAACGGTATTAAGGTTTAATCCAAGTTTCTTGAATACTCCTATCAGTTTGCACCAAATGTTTCTTCTTTATGAAGTCCGTCAGAGGGGATTTCTTCACCCCTGACTCCCTTCTCGTTTTCCATCCAAATCCAGAAAGGAGCGAACAAGCGCTGCCAGTGCTCTTTTAGTATTGACGGAGCCACGATAGCAAGGGTAAACTTTTCCTGAGGTCACAGACAAGAGGGTTTCTGCATATCTACTTAAATGGGCAAATCCTGATTTGACTGTCAGGGCAGCACTTTAAATTCAGCAGGAAAGGGTTAAACTGCTGCAGGAACTCTGTTAAAATTTAAATTCACAGCTGCAGACAGGCTATTGGTGCTGGGGTATAAATTACTGGTGGTTTAGTAAACGATATATTAATATATATTTAATATTGATGACTTCTGATTAAATGAGATTTTAAAAAGCTGTTCATGAAGAGAAAAAATACATTTTTCTACCCAAACTTTTAAAAACGCAGAAAGGAGTGAAGAAGGGGCTGAAACATAAAAAAGACGGAAAATGTGGCGTAATATAGTAATTTTTGTTTCATTTCATTCCCCCCCCCCATGAAATATACATATTAAACTATCTCTACGAAAAACGCTATATTTTTGAAAAGATGCTGCACCATAAGTACTTTCCGTACTAATTACGAGATCCGGCGTCTACCTACCGTCGACTAGCGGGGATTTTTCCTCATCCAGGTATCTCCCATCAGCGGGGCGCTGTCTCATCCGGCACAAGTTCCCAACCAATCTCCCGGCATGTGTGGTCGTGTTGTGCATGTTAGTGTTAGTGTGTGCGCAAGGGGTGTGGATAAGACAAGGAAAAAAAGGAAAGATCCTGTGCGCTCCGTGGCTCGTTTGTTAGGGTACTGCTCCGGCATTCGCCTGGTGTTGATCGGAGAAACCACGGAAAACTACCGATCAGAGCTGCCGGTCGCTAGAGTTCTCCTCCAGACAGCGACTGAATTCGACCTAACTGAAAAGCTAGTGTCCGAAATTCTGACACCGTCGAGACTCGAACTTAGGACCTCCCGGTCAGAGACACTGCAGTGAGTGATGTCTTAAGGAATAGAAGTTAAACTAAATGCGGCATTAGTATATACCTAGAACATACATTATTTTCATTATTTAATTAACAATATTGATCTATTAAAATGTTGGTGGTTCTCACAGTAAGATAGTTTGGTTTTACGAAGTTGCAGAACAACGTGAATTCGATTTAAAAATGGTACTGTGTACTATACCTATCGTTTGTGAAACTAAAGAATGGGAATAACATTTCGTATAATTTACAGAAAGTTTCTCTTAAAATAGACTTCTAGACCCATTTGATTCGAAAGATATTTTAGAATAACTAATGAATTACTCAATTAAAAATTTGGAATTTTTAAATTCAATAATTTCTTTTTTTTGGGTAAGCGAACTTAAAATAATCCGAATATATTTTAAAGGTATCCCAACAGGAAAAGTCACGGAGGAGGTACATTATAAATAAGCGAGAGCTCTGCAACAAAGGGGCGGTGTTCTCACGCGCTCAACATCTTGCCGCCCTCCTTACCACCACCACCACCACCACCACCACCGATTTCTCTGTCCAGGGTTCTCAGCATCATCATTGACATCTCACGTCATTGTCACTACTGTGTCCTGACACATGGACTCCCTAACCAACGGTACTATAAACACTATAACAACCTCTACCACCATTTCACTGTCAATATAACAACTTCGTGGAATCTGTTCTGCAACAATCACAGCCATTATTAACTGTTGTCAGCGCTTCCTACTTTTCCCACATGTTTACCACATCCACGAAAACTTCCGATCCAAAACCAAAACGACCGAAAATTATCCTCCTTTCAACTTGTGACTAAAATTTCGTCCCATCGCCGCCCTCCAGAACGGCAAACGCCATCCCTCCGGTGTCGTCGCCAGCGCGTGCACCGTGGCCCGAGGAGAAACGTATCTGCCGCGCCAGCGCCATGCAAATGGCGCCAGGCGGGGCGCCGCCGCCGCCGCCGCCGCCACCGGGGTCGAGGCCCCGTAACGCCCCTGAGCCCCCGCTTATGACCCCCCTCCCCTTCTCCCACTCACTCACCACACAAACACGAGAGAGAGAGAGAGAGAGAGAGAGAGAGAGAGAGGGAGAGAGATTGAGAAGGGAGAAAAGAGCGAGGGAGAGAGAAGAGAGAAAAGAGGGAGAAAGAGAGAGGAAAGGAGAGGAGAGAAGAGAGGAGAAAAGGCGGGAGAAGAGAGTGAGAGAAAGACAGATAGATAGAGACAGAGCAGACAGTCTGGCTCAGTGCACACTTTGCGACATTCATCGTTCTGCCCGTGTAAAAAAAAAACGAAGTACGCATCCTATTGGTCTCCAATAAAACTTTTCTCACGCCAAGCGGTCGCTCTTTTTTCCTTCATTTTACTGCTCATCCTTACAATGTGGAAAATTCATATAGAACATGAGCATGTAATAGCTATAGTTACCTTTTGTTTCCTCAAGAAAATGAGTTCAGAGTGAAAGGGTTATGAACTTTTTTGCAATTTCATTTGCAGCCTTTTATCTGTAATCTGATATCATTTACCAAAGGAATTATTTGGGAAAAACACTATCAAAGTTTGCAAGTTTATATTAAGAGTAAGTATATTAAGAGTTTATATTAAGTAAGAAAAAAGTTGTAAATTTGACCATCAGATAGGCGAGATACATTTTTTACGACACTTAACTTTCGTATTTGAAAAAAGGAGCTGTGAAGCTGACAGACCCCGTAAAAAAACGGAATAAACGCCAGATTTTACGAGCAGATATGAAACCAGCGAATTAAAAGCTTATTAAACATTTCAACGTTTCATTTACGCGAACGGTGGCTACAGTGAATGCGAGGTCGTTGACTTGTACTCGGAGAGACATCTCCTGGGGGACCGCAGCAACCGCGAAAAGAAGTGAGGCCTCTTACTGCCCAGCGACAACTCTCTGCGGCACTTCAACATTGGTTGGTTGGTTGTTAGTGATTTCGGGCGCTTCAACTACCGGTGTAGTGCTTGTTTTTTCATCGGGAGGTGGCGGTGAACTTCCCCGCTGGATAGCGATATCCGGCGCCGACCTACCGTCGGCAAGTGGGGTTTCCCCAACCACCGTCCCAGTCGGGACAAGTTCCAAGCACCCGTCTTGTCTCCCGATATGTATGGTATGGTAGTGCATGAAAGCATAAGTGTGGGTAAGTCTGGAGTGAAGATAGAACAAGGAAGAGGAAGGAATGATCACGCGCGGTCTGTGGACCGTTTCCTAGAGTACTGCGTCAGCATTCGCCTGGTCTTGATCGAAGAAACCACGGAAAACTATCGATCAGGGCAGCCGGCCCTCAGAATTCCTCTCCGGACAGCGACTGAATTTCACGTAGCTCACAAGCTGGTGTCGAAAATTTCGCCACTGTAGGGGACAAAAACGTAGGACCTCCCAAACAGAGGCACTGCAGTGCCATCAGCTGATGCACTGAGCCACCTCTCCCGGTCACTTCATCGTGCTAATGGCCAGAGCACACAGCGGTGCGGGTGCGAGAGGGCGAGCGCCCGTAAACGCTAATGAAGTGGAGATGGCAGCAATGGCCTCCGGCGCGACCCGTCCGGAAGAGGTGCGTTCGTTCAACATCCGCGAGATGCACCTTCGGCCTTTCTAAACGAAAGCGCTCGCGTCGCACCGCGCTGCTCCGCCCCGCCCCGCCCCCTCCGCCCACTCCTGCACCTGCGCCGGCGCCACGGAAGCAGCGGATGCTTTGAGGAAGGCGCGGGCTGACATTCACTTGTCACTTTGATTTACTGATTGGTTGATTGATTACTGAGTCCGGGAGCGTGAACTACTGAGGTCATTAGTTCCGTAAGTGTAGTGCAAGTTTTGCATCAGGAGGTGGCGGTGATTTTCCCCTACTCGATGACGAGATTCGGTGCCAACCTATCGTCGACTAGCTGGGTTTTCCTCAAACAGGTATCTCCCACCAGCAGGGTACCACCCCAGCCGAGACAAGTTCTAAGACCCTGACCGGTCTCCCGGCATGTGTGGTAATGTAGTGCATGTTAGTGAAAGTGTGTGTGTAGGGGTGAGGATAGTTCAAAGAAGAGGAAGGAAAGATCGCGCGCGTTCCGTGGCCCGTTTGTTAGGGTACTGTCCCGGCATTCACCTGGTGTTGATCGGAGAAACAACGGAAAACTACCGATCAGAGCAGCCAGACATTAGAATTCTTCTCCAGGCAGCGACTGAATTCGACCTACCTGTTCCCTCAACTCTCATTGCATGGTAAGGCAGAACTAAGTCGATATGACGATAACTCACTTGTTTTTGCTGTTTCTTATCGCCAAGAAATGATGCTCGAACGAAGATTCAGACACTAGAATATCTTCAATTTTTTTTATTAAACGAAATCACCAATATTTGTTAACGAATGATAAATTATGGTATAATAAGTATACACGAATAATGTTTCAAAAATGTATTAGTAGTCTTATTGACATTATGGCATTAGAAATCATAAGCATTTCTTAATCGTATTAAATTTACGGTTCAGAAGGGCATAATAAAATCATTATATTTTTATTTATTTCTGATTTCCATTGTAATAAAAATAATAATAACTTAAAATCAAATCATTATTTTACAACACAAAAATATTCATTCAAACAGTGAACATTAAACTACTCAAACCAAGCATGAATCAAAAGTTAAAGCGTTTGTGGGTGACAGCTTTCCTATACAAATACAATTCATATTCTACTTTCAGTTTCTAACGTACACAGTTTTCTTCTTGACCCTTAAACCTGAATATCTAAAAGTGACACCCAAATATACTCGAACTACATAATTTATCCCAGAATCAAGTACTGATCTTTGGGGATTATTAATCATTTGTTAGTTTACGACAGTCGTACCAAATTATATACATCGGAGTATTAGTTTAAAATTGAACTCAACTATTCTCGCCAATGAACAACGTAGAACTGAACATCATAGAATACAATGCAATAAAAGAATAAGTATTAGGAAGATGGGGAATTATCTCTATATGAAAAAATGTTCACATGTATACTAGTCTTTTTCAATGATTTTCTCTTTCCCTCCTCAAAACGAAAATTTATTATTTGTAACTTTGCCAAATAGTCACATTTTATACTGGAATGTTTCAGTGGATAACGGATGGAACTGAGAAAGATGACATTGATAACTAACCATTCAGGTCACATAGACGCTAACTTCTGCGTCACCCACTTCCTGTAATTTTCTCAAAGAAGAGCGCGTTAGGTTCACGCCAAAGTCTCATCTCAATTTTCACCCGATGGCAACGGTTGTAAAACGATTGCGTGACGCGACATGACTACCTCATTTTCGACCGATCACAATATACCCACTGCACAAAGCTCTAATTCTGAGGTCGGCACCTCCCATCGATATTGTTTTCCGCGTTTCTCTTTCCCAAAAGCCTGCGCAATAGTCATAAACCAGTTCTTCGTTTCCCACTGTGATCAAGAGGGCAGGGCGCATACCGACTGCAACTCGCGATCTACCTTTCCTAAATAGTTTTCATACCTTCCTAAAAAGGAATATCCCGACTACATCCCACTCAGTTTTCCTCCTTAGCATGGTGATTGATATCCACGTTTCCTGTGGTCTACTTACAATCACATTGCTTTACTACAATTGATCCACTTCTGTTTGTTGTCAAGAAGCATTGGCATGGCCTCTTTAAAGAACTGCCAAGGTAGAAAACCAACATTTAAACTTTGTGGAAACCAAAACATGAAATCACCTACCACGACCCTCTTCTAACTTCGCTGACTCAACATACACAATTCCTAAGATTCTGATATTTTCACGCATGTTCGAGGGCTGGGCTGGTACAAGAACATCTATATGCACTTCTTAAGAACGCAAACTCAACTAAAATTCTTAATCCTTCCGAAAGATCGGATGAACGATGCGGAATAGTGACGGGCTGTGCCTGCCCAGGTAACGAAATCGAAAGGGGATTAGCTGGAAAACTAGGGTGAGAGAAGACTGACTGTGGGATGCAGTCGGGTGTTCCCCAGAGGGTGTGGCTTTGATATCTACATGCGATCTGAGTGCGAACATTTGCCAGCTTCGTCAGCACTGTAGAAAAAACCAACGTAAGCACTGCAGACTCAAGTTACATTTGAGCGCAGAATTATTGTAATACAAATGCAAGAAAGACTCCTTTAATGTAAATCCTGAAACTCACTTGAACTAGCGTTATGCACTAACCTAATATTGAAGATATACAGAAGATAATTAAATTCATTTTAACTAGAAATGTACAAATATTTAGTTCCTGCAAAGGTGAAATTTATATCACCGTTATTACCCCCGTTTCCAAACTTTCGAAGGAATGGAGATGTTATATCTGTTAAGAAGACAGATACAAGGAGAGAAGGAAATGGCACGTTTACTATTCTGATAATTGCAGAACCATAGCACTACTCATGACCTTTATATTTTTTTATATCCTTGCAAATGAGTTAACTAAGTACATGAGAATAAAGACACAACGGCAGCTAGAAACAACACGCATACGCATTCAACTCGAAACTTGGAGAGTTCTCGCATTTACCAAGCCGAGGTGACTGATGTCCGTAATGAGAGGCTGCGATTCGCTGCCTGTTGCGGGTGTTACGCAGCAGAGGAGAAACCGACGCCACCCGCGCAACAGGTCAAAAGGGGTCAGGCGGACGCATCCCAGCGGCCCAGAGGCTGTTGGCTTTACTTTCTAAGCCCTGCCAAAGCCAATGAGACGCCGCCGACGTCGCTTCACACTTCCCAGACGCCCGCGCGCGCCAACGCACGGCCGTCACACGCCTTCCACCAATGAACACGTCGACGCTAGTATTCGTATTCAAAATATGTAACTAATGTCACGATTACAATCGAAATCGATAAGATTTTGATCCAACATTTGTTCACTTACGAAATGCTTGAGTTAAGCCAGTCTTCCAGTATTCTAATATTCGTGTGGCCGCGTTTTTCAAAATATGTAACTAATGTCACGATTCTAATCGAAAAATGATAAGATTTTGATCCAACATTTGTTCACTACGAAATGCTTGAGTTAGCGTATTACAGTATCCTGGTATTCATGTGGTCACAATTTTCAAAATAGGTAACTAATGTCACATCGAATTTCGTCACGATTCTAATCGAAATCGACAAGGTTTTGATTCAACATTAATTCATTTACGAATTTCTTGAGTTAAGCTAGTATTACAGTATCCTAATATTCGTGTGGCCACGTATTTCAAAATATGCAACAACAATTCGTCACGATTCTATCGAAATCGAAGTTTGATCCAACATTATTCATTTACCAATTCTGAGTTAAGCTAGTTTCAGTATTCTATATTCGTGGCACGTTTTACAAAATGTGCAACTAACGCCACATTGATGCCCTGAGACGTGCTCTTTGCTATTTGCCAATCATATCTTGCAAACAAGAATACCAGTAAACGGTAGATGAAAATCAGGAAAGATATGAAAACGAAAGGCAAGTGATAATATGTGTACGCTAAGAAAATAAAAAAAAATAATGTAGCGTTTCAAGTGTTGATTTTTTCAATGCACAATTTACCAAGAGAGGTGCATTTCTTGAGTGCATTTCTACGACTATCAAAGTAACGGTGCCTGTAATTCAAGAGAAAGCTGGACAACCCAAGTACTTTCAAAATACAAATCCGTCAGACGTGGAAGTCCGAACTGTCATTAGCAGTTGACAACTCTTTTACTCCAAACGGGGAAACACAAGCGGTTTCTGTTTTGCTGTTACACGTGTCACAGTCATGAAAGCACACAGAAACTCAGAGAAACAACCGTGTCATTCGCGTCAAACGTGTTCAGTAGGTAATTTACAGTAAAATTACACCTATTTCACAATTTACGAGGAAGAGGAAAGTAGTAAAAAAGTGTCTAGACACGAGAGGTAAGTACTCTGTACAACTATAGAGGAGAAAAGAGTGGGCGCGTTGTGACCCAAGAGGCCAGCCGTTTTCTTCCTTTACGCGCGAAATATGAAGAGTTGGCGGTTGGACAATCCTGTCAAGACACATGACTATTCACGCTTTCTATAGCTCTGTATAAATGACGTTTAAGGCGACTAAACGTCAAAATGACAAGTTGAAGAAACAGACGACGTTTGGTTATTTTGTACATTTTAAAGCTTTAAGAATATTACAAAGCAATAATAATAATAATAATAATAATAATAATAATAATAATAATAATAATAATAATAATAAAATAATAATAATAATAATAATAATGGCACTACGGATAGCCGCAATCGCTAAGGCAGTAGTGCCGTACCGATCTCGGACGGAAGGATCGCGGCTTCGAGTCCCGCCTCTGGCATGGGTGTGTGCCATCCATTCATCCTTAATTATTATCATCATTCTTCTATCTTCCATCCCCCCACGATTACCAACCCTGGGATATAAAAATCGGATTCAGCAAAATGCTGATCCCCCTGATTGATTTCACGCAAGACTTGCAACGTGATAAATGACACTGAGCCCGTGAAAGTGCATGTATGCGTGGTCCAAGACGGCCGATTCGCGAGCAAAAACACCATCAAGAGGGGGCACTACATTTCTGGGCTTTTTTGGTGTTGAATCTTTTACATGGTTGCCAGATGGTATGGAGGGCCTCTTCTCCAAATGTGTACATTTCCCTAAATACAACTGTCAGATTAAAAAGAAAGGAAAATAAAGAATCGATCATATTTTCGGAAATAAAAATGTTCTATTACGTAGAGTCGCGGAGCCCCTTTCAGGAGGGTCTCGGCCCCATGTGCGCACGCCTATGATTTTCACACATTACCCGACAAATTAAAGTAACTATCGCCTTATAAAATATATCTTGTATTTTGAAAATATTGATAAGCACAGTTGACAGGCCGTAGAAAGAAAATAAAGAAGTCATAGTTTTATTTCATCGATTCATTCAATTAATGTTATATCAAATATACGTATAAATTTAAATTCTTTTTAAAATCATACAGACATTTCCATTTTTTTCTTCAAAAAAAATCTTCCGCTCGGTTGACGATATTTTCTTAGGTTTCTGTTGATTGTCAGTCATATTATATTGCGCAAAATTAAATAATATTTGGAACGAATAAATTTTGGACTTTCAATTCAATTAAAAAATATTTTTTATTATTGACCCCACCCCTGCGGTTACCTCCAACTACCTTTCAATTTCGTTCGTTTTATTATGTTTACGGACAGAGCTAATCTTGTTAATAATATGAGGTCAATGTGCACTTCACTAATAACTATGAAATGATAACTATAGACATTTTAATACATTAATGTCCATAACAATTTCTTTATTACATTTGATCTACCAATCTAGGATTTTTTCAAAGAGAAATTTGTTTATATTGATATTGTTAATAAATATGTTCATATACCTATGAAAGATAAGTTCCAATAACATGTTTTCTGCTTACATGATGCCTTCATTCATAATGATAGATTCATTTATAATATTGATGTATTTTTTCACAAGAAATGTACCTGAAGATGGAGACGCGAAATCTCTGAGACGTTGTACCAAGTGATATCAAGATTTTACGTTGTAATAAACCAACTTCCATAATTTTATTTTAAATATGATTGTATGAATGTATTTTATTTTAAATATAATTCATGGAACTTTTTATTATTATGAAGATATTTTGCTTTATTCATTATCCTACACCCTAATTACAACTAAACCAACAACTGTGGAGCAGGCGCGAGATCAAGCTGTCCACCAAAAGACCATTCTTCCTCCTCCTGCGCTGGCGTTCGCCGCTGAGCGTCCGCCGGCGTGGTCGCTTTGTTCTGGCAGCGCGGAACATACTGAGAACACAACGCGGATCTGGGACACACTTGCGGCGCAGATAGCGAGGCAGCCACTCATCACTCCCCCATTCCGGACAATTACTTGTTTTTCGTCGGCTGACTTTGAAATGTTTGAAAAATTCTAAAGTTCCGTAAGCGGCTAAGCAATTCGCTAAAACGCTCCAATATTAGAATGTTCTTGGCTGTCCGGGAGACGGTCTGTGGCCCATTTGTTACTGTACTGGTCCGGGATCCACCTGGTGTTGAACGAAGAAACCACGGAAATCTTTCGATCAGGGCAGCCGGCCGCTAGAATTCTCCTCCAGACAGCGACTGAATTCGACCTAGCTGAAAAGCTACTGTCGAAAATTCTGCCACCGTCAGGACTCGAACCTAGGACCTCCCGGTCAGGTGGTTCTGCAGTGCCATCAGTTGACCACTGAGCTACCGCTTCAGGTGATTGCTCCTGACCAATGCCTCGGTGTAACATATGAACAATTCGTGACGCACAGTCAGGAAGGCATGGATACGAAGAGAATCGAAAGTCAGTTCTAGTCAAAGTCAGTATAATAATGAGAAAAAACTGGCACTTTTATTTTTTCGTAGGGACCCAGGGCGGTCGCTTCCCTTATCCTGGTCAACTAAGTACCAGCCGCCATTCCCATTCTGTTCTTACCATGTTCCCGGAGATTAGCTTTGCAAATCAGCCAGGTGGAGCAGTCGAAGAAAACACGCGGGAGTCTACCGGCCTAACAAGCTGCAGAAGCAACCACCGTATCGGTGCAGCATCGACAAACAACGGATTAAACCTTCGGTTTCACGAAGGTGTAAATTCAAGTTGTGTGTAAACTGAACAATACAGAGAACTTTATCATTATTCATTACACGTACAAGGAGTAACACGGCTATGGAAGTGAATGGAACAAAACTGTGCCCGTCTGTTTAATTGGACCACAAGGCTGATGGTGTACTTCGGCCACCAAGAAAACATTCTCACACATTCGCATGATATTCGCACATTTCACTTGATATTGACGTATCTGAATTTTTTTTCCAATTTCTGACTTTCGTAAACTCATGCTTGAAATCATTTCTTGTTGGATGCTCTGTCTTGTTCGCTGAGACTTTTCTAGCGTAACGAAATTTTCGAGTATTGCACGACAGACTGCAGACAACATCCGCCTCATTCAACACGCCCGCCCCGGAGCAAATCGCGAAAGTGAAATCCAATTTCCTTAAACGCACGGGAGCGGATCGTGAGAGCGCCTGAGGTGGTGGAGGCTGAAGATAATGGAGAGAGGAGGTGGCATGGGCGGCAAAGGTGGCAGATATGGCGAGTGTGCCGTCAGTGGCAGAAGTGGAAGAGAGTTGCAGAGATCGCGAGATTGACAGAGGTGGTGTATGTGGCGAAGGTGGACAGGGTAGCAGGGAATGTGTGGGGGACGGAGGTGATGTGGGTGTCTGAGGTAACATGGATGGTGTAGGTGACGGGGGGGGGACGAAATTTCAAACTTTTTGTAAATAAACTATCTAATGAATTTTATTGTTCCCAATGGAGAGTAAGACTATATTTTGTCCGCAATTTGTAAACTTAACACGTTCACTATCCTGTGATCCATATGTGGTTCATAAGACATAACACTCGATGGTTTTGCTACGTCCGTGAACCACATGTGGGTCACAGACGTTTACAATTTTTATAGCAAACCTTCCTGTAACTGCACAGGTTTTGGTATGACCTTCCCAGGACGGTTATAGAAGAATTTAGAAGTGCACCAAGACGTGGGGAAAAATTTTTAATTTTTGAGAATATTACAGTAACATTTTCTTAGTCGGGAAGGTGTGGGCTTGGGGAGATATTTTAATGTTCTCATAGGGACAGGGAACGTGTTAAAAGGAAAGCACAAGGAGTTAGAGTTCCCAACACTGTACTAGCAATCAAAAATATATGGATGCAGAATTAATGAGGCATATAATGATCGTTTAATATCGATGAGGGGAACTGAGTCATTCGTTGAAAATATTAGCTTTTAAAGATACCGACTTTTCTCCAACAACATGTATCAGTACAAAAATTTCCCATCCGGGTACTATGACAAGAATGTTGTGTTTTACACGCTCGAATTACTACACCAGCTCCCCGGTCGAGCGAGGCGATGAAGTGTTTTCAGACATAACACGAGCGGTAGCTGCCCTGACCTCTACCTCCGCAGCGGCCAGACATCCGGTTTCTTTTACCATGAGTTTCTTCTATAAAGCATTTTCCTTCAGAACGTTTTTTTGGTACTACAAGAGTAGTTTAAGCATAATTTGGCGATGAAGAACTGAAATGTGAAAGGCTGTATCCTTTCATTCCTTAAAAAGAAGAGATGTCAAAAAAAAACATTTTCAATCAATATAAAACTTGTCAAACTTTTGTAGCGCACATTATATATTGTTTATTAAAACTTGAAAATGGAATGTACATGGAATTCCTAGGGAAATGAGTAGGAATCATTCGTGTGAAGCGTCTAGCGACATATTTGCAAGAATATATTCGACTGTTCGGAAATTACATTATTGGAGTGCTTATTGCAAGTCTCGTGAAATAATCTTAATATCTAAAAGTAAGACGAAGTAGAATTTGGATAATTGACTGTAATGATATTGTGGCAGCTCCTGAAATATCTGTTACAAAGAATACTCCATTTAGAAGAATGTTCACCTTTCAACGTAACCTGATTTTTTAAATGTATAAAATTGTCTACCACTCGACTCCAAACACAATGGAGAGGGATATTTTGCAGAAGACAAGGAAACTTACCACTCTTCTCAAACATTATATTTGAATAATTTTGAAAAGAAAAACTCAAACACGAACTTAAGCTCAATAAAGGTAAACAAGGAGATTTTTGATTCGCTTCAATCTAACCTTCCCGAATAATAGCAGAACAATAATTTAGATCGTTCTGGTGTGGACTGCAAATATTAGCACCGACGGAGATGTGAAAAAGCCGAGTGGGGATGGAAAATAACACGCGACTGTCACATGAACCAAAAGATACGCTGAATTTTCTTGAAAGACAAATACTTCATGCAAAAACTATTTTTGTTCCTTCGTTCCTCTCTTCAATAATTCGATTAATCAAAGGAGATTCATTCATTATCTAAATGAAAATGAAAATGAAGAACAGCAATACCCAACAAAAGGCATATTTGAATTTTATTTGAATGTTTATTTGAATGTGGAGCACTGGAGAGGGGGAGCGGAACGCATGCGAATACGGAAGAGAAGGCTGGGAGGGGGTGGGGGGGTGGAGCGGAGCGGCAGGGGACGGGTGGGCGAGAAGGAAGATGAGCGACGTGCAACGGCTAATGGGGCAACGGGCGCAATGTAGGTCAGACAAGAGGCCCTTGAGAGGGTCTGCCCAGCAGCTAATGCCTCACCGGCGATGGGCGTCTGACGGAAGCTTCAACGCGAGTATTCACCCAACTCGCTGCGAAGGCAATTAACGCACGTTGCAGCTGTCGCTGGTTGGAAAGCAATTTCACATAAAGTACGTTCTCACCACACAGGAAGGGTAGCATGAAACATAACACGAATTTATTTGAACAAAATGGCAACGCCGCTTGAAAACAATGGGATGTAGAGAGGTAAAATCAAATGTTTTCAAAGCATTGTTCTTCCATTTGTGTCGATGCTTTCCCGTTATACGAGCGTGTACTCACCCTTTCTTTATATATCTCTTTTCTATAATAAGCATATGGATCGCACAAAAGTTTGAGCAAAAGGTTTCAGTTATAGGTTTGCATGGTATTGTCGATGAGGTTTTTTGTTTCTTTGACAATGAATTAAGGAAATGAAGAATTTGTAAAGGGAAGAAATATTAAAGTGAATAGATATAAAGAATAGAGAAACAAGGTTTACGTTGAGTTTGCTGGACGGCATGAAGCAATTTTTCGATGTACACTAATATGGAAACTTCATGTTAATAGGTGTCTGAAGTTCTGAAAAAAATAGTTTATAAGACAATCCCTTTTTTCGTTGATTCTTTACTGTCTACATTACATTTATAAGGCTGAAACTTCGACATTTATTTGTGAAATACTTTACGACTGATACAAATATGCGCGAAGATGGAAAGAAATCATAAGTTCATGAAGGCCAAAGATTCAGAGGAGCATGGCTTCCAAGATTCCATGAAAGATGTGACTGGCGTCATGCGTGACTTCCATGTGACGAGGCTACTGCTTTCAAGGCTGTTGTCACTCGACATGCGAGGACACGGAGGGTCCATGATAGGAAAAAAAACAAAACATTTCTTCACGACAACTTCATTCATCAAGCATTTAGATTCAGATTTTCCTCATAACCGGTGTCATGCGATAACGCAGTCTAATATTAAAAAATCTGTTTACTCAGAGAGGAATCTTCAATTAAGCATACATTAAAAGGAAACATGTTCCACAGGAAAGAATTTTCGCAGTCGTTAAAAGTTCGAATATTGAAATCAAGGAATGAAAATATTTATCTTGAAATGTGGGGCAAAACAAATATAATTGTAAAGCGTTCTTTCCGACATTTTTCATTGCCTTCATTGGGCATACGTTTTAGGTCAAATAATAAATTTAAAGTACTCTAAGGATACATCAATATTTATTACGACAGTAATGACAGGCTTATGAAAGACAGAAAAATCATTTTACTCTTTGTAAAAACTTATTTCTCTTTTTCCTCCTTTCACAACAAAAACTATAAGTAGAATTATATCCTTATACTGTTCGGAATTCAATTTAAATAATTCTCTCCTATATTATTTGTGTTATATGAATTTTGCTGCTCTCACACGTAACTAATTTTTATAAATGAAGTCTCCAAAGAAGGAAAATCTAACGGAGACTTGAAGAATTGCTCTTTAACAATAAAAAAGGATTTGTTAGAAACAAAATCATCTAAATAGTCATGTCAAATGCAACCCGCACATCTCTGGCAGTAGTGTTAAATATTGATTCAGTGGTGAGGTGTAGTTGACATTTACATAATTGGAATGATTGAAGGCGTTGTCATTGTCAACAATAGGCAGTCCTGTTTTTGCGGCTCCCAGACAGCAGAAAACTGATGATGATGGCTAAGCCATCGAAAGCTGCTATTTGTGAAATAAATTCTATTGTTGACAATGACAACGCCTTCAATCATTCCAAGTAGTGTTAAATCTATATAATTCCAAAACGAAGCGTTCTAGGAACTTTAACCGTGTAAGTTTGGAATCAAATTCCCACAGAAACGTTTCTCACCCTGTAATCTACAGGATGAGACATTCTATTAAATTTTTGCTGGTTGAGAATTTATACTTCATTGCCCCGCAACTTCTATTTCAAACGAAGAGTAGCAAACAGTAGCGTTGTGCTTGCCTGAACCTTTTTTTTTCGCGTGGACAACATTACGTAGGTTTCTCAACAATAAAAATCTCTAACATTTTTATGACTATCAAGGAAAGCGGAAAGTAAACTTTCAAGGACGATTGTATACTTATTTCAAGTGATGATTTTAAGAAAGTGTTGCTAATTGTTACAAGAACAACTGTCGATAATACTGAATAAACCCGGAATTGAAAATTTGCTTCAAATCCAAATTGCATTCTTTAAATTTTATTTGATGTTCTTCAAGTACAAAGGAAATTATCTTCACAAATTTTTTAAACAAATAAATGCGTTTCTTTTCTTAATATGGAAATGGAAGGATAGGGAAGAAGGTGAAGTTTAACATGCCCGAGTCCTCACAAGGGTACGCTAGTTTTACATAAAACAAACAACTCTTTCTTCTCAATCAATACTTTGCAATAACAAATACTAATTTAATGAAATATTTTATCAAGAACTTAATGCAAGAACTCACTTTGAAGCATTTACTTCCAAGAAGTTACTTACGATTTTATGTATGTATCGCAAATAGAAACTTAAACCTAAATATATTGGTTTATTAAAAATGTATCATTCGGCTATAATTTGGATATTAAAGACTGTTGTTGAAATAACACGATCAAAAATCAAAAGAAGATTCTTCCACATTTTGACAACTGTTATTGGACTACAAACGTCTTCTTCAAACTAAACATTTTTCTTGTATTTTACTCGAATGTTAGTTTAGTTAGTTAATGCCTTATTTTACGTGGCGAGACTCGGGCCATCAGCCCCGCTCTTCCGTCTAACCACGCAAATTTCGCTACGCTCCTTTCACCACCTAGCGGGGAAAGAAGGTATTATCTTGGGCGACGAAACGGGCGGAACTCAATTTTGCTCAGAGGCTTCATTTAGGCTTGAGGATCTTTTACACGCAGTAAATCTACTACACGGGACAGCCGGTTTTACTTCCCTTTCGAAGGACGGCGTACGAAGGATTATTTCGCCCTTAAAAATCCACGGCTTCGATGAGCTTTGAACCCGCAAACTCGGGTACAACAGTTCGATGCGCTAACCGTTACACCACCGAAACCGCAAACTAGTTTTCTTGTATTGTACTCGAATGTTCGGAAAACGTCAGCCTCAACTAAATTAATTCGTGCTACTGTCATGCGCCGAAAAGGTTTCCTCCCTCGCAATCCCGCGGCAGCTGTTCCGACGCGCGTGGGGGGCGCTGGCGGAAGCAGCGAGCAGCGGGCGGTGGGTGGTGGGCGGTGGGCGCGGGCGTGGGCGGGCGTGCGCCGCCTGACCCACACAGGCGGCGCGCCGCGGCGCCTTAAAGAGCACCTCCCTATTGCGCGTCCAGGAAGAATGGCCGCCCGCGCCGCGCCGCGTCGCGCGAACTGGAGCGAGGAGACGGCCCGCATTCACGCCGCCCAATAATTAATTACGTCCATTAATTGCAGAAATTACCGATTGCAGATGGGATAAAACCTGCCGCGCCCCGGCCACGAACCCGATAACTAATTAAGATTTGTTCAAGAGGGCTCTTCTTCGCCGACGCAGGGAAGCGAAGGGGCTCAATTTACCCGTTCCACGCGGTCGCCTGCCCGTCGCGCTGCACGGCGCCGCCGCCGCCGCCTCGTCCACCTCCACCGCCACCGCCCCAGCCCCCACCACGCCACAACCCAGCCACAGACACGCCCCCCCCCCCCCCCCTCCCCGCCCTCACCATCGCCAAAGCCACCTCCATCTCCACCTCCACCGCCACCGCCCCTGCCACCGCCACAACCACCGCCACAACCACAACCACAACCACAGCCCCCGCGCCCGCCACAAGCCGCGGTCACCGCCCCCCCCCGCCCTTGACTCCGCCCTGGCCACCGCCAAAGCCACCTCCACCGCCACCTCCACCGCCACCTCCACCTCCACCTCCACCTCCACCTCCACCTCCACCTCCACCCCACCGCCCCGCCCCGCCACCGCCATCGCCACCGCCACCGCCACCGCCACCGCCACCGCCAACCCCACCGCCGCCGCCGCCGCCGCACAGCCGGCCGGGCAAGTCGCCCGCTTATCGCCCATCGTCATTAAAGCCCCGGCGTGGCGAGGGTGGAGCCGACGAGCAGGCGGTTCGGCTCCCGGTTCGTGGCGCCTCGGACGCGCGACAGCCTCCAGAGGAATCGGGGGCGCTGGCCGCCCCACATGCGGCCCCCAGCGCGCTTCCGGAAGGCAGGGGGGACGGGTGCAAATCGGTTTCATGATAGCTAGACTCTTGAAGGACACGATAACATCTTCCCGCTTGTCCGGGTACTACGCTGCTCGCCAGAAGCCGTATACGGCACAAATCGTTTTCCTACTCCATTAAAACGAAAGGAAATTATCCACTAAAGAGGAAAAATATATGGATGAGATCATATTTTAGTACTCAAGATATACAGATATGGTTCATATTCAACACTTGAATAATAAGTGCATCACAATTCTGTTTTCACCAGAGCAAACTTACATAGGAAATCACAAACTTCAAATCCACAGGGTACGGCATCCTATACGTCAGCATTATTTGAAGTTTGTTCTTTACAAAAGTCCAATCTTTACTGTAACATTTTTCGCCCGAATCCAGCGCACATAAAAACAACTCACTTCAATGCTTCATCCCGAAAAAGAAGGCTTCCGTCTCGAGATTGGGAATGCATGTACGAAATATCCAAGTTTTGTTATCACATTCGTTTTTCAAATAAACATAATTTCAAAATGCACAAGAACCTTAACGGACGACACATTAACTCTAAAACGACATCCAAATCAGATCATTACGCGTTTCATTCACATGTTGACTTGTGAGCGTATAGGAATGATATCCAAATGCTTCCGCCCCAAATCGATCTCTTCGCCGTTAATGGCATTTACGGCAATTACATTCACAGATCCACGCCGGAAACGCCATATCACGGGTGAACAAATCTCGAGCGAACTGCAGCGCCGTAATTACCGATAATCATCGCCAGGGGTGGGAGGGGCAGCGGCGTGCGCCGCCAGAAGGAAAAGAGGAGAGGCGGGGCGGCCAGGTCGTTGCGACGAGCGGAGGTCTCGTAACGGCAATGTGCTTATCACAAAAGCACCTTGGTTCATCAGTAACAACCAACTACATAATGATTTGAATATAAACACAATAAAAAATCAAATAGCCTATCTAGCACACAACTTCTACACAAACCTTCCCCAAATACAAGCATCATCCTTCTATAAACTGGGCAAAAACCCCAATTATCCAACAAAAATTAAAAACAGATATCCACTTCACTCATTCTATAAAATGTTCGCAAACCTGGAATAATACTTGTCTGAGGTGCTTCCTGCTTCCTCTCCGCTTTATATTTTTTAAAATAATTGTAATGTGTATAATTTTAAGTTAGATTAAGTTATGATAAGATAGATTAAGTCCATCAAACATTTGCACAGTTAATATGTAAACTGAACAATGTAATGTCAAACAATACAAAAATAAAAATAATAATAATAAAAACGGCAATGTGCTGTTCAGAGGACACAGACACCATCAGGGACCACGTAGGAAACAACAGACGACTCCGGTTATAGTGAACTTCTGGGGACTAACATATTCGGTTCACTATATCAGAGATTCACTATATCCGATGAAGTCAAAAATAAATAGAATATTTCCACGATGATTGATTTTATTCATACAGAGGTACTGCAAAATACCTTAACAGCACGAGCGGAAAATTTCAATATATTTATTTGACCTTAAAAATAAATTATTTTCAATTGTTTCTCCCCTACTTTCTCATTAGTAATTTCTCTAGATCCTTCTCCGTGGTCCTCAGAGGACACTTCTTCGATTATGACCTTTGGTCGACGATATCTTTTTCAATCTGCCTAGTGTTTGTATTTGTGGCACTACGGTGATATATTCTTTTCCAGGAGGGAATTAATTTCCAGGCTGTTGTATTTCCTACGTTTACTGTAGCCGAGGTTCAGATTCACTATAACCGAATATACTTATACTTAATTGTAATGTAAGTGAAACGGGACCAATGACTTTAAGTTCATTATAACCGAGGGTCCACTATATCCATTTCACTATAACCGGAGGTGACTGTATATACTCCATCAGGCAGTGGGCATAAGTATTTTAATTATTACATTTTACCTCTCAGTAGAAAACACACACACACACATGAGATCATGTTGACTTAGCAGGGCCTGAGAAAAGAAGAAGGATCTTTAACCCAATAGTGCCCTGAATAATTGTGTGCGCATAGCGCTCGCCCATTGACGCGTTCGGGCGCGCACAAGAGCCGTTCGAGCCTCTGGCAGCATGGCAATGCAGCATTTATTGCTAACCAATCGCCATCTAATTCGACATCTGGCATTCAGCAATGAAACAAACTTGCTTATATGCTTCTTTTAGGATGTCTTTGTCTATTGCATGCACGGAACAAGTTTAAACTTGTCCATTTCAGTAATTAAACATGCGCGAAATATGAGCGTACTATTTCTGTCCGGCAAGGCACTAATGGGTTAAAAATTACCATCACAGATTCCACTACACAAAGTTGTCTGCTTGCATGTTTTAAAGTATAAACTTTTAAATCAGTATATCAATTAAACATTCGCTGTCAGTTTAGTTTGGAATTGAACCCTAGTACTAACACTGTCGATTTCATTCCAACCACCTTCCAGTACTGTTAATTAAGTTCGTCTCCCTTTCATGTTCTCTGACAAGCGTTGGAGCAATTCAATGAGAAAATGACGAAACATTACTGAGAAACGTGAAGGATTTTCTGCGAAATTTATTATGACAATAAATTGAACTCTTCTCTACAAGTAGTACTGTAAAGTTTATGTAAGTGCATGCTGGAATTCAGTCCCTTACAGATAACATGTACGTGAAAGGGTTGACCGATCAGCGTATTAAATGAATATTTTTCCATTTGTAATATTAATAACCTCAACTCAAATCGGAAACAATTCTCAATTTCTCCGGTTTTATTGCATTTATGGAATATGGATCAGACTATACGTTCTGCTCTTGTTTTGTGCGGAGAATCTCCGCACTACACACCGCCACAGGCTCCGTAATATTCTGCCGCGGCTTCCGCGCCGCCCTTCCCCACGGCTAACTCACGCTCGAGCTCGCGCAATTAATTCCAATGTAATTAGTCGGGTACTGAGCGAGCACCGGCGTGCTCAACACGCGTGCCAGATCAAATCACGCGGGGAGGAAGGGTACGAAGCATCGACGCATTCGCTTTGTATCACTTTGTCACGCGTCGGCCGATACTAGAGTAAGTGGCTCAGTTGAATCATCACGAATACGTGGCATGCCTTTACCACCCATATTCTCAGAAGATACCTGACAGAATGAGAATTAATAAGGAAATTCTCGTGCATAGAGCAAGACCTTATTGAAAATGCATGAAATGGGTGTTTCCAAAGGTTGTCTAAAATGTCGTATTCAACTGATGACTATCTGAAGCACGTTGGTAAAATAATGAAGAAGAGGTGGTCAACTCTCTGGAACGATTCCAAAATTAGTAAAATACACAAGGCAATCAATGAATTCTTTTCTCTTAAAACCTATGCAAAGTTTTCTCGTCAGGAACAGGTCGCTCTTTCGCGTATTCGATCAGGACATACTAAATTATCGCATGATTAAATATTAAATAAAAAACCAATCCCAATGTGTGATTGTTGCAACAAAATCCTGAATACTAACCACATTCTCACAGAATGTCCCAAATATAATTCCATAAGAACCAAATATTTTGATCCTGAACATTTAAACTCCATTTTAAGAAACTTTCCTTTCCAACTCAAGGTAATAAACTTCTGTAAAAAAATAGGCATTATAGATTTAATTTAACGTGTATATGTTGTTATGTGTTTCCTGTCCTTATATACATACCTCTACACGATTCCATATATCTGTAATATAAGTATGTAATATTTCCAAATACTGTTGTATATATTTATTTGTTGCTTCACTTGTGTAATAATGTAAAAATATTTAAAATGTATCTCTATATGTAATGTAATATTAATGTAAAAGTCCAACAAGCATTGTAACTACTATGTAACTAATGGAGTCGCTAATAACCTCTGCTGTTGATGCGACTTAAAATAAAATTAAATAAAAAAAAAGGTTTTCTAAGCTGTCTGTGAATATCTTTTATATTTGCTATCATTTTGTAAATGCAATTTTCTATAATTACGTAAAACCCTCGATTTAAACTTTGTACGTAGCATTAAAATCAGCCACCAGAACTAAAAGTCTGAAAAAAAATATTTGTAGCTCTGGGTTATTCTGCTCAAACTGACTCCTAACTACAATGTAAAGTTGCCATAAAAATGAGACGGGTAATATAAATGATACTCCATTTCCAGAACGAAGAATAAAGTCTTCTAAAGGAAATTTACGTATGTACTAAAATTTCTTGATATTACTTTTCTGCAACCCTGAAGAAACAAAAATGAACGCATTTTCATATATTTCTCTGGACGTTTTTGTAGAATCATAAATTATTCCAAAGAATAAAACGGGTTTGAACGCCTTCTTACGACTGGCTATTTTCGTGCATCTACAAAACATACCACTAGCCCGGACAGCTGAAGTAGATTTCCAAAATTAGTTTCGCATATACTCTTTGTTTCTTTTGCTGTTTTTCTAAAACATTTTAAACTCGGTGAGTAACATGTAAACTCGGTGAGCATCACAAGAAAATTAATTAAGAAATTAATTTTAACAACGATACATAGAGTAACATTATTTACCATTTGAACTGTATAAATGTGTATTAACAACCTGTAACACGTATTTTATTGCAGCCTCCGGGTCAATGACCCCCCATCTCGATCAGGTTTTTCGTCCAGTTTCTCTGATCCATTGAGTAAATGCTGAGATGGCCCCTTGTGTTGCTTCTGGACATAAATGTAACTTCATTTTCTGTGAACGTCTTCTAGAATTCAGTGAAAAATACAATTATTCAAATTATCGTTTTCATGTTGTCGCGGCAGGAAGTATTATTCCGAAGGACAACATGGATAAGAGCCCAAATTTATTGCCTTTTTATCCTTGATAATAGAAAGTGGGAACGTTTTTTCCCCAAAAAGTAGTATATGACTTAGTGTAGGGATCACAGAATTTTGAAAATGTGCCCACAATTCACTTTTCCTCATAGCACGTCATACGCAGTTTTTAACTGTTTTTTTGACTTAAAATAAATAAATTAAAATAAATAAATTAAAAATTTCACAAATTTCACAAACATTTTCACAAACAAACGAAGGAACGCGCGATAAGCCACGAGACGACGCGTCAGTTTCTTTTTCCATCGTCAGATGAGATGATACGAAAAGAGCAGCGCGGCAGAAACCGCAGAACGCGGAGTGGCGTTCTCGACGTTTCCGGCTCGACGAGAGGAAGGGCGACCTTCGGACGCAGTAGCCGACTCCACCCCTCTGCCATGATATTTCGAATGTTTCAAATTCAGGTGGCAGTGTGCTGCTAACTCTACAATATTCGCAATATCAAGCTGCTGGCGTTAATCTGTATAAATAATTTTCTTTCTCTCTCTCTCTCTCTCTCTCTCTCTCTCTCTCTCTCTCTCTCTCTCTCTCTCTATAGACATATAATATATATATATATATATATATATATATATATATATATATAAATTGTGTGTGTGTGGAGACTACGTATATTTATTTAATAATATAATGATTATAAAATAATATACTTATATGTAAAGGTCAGTGGTTGATAGTCAGCTCTAGTCAAAACAATTGCGAATGAAGATGATGTGGCATTATTGGAATTTAGGGCACACTTGTTCTCCACAGTTCGGAACTTCGTCTATTTGAACTTGAACATCTGTGCAACACACTTCCTCGACTTGGTCAAGAAAATGCTGTCAATTGCTGTACGCTACGTTGTGCTTAAATACCTTTCATGACTGGAGAATAAATAAAGGTTTTGGGATTCCGTTCTTTCTAAAGAACAGTGCCAGTGAACAAGTGTGCCCTAAATTTCAGCGCTAGGCATGGGCAGATCAGGCAACCACCAGGGGCCCCGCAAAACGAAGGGGCCCGATGATGCGACTGATGGGGAAAAATTGGTAAAAAAATGAAAAAGGAGTTAGAACTCGATAAAATTGTTATCGTAATTTCATAAGTCGCGGTACAGTAATCTGATATTTGATCAATTTTTTATTTTTTATTTTACCTTAAATGCGATTGCAGTCATTACTAATAAGATATGACTCTGAAATGAATCAATTGACGCTATCATTAAAATAGGTTCAACTCATATCCCATGTATTTATTATTTCATGTATTTAACAAGTCATTTTATTATTAAACACTAACTAAACACATCAATATTAAATTTTTATCACTAAATACTTTTACTTAAAACTATTATTTAAATTAAAAATATCATATATCCCATAAACTTTATCTAGTTAACATGTTGTAATTTTTGTTATTTGTTGAAATTAAATTACTCATTCTTTCATGACACAACTTTAACATTTTTATTTTGTTGCAGGGGAGGAACGTTGGAGTATTGTCCCTGGCACAAAATTGTCTAGCTCCGGCACTCCTAAGGAATAATAAAATGATTCTGTACAGGCTACTTAATTGAGAGACGAAGAACCATCTGTTAATCTAAAAATACTTTGAGATCTGTTTCAGACACCTTTGTGACGTTTACTCAATGTCACACTTGCCATGTTATATTTATTGCGCATTTTATTTGGGCCAGAATTCCAATTCCTACGTAGCCCTCAACTCGAATTTCAATAACTGCTACCTGGAAATTACGTATATATTACGATCGTACACAGTGCCAACTTGCGGAGCGACATTCGCAGGCGCCACCCGGTGCGAGCAGCATTGAGGAAGGCCGCTAAAGCGAGGTGCGTGCGCCAGCTACGGTTTCGCTCCAGTCCTTTGTGAGCCCTGCCTCCGATAAGAGCAGAATGCCAAACACGCCGCAGCCATGGAAACGCGCGTCGCCTCGGAATGCGAGTGGAGCGGCCGGCCGGCCGCCTCCACCCCCGCCCCCCCCCCGCCACCGCCGGCGTCACACCGACGCGGCGTTCGAAAGCGCCGCTCGATTTAGCCTTCCAGGAAGGCTCCCCGCGTCCCCACCCACGTCAACGCCCATGTCAAGGTCGGGGTTCAAGTCCACGCTCTCAGTCCTCCTACCTCCTCGCTGCATATCTCTTAGCTTTCGCCGCCGAGTGAACTTCTCGTGTAAGGCAGCGCGACTGAAGGTGATAGTACCTAGTACGTGGAACTTGGGATGGTTCTTCATACTTCGGGTTCCAGACCTAGAATACGCTTCGACAGGTATACTCAAATTCAGCGAATTATTTTTCATTTCATACGAAACCCGGAATAATGAAAATTTTCTGAATATTTAAGTCCGTTAAATTAAATATTTCAAAATATGTTTCTGTTCAATGCAATTCTTTTTGATAAATGTCTGGTAATCCATATTATCGCTCTTGGTTATTGTGAATCCAGTGCAGACAGAATTGGAGTTGTTCTTCTTGTTTTGAGAAAGGAAATTGACACATTCTGGAAAAGGCTCGAGAATAAGTCCTGTCAGATTCTCAATGCCGTTCGCGTTACCTAAATTGATTCTACAGAATTTATGGTTGGTTGTTATAGATTCCGGGCACATCAACTAAAGAGATCATTAGTCCCGTACGTGTAGTGCATGTTTTTCATCTGGAGGTGGCGGTTACCTTCTCCCGCTGGATGGCAAGATCAGGCGCCAACCTACCGTCGGCTAGCGGGGTTTCCCCAACCAGGTATCTCCTACCAGTGGGGCACCGCCCCAGCCGGAACAAACTCTAAGCTCCCGACCCGTCTTCTCACATATGTGGTAGTGTAGTGCATGTTAGTGTTAGTGTGTGTATGTGTGTGTGTGTGAGAGAGAGAGAGAGAGAGAGAGAGAGAGAGAGTGTGTGTGTGTGTAAGAGGAGAGGATACAACAAGGAAGAGGTGGGAAAAAATCGCGTGCGGTTCGTGGCCCGTTTGGTAGGGTACTGCTCCGGCATTCGATTGGTGTTGATCGGAGAAACCACAGAAAACTATCGATCAGAGCAGCCGACCGCTAGAATTCTCCTCCAGACAGCGACTGAATTCGACCTATTTGAGAAGCTAATGTTGAAAATTCTGCCACCGTCGGGACTCGAAGGTAGGACCTCCCGGTCAGAGGCGCTGCAGTGATATCAGTTGATGCACTGAGCTACCGCTCCCGGTTTGGACGTATCCGCAACCACCCAACCCACCAAACTGAACCGCCAACCGAAAGCCGGGACATCCTCCGCCGTCCCCAGCGCGTCGCCTCCCATCCTCCGGCTCGTCCTCGGCCGCGCTGCTATCGCTGCATCGCGCGCGCTGGGAGGCCCCGCTCGCGCGCACGCGGGCGCGGATTTCTTCCAAGCGGAGACAGCGGGAAGGTCTTCTGCGCCCAGGGCACGAAGCCCGCCACCGCAAAAACCTCGACGCTGCGACGGCGGCGGCAGCAGCGGCGGTGCTGATGCGGTGGTAGTGGCAGTCGCGGAGGCGGTAACGGCAACGGGGAAGGGGTGACGGTGTGGAGGCGGCGGTGTGAGTGGCGGCGGTGTGACAACGGTGGGAGTGACGGCGGTGTGAGTGGCGGCGGTGGGAGTGGCGGCGGGGTGGTGGCGGCGGTGGGGGGGCGGCGGTGGAGTGGCGGCGTGGGGGGGCGGTGGGGTGGCGGTGGTGACATTAGTGGCGGTGGCATTTGCGGTGCCGATGTCGGTGGCGGGGTCGATGGTGGTCGCTGTGGCGGTGGACAGGCAGTGGATGTGGCAGTGAGAAGCGTGCGCGGAGCGGAAAGCGCGCCGGGCGGGGCCAGGGTTTTTGCCGCGTGCAGATGAAGCGATCTCGTAAAGCGCGCCGCGTTATCGCCGATCGCGCTTTCATGAGGGCACTTCCGGCGAAGCGGCCGGCGATGCGCTACTTCATAAACGCCTCTCACGCAATTCAATAAAATTTTATTTCAATGAGCTTTGTGATTGTAGTCGGGGGAACAATTACACTGTCATAACATTTCTTATACCAGCTTAGATAGTAAGCAAAATATAGCGTGGCAGTGATAATGATTGGTGAGAAGAAGATAATGTATGTTTCAGATAATAAGAGAGCCGAGAAAATAAACAAGGCGCGATTATCCGAAGTAAAAAATGGCTCTTAAATCCAAGGTGTACGAGTATAGTATCACACACATACATTACTCTGACTTCCGTTAGTGACATTCCGTTCACGTGTGCTATTATACTGCGTTTTATTCAGAGCTGCATCTGACAGCTCATGAGTTGTCACGGTACCATGCAATCGGGAGCTTACACGTCACTACAATGACGTCATTACGGTGGCGTTCAATCGTCCGACTGGATGACACCGTAACAACTGATGTAGATCGTAGGCAGCGCTGAATAAATCCAAGTATAAACTCCATGCCTCATGAACAAACGCATACAGAAGCGCAATATATACCTTCTATATCGCAACAACAAGACGTACATTTGATAGTAACACTGAACTGCTCGAAGTGGCGAATAAACCACTTCCCTATCAGCGCGTCTAAGGGGAGGTGGAAAGGGCAAAAGTCTCGACTAGGAAGCGACCACGCCACGTCGGAACACGCGGAAACGTCTGCTGCAACTTTCATTCAACGTCGTGAGATCCAGCGCAGACGTCCTCGCGCTTTTACGACCGCGCGGAGGTCGCCTCCGCCGCCGGCGCCGCCCTCTCTGCCCCCTCACCGCCACCACTGCCACCGCCTCCACTGCCACCGTCTCCATCCTGCCACCGCCGCCACCGCCGCCACCGCCGCCACCACCGCCGCCACCGCCGCCGCCACCGCCGCCGCTGCCGCCGCCCCCTCCCGCAGGGCTGCCCCCGTGTCGAATCGGCGTACACACAATTAGAAGCGAAATATTTGCAGATAGAGACAAACCAGCCAAACCACTTTCACTCCTCGAACAAAACAAAAATAAACATCACTACTTCATAGGTTTCATTATAGTTGTGCGAAACAATGTCCCATTCCCCTCTATATTTTCATTGTATCTGCTGATTTACAGCAGCTGAAAACAGTGCACATAATATTCTGAACAGGTTCGACTGTTCTGTCATATTTGAATGTTAAGTTCATGACTTGATTAAAGATTCGTAAAACGAAATTCAGTTCTTTTATATCTTTTTGAAATCATTCCATGAATTCCAGTTTGTGAGCCAGCTATTTCTTCTGGCAGACAATAAGACTGCAGACGTACTATTACTTTTTAAGATTAGGAATCTCTGATGAACACATTTCTGATGTAGGCCAATATATCTTTTTCAGAGAGTGTAGAAAATCGACGATCTTTGACACACATTGTTCATTTATCTTGCAAGCAGAGGATGAACACGTCTACTGAGAGTAATGATACAATTTGAATATACATCGAAATCACCAAGCTTTGATAGCCAGCAAAGTATTCGTGAAGATAAAATTAGTGAAGAATACAGCATATAAAATTGAAATAAATTCTAACAAAAAACAATTCAGACAGGTCATTTAATAGATAATTCTAAACACAAATCTACTACAGAAATCAATACAAATTAAACATTTTATTGGTGTAATCTCCAGACACAAGATAAATGTTACGAGAGAACAGATTTCCAACCACAAAGAAAAAGTCATTCAAGGAAAGTACAAATAATATACGTGTTAAAATGTTTCCTTTGTTAATGATCTATTTACGAGGATAAAGAACATGAAAATAAATAGATTTGTTTCTTCCTTAAGTATATCTTCAAACGAAAATTAAACTGAACCATCATTTAAACACATTTAATGAAATTGTTAGCGAGAACGTCGTTTGTAGCACTCAGCATGTAAAAAGTGTTTCCCTTCCACGCAACGTCGAAGAAATAAAATCCGCCCAACGCCCCACGAACGTCGATTTATTTCCGAGAACGAACAACAAATATCGGCGGACCAACTCCGAATCCGATGCACAGCTGACTCAGGGGTCGCCGGAAGACAGGACTCTGGACAGCAGCGTATGCACGCCACCGAAGAGGCCAAGCAGATTGCGACCACCAACGCAGAAGCACAACAGTAGACACGTGACCACCTGCAAGGGACAAGAGGAACACACACATCAAGGGGAACACACACGTGGAAGGAAGCCACGTCGAGTGCTAGTCAGCGTTCTTCCATATCCGAATAAAGGATTACGTTGAGAGAACACGCGCCAATTAATATCGATGTAACAGCTGTCGAGCGGTGCGGTGAAAGCGAAACCACCATGCACCATCGTGACAATTGCGATTCGATTCGAGATGATTATTATGCTGTACAAGTTCGTTTTATTCAAATGTGACCATTATCCTGTCAAACGATCCAAATGCCGCCCAAGCATTTCAGCAAAACCTCCTATTCGTTAGGTGGCTTAATGTCAGATGTCGTTATTCTCTAGAATCCTTAGAGTGCTAACCATTCGGGTGCCTCAGGTCGAAATACTAAAAACGTAATATATTTAGCGTGAATTAAAAATACATTTCTTACAAAAGGTAATTTTGACAATGGAGAACACGAGTTACATACTCACCGCATTTAGTGACGTCGCACAAACTATATTATGAATTAAGTTCACTCACTATTAGCAATTTTCTTCATATAATTTATGGTAGAATTTCAGAGGAATATGCCACAAATAGTTATTACATCCTTCAAACTATATTCAAGAAATTCGCATTATTCGCGTCTCAGTAAAAATATTCAGTAACCATTACATGGATATGCAACAGAGATCGATGCAAATGTACAATACAGAAGCAACTTCGAATTGATCAAAAGGAAAAGCTCCTACTTCGACACCACAACTTCACTATACATGAAACCTATCTTCCACACGAAGAATTGTATCAAAGGTAACAAAATAGGACAAATGGGTTCAGACTAAAGTAATTAAAAAAAGACAAAATCAGGTTCGTTGTAGTTCCCTTTGAAACGCCACCGGTGTTGCACTGCGCACCTCCCGCTCGTGGTCCACTGGAGACGGGGCTTTGAGCAAGGCCTTCTGCGAAGGGAATCCGCGGCGCGGGAACCCTGCCCCAGTAACCGTGGGCCCGGCTCTGCCCCGGGCTACGGGCCAGGAGTGGGTTTGGGGGCGGGGCGGGGCGGGAGGCGACCGCCCGTCTGGCAGGGCGTCTGGGCGAGGGCTTTCACCGCCCGCAACAAAGGAGAGCCGCCCGCCGACGACGCCTCGAGACGCTGTCCTCTGGTCGGTCTCAAGCGCGGGAGCTTTTCGGCGCATCGCGTGCTAACGCTGAGTATCACTGGTCGTCGTTTCGTGGAGACTATAAAACCGTGACAACAAGATGTAGAGAAAAAACACCAGCAGTGGCTGCAGTTAAGAACATTTTCCAGGTTGTCTCAAATTTCTTGAGTTTATTAAATTCGTTATGTTAAACTCAATGTCCTTAGCATTCTCAAAAGATCTCTGCCATAAAATAGTTAACTTTTAATTTGTTAAATTTTTGTATTAATCTATCTGTAAACTCCTTGTGTTTTCAGTGGTTGCCACTTGAAAATTTAATATTTTGGAAGTGGTCAGATTTTCGACTCAGTAATGTCGAATCAATGTTTCACCCCCTAAAATTCTACGAAAACAGCAAGTACCAGTTCATGTTACATTACTGGGATACCAATATTAATAAGTAGTTTTCAGCTTATTCTGTAAATATAAAATGAGGAAAAATTTATTAGTTTCGTTATAATCGTCACCATTAGAAGGAATAAGCTCCACTTTCTACAAGTTTGAATAAAGTGGGAAGCCTTCAATTCCAATTTTTAAAATATTGTGCTTGAAGTGGCTACTACTCACCCGATGGCTACCACTGATGTCCTTAACCTATTTTCAATTGTTTTTAGCTGAGGAAGGATTGCCATGATAAAGAAACACCTTTTCCTTGGGAACATAAGACGAAATATGCTGGAAGAGAACGTTGAAAATATTATTCCGCAAAATCAAAGAGAGAAATCAAACAGTTCTTGAAGCTATCCAGAGAATTTGCTTGTGTAGGCGAAGAAACCGCTTGCCAGCTGCACTCGGATATGTGTTGTAATCTAAAAGTAATCGTTTTCGTTAGAACGTGCGCCAGATTGGGTTAGATTCGACTCATTGTACTCTTAACATCAAAATTCTTTCATTACATTTAGTTATTTTGTTACTTCTTCTTTATTCTTTTCAACATTCAAGAGTGATTATAAAATATATTTCTTAATCCCCGAACAAACAGTTCGGGAAGTTTACATTTATTTTATGAGAAAGTAGGAGCACGGGTGAGTGTACTAGCTCACTCTTTCGCACAAGGGGACCGCATACGTTTATGATTTAGAACCACGGCACCCAGCGATCGATCCACGGAGGCGTCTGACAAAGTAAGAATCGAATTAATTCCTAATTATAATGGTAGTAGTATGCCGTTTTTTTTGTTTTGTTTTGTTTTTTAACCCTACAATGTTGTCAAGGAAGTCATCTCACACATCTCAGAAGTAGGAACTTCGTTTGAAAGGAGTTTGAAGGGGAAAAACAGCTTTTTCCTTTTTATAAAAGTGGAGAACAGAAGGGAATGTGGGTACGAAAATTGGTTAATATTATTTTTCTTGCTCACGCATGTACCTAACAGAGTTGGTTCAAAACGTTTCGGAGATTTTTTTGCATTCTTATTTTGCTACAACTTTCTCACATCTTTAGCAATGTATATATATATATATATATATATATATATATATATATATATATATATTGGATAACTCTTGGATTGGATATATCCGTGCTCTCGTAGCACCTTGGCGTTACAGGGTAAAATGTATGAATCATACTCCAAAGGCATACATACTAACTAATATGAATAATGTAATTCACTAACAAAGTTAAAAGTTTCCGGCCTGGATAGTCGAGGTCGTTAAGGTTGAAGGGTCGTAGCTCACTCGGCTCGAAGGATCGCGGGTTCGAGTCTCGCCTCGGGCATGGATGTTTGTGCGTGTATGTGTTGTCCTTACGTGTTCTCCCAACAGTTTCAAAGCCACAGCGATCGAATGATGTTGAAAAGCGACATTTAAAAAGGGTAAAAAATCAATATGTACTTAAGGCAATGTTTGCGAATTTGTCTTGAGAATGAAATTAACAAAATTGAAAGCTTCGTTTCCGTTGCTGAATTTCTTCTTTAATAATTTGGTTTCAAAGCTTCATTACACCTCATTAAGAATTGATAAAAAGTTGCAGGATAATTTATTTAACAATTCCGACCGCACATAGTTACCAATTTGTTTGTGTTCTTTGGAATACTAAATTACAGTATTATACGGCACTCTTTTGAATCAATTTGTCTTCTATGTAAACATATAATTACAACCAAGCAATTAAGTGCGTTAAACGCCAAGGACATATAAGTTTTCTCAGAACCCAAATTCTGGCAACCCACATGCGATTATTAAGGAGAGAGAAGTGAAAAAAATAAATCATATGTTTTAAACATTGCGAGACCAGGCATTATCTTGATTCAAGGACGCCCGGAATACTTTTTTCAATTTTTTGATCAAAAATACTGAGACATGGTCACGTAGGTACCGCCTTTTAAGACTCGAGTTTTAAAAGAGATGATATAAAATTAATTTTGTTTCAACTTTGATATTTTCAACACATCCCTACCGTGAAGAAAACACAGAAATTGTATTTTTTCCTTGCCTCGCAAGAAAAAATTTCTCTCGCAATATCTGTACAATAAAATCGTAAGGGTAATACATTATTAGTAGAAACGTCAATAACTGTTGGAATAGTAATTGAATTTCAATAACAATATCCTATACTCGTAATTTGTAACTGCAACATACACTTTCATCATCCACCAACCTGTCTTTAATTAAATATCGTTTTATGTGTAACGAAAGTATAGGAATATTCTTTTCGAGAAAAAATAAAGTGAAATATTTTCTGTAAAGGAATGTGCCACATGGGCCACAGCAAACTACGAGTCAAACGAAATTGATTCTCTTGATGCAACACCCAATATCCAAAATCCTAAAGAAAATAATTAAAATTAATTTGTTGTTGATTAATCTAAAAACATGATCCGGTAAGTATATATTCAACGACCACCCATATAAAATTTAATTACTAGTCAATACGAGGAATGAATCTCAGTCCTGAATGAAACATTACGTATAATTCAATCGAAATGCAAATCGAGAACAGGGAGGATAATACATAATTACATGATTTAAATGACAATAGACGCACATAACAGGAAAACCATCCACACGAGTGGGGTATGGAGATCTGGCCGTCCGATAATCAGAGATCAAAGCTTCAGGCAGAGAAGTTACGGGTGAAGCGCGCGGTGTGGAGCCCGAGGGGTTGAAGCACAGGCTGCAGCACCGGCAAAGAAAACGCACGAATAGTATGGGAACGGCCTCCTACGCAAAAGCGAAAGAGAAGGGGTAGAAACAACGGTACGAGGATAGACACCACGTAGTTGGGTCCACAAAGGGCAACGACGGTAGAAGGAGCGATGATCAAGGTAAGAGACTGCCGAGGCAAGGGATGGCAGAGGCGAGGAATGGCCGAGGAAAGAGATGGTCGAGGCAAGAGTTAGCCAAAGAAAGAGATTGCCCGAAGCAAGAGATGGCCGAGGTAAGAGATGGTCGAGGCAAGAGAGGGCCAAGGCAAGAGATGGCCGAGGCAAGACATGGCTGAGGTAAAAGATGCCCGAGGCAAGAGCTGGTTGAAGTAAGATGGTCAAGGCAAGAGAGGGCCGAGGCAAGAGAGGGCCGAGGCAAGAGATGGCCAAGGCAAAAATGGCCAAGGCAGCAGACGATCAAGGCAAAGGTTACCTTGATCGTCTCTTACCTTGCAGTGACAAAAACAACTAAACTAATGGGAAGTGGCAGTAGTATGCAGAAGCAGAGGCAGTGGAAGTGGAAGCAAGTGCTTCGGAGCGTTGGAGCGTAGCGGGAGCGGGACGGCAGAGGGCAACGGGACGCTCCGAGCACGGTGGCCGCGGGGGCGGCGCGATGCTTGTATGCTAATGTGAGGTCAGCGGGCGGACTCTGCCACGGCTTCGCTGCCGGAAGGAGCAGCTTTCTCTCCTTTTATATCGGAGTCGCTGCTCTGCCAGGAGGTGCCTCTGCTCACCGGCGCTTCGCCTTTCATCCGGTCGCGCATGTTTGGGCACGTTCAGCGCATTATAAGCGCACATCATCACGAATATGAAGACGCGTTATCCACTAAACGTCTCATAATAACACGGAGTTTCCAAAGGGCGAAATTTGAAAATTATTTATGTTCGAGATGGTTAGGTAATGTGATTTCGATTGTGAGCTCTAGTTCAAGAAGATGAGAAATTTACGATAATTTCACGAATCTCAACTTGCGTTGTTCCACATTTTTATGAACACAAAAAATAAATAAACAGTAGGAGGAAAAACACAATAAACAAGGCAATTACACAAGCACTAAATGGGTAAGTGTTGCAGATCGTAACCAGGAAAACGACCCTTTTCTCTATATTACAGGACACGGTTAACAACACTCCGTGAGCAATTACTCAAAACAGGCAATAACTATGCAATAACTTGGGTAGAGCAAGTTACGCGCAATTGAAAAATCTAATAAAAATGAATAAGGTTGCTCCCTTGTTCTTCTGTTAAATTGAAATTAACTGACATGAAATTCTAAACAACGTGAAATGAAGATAGAAATGTAAGGTACAGTGTAGACTTAATGGAACTGAAGATACGCTAAAAGGGCTGTCTTATTTGTAACTCAATTCATTTTCAAAATGAAATACCTCTGAATATTTTATTTTTAAAATAAAGGGCATGGAGGATACGCGAATATAACAATTCTACTAAAATAAAATATAAAGTTGGACTCTCGTTCTTCTACTAAAATGAAATTGCTTGGGATTAGATTGCCACTTACCAAATATTTACAATCCTTGAGAAAATGTTTAAAAAAAACCCGCAGGACGCCTTCATCCTACGGATGTGTTCGTTGCGCTGAGCCATAAACCAAAGTCGCGCGAGGGGTGTGGGGCGCCGCGTCCTCCGACTAACAGTAAACGCCACCGCAAGTGAAATCCCCGATCTGGCAGAAGCGTCCGTCACGTGGAAAAGCGGCGCAGCTCGCCCGATTGAAGCTAATGACTCGAATTACGGCGACCGCAGGAGACGCCCAAATCGCCGCCGCTTACGACGCCGAATGACTCACCCCGCGGCGGCGACGGAGGCGGCGGCGGGGGCGTTGGCGGCGAGGGCGCTGGCGGCGGCGGCAGAGGGAGCGGGGATGGAGGCGTGGTCGGGGGCGGTGGGGGCGGTGGACGGGGGCGTTGGCGGCGAGGGCGCTGGCGGCGGCGGCGGAGGGAGCGGGGATGAAGGCGTGGTCGGGGCCGGTGGGGGCGGTGGACGGGGGCGAAGCCGGCGACGGGGCGGAGGCGGCGACGGGGGCGGCGGGGCGTTGGAGGCGAGGGCGCTGGCGGCGGAGGAGGGAGCGGGCATGGAGGCGTGGTCGGGGTAGCGGCGGACGCGGGGACGGAGGCAGCGTCGGCGGCGGAGGTGGACACCGGTAGCACGAGCAAGGGAAAGGGGAGGGCTGCTGGAAGACCGCTGACCGTCACCGCACGATCAGGGCTTTCTCCAGCGAGAGGACGCGACGCCGCAAGCTGATCCACTGCCACCGTTGCTAACGTGCGCTCCGCCGCTGTCGCCGTCAACTCCCCTTCCTCTAGGGACGTCGCGAAATACTCCTCTACAAATCGATGTTTTTGTTTTTTTATATCGAAGATCGTACTGATAAACCGTAATTGCTATATTCATACTAAAACTCAAGAATCGGAACGGAAAATCATGATTGGTATTTACTAAATAGGGTGTTGCAATGCAATCACAAAGCTCGGTCGTTCGATTCTTTTTCGCTCATCGTTCAGTCTTTCACTAAACAATTTTGGACAGATTAAGAATTTTTTATTAGAATGATCAAGCATAATCCAGCATACTACAGTGGATATGACGCTAGGGGTCGCCCCTCGGAATTCTACCACTACGATAAACATGGCATTGGGCAGACGGGGAGTGGTGAAACTGTCTGCCAACCACCATTGCCCCAGGAATGATTCGACATACAATGAACAGAAGGCATAAGAACGTACTGGAAGGAAGCATTCTGAAGGGGATATAAAGCGACGGATCGGCCCCTGGCATTCTTCAAGGAGAAACATGGCATTGCGCGGACGGGGAGCGGTGAATCTGTCTGCCACCACCTTTTCCCCGCAAAAGATCCGACATACATCGAGCAGAAAGCATACGAGCACACTGGGGTGGATTTAACGCCATGGGTCGAACTAGCTGAACTAGCTGAAAAGCTAGTGTCGAAAATCCTGCCGCCGTCAGGACTGGAACCTAGGACCTCCGGGTCAGAAGCGCTGCAGTGACATCAATTGATGCACTGAGCTACCGCTCCCGGTACAAATGTGATAGTGTATTGCATGTAATAGTAAGTGTACGTGTTAATAAGAAGAGGGGATAAGACAAGAAAGATGACGAGAAGATCGCGCGCGCTCCATGGCCAGTTTGTTAGGATTCCGCTTGGGCATTCAGCTGGTATTAAGTGGAGAAAACACGGACAACTACCGATCAGAGCAACCGGTCGTTGGTATTCTCCCTCAGATAGCGACTGAATTCGGCCTAGCTATGTTGTTAGGATCAAACGTCCGCCATAGTCGGCATTCAAAACCTAGGATCCCTCAGGGTCGGTGGATAGACGACTGCCGTTACGACCATAGGCGTGTGTACACAGCCTAAAAAAAGAGAGGAGGGGTACCATATTTTTGGAGCTCTTTGTCGATTAAACTTTTTTATATGACAATCGTATGTTACAAGTTAATAAATAATTCATTTAAATAATTTACACGATTGACAGATAGATAGGGGAGCCTCATTCCTAAATGTCGTGCAACAATATCTCAGTTTGTGAGTTAGAAAAGAAGAAAATCAGATATTAAACTTATAAGGCTACCGGACAAAGTTATTTCAAAACTTCCATGAAGGAACCGGGAGCGGTAGCTCAGTGCATCAACTGATGTCACTGCAGCGCCTCTGACTGGGAGGTCCTAGGTTCGAGTCCTGATGGCGACAGGATTTTCGACACTAGCTTTTCAGCTAGGTCGAATTCAGTCGCTGTCTAGAGGAGAATTCTATCGGCCGGCTGCTCTGATCGGTAGATTTCCGTTGTTTCTCCGATCCACACCAGGCGAATGGCGGAGCAGTACCCTGTCAAACGGGCCACGGACCGCGCGCGATCTGTCTTTCCTCTTCTTTGTCCTATCCTCCCCCCTTACACACACTAACATGCACCACACTACCACATATTCGGGGAGATCGGTCGAGAACTTAGAGCTTGTCCCGGCTGGGGTGGTGCCCCGCTGGTGGGAGAGTCCTGGTTAGGGGGAAACCCCACTAGCTGACGGTAGGTCGGCGCCGGATCTCGCCATCCAGCGGGGAAACATCACCGCCATCTCCCGAGAAAAAACATGCACTACACTAACGGTACTAATGACCAAAGCAGTTGTCGTGCCCGGAAACACGAGAAAATCAATTAATCAAAGTCCATGAAGGGGAAGCCTCCTTTCCTCTCACCCACGGATGCGGCTGAGGTCCAACCGATTGGAGGGTGGGGGAGAGGATGAAAACCAGGGGCTACTGTGCCATGGTTTTGGAGGCAAGTGTGTAAAGCGAAAAGGATATTCTAACAGAGCATACCAGTAAGCAATGTGAATCCAATAAGTTATATTATTGCGATTATTCTCCTGACTTTACATTCCAGAAAGCGTGCCGCTCAGCCTGTTGTTCATTGTATGCCGAATCTTTTCTGACTCAAAGAGACGATAAGTTCACGTATCTCAATCCAAAGACAATCTAAATTTTAGAACTAAAATGTGAGAATAAGAATGCATTTTGACCTTTCCAAGTTGGATGTATACCAGTAGGTCAACATGCAGTTCTCTGCTACTACTGTTCTCTAGATGTCTGTTTGACCTGAGTGACGCATGTTGAAATATATGCTTGTAACGAGATCGTATTTTCCAGTATATTATTATTATTGTGAAAGTTCACGCATTTGGTTACTACGTTACGTGCACTTAATTCTCAGTATCACCCACTCCATTCCGAATAATCAGATTTGCCTGGTATATAAGCCACCTCCTTTCTGACTGATTTATAACTACCCACCTCTGTCCTGCCACATGCGCTGTATCATTCTACTTGAACGCCGTAGAAGCATCAACATGTCACGTGTTCGTTACACGCGCATTGCGCTGCCCTTCGCACCGGCCGTGCGGTACGCAGCGACGGAGGCACCGCTGCCACTTCTGGGAAGCGGAGTGCGGGTCCGCGCCCGGCCCCGCGTAATGATGGCGCTTTACGACTCACGCAGGCAACCCCGCCGACGGAGGCGGATGCAGGCTATGTTGGTTGGAAGGCAGTGGCACTACTCCCCGTCTGCGCAGTACCATGTTGATCGTAGTGGACCTGATGACATCAGGATTTTCGACACTAGCTTCTCAGCTAGGTCGAGTTAAGTCGCTGTCTGGAGGAGCATTCTAGCGGCCGGTTGTTCTGATCGGTAGTTTTCCGTGGTTTCTCTGGTCCACACCTGCGAGCGCCGGAGCAGTACCCTAACAAACGGGATACGGACCGCGCGCGTTTTTTCCTTCCTCTTCCTTGTCCTATATTCTCCCCTTACGCACGCACACACACACACACACTCACACACACACACACACTTAGCTCATACTTACAGTTACTAGAGCTTAGAGCTTGTCCCGGCTGGGGCGGTGCCCCACTGGTGGGAGAGTCCTGGTTAGGGCGAAACCCCACTAGCCGACGGTAGGTCGGCGCCGGATCTCGCCATCCAGCGGGGAAGATCACCGCCATCTCCCGAGAGAGAAAAAACATATACTACACTTGCGGGACTAATGACCAAAGCCGTTGACGCGCCCGGAAACACGAAAAATCAATCATTCAATCAATAAATCATAGTAGTAGAAGTCCAGGGTTCGAATACAGTCGCTGCCTGGAGGAGAATTCTAGCGAACGGCTGCTCTGATCGGTAGTTTTCCGTGGTTTCTCCGATCAACACCAGGCGAAAGCCGGAGCAGTACCCTACCAAACGGGCCACGGACCGCGCGCGATCTTTCCTTCCTCTTCCTTGTCCTATCCTCTCCCCTTACACACTCACTTACACTAACATTCACTACACTACCACATATTCCGGGAGACCGGTCGGGAGCTTAGAGCTTGTCCCGGCTGGGGCGGTGCCTCGCTGGTGGGAGAGTCCTGGTTAGAGGAAAACCCCACTAGCCGACGGTAGGTCCGCGCCGGATTTCGCCATCCAGCGGGGGAAGATCACAGACGTCTCCCGAGAAAAAAACATGCACTACTCTAACGGGACAAAGCAGTTGACGAGCCCGGAAACACGAAAACACCAAAGCCAGAGCTTCGTCGCACTGGCGGAGATTCCTGGAGGGGACTAGCCCGCTATATGACGCGCAGGTCAGCGGCAGATCTTTCCATCGATCCGCTAGGAACCCGCTGGCGATATCCCTCCGCGCCAGCAGCTGATAAACCATTCACTACACTATGGATACTAATTGCAATAAAAGTTGACGTGTGCGGGAAATATCAATCAATCAATGAAGTTAGGGCCGCCTAGGGATGGCAAAAAATCATCGATGTTTCAAAAACATTCCTTTTCATTCAGAAACATCGATATATTAACATCGACACTTTGCTTTCGATGTTTCCTTCAAATCGACATTTTGTTGCATAAATATCGATGTTTTTATCATTTTAAATCTTTTATTTAATAAAGGAGTTTAGGCACGTTGTAGAGTAGCAGCATTTCACAGCAATATCATTGTTTAGCGTCATCCTCTTTAACACGCTGCACATTTCGCCTGTGCAATCTGAGGGAATATTCATTGGTTTTATTTCGAAGGTGTATGAATGGAAGTGACTAAAAGGTAAGGTAGAAAAACACCACGTTCATTACACTTAATTTCATTCTTTACATTCGATAATATTTTTTATTAACATACAACTAACATGCTGGTAACCAAACAATAAAATATATCCCTTGTAGGTGCTGTATTTAAAGATGGTTAGGAAAATAGCATGTTTATTAGTCTATAATTAGAACATCGATGATTTTTCGTCGATGTTTTCGATATTTCCGACATCGAAAACCATTTAGCGATGTTTCGAAATATCGATGTATCAATGTTTTGATAAAATTTGCCATCATTGGGGCTGCCCCGTGTGGCGTTTCATCCGCAACCGACCACATCTTTCAGTGGAGCCAGCGCGCACCGCCTCGCGCCGCATCGCGCCGCCTCGCGCCGCCTCGCGCCGCATCGCGCCGCATCGCGCCGCATCGCGCCGCATCGCGCCGCATCGCGCCGCATCGCGCCGCATCGCGCCGGCCCCGCCCCTGCCGCGCGCAGGATATACGCGCTGGCCCTGCCGACCCACTTCCGCCACAGCGGAAACCCGCGCGATCGTCTCCAGAGAAGAATGCGGCCGCCGCCGGCTGAGGCATGCGGGGCTGGCGGAATTGGAGCGCGCGTCTCGTCCCGGCCGTCGTCGCCTCTCGCGCGAATCACCGTGCTTCATGGGGACGGTGGTGACAAAGGCTGGTCGTGTGGGGTTAATACCCACGCAGAGAGCATAGAAAGCCCCGCAACGAAACTTCTATTTCAAGATGCACATGGTCGCTTTTCGAAGATAGGAAGATATACTTTTTTTTTTTGAGATGGAAAAATAAATAAATAAATTCAATTCTTTATGAATGTACGAGATCCGGCGCCGACCTAACGTCGGCTAGTGGGGTTTCCCCGTAAGCAGGACTCTCCCACCAGCGGGGCACTACCCCAGTCGGGACAAGCTCTAAGCTCCCGACCGGTCTCCCGGAATATGTGGTAGTGTAGTGCATGTTAGTGTAAGTGTGTGTGTAAGGGGAGAGGATAGGACAAGGAAGAGGAAGGACAGATCGCGCGCGCGGTCCGTGGCCCGTTTGGTAGGGTACTGCTCCGACATTCGCGTGGTGTTGATCCGAGAAACCACGGAAAACTACTGATCAGAGCAGCAGGCCACTAAAATTCTCCTCCAGGCAGCGACTGTATTCGACCTAGCTGAAAAGCTAGTGTCGAAAATCCTGGCGCCGTCAGGACTCGAACCTAGGACCTCTCGGTCAGCGGTCAATCTGAAGCTGGCAAGGCAATCGCACCCAGGTTTTCGGTAGACGTACGTATTGCGTTCCGACGCATGTGTTTATCAGCCCAACTGGGTTTTTGCACAACCTAGGGGAGGGGGATGAGGATTAGAACCATAACTCAGGTGCGTACGTTTGAGGCATGAAACCTTGTACCTGGTACAGTACAAGTTGCGTACCACTCGAGGGATGTACTGTATCTACGGATTGAAGTATGTATGTCTCTTAGCTGTACGGGACAAGCCGCGTCGATTTGCTCGTAGCTGACGTTTCGGCCAACATATTGTGGCCTTCCTCAGAGCGTACTGCTCTGAGGAAGGCCACACTTTGTTGGCCGAAACGTCAGGTACGAGCAAATCGACGCGGCTTGTCCCGGACAGCCAAGAGACATACTCCGGCCGCGGAAGCCTACGTAATCATATGAAGTATGTATGTTCACTGCGTTTTGGCTCCTGGCGTCCGGCGCGCCCATTGGCCGTCGCGAGCGCTGCCAAGGGCGCCGGAGCGCGACGGACGGCAGGGGACAGGCAGCCAAGTGCGACCGATATGACGGCGCGTTATGTACAGCGAGGCGCGAGAGAAGCGGAAAGAGACAGCGCGTGGGTTGCAATCAAAGGACACGGGCAGACACTGACGTACAGATGGAATGATGGATTATTTAGACCACCCAATCAGATCTTGACTAAGTTGATGGGGGGCAAAGATTAGCGACTGTGGATACGCTGTCCTCCGAGGATATACTTGTAGTATAATACATATTCTACTAAAGGTATAAAATACATTATTCGTTTTGAAGAAAATGTCTGTACATGAATATGAAACTGGCGCAAAATTGGCCTCAATGTGATCCACAAGACTATGCACCAGAAGAGACCTCAAAAGTAAACACACATTTCCATAAGAAGACACTTCTTGAAGAAACTAGAGTCGCTACAATACCACATACTTTCCAGCATTATTGGAATGGATGCGTAATCTTGAAAGAATGTAATTTCTGCAATACTAAAAATGCAGTAATAACTTGAAAAAGTAAAATTCAACCGATTCAAATGAAACGTATCTGGCGCAATTGGGTCTGGATTTCAACAAAAATCAGACCTGAATCATTCTCTTAAGCAATCACTACACTATTCGGGGTCAAAATTTAATCAAAAAAATTGGTGCCATTTAAAAAAAATTGAAAATGACCCACGAGCTTCATGTAAAGAAATCCCAAATTGAAAATATCAGTGTCAAATTCAAGGGGCCACGACATCAGCCAGATTGATTAGGGAAATATCAATTTTGGGTTGGGATGAAAAATTCTGCTTACGGTGAAATCCTTAGCGTTGTTCACAGTTGCCGTCAATCAATTTTTCGGTATCAAGGACCCATAATCATGGAATCTGACTTCACAATAATTTACTATATATATATATATATATATATATATATATATATATATATAATACGGACAAGATTTATCCTCTCTTTGCGTTACCAGGTCTCGGCAATAAGATTATTTTCTGTTGAAAATTCGCAATTTTTTCGCGAGAAAGTTAATATAATTGGAAAGCAATACGTTAGTGAGAAACATTTGCTATAATATTACACATCCACATCTCCATTGAAACATCTTCCATACAACTTGATTAATATGATAATAAGCTAATTTTTCTAAGTTCTTTTTAAAACTTTGTATTGAATGAATTGAAAATATTTGGAAACGAGATTATCGCAACATTTCTCCAGAGGCAAGTAGTACTAATTTCTACATTTTTTCAAGCATGTACACTCCATCACTTAATATATAATTAGGAATCACGTCCAACATATCTTTTCCATTAAGTAACGTTATTTTGACACTCGAGGTGGCCGCTGGATAGCTCCAACAAGAAGCTTTCGTGCAAGAAAGTTTCTCCTCGCTCACTACGTCTTTCATCCCGAGCTTATGGAATAATTAATGACATCCTCCGTGAAGAGAGCATTAAAGAGCTTTAAAGAGAGCGAAGACAAGAGCAAAGGCTCCGCGCCATTCATTAGATAAGAGAGAAGTTGACATGAATGCATAGCCAAGAGGAACAGAAAAAGGCCCAGGCACGTTGATAAATGCCTATCAAGAAAAGGGAAACAAATTACACGCCAACTAACCAGTATACGCTCATTGATTAATATAGAATTGTATGGAAAACATTATTTTTCAACGGAAGTAATATCATCAATAACGGACATTAAATCGAAGTCCTTGAGCAACACCAAAATGTATGTTACGTGATGCAATATTCTGCACGCTCCTTAGTAATGTACAACACGTATTCACGCAAGAAAACAAAGAGAAATCTTATAATGAATGGACACTACGCAGAAAGAAGAAACTCCGAGAAAGAGGACATGGTCAGTTCAAAGGTTGAGAGAGACACTAATGAACCGAAGGCGTCTCACACAAATGTGAATGAAAGCTCAAACAACTTTCTGCGACTTATTCCTTTTCGAAAACCACGCCCCATCGCACAGGATCTAACTCACACACTGAGTGGCTTCCTCCATACGAAGAGCTCACGTCCCGTGACCGCCCACTGCGTGGCCACAGCTGCTTCCAAATTCCGTTATGGCACAGCTGTCTTACCTGCCTTATCCTATGATCTACGATCGTGAATTGAATTGAATTGAATGAGTTCGGGAGCTACATGTTCAAATAAACAGGGTATTTCAGAAGAAGAAAGGACCACGGACCTGCAACAGCAAAGGTGCTGCTGAACAATCCACTCAAGAGGGTTTTCAAACAAAACAAAACAAAACAAAACAAAAAAAAAAAAAAAAAAAAAAAAAAAAAAAAACTGCTCACGAAGAAAACAAATAAAATACTCTCATAAAACACTGGAAAAAATTAAGTATATTTACACAAACCTGTCTTCACGTGAATTCTGTAATGACATAGAGTAGCGATACACAGTACAAGGTCGTGATTACGTGTATCGTACACGTCCAACCTCACGAATGGAAAGAGAAATTTGGAAGAGGGAGATATTGTTATCAATGTTAAATAATTTGTGTTATCTCCCTTAATTATGGAATACGGTACCGACATTACTTTACTGTAATGGCATTTTAAAAATTAATTTCAAAAACAAAATTCACCAAGTTTTAATTTTTTTTGTTATAGCAAATGCTAAAAACCGCCATATTTTAGAAACCAATACTTTTTATAAGATTTATTTCTAATTCAGAAAAAAATTGAAAGAAAGATTCCTCGTGTTAATCTCGCACTTCAAGCGAAAGAAATGGCCTTTCGATTCCAAGAACCCTTAAGTATTATATTACCCTTAAGTAAGCAAGAACCCTTGTGATTTGTGTTTTATAATCACACACGGCAATTACTATTTTGTAAAAATCTAATCTATGATCGATGATTCTCTTTTTAATATATTTCAATTTTTTAGAATCCGAAAACGATTGATATTATTTATGCTTTAAAAAATGGAGCAATTTATGACACATGTTTGTATAAATTTGAGTTTTATAGTGTCTTTGTCTGTGAGTAAAAAATTGGAACCATTCAGGCGAAAATGGAACATTCAAAATTTATTTTGGAAATATTTGCACTATTTTCAGTCTTAGTACCTACAATACGATCTAAATCATCGATATGTTTAAGATACAAAGGACTTTGACGTAAAAATATAATGGCTTTGTCATACTAATTGACAGTATGACAGTATTATTAGTATGACTTTGTCATACTAATAAATAAGATGTTTTTAACACAGAATCGAACAAAAGTGATAATTTAGATGAATGCGCATATATGTTATTATTTATATCAATTTATTAATTTAGAAGTCGTAAAAACATCAATAAAATCAAAATTTTAGCGAGTTCTCCAGAAGTCCCTCTTTGGCAATGCTCGGGCCCATTTGTATGATGGCATTGCTAGGCTTAAATCACATGATTGAATATTTTACACCATTTTCATGAAGAAGCATTTCCGGTAGCTCATGGACAGTTTGCTAGTTTTCAGGGGTGCGTCATGGGTTCGATTCTCGCCCGCAGCTGAAATAGAGTTGTTGCTTTCCATTAAACTTTTCCCAGTTTCTATAACTGTGTGATGAAAGAAAAGATCAGGCAGGCCAAGTATGCTACACATAGGGACGGGAAAATGTCATGCTCGCCACATGTCTTTTTACCCTCAGGCGACGATAATAAATACAAACAGGGCTCAGACGTGCGAACAGGCTGGTAAAAGAGGATTAATCCGATCCTAAAAAGCCAAATACATTAAACAAATAATACAAATACCATTACATAAACTAAAATACAAACACATTAAATCCAATAAAATCTAGACGTGCAGTAGGTGGTTTGATTGATTAATTACTAGTGATTCCAGGCGCGTCAATGGCTAAGGTCATTAGTTCCGTAAGTGTAGTGAATGTTTTTGCTCGGGAAGCGGCGATGATCTTGCCCGCTAGTTGGCGAGATTCGGCGCCGATCTGTTATAGGTTAGCGGGTTTCCCCAACCAGGTATTTCTCGCCAGCAGGGAACCGCCTCAGCCAGTTCAAGCTCTAAGCTCCCGACTAGGTTCTCGGCATGTGCGTTGTAGTGCATGAGTGTGTGTGTGTGTGTGTGTGTGTGTGTGTGTGAGTGTGTGTGTGTGCGTGGGGGGGGGGCAAGTAAGGGCTAGGATAGGACAAAGAAGGAAAAATCGCGTGCGGTCCATGGCTCTTTTCATAGAGTACTGCTCCGACATTCGCCTGGTTTTGATCGGAACACTACCGATCAGAGCAGCTGGTCACTAGTGTCCTCCTCCAGACAGCGACAAAATTCGATCTAGCTATCAGTCTGGTGTCGAAAATCCTGCCAGCGCCGGGTCTCGAATGCCAGGACCTCCCGGTCAGAGGCCCGGCTGGGACCATCAGTCGATGCCGTGAGTCGCATCTTGGGAGGTGGGGGGCGAGGAAGCTGCATCCTGGAGGGAAGCACCCCCGCGCATTCCGGGCCGCCGCGCCGGCGCGAAGGGGCCGGCACTTGCGATGCGAGCGGCGATGCAGCGGCGCCTGGGCGCGCGGGCAGCCGAGCGCGCCGCCCCGCCCCTCTCCCCGCCCGGCCCCGCCATCCCGGCTCATCCCGCCCCACCCGCCTTACCAGCACCACCCGCCCCCGCCGTCCCCGCCGGCCCCGTCCAGCTCCACCCTGCCTTGCCCGTCCCGGCCCCATCCCGCTCTGCTCTGCCTCGCCCTTCCGCGCCCGGCTTCGCCCCGCCCGGCCCCGACCCGCCCCTCCACCCGCCTCATCCCGCCCCACCGCCTCACCAGCACCACCCGCCCCCGCCCCGCCCCGTCGGCCCCGCCCCGTCCAGCTCCGCCCTGCCCTGCCCCCCCGCCTCTCTGCCTCGCCCTTCCGCGCCCGGCTTCGCCCCGCCCCTCCAAACCGGCTCATCCCGCCACCACCCGCCTCACCAGCACCACCCGCCCCCGCCCGCCCCGATCGGCCCCGCCCCTCCCGCCCGGCCCCGTCCAGCTCCCCCCCCGCCCCGACGGCCCCGCCCCTCCCGCCCGGCCCCGTCCAGCTCCGCCCGGCCACGACCCGCCCCTCCAACCCGCCTCATCCCGCCCCACCAGCCCCCCCCTCCTCCTGCTCTGCCTCGCCCTTCCGCGCCCGGCTTCGCCCCGCCCCTTCCGCGCGGGGGCGTCGCCCCGATCAAGAGACCCTGCGCCGCCGCCGCCGACGACGCGCATTCAGGAGAGGCTCGCCGATTATGCTTGCTGGGAGGCAAAATCGGAATTCTAATCTAGACCGTAGGAGGACAACTCGTCCGCGTGCGACCGGTCGCTTGTCATTCCATTCCAGGTAGCTCGCGGAGAAATTTTTAGTAAACCCGAGTTTTTGTTTGTTCTTTCTTTCGTTGCTTGGTTGGATTTTTATACTTTTTCAGTGAGATTATTCCAGCACAAGACAGCACATTTTAGACGGACGAACGTAACTAATCCCTCACTACTTACGCTCACACGATCATGGTCTTTTCTTCATGTGAACTGTTAGTCAAAAATCTATATATATATATATATATATATATATATATATATATATATATATATATATATATAAAAGATAGTCGTGTTAGTTACACTATTTATAACTCAAGAACGGCTGTACCTATTTGACTGAAAATTGGTGAACAGGAATCTTAGAGCCAGGAGACGGACATAGGATACTGTTTATCCCGTTCGACAGCGTTCCTGTGTGAGAACGCACGTTTTTGCACGTTTTCGCACGTTTTCGCGTGATTTCGCATGTTAGCGACAAGGCCAATCCTTGAAAGTTTGTGGTTTGAATCTACAATATCCATGTTTTTCTCATGGTCAATTATATGTGGCATGTTCACGGGTCGGAAGATCATCTGCGTTGTTTGTTTTTGCACCTGATAATAAAGCAAAAAATGTCGTGTATCACAAGGTACTTAACTGAAGAGTGCAACCTATGCACCAAAATGCAGGAACAATAATGAATGAATAATCTACTTAATTTTTTTATTAGTATTTTCTAATAAACAATTTAACTTAATAAATTCCAAAATCTGCTTAGTTATTGCCTTCAACAGCCCGTCCCTATGATTACAGCTTTGTATTTCTCTCTTAAACAAAAATCAATTAAAAAAAAACGCTCTGCTACGTAATAGATTTTTTAATTATCTATTTAATATCAGAGCGTTTTTTGTTTGAAATTCTTCTTTGTTTGAGAGAAAAACACAAATCTTCAATTGCTTTATTATCACGAGTGCAACAAGGATAGTACAGTGAGTGCACGCGAGAATCGCGCATCTCACGGTGAGTGCGACGCGAGAAAAAGATGGGACCGGCTGTTAAGGCGGAACAGAGTTCGCCGGGTCAGCTAGTATATTATAAATACAAGACCTTATCATATGTCTATATTGAGAAAAAAAAGCTCAAAAAAGGCTTGTATGATGATATGAAGAGACAAGTATCAGTTTCAATAAAGTGTATCTCCTGTGTTAAAAAATATATGTAAATAATGAACGATCAATTATTAGTGCCCCACATTTTTTGGCAGATGTTCTGTAGCTAACTGTTTTATTAAGGATCTACTATATCCATAGGTTGCCAACCGAGGTTCTAAACACACTGTAAAAGCATCATTTGCTCTCCTCCAATTGCGCGAATTATTGTCATATATAATGAAGGGAAATAGTAATTCTCAAAATTATATTTTCAGTTGATATGAGGCTTGTTCATTATTATAACAGAGTTCATGTGGAAATCCTCAATGAAAAAATAATATAATGTAGAGAGACATGCAAAATTGAATAAAGTTATCAATCTAATTATGCGCTTAAAATTGAAAATGAAATCCGTAAACTGTTCTACGAGGACAAACTGTCTGGGGATAATTGTTACAAACATGTAGTGCATGTGAATGTGAAGGAGTTGTAGTTGTGTGAGATTTCCCACCACCTCTTCATGGGCAAAAAAATATCATCCTCAACCCTTTACATTCACTAGACGTTTGTAACATTTATGGAGACTTCCTGTCGAAAATTAAACATTAGAAAAGGGAATTTCAGATGCCGTGTATAAACATGAAGCCTAGAGCAAAAGTGGCCCCGCGCAAAGACATGACGAAGAAATACGGCGCTTGCGCAGCACGCCAGGAAGCTCGAAATGGAAGAACAGGGTACTGAATCAAATCACCAAGATCAGAACTCCAGCGTCTGCAAGTATCTAGGAATGCGAAACTGCCATTCCAACCCTGGAGATAGCGGAACATCAAAGCCAGAACGCATATATCGGTAGCCGAGACAAATCGCCGGCGAACGCACCTTTGCTTTATCGGTCGCTTGCCCTTCGTAATGTTTGATCACCGCCATCACCCAGACCGTGCGGCGTGTCTTGAACAATCTCGAAGGTTGTTGCACCCCAGCGCATCACTTCATTTCAATTTCAAGGCGAAGACAAGACGAGATACGCGAGGAGCGAGTCAGAGGGAATGTACAAGGTGACCACTCCACGTCGACGGCAACGAATAGGCTTCAACATCAACGTTCCTCCTTTAACTCAGGACGGTCCAGTAATACTCTGTTTCCATTTCAGCATTCGAAGTTGTTATTTCGTCTAACAAGTTCCGTCGCCGTCGTTCAAAAGTATTTTACACTCTGTGATACGTCACGCTCGCCGGCCGCGTCCGCGGCACTCAAGCACCCAACGCGTGATGCATTACAGGCGTCACGAGGGGCTCACTCGGTGCAACTAAGCACAACATAAAACGATGTGTCGTCTCGAATACATTATTGTTGCTCGCCGGCCGCGTCCGACTCACACGAAACAGGCGGCCGCGTTCTTCTTCGCCCGCGCGTCTTGTTTTGAGTTACCGGCGTGTCAGCGGCAATTACGCAGCCATCTCCCGCGCCCGGAAGAGACGCGTCGCGCCGCCTGCCAAGACGGCGGGCGGGGACTAGCGAGAAATGGAGGGAGATAGAAGGCGAATCATACAAGCAAGTGATGGGAAATGTTTGAAACATATAGAGGAAAATATACGAAAGAAGAGGAAGAATGTTCGAGAGAAATGAAGAAGGAGAGAAAGTGGATCAGGTGAGCAAGCGATGGCAAATGCTTGAAGCAAAACACGAGAAGTGAAAAATACAAAAGAAGAGGAAGAAAGCTGGGACGAAATGATAAAGCAGAGAAGGTGGATCAGGTCAGCAAGCAGGCTGCAAGCAGGAGTGATAGGAAATGTTTGAAACATATTGAAGAAAATATACGAAAGAAGAGGAAGAATGTTGGGGAGAAATGAAGAACGAGAGAAAGTGGATCAGGTGAGCAAGCAATGGGCAATCTTTGAAGCAAAACATGAGAAGTGAAAGGTACGAAAGAAAAGAAGCAATAGAAGGGAGGAAGCTGGGAAGAAATGGAGAGGAAAGAAGGCGAATCATAGGAGTAAGTGATGGGAAATGTTTGAAACATAATGAGGAAAATGTACGAAAGAAGAGGAAGAATGTTGGGGAGAAATGAAGAAGGAGAGAAAGTGGATCAGGTGAACAAGCGATGGCATATATTTGAAGCAAAACATGAGAAGTGAAAGGTACGAAAGAAAAGAAGCAATAGAAGGGAGGAAGCTGGGAAGAAATGGAGAGGAAAGAAGGCGAATCATAGGAGTAAGTGATGGGAAATGTTTGAAACATATAGAGGAAAATATACGAATGAAGAGGAAGAATGTTGGGGAGAAATGAAAAAGCAGAGAAGGTGGATCAGATCAGCAACCAATGGGAAATCTTTGAAGAAAAACATGAGAAGTGAAAGGTACGAAAGAAAAGAAGGAAGAGAAGGGAGGAAGCTGGGAAGAAATGGAGAAGAGTGGACAGAGAGAAGGTGGATCACAGGAGACGAACAATCGACGGATGTTGGAAACATGAGAGAACGAGTTGAAAGAAGAGGAAAGGAAGAAGAGGGCAAGAGGGCCGGGGAAGAAGGAAGTAAAAGAGGAGGGAAAGAAGAGAGGAAAGGAGGTTGGAAAGAAAAAGAGAAGGGGCAAATGTACGTAACACGCGGAGGGGAAAATACGAAAAAAAGGAAGGGATGAAATGAAACAATTGGAAACAAACCTGAAGATAGAATGAAGACGTGTTTGTTAAGGCGTAAGAAATAGTGGCAAACGTTTCGGTGATGGTTTCGAAATTCATTGCGATGAAGTGGATCAGAAGCTTCGACAATAGGTTGTTTGCTGACCGAGTCCAAAACAGCGTTGCCACAGAAGATATCAAGAAAAAATACAAGACCTAATTCTGCCTTAAGGAAAACCAATCCTTAATATACTCCTATATATGAATACGAATTATTTTTTAAAGTATTCCTAAAAATTAGCAAGAACGTCTTAACATTTTTCTTCAAACTCAAGAGATATTTTGAGTGCGACTGACAATTCTGACGCAGTCACCTCGATGACTCTTAAAATTAACTCAATTGTAATAGAGAATTGCAAATTGCAATGGTGGAATTTAAAGCTTTATTATTCAAAATTGCATACATTCGTATCTCTTTAGTAAATACATTGTTTTGGACAGCCTCTTCCGTTTTTTTCGATTTGTCTGTGCCGTTTTGTTATGCTAGCAAGCCTGCCATACAGAATTATGGCCTAGGAGATTCAGAGCTAAGGAGAGAATTTTATGTAACAGACATCGATCTTTCCAAAGAGACTTCACATGCCAAAAGCAAAACTGAACCAACCAATAAAAAAACAACAAAAAACAAAGTGAGGCGTAGAATCACTGTGTACTTCCGATCTGGCAACGGCGCCGTGCGACCCGGAAGGGCTCGAGTCGATGACGGAGCCCGGCCAGCAACAGCTGGACGGCGGCGCGTCGGGGGAGGGGCGTGGCGGCGGGGGCGGGGCAGGGCGGGGCGGGGGCGGGCGCCGTCTGCGTTGCGTCACAAGCGGTCACACGCACCGCGAGACAGCGCGGCGCGGCGCGGCGGTGAAAGGCGGCTGGGCAACGCGGCCGCCGACAAGCCCAGCCGCTTCCTATCGAGTATCGACAAGCGGAGAGATCGCACTCCCACCCGATCGTACCGGGAGCGGTAGCTCAGTGCATCAACTGATGTCATCGCAGCGCCTCGGACCGGGAGGTCCTAGGTTCCCACTCCCCACGGCGCCAGGATTTTAGACACTAGTTTTTTGGCTAGGTCGAATTCAGTCGCTGTCTGGAGGAGAATTCTAGCGGCCGGCTGCTCTGGTCGGTAGTTTTCCGTGGTTTCTCCGATCAACGCCAGGCAAATGCCGGAGCAGTACCCTACCAAACGCGCCACGGACCGCGCGCAATCTGTCCTTCCTCTTCCTTGTCCTATCCTCTCTCTTTACACACACACTTACACTAACATGCACTACACTACTACATATTCCGGAAGACCGGTCGGGAGCTTAGAGCGTGTCCGGGCTGGGGGCGGTGCCCCGCTGGTGGGAGAGTCCTGTTAGGGGGAAACTCCACTAGCCGACGTTAGGTCGGCGACGGATCTCGCCATCCAACGGGGGAAGATCACCGCCATCTCCCGAGAAAAAACATGCACAACACTAACGGGACTAATGACCAGAGCAGTTGACGCGCCCTGAAACATGAATCAATCAATCAATCAATCAAAACCCACCCGATCGCAATGAAATATTTTTTTATATATATTTATTATTCCTTGCTCGGCCTGTTAGACCTTTCAAACTTTTCGATTATACATATTGTACGTTTTCGTAGAAAGTTGATAACATACGGCATTTTTTACATATATTTAACTTACAATTAAATATTAGCTAATTACAGAGGATTGTCCAGGAAGGACTTCTAGTCATTCAAATTTATTTCTTAGTCGTTGTTACTAACTGCTTTCTTTTCTGGTATTTTATGGAGGTCGAAGTAAGTCTTTGGAATGCCGACTTTTAACTCTTGGTATGAAGTGGAGCCTAATTAAAAGTTTTGTGTTGCAGGGCAGGATGGTAGGTTTGTATAGAATCGGGTGGAGAGTCTGTCTAACCATTGTTCTATTGGGTATATAGGGAGTTTTTTTTGAATTTGCTCGTTGCGGATAAACCAAGGTGCGTTTACTGACCAGCGTTGTTACTTATTTTGAATTATCTGTAGTTTATGTAAATTCCTTTTTGCCGCACCTCCCCAAATTTGACAAGCGTAGGTTAGTTTTTCAAGCATTTAAAGCATTTAGTAGGTCAGTATATTTTTCAAGCATTTAAGTCATGATGTTCTCTGCTTGAGATGATGTGTTGGCAAGTGTTGACTGCTGTTCTCTTTCAAATCCCTTCATATTGTTGACATTTTTATTTCAAACCATTGTTTATTGACATTGGGTGACTTTTTCAGTAATTTTCTTTCTAAATTTGAGTACTTTTCATACGTTAGTAAAATTATTTCTCTTTAAGTAATATATTTCCTATTCGAAATATATTCGTCGCAATAAAACATGCATACGGCAAATGACAATAAGTTTGATAAAGATCTCGCAGCTAATAAATAAACACGTAATTTAGAACTGTTTAGAGAATGAGTAATATTTAATGAATTGTAATAGTATTCTGTCTCGCGGTTTGTAATTCAAATATGACGTACGGAAGGTCGTGACGCTCAACTTGTTAGCGCCTCAACGCAATATTACAGTCCATTATAACGATTCCGTTAACGGCCTACAAACGTAATTGTCGGCCGTTTCTCCAACAGTTCAATAGGCAGCACACAAAGATAACAGCCTAGCGCGCCTCCATTCCCGCACGAGCTACTGAGAGTATACACAAGCCCCGCGCACAATGAAGAAGCCACGACGGAGAAATCGCTGCCGCTGCTGCCGCCGCCGCCGCCGCCGCCGCCGCCGCCGCCGCCGCCGCCGCCGCCGCCGCCGCCGCCGCCGCCGCCGCCGCCGCCGCCGCCGCCGCCGCCGCCGCCGCCGCCGCCGCCGCCGCCGCCGCCGCCGCCGCCGCCGCCGCCTTGTGCGCCGTCGAACGTCTTTGACCTTCCATTGGTGGCGCCGCGATTAGAGCAGCGAATTCACCCATTCACCGCTTCCTCGGATCGCCGCATGAGGGAGCGGCTGCGTCCCATTCAGTTAACTAGGCGCCCGCTCATCGCCGCGCCGCTTCCGAGGATCTGAGCTGCACACTTTCTAGAAGCGAGACTGGCGTTGCTCGTACATGTGGATGGCGACCAACTAGTAAGAATACATGGTTGGCGATGTGCCAAACATTAATTTGTAAATTTAAACGAAATATTTTTAAAATCATTACTTGGTTCCACTACGTTAATAATACATTTTTATTATAATACTAATAACAAATTTATTTGGTATTAAATTGAAAACGCAAAGAAATAACTACTTATATATTTAATATTCTAATACTCTTAATTCCTATTAAGACGTATAGTTCATTTTCCGAGACCTTGTTAGCACGAGCATTATGAAGTGACAGTGTCCTCGATTGCCTTTTATTTCTCACTTCAACAAAACAAAACGGCAATCATTTTTAATTTCGTTGGTGCGGTTATAAAAGGTAGAATATTGGTTCTGCAAGTATGTATCTGGCACTATCATTGCCAAGAACCCATTCACACAATTAAAATCCCAATAAAATTCTGAGATTTAAGTTCTGAGACTGAAGTTCTGAACAGTCACCCACATTTTTTTCGCACAGATGTCAAATACCCGTGTCGTCGCAATAAAGTTGTTACAAAAAATTAACTTTGATTATCTTCTAATTTGATAACGCTATTATATAAAAAACGTATGTGACTCGTTTATAATGTGGGTTCATTGTATTTGTACAAATTTGAAAACTCGCTGCTAACGTCGCTCGTTTTCAAAACATATTGTCATCAATAAAACATTATAAACTAGTCGCGTAATATACTATTTGAATGCATCCGTCATAAAACTAAGCAGATAATATACAATTGGACCAATTACTTGCAACATTTCAGAAAATTATTTAATTATCTAAATATTAAACAACAAATTATCTCGATTTACTTTCCTGACAAGAATTAAATTACTAAAAATTTATAATTCCCCACAAACATTTTTATCCAGAAAAGTTTCATAATACATACTAAAAGCTCCATCATTTTACTATGAAAAAATCTCTAAGCACTCCGACGACAGCCCTCGTCATAATTATTGATGATGCATATATATTTCACTCAGAGAACAGCACGCCACGTTTCACGTTGTGTTCGCGGCATCAAAGACCGATTTGCAACGGAGAATAGAGCACATGAAGTTTTATTCCCTCCATTAATTCATGTCGGGGCGAACCAAAACCAAGGCAACTTTTCCCAACAGCGAACGGGAAAGAGGCGAAAGGGAAGCTCCGCTTTCTATTCGGGGTGCGTATGAAAGTTTCATGCGCGCGCGTCGCTCGAGCGATGCCAGGGCGAGGCGGGGTGCCCCAGGGGTCCGTATTTGGCCCGCGAGGGGCAGGGGCGTGCTGGCCTCGGTGCTCGTCATTAGTTATCTCGAGACGCCGGAGAGCGCGCCTCCTAAAGAGGCTACTCGCCCCATTACAGCGCCCCGCCCCCACTCTCCCCTTCGGGACTCGATCCTCGGACCCTCGACTTCCACAGGACACAACGAAAGCGACGGAGAAGAAAGCATGGGTGCGGGATTGTGATAATTTCAGCCAATACCACAATTGTGGGAATTCTGATTGGATGTTGTTGACGTTCTTATAAGAAGAAATAAAAGAAGTCATCTTCGTCAACATATGTTGATATGTTGGTATATGATATGTTGACGAAGATGACTTCTTTTATTTCTTCAATACCACAATGGTGGTTGACAGCGCAGTATCGAAAAATTAACGAAAAGCGACGACTACTGTTTCGCTGTCTACTGTTAACTACTGGAAAAAGGACAATATTAAATGTATTGGAGAAAATTATAATTTTAATGCATGTGTATTTAAGAAAGAAACAAAATAAAAGTTGCATGAAGAATAAAGAAATTGAAATATGACCGATGATCAAGCACAATTAATAGGAACTTAATTTCACCATAATTCGCATTATAATGATACTTACACCCCATTACGAAAGAAGGATGCGTTAGATACAATTCCAAATTTATCACCTGATAAATAGTCTTATGCCATCAGTGACACGAGTTTCTAAGTAGAATACTTTCATGTGAAAGAATCCATTCGTGACAATTGAAAAAGTGCACTATTGTCCTCTTCAGTCTCAGCGTAAGTGGTACAGGGCAATGCCACGCGAACACGTCATATCAAGACCTCATCAGCTGGCGAATGCGACTTCCTTCTGCGCCAACTCTTCTTCGCTCGTCAACTCAGCCGCACCCACCAGTGCGTTTCGCCTGCACTTCTCGTCCTCTTCCCTCGCCAGCAGACACGCGATCGATCTAATCTGATGGAACTCACACCAAAGGAACAGCAAATTCTAACAACTTTTTCAGCTGCATTCATATGATTCTTTTACAATCATTAGGGGGCGGATTTCAATGAAATGTCATTTTTTTTCTTTTCGCTTTAGAACAATGACGTTAAGTATAAAAATTCATTTTGTGTTATGATAAAAGAAAATGACCCATTTTTATAGGTCGTTATTTTGCATTTTTTGTCGATTTCGACTAGTAAGTAATTTTTACCTTTTTTCGTCATTTTAATGCATTTTTTGCTGATTGATTGCTGACAAATGTTCTTCGCAGAATTACTCAATTAGGTTATTCGATTTGTTCTCTCGGAAATTGTTTTGACAGACGTTGTGAGTATGTAGTTATTGTGACGTATATCAGCGCCATTGCAGGTTCGGACGATTTCGGGATAACTAAACACAGACATTTCCTGTTAATGAACAGTCCAAACCAAAGGTTTGCAATCTGAGTTCACTCGAACGAATGGATGAAGCCGCGATCATATCTGTGACGTAGCTTGAGTTGTTCTTCTGAACTGGTTTTGAGCACATATTTTACGTCATTTTCCTTTGGTTTTAGGGCAATTTATAAGAATTTTTAGAGAATTTTATTGATCATTTCTGGCGATGTTTTAGGTTATCAAAATCCGCTCCCGAATAATCATGTTAAGAGGTAACCTATGGTCTAGACTGTGCAGGCAAATTTTGAAAAAAAAAAATAGATGCCATAAAGTACACAGGCACATTGCCAATGCGTTTGTATAGATTGCACAAACTCACAGATTATTCGATATTCAGTGTCTCATTCTAAACCTAATCAGAAAAACAAACATTCGTACTCTTGGTGAAGATACTTCTGTCAATGAATATCCGTAACAACTTTCAGTTGCACGATAACGCCACGCACGACACGGTGTAGTACAATACCTTTGTTACACTACCGCAATATCCATTCAAGTGAAGGCCCCAGTGAAATAACACAGTCAACAACAACGAATAAAACTGTAATTTAGTTCAAGGAGGACAAGAGGACATCTGTACCTGGGACAACAGTGGCACTCGCCTCAAGGGGAGGCTCGTCTCACATTTCCGGTCGTAATGACACTTCGTGTTGCCGGCGAGGGAGTCGGACGAGGAAAGGGACAGACGGAAGGAGGGCCAGCGCGGGCGGAATTATCGTAATTACGAGATTCCTCCGGTGACAGCGTGCGCGCTGCCCGGTAGGGGCTCCGCCGCGCGCTCGCTCTCGCGTCCGGCTTTCGAAACCTCTCCTTGGCCTGGTCACTCACGGGATTAGGCCGACCACAAAGTGGACGCCATGCCACGGCAACGAAAGCGATGACAAAACAACTCAGCTGGAAAGAGTTACGGCTATGAAATATGAGAATGCGAGTCCACGGCTATAATGGTATGTAATAACATTGGAGCCCAAGATTAAATTTCAAAAATATTGTTCGTTTTAGAATGAGTGGACGTGCTAACTCCCGGCGTACCATGCAGCATACGAAACTGCTCCCGAATATCTGCGGCGAGAGCTGGGAATATGTAAAAAACACTTTCACGCACGCACACTACGTGTGCCTTTTAAAACTCAATTAATGTTGACTGTCGCTTGTTATTATCAATCGTCGATCTCATCGATAGTCAGGTAAAGAACAGAACAAAACGTTCAATCGAATGTTTTCAGTGCAACAAAACAAACATATATCTCTCTCGCTTGATTAATATCGTGTATTAATTTTATTACTAATTATGTCAAAATTCAATCAATCGCCCACTTTCAAGCTCTCTTAGAATTATTTCCGAAAAATACAAATTCTGGAAAATCATTAAAGGAATAAACAATTGAAAAATTGCCATCTTTGATTTTTATAACCACGCAACAAGACGAACATATTTCTCGCTTGAATAATGTCGTTTTTATGTCAAAATTCAATCAATCGCCCACTTTACGCTCTCTAAGAATTATTTCCGAAAAACACGAATTCTGGAAAATCATTAAAGGAATAAACAAAAATTGAAAAATGGCCGTCTTTCATTTTTAGAACCACGTTAGAAAGGCATGGAAATTAATTCTGTTTTCTTCTTACTAATTGTGCGAACGTTTATGCTCGATATACGCACTCGGTTATTAAAATATTCTCAAGGGTTACTTTGAAGGAAACTTTGAGGACCACTGAACCACCTGTTATTGCAAGCAATAATTTCCCTTCACGGACACCTGGGCATTGCAGTCACCAGAGGAATTCGCACGAGAGAGCTCGGCAGTTGTTTCTTCCTTGGGTGGATTCCCAACGCAAGGCCGGCTCGGGCACAGCCGCCACGAGCGCCGGCGGAAGGCAAGGTTAGTTACACAGGCAAGCTGCGTGAGTTATCGTGGCAGCGAGGCGGCTCGGCCGCCCGGAGGAATGGCGCAGGGCGGGGTGTGGAAGGAGTTGCTAGAGCAAGGAGGGTGACGGCGGTGGAGGCGACGGGGGGAGAAGCGAGGAAGGGGCTTCCCTTCAACACAGGTACGGAAACTTATCATGAAGCGATAGGCCGTGCGCGGTGAATAAACATGCACGGAATAATAGACGTCCAGAAGGGGCGTAGAAGTAGATGCTGTAGAAGATACCACAGGGAACAACGAGGTTCTCTAAACGAGATGCGACGGACAACACAGTTGTGGTTAACGCTCGCGCAAGGAGGGTGAGCTTCGATGGTAGTGAGAGAATGCCGAAGGCAGAGGGAGGCGTCAGGAATGGAGTGGCAGAGAACTAAAAAAGGGTACAGATGTAAAACGATGAAAATAATGATAAACAACTCCTATAACGCACCAAGGATTTTTCTGTGCACGTATGCATGTGCTATAAATGGGGGTTTAGCAGACGTTTTCTTAAAGAATATGCATTCAAACTTAACATAAAATATATTTTTATTTGTTGATTTTTAGATTTATAATGAAATTAATCGAGATGTTTAATTCTTGACGATACAATAGAAAACTGGTAAAAACGGTATTTGCAAATATGTGACATCGACTTGTGTGAAAGGAGGGCTAAAGTCCCCCTTGGGTACGCCACTGAACATACAAACAGCAATAGTTCCGGATGTGAAGTTACTACGTCAGTGCAAGGGATACAGCGACGGCAGTAAATACGGAGACGGAAGCGCCCCCGTAAATCGAGATTAAGGCGGCAGATAGAGACGGATACTCCAGCGGGTGGCATTGGCGAGGGGGGAGGAGGGGGTGACAGAGGTGTGGAGGAGGCTTTGCTGCGACCGAGGAGAAATGGCCGCGTCGGGAGCCCGCTGCCGCTAATTGTAGGGGGCGGGGAAGGGGGGGGAGCATTGGAGGCTCTTGCCCGGCAGCTCAAGCCCGCGACGGCTGGCGTAGGCGGCGAGGCTTCCCTACAGACGGTGGGGCAGCCCGCACAGCTCCGAAACGGAAAACGTTCCACAAATATGTCCACAGTTACGACCCGCCCAGTGGCCGAGATCGCTAAGGCAGTAGTGTCGTAGTGATCTCGGACCGAAGGGCCGTGGGTTCGAGACCCGCCTCGGGCATGGTTGTATTTGTGTTCGTCCTTTCACCCCTTATCATCGTCATATCACTTCATCATCATAGATACCATACCGTTAACACCAATAGTGGTCGCTAATGACCTAGATGTTGATGCAACCTTAAATAATCAATCAAAAGAAAACAAAAAAGTTACGACCCCTAACCTCAACATGAGGAGCAGAACTTCTTGGAGACGACGAGTGAGGCAACAACAATGAATAACGACTATTAGCATTTTTATTTCTAAATAAAACAAATAGAGCAATTACTGGGAATCACAATCGTTTAGCATAAGAAATCTATACTAATAAAAGTGAGTTCACCGACATGTAACCGACATCGATACCACAAAATGTAGCGTATGAATAGATATGAAATATTTACAGGCTCTTCGTCAGGATTGTCGCAGCGTCCTTGCAAAGTTTGGTAAAAACTAACACAATCCAAATGCGGAAAATAAATAATTTAAATACTATGTTTGTAGGTGCACCTCGACCATTTCTCGCCTCTCGCTTAGAGCACGCGATTCCTAATATATTCCCCCAGAGCCCAGTACAGCTGCAGCAAAACCAATACCTAATCATTCACTAGAGAGCAATAGATTTAAAAAATAATCTAATAACAATTTGTGGTAAAATAAAATGAAAAAAATTATAGCATTTTATTAAAATTTGAACCAATTACGTTAAAAATATTAAACACCGTGGTTTACATAAAATTGATCTTTTCCCTCATTCTCAAGGATTGAATATGAAGAAATTCCGGGCAACTACGGGTATTTTGTTACTGATTATCCAAATGTGGAAATAAAGCCTTGAAAGAAAAATTACATGACCCTATAAAGCTTCAAACCACCCTCTTGCCGCAGGAAAACCTATCGTTTTATCCTATGTATTTCAGAAACATGCGCTGCACCTTTAGTACAAACAAGAAAAGAATAAATTACCCTCGAAAGACTCTGCACAGGATATAGCCGTCTTACCCACTCACATCTATTCAAGAAAGAATCTCCATCACCTTATACATATTGTAACACCCCTATAACTATGCAAAATATTTTAATAGATAGTCCAGTGCACTCAGACTCACATATTACACTCATTCACTTACAAATTTTCACCCCAAATTACTCACTGCAAACTCTCATCAAGTATATACTGCTTTCTAATTTCTACTAATTTCTAAAAGATGTAAATTTATTTAATACACTGCAAAGAATTGTATTCATGGTCGCTAAAGACCTTGCAGTTCATGCGACCAAAAAATAAACCTTAGTCATGCGATCCCTACTGTCCGAGTAATGGATGCGGGCGCACGGCAGGTTCTCTCGACCAGAGATCGCGTTGGTTGCGTCGCCCCATCATGGATGAACGCAGACATCTGGTTTAATCCACAGGGAGAGTACAAACTTGTGTACACCCTGATGACGACATGAGAGACTTTTATTTATGAAAAATGTTACTGAAAACAAGTAGTGCAGATGTACTTTTCTACCGTGGACACATTAGACTCCGCGTTATTTTGCACAAACAAATAAACAAGCAAGCACGTTTCAAACGCAAAATATAACTATGCATGCTATGTAATTTATTTTCTTTCAATGAGACTGAAAGAAAATAATAAAATGGTGTTGAATGTAATAACAAAATTATTTCAATAAACCGCATGTAAATGTGAACGTACGTATTTACTTTTGTGTGTATGTTTGTAAGTATAACCTCTTTGAAATGTTAAAAAAAGTGAACAAGAACGAGTATTTCAAATTTTTCTACTTGATATACGAACCCTCTTTAATATAGCAAGTTCGTTTCTGAGTACGAAATCTATTCGAAATATGTAATTGTAGCTAACGAATCAAATAAAATACTATTTTCATAAATATATTGTAACTTCTAAATTACTGACTACAACTTTCCAGTTCACTAACTGCCAACAAAAACCAACACCATAAACATACCACTTCATTTCACTTCCCGAGAAGCAGCCACACTGCGCCTCCACTTTGACCCTCCCTCCACTCGGAAAAAAATTTCATCCCCAACTTCGCCATCTGCAGGGGTCATCGTGGCAGGCAGTTCATACCAAATAGAGAGGCCCGGCGCAGTTCCACGGCGATGCTGCACCAGTTGGGAGGACGAAACTTCGGGCGCTGGGGGGCGCGGCGGGAGGAGGGAGGGGGGGAAGGCGAGGGGGCGGGGAGGCGGGGAGGGGTGTAGAGAATGGGGGAAGGCTGGACGGGGAAGGACGGGGCGGGGAAAAGCTAGGCGGGTCGCCGCGAGGTGAGGTGGCGAGTGAGCGCGGGGCGATGTGGGCGGGGTGCGGCTCCCCGCGGGGGAGGTAGGCGCGCGATCGTGAAAATTTACGCGAGGGTGGCGTCGGGCGCTCCCTAGGGCGGCGCGGCGTGTGGGCCCGGCCCCTGCAGACGACGCCCGCGGGAGACGGGGGACACTCGGCCCCGATGCCAGCCAAGGGCCGGCGGCCACGCTCGAGGGGGAATGTCGGGGGTATGGGACATAAACATGGGCCCTGGCACTTTATATAGACTTTATACTTACCGCTGTATATTAGAACTTTATAAAAAAATATGCAAACAGAATACACTAGAAGTTGAAAGAAATTTCGCCTTAAATGTATTCCTCACCCGATTGTGCCCTACTCTTAGGAACCCGTGTATTCAATAATCTCTAAAAGTATTACGGTTGACGAGAAAGTAAATAAAAAATTAAAAAAAAAGACTGTCAGCTTTACCATTCGAAAAATTCAGACCTCTCGGAATAAGTGACTTCCAGAAAATAAAAAAGTACTGTAACTCCCTCGCCCTAACTGGATTACCCGTAGGTCACTCTATTTACGACACATACATGTTTTTACATATATTATACTGAATCTTTCATATTCTTTACAACACTGTTATTTAGTGTTTCCGTACACTGAATGACAAAAAGTTAAGTAGATCATACGTGTGTTAAGTGAGGAGCAGAAAATGAATGCTTCACTTTTCATCGTGCTCTGTTGTTCATGAGAAATGAAGCAAATCTTAAAACGATAAAATATCCATTCAAAGTCAATTACCAACAAATTTAATGATTTTTTTACCTAATAATACCCCATTTCATGTACTGAATGCTTTCCTATTTTTCTTGAATATTTAGCTTGATAGAGCTACTTTAGGAATTTAATAATTGTTGGACGCTATTCGTTTATTTTTGAAAAAATATATTATTTCAATCATTGGGATAGATGAGTATGACTGCAAAAGTTCAATTATTATTTAGATCTAAAATGAGAATTTACAGGAAGAATGCTTAAAATATACCCAATAATAAAGTATTCATGGTACATAAACGGATATTGGTGACATACAATCCTATACAAGAAATGTTTCAAAATATTTTTTCTGAATAAACTCGCTGTTGTTTTCTTTGTTTTTGTCATAGACGTACGTTAAAAAAACGATCTAAGATACGTCCGTTTCATATCCATTTTTCTGTTCACCTTTTGCTTACCAGCAGAGATGCGCTGAAACCACTCACCCAGAAAGTGTTCAATGCTCCTTTCCAGTTTTTTCAACACTCACCTGAAACAGAAAAAAATCATGTTAGAAATTCCCTCGAAAGAAAAACTAAACATTTGCACATTTGAAAGCAATTTTATATTTTACAACTGCAGTATTAACACACGATATCGGTATAGTGCTGAAATATTGCATATCGTGGAAATGAACAATTAATTAACTTAAAATCGTCTCTCTATATACATAATACCGGCTTGTCCATTTCATTTTCACATATTATCCCACGTTCCCTGTTTTATTTCGAGGTTTCATGTTACTATTCATATTTTATAAAAAAACATTTGGACACTGTGAATCGACTACTCAAAAACTAATACCGAAATATATACCATATGCTGCAACTGAATTTCTATTTGGAAAATGCGAAAATTTTGTTCATATTACTGAGACTAATATCACAAAAATAACAGAACAATAGTGTTTCAACGTTCATGAGTCAGACAATTCCCGCTGAAATACTATTTTTTGCTTCTCTGACTCGCTAGGGACATCCTCGATGTGCAGTTGTTTTTTGTTCGTATCCGTTTTGTGGTTTTCGTGCGGTTAAACGAATAAATTATTCACAGCAGCTTGCAAACAAGATAGGGTCGTTATTTTCAGTCCTATTTCACGGCAAAAGAGCATTCATTTGCGCCGATGTAGTACAGAATTATATAATCACTTCAATTACATAATCACTGCCAGCCGAGAAAAATTATCGTTTAGAGAATTACTGTAGTGCATTTTAGCTTGTATATTGTTCCAATTTAAATTATACGGCCAATTTATGACTTCAGATGTTTTGTTACACTTGAATTATGCAGTTACAAATGCAAAAATTAAGCAAAAATCCGAAATTTATAACACATGAGATACTTGTTAAATTTTAGATGACTATGTCAGAATCCCAGTTCTTCATTACTAAATATGCCTTACTTAATCCCTGTCAATTAACATACACATCCTCATTTTTTACTGATTTTTGAAAATTTTATTTATTCCAGTAACTTTTAAAGCGAATCTGTCAAGTTTAATTTCTTCGGCTGAAAACTAATTCTTGTTATTCAAAAATAAAAGCGACAATACAGAAACAAAAACTTCAATCGCATTTTGTCTTCATTTTTTTTTTCATTTGTTTCGATTCCACTGGAGAATACATCTGCGCACAGCTAATTAGTGTATTGACTTCTTTCATTGATTCATGTCGGAAACTTATTCCACCCATTGCTTTGACTGTTATAGGTGCAATTAATGGAGGTAAAACTATGTTTGTTTTGATAATTTAATTGACACTAGTCAGTCCAAAGTTGGATTGATTATCTTAAACAAGATAAATATTTTTTTCATTTGTCGGGAACATCAACCACAGTTTGTATCAAATGCCAAAACTCAAATGGGCCTATGCCTCACATAAAGCATGCGTAGGTTTCCAGGGAGGCAAGCTCCGCATCTTCTAAACGTAGATCATAAGTGAAATCCAACATTCTACTCCTGCCCTTTCACCTGCAGATGAGACGCGGTTCTCATTGAACTCCAGGATGATTAGAAGGCGTTCTAAAATATTAGGATGACGGAAAATTTTCGACTTCACCGTGATTTGAATCCCAACCTTTCTAAGACAATGGAGACCAGTATCTACAAAGAAAGCTATCTTCAATCTACATCGCTGCAGGGCATGGTTGAAATTGGAATGACACAAGTCCGATCAGTAAGCGGCAGGACGAGATAGGCAACTCGATGACGTCGCAGAAACTGACCCACTCAAAACAATAGATGGAAACGTTTCATGATACTGTATAGTAGATATTCATGTCGGGCTGGCTGTCAAAAGCACCAGATGTCAAACGGGTGAAAGCGGTACGCATTGACCGAACGCGAGCTGCGATTAATATTGCGACGAAATTTATTGGCTCAGTGGCGCGTTGTCGTACTTCGCGGATCATCGGACCGCACGGCGCGCGAAACGACTGACAGCCGCCGAGCGCTCGTTCGGGATGGGGGCGACGGGGTGGTGGGGGCGGCCGCGGCGGCGGGGGTGGAGGGGTGGCGGGGTGGCGGGGAGGCTGGGGCGGCTGGGGCGGCTGGGGCGGCGGGGGCGGCGGGGCGGCGGGGCGGCGGGGCGGCGGGGCGGCGGGGGCGGCGGGGAGGCGGGGAGGCGGGGCGGCGCGGGCGGCCGGGCCGGCGGGGCGGCCGGGGCGGCGGGGGCGGCGGGGGCGGCGGGGGCGGCGGGGGCGGCGGGGCGGCGGGGGGCGTGCGCATAGGAAAACGAGAACGCTGACCCCGCCCGCCCGTTTGCAGCGCTGTCGCGTAAATCGACTGAACGGAGAAGCATTTCCGGTTCCGGCATCAGGTAACGTATACTGGCTACTATTCAATCCTACGGCTAAATGGGTCAAAATATGCTACAAAGTATTCTCAGGTTTGTAAATGTTGCCAAAAGTCCGAAATAATGTTTCAAGATGTACAAAACCAATACATAATAAGTATTATGTATAGTTATAAATGTAACACGTTTCGTTTTATATAAAGAAAAAGTAATTAGGAATATTCATTTTAATGTTTTTTACGTACCTTATGCATGTTACTACTGTAACAGTAACAGTAACTTACACAGTTATGTTACAACATAACCAACTGATCTAACACGAACATTTAAGATATTTGGCAAAGGATTGTTGATAAAAACTGCTTCTTACATTACTCGTCTTATGGTGCCTTTCACTCAGAATCGAAATTTAATAATTTAATAGAAAGCTGTATATTGAATAACACTGTTATTAAGACTAGTCGTGTACCAATGTTTCACGGACTATGCTTTAAAACGTCAAAGATGTGATGTGTGTTTAATGTTTTACTGGCATAACAAATGCACATTGCATAAATGAATGCATTCGATCTGTAATCAAAAGATCCACTGCACAGGATTATAAATGCTTGATTGAAATATTGCGCGACCGACGGATAGCGGACCGATCCGCTGACAGCACGATGCTAATTAAACAGCGGAAACGGTGAACCATTCCGCCGAGTCGATATTAAAACATTAATTGAATTCTCGCGAGCCGTAATGTCCTATACATTGCCGGAGTAAAACTATCTGCCGCACCCGCCTGCGGCAATTCTCATAGAATTTAGCACGCCCCGAGTCATAAAGCGGGGAAAGCGCTTCTCGCGCTGTTAATCACGAGGAGGAGGGGCCTAAAAAAAAAGAGTTTAAAACAAGCGCCAGATAAATAACGAAATCCCATTACGACGGGGGTGGGCGCCGTTTGGGCAGTGCTGGCTGGGCCATTAGGAGTTTTAAGACTGGATAATTGTATTCATTAGGCTCTCGACGCCGACCGCTGGCCGCGGGGTGGGGCGGGGCGGGGAGGAGTGGGGGTGGCGCGCGAGGGCGAGAAGAGGGGCGGGCTGACGGGGGGAGCAAGTGGGCGGGGCGGGAGGGCAAATGGCGCGGACAGAATGCGAGGGTTAACCCGCGTGGAGGAGGGGGGGGAAGTGAGAGGATGCGCCTCTAAATTAGTGAGTGTGGGGGGGGGGGGGGGGGAGGGGGGGGCGGCCCCTGCCCCTATAATTAAGGCGCGAGGGTGGGTGGTCCGGCGAGATGCGAGTCGCGATGCGAGGTCCCCGGAGCGCCCCTTGGCTCCTTTCTCGCCTGCTGCGTCTTTCGAGCCCTTTGCCACTGCCCTTTAATGGAGCGCTCTTCGGACGCACTGCTGCCACCTTCTGCGCTCACGAATTTTGTCCTTGCAGCTGCGGTCGAATCCGTGCCCCCTCGTAATACACTCAATATTGGCATCCTACGACACTAATTAATAAACGAAGTAAAATGCATTAAAATACACGTCAGAATGATCGAAATAAATATGTTGAGCACTCACGTTATCTTGCATAAATCTAAAATTGGGATGATTCATAAGTATATGGTTTACAAATGAAAACATTTATACATATTTTTCTAATACATGTCCCCACCATGTTTTTGTCGTGCAAATTTTTCATTTCCATTGTCATTAAATTATTCAAAACATGTGTGGCAGGCTAGTAACGTCCAGCGTTCTCGTGATGCATTTGATGAAGCCCACAAACGTGATAAGAGAGTGCGATGTTTCAAACGTTGGCAGCGGCGAACCTCATGCTTCACACCGACCCGGGCTAACTACGTTGCTCCCCTTCGTCAGGAAAACCGATCCCAAGAGAGCAGTGCGGAACCAAAGAGAATTAAAAATAAATTTTACGGTCCCGGACTTTGTGAGATATTTGATTTAAATCTTCCGTCCGTGACAAGTTGGGAGCAAGGCTTGACCTCGCCCCCTCGTCTTTCTCAGCGTGAACTCGATTCGATACCATCGGCGCATCCAGGAATCTCTAGCTTACGGCAACATCGTTCGAGATGTGAATCTTCGAGCCTTGCGGGCCCAGGCTGGGAACGTACTCTCTTTTGTCCGCTTCACTAAGTTATGGTCGACGAAGTCTTCTGAATAGATATTACACTGAGCTAGACGCGAAAGTCAAATGTTCTGGCCACGTTATTTATAAAACAGAACGATAGAGTAAATCGCTTCGGAAGATACTGTCGCATAAACATCACAATGGACATCTCCAACTTAAACAATGCACGGATACAGACATGTTCAGGAAGCTTCATCGTGCCCTTCGTTGACTAAATCTTCGTAATCGTGATGGGAACAGTTAGCTCCCCCTAAAAATTCGATTCACGTTTAGTCGAAGCCTCAAATTCTCCCGAGCATGTTACTTCGTCACGTTCCAGGACATGATCTCCACCTCCAACAAAGACATTTCAAGAACAGGCTACCTATCGCATTATCATGTCGCTCCGAATACGTAAAGTAAAACCAGTTCCTTAAGAAAGCCTTTCGAACCCTCCTGTCTGCTCCAAATTTGAGTGGAAGGCCTCCTGAAATGTTATGTATCGTGCGCTTAAAAGACCAAACTTATGTAAAGTAGCCACTTAAATCTCCACGTTGGCTTTGATATCTCCATCCCAACGCTAAAGGGCGCCCTCCGTGGATGCAGGGAACTACGCCTTATTTACATTAAACAGAGGTTTGACTGACACGGGTAACGTAAATGGAGGCGTTTTAAGGTTTGGAATGATAGGTTCGGAACGGAACGGCCGTTTCTCCGGAGTTCCAGAAAAAGAAAATGGCACGGGGGAGGGGCGGGGGCGGGCCGAGAGGGTGCGGAGACCACCGCGGCGCGGGCGCCGGCGGCCACGATGCATTTCAATGGCGGCTTGGGGCCCCTGGCGGCGGACCACCAAGACCACCCGCGCGAGCCCGCGATAGCGACCAAGCGGATCGATACCAACACCACCCCGATAATACAACTGATTGATTGATAAGTGATTCTGGGCGCGTCAGCTACTAAGGTCATCCTTCCCGTAAGTGTAGTGCATGCTATTCATACGGAGGTGGCTGTGATCTTCCACAAATGGACGGCGAGTTCCGGCGCCGACCTACCGTCGGCTAGCGGGGTTTACCCCTAACCAGGACATCCCCACCATCGGGGCACCGCCCCAGCCGGGACAAGTTCTAAGTCCCCGACCGGTCTCCCGGAATATTTGGTAGTGTAGTGCATGTTAGTATAAGTGTGTGTGTGTGTGTGTGTGTAAGGGGAGAGGATATGACAAGAAAGGGGAAGGAAAGATCGCGCGCGGTCCGTGGCCCGGTTGTTAGGGTATTGCCCCACATTCGCCTGGTGTTGATCGGAGAAACCACGGAAAACTACCGATCAGAGCAGACGGCCGCTAGAATTCTCCTCCAGACAGCGACTGAATGTGACCTAGCTGAAAAGTCAGTGTAGAAAATCCTGCCGCCGTCAGGACTCGAACCTAGGACCTCCCGGTCAGAGGCACTGCAGTGACACCATCGCGGCGCGGGCGCCGGCGGCGACGATGCATTTGAATGACGGCTTAGAAGCAGCGACGCGGCGCCCCTGGTGGAGCACCTCGTAGACCACCCGCGAGAGCACGCCACAGTTCGCGGTGGTGACAAAGGGATCAATACCAACCACAAATGGCAAAAAAAAACTCGTTTTTTTATTTTTAATTTTTTTAAATAATGGGTTTTGTAGAGTACCGGCAATCCATAGCAATATCGTTGTTTCGTCATCCTCTTTATCACGCTGCACATTTCGCCTGTGCAATCAGGGGCAATTTTAGGTGGTTTTACTTCGATTGTGTATGAGTGGAAGTGACTAAAGGGTAAAGTAGCGAAAGATGCTGTTATTTATTGTTAATTTATTGCTTACATTCGATAATATTTTTTATTAACTTTCTACTAAGATGCTGGTAACCGAACAATAAAATTGATCCCTTTTACGTACTGTAATTCAAAATGGATAGGAAATAGCGTGCTTATTAGTCTATAATTAAAATATCGATGTTTTAAACATCAATGTTTTTTCTTAGATATTATCGGTATCGAAAACCCTTTAGCAATGTATCGAAACATCGATGTTTTGATAAAATTACTAATACCAACACCGTCCCGATAATTTAAAAGTGGCAAAAGTAAAACTGACTATTTCGGAGATAAATGAATGTAAAGCGCTAATTTATTAATTTTCAGAAAATGTCTGCAACTAAAGTTCAGCACTTTTATCGAGTGAGCCTACGAGTAACACCTACGAGCTTCACAATTTGTAGAGATCCCCACACTAAGTTAAAAGAAATAATAATTGTGAGTTTTTTTACGTATTACTTCGCCATCAATGAAGCAATGATAATCCGCCCGATATCCTTGAAAATTAATATGTACAAATGGAACAACACAGACAAATCCAGAAATTCCGAGAAGTCATGTATGTTGATATGGTATTTTAAGGCGAGTCATATCAGAATTGGGCTACACAATCTTCTTTACCCTCAAGTTTTCCTTGAAGATTGAAAAAGCACTGCAGCGTTATATATATGTATGTATATTTATACACACACACACACACACACACATACACACACACACACACACACACACACTTTCGCAGTCCATTCGGGCCATTGTCGGAAACAACCCAAGGTTCATGGATCATAGGTTAAAGATACCACAAATATATACAGAAAGGTGAAAAGTAAATACACTTTAGTTCGTGCTGTCTGGAATAAAATTGATATGTCATATAAGACTTCAAATAAAAAGCATAATAAAAAAACGTTGACTATCCTTGTTTTTAACGTCTTCATATGTCTAGGTTTTACAAGACATTCTGCATATTTTTTAAATGTATTTCAATTTTTTCGAAATATATCCGGATAGTAATACTAGAAGTACTTTGTAGTACTTAGGTATAATATAAAAAAAGTATTTTAAATTTTAAAAATTAGAACCAACATTTATTCTTGCGAGTTGGTAATTATTTTAAACAATTTTAACAAAAATATTGTTATGTGCAGTTATTGTCAGATCGAAAGACTACGTTAGAATTTTTTATTTCAAGTACATTATTTTAAAACGTGTAATATATTAAAAATATATTTACACAGAATCACAGCAGTAACATTAATACGAAAACCATTTTGGATGTCTGTTAATTTCGGAAGATCGGCAAGTTCTCGTATACAGCGACAAATTAGATGGTTCGTAAACGGCGTCACAATGCAAAGAAGAGAGAGAAATCTGTGTAGAACTTCATTTTACACTGGGGACTAATGGCTCGCTTTCGTACTCATCCTTCCTCACGGCCAGGACACTTCGTCAAGAAGAGTTCTTGCATAAATTCCAAGGACTTCTTCAAAGTTGTGCTGCTAGACGGAGTCAATTACCAGGCGACAGCGTGCAAAAACGGACAGACATTCCGCCAGAACTGTGCGACTTCGTGAAAAGTTTAGATCGAAGATGAAAACTAGCCGAGTGACTTCGTTGGAGTACTTTGCTTCAACCACTGTCTGCAATTTTTTTTTTCAAGGAAAGAAAAGGAATATATTATCGACCGAGCTACCATTCCCTGCTGCCCTGGAAGTGAAAGATTAATATATTCTTACACTGACAGCTGGGAGGCGGAGACAAACTAATTTAAAAGCTTATCCGCAACTTACACTTTAACGAGGTTACTCTACATCACCAAGCTTCTACCATCAATCATGAACATTTTCAACTGCGAAGAGTGAACGAATCAGAAAAATGTTATCGAATCGCGAGAGGCTGAAAGGTAAGATGATTTTTAATAAAATACGACAGCACATTAGTCACAAACCTTCCAGAAAATGTCCAAAAATACTTTCATGAAAAAAGAAAGCTTTTTCGGAAGAAACATTTAATAAATTAAATTAAAAACTACTCTGCATATTTTTAATTTTGAAGAACATTATGGGGCATAGTACGCAGTGACCCAGTACTTGTAATTAGTATGTACAATTAAATGTGAACCTTTGGTGCTACAACAGCGCAATACTTGTCTGTATTATTAGTAACGGAATCGTAATATTATAATATTATAACCTCCACTAAGACTTCTGCCATAATTTGCTACAACAGCGCAATACTTGTTTGTATTATTAGTAACGGAATCGTAATATTATAATATTATAACCTCCACTAACACTTCTGCCATAATTTGAAACACTCAAAACGATGTGTTTAAAAACATTTGCAAAACATAAAATTTTTAATATTAAAAAAAATGTGGTCATGAAATTATTTTAAAATAATTGAAAATTACGAGAAAGAAACTAATATTTTGAAAACCGTGTTCCTAAAATTATTTTAAGATGCAACCTTAAGAAATATAGCACTTAAAGAAATAAATAAATATCTTTAATGATTTAGATTAAATTGTCAACAAAATATGAACTTTTGCGTCACAAACATGCGTCAAAAATGTGAACTTTTTATATTTTCTAAATACCAGAGATTTTAATGAAAATCGGTCCTCTGTTATTTTGGAGGATATATTTTTTCTACTAGTAAAAATTGAAAATGTTGAAAGCACATCAACTAAAGTTCCCTCAAAAATTAAAACATACATTTCAAATTCGATTCGACATCAACCAAATCGATTGGGGAATATTTATTTTGGTGAAAATCAGATTTAGGCGCTGGTGTTATCATCCAAGGGCGGATCGACAGGCGAATGGACAGAATGGCTGATTGAAGTTTTGGAGATAAAGAAATGGAAGCTTTACATGAATTACAAAACATTTTCTATACTGCAATTGGAGAAAGGAAAAATACTTACTTTTCATTACGTTTAAGAAAATAATATTCATTAAATACTGCCAAGGCTTTTTTCATGTACCGTGAATTTTAATGTTATTTGAGTAAAGTTGATGTATGACTAAAGGCACAAAAAATATAAATGTATCAATGCACTCTATCTCGAAAAATTGTTTTTTTTCTGAACAAACTAATGAAAGGAATGACATCGGCACCTGAGCTCAAAATCCAAACAAATCCAATAAGTAAAGAGCAATTCAAAAGGTTAAGAAACGAACTCATATTTTTGATTAAATTACTACAATGTCTCTTAAAATACGGTTTATCCAAATGCCTACCTCCCGTCATTCGGAGTGCAAATCATCCACGAACAAGGCTGCCAGCAAATTATGAACAGCCGGCAAACAGAGCGATTCACGCGCTGGGGTCTATCACCAAAGTTTTTTTTTTCTTTTATTTCTGCTTGGCCCGAAGGCCCTCAGCATCCGCGTACGATACAGTGATGTTACATGAATTACATTAACATTGATTGAGAAAACTTATAGACTTGAATACATTGAGTACATGTGAATTAAATGTGAGAAGCCACATCGGGTACATGATAATCAAGGAGGGTCGAAGAACTGTCGCGGTAGTTTTCGCTTTAGTCTATTGTGGTGAGGATTTTGTTTTCCGATTTTGAAATGTACGGCTGAGGGAATCTGGGGAATTTTAGGATAGAAGCGAGAGGATAGGTGGGAGAAATGGACGGAGATAGGAGTAATGCCGAGTTCGTTATGGAGCTGGGAGTTAGGTACAAACCATGGAGCTTTAGTGATGGTTCGGAGGAATTTATTTTGGAAAATCTGCATTTTTTGGATGTTCAATTTGCTGGCTGAGGCCCAGACAGGAAAAGCGTAGGATAAAATTGGGCGGATCATTGACTGGTATAGGTGAGTAGCGACATGGAGTTGCAAGGGTGATGACTTTTTGAGTATGGGATATAATTGGTGGATTCTACGGGTTGCCAGGGTTATTCTGTGGAGAATATTTGATTTCCATGTGAGCCGCCTATCAAAAAGTACTCCCAGATATTTAACTGGCTTGTTGTTTGGGAGCCAAGTTATATTTTCTCCTTGATAGTTGAGAGGGGGAGGATTATTTGGTCTACGGAGCGTGAAGATTTTGGCTTGGCTTTTCGATATCACGAAAGTCGTATGGCGCTTCGCTAGCAGAAGGAAGTGGTGTGGCCATAGTGTCGACCTCCCACTCCCGGACGAAGCAGCCGCTTTGCGCAGGCGAGCGACATCCTTACGGCGCGACGCGGCTGCGCCCTTGATATTTTTAAGTGATTACGTCATCGCTAGGGGGCTTCGAGTAATTGACTTACTCCACAACCGTTACTAAGGCTCTACTTTACGTGACTGGTTGCTACAATTATGTGAATGCCAGGGCATATCGTTTTACATGGACCATCAATATTTGGATTTTCAGAGGTAGTAGTAAAAAAATGAGAACTCTACTTACCATATTGATTGGATTAATATTTCAATTAATGTCGATAATTTGTAAAAATGCAGCATGACCTGAATCTGTTTAACAATAGCTAGGATATTTTTGTCCTAACTGATCATTGATAATGTTTTATAGTTAGTTAGTCTCAAATGTAGGAGAGTGATTATTCTACATATGCCCGTTCTCACTTTCCGGAATGTGATAACTTCACGAATACCAATTTCAATTCCATCTGAGAGAAATATACTACAGCTCATGCAGAAACAAGAACCAAAAAATAATATAAAGTGGTGGCGCTGTTAACCCAAATCAGTGGCAGTGCTATTACAAGAGAACAGTTTGCTCTAGAAATAACGTAAATTGATTCACAAATGTATCTTGTATGACTGGCACGTCTGTAACAATTTGAAAGGATTTCAACTGATTAGTTCAATATAGTAGAACGTCATCCTTTCGGAATACGCCAAAGATACATATATAGATCTTTCAAGGTCATCAACATACCATACCTTCGACCACTGTCAACAAGCTCAATATTATCACAAAATAATAACAATATCAGAAATAAAAGCCGCTAGCAAACTTTTAAAGATCAATATAGTTATAGTCTCGAGGGCACGAAATTGTACGTTAATATTTTTGTTCAGAGACAAATTTACTCTGAAAATCATTATTCATCCGACGCTATCAAAACTTATTTCCATGCAAATCTTTGGTATTGCAATTTCAACGAAATATCGAATTGTAAATATGCATTCAACATATACATTTCACATACACGATGTCACGTTTTATCACAGTTAAAATAACTCCGAAGGTAAATTTTAATGCCCAAATGTTTGGTCATGACACAAAATGTTTATTCTGCATCTTATTTTTTATCAGCTACCTATTTTTCTTTATTAAACGACGAAGGTTTCACCACCAAAAATATTTCCTAACTACATTGAACGCTAAATATGAATATAGGACATTATGTAAAAATATATTTTCTTTCGCATTATGTCTGACTACCATTTGACCAGTAATGCCAAATATTTGATGTTTAGAACTTATCAACATCTTTTAAGAAAAAAAAATCAATTATGTTTTTATGTTTCTAACCCAAATAGACACGAAATTACAAGCTCGCACAGTTTTGTAGCAACTCTTTCTTTTCTGGAAGCTTATGGCTGCCACCCAAATAACAAATTCCATTTCCTTTTCCGCTCGCAGCGACATCTGCCGAAGTGGCGGAGAACCTCGAGCTGCGCGGCGCCTGCGGACGCGCTGCAACGCGGTCTCGTCGCCGGAAAGGTCACGACCGCGCTATTGGCCCACTTAAATGGAAATAAGAATGCTAATGAAATCGCCGGGACGGCAATGAGCGCGGGCGCTTAAAAAGAACGTAAAATGAAGTGCTGTCGCTTTATGTGAAGCGACGGCGGCGGGGGCGGCGGGGGCGGCGGGGGCGGCGGGGGCGGCGGGGGCGGCGGGGGCGGCGGGGGCAACGGTGACGACAGAAGGAAGGGCGGGGGGCGAGGTAGGCGATGGTAAGGGTGGTGGCGGCGGCGGTGGTTTCGATGGCGACGGTCAATTTTACTGGGTTGACAGCAATGTCATGGTTTTTTTTTTGTGTTTCCGGGCGCGTCAACTGCTTTGGTCATTAGTCCTGTTAGTGTAGTGCATGTCTTTTTCTCGGGAGATGGCGGTGATCTTCCCCCGCTGGTTAGCGAGATCCGGCGCCGACCTACCGTCGGCTAGTGGGGTTTCCCCCTAACCAGGACTCTCCCACCAGCGGGACACCGCTCCAGCCGAGACAAGCTCTAAGCTCCCGACCGGTCTCCCGGAATATGTGGTAGTGTAGCGCATGTTAGTGTAAGTGTGTGTGTAAGAGGAGAGGAGAGGATAGGATAAGGAAGAGGAGGGAATGATCGCGCGCGGTCCGTGGCCCGTTTTGTAGGGTACTACTCCGGCATTCGCCTGGTGCCGATCGGAGAAACCACGGAAAACAACCGATCAGAGCTGCCGGCCGCTAGAATTCTCCTCCAGACAGCGACTGAATTCGACCTAGCTGAAAAGCTAGTGTCGAAAATCCTGCCGCCGTCAGGACTCGAACCTAGGACCTCCTGGTCAGAGGCGCTGCAGTGGCATCAGTTGATGCACTGAGCTACCGCTCCCGGTCAATGTGATGGTGCTAGTGGCGAAACCACGGTGGCAGTGGATAGGGGCGACGGTCACCGCGGTGGTGGTGGTGGAGGAGGTGTGGCAGGGCCGAAGGGCGCTGAGGCGGTGGCGAGGGCAGCGGCACTGGAGCAAGCGCTGTGACGTCGGAGGCGCCGGCTGCAGGGGATGGCTGGAGGTCGTGGTCACGGAGGCCGTCGGAATGTTCCCTCCGGATGACTGGGAGCGCAGCATTCTTATAACTTTTATAGCTTGATTCCGAGGGTTCGTAATCGTGCTACGTCCCGCATAATGCTCACTGGTTTGATGTGAAGGTAGCAGGTTCGCTTGGAGCCACGGTGATTGATTTTATTTTTCATTTCATTTTATTTTTTTAAAAATTCATTTTCAATTTATTTTGCAAAAATGAAGCTGACAGGACAGTAACATTAAAACGATGCAGTAAATTTATTTTTGAAGGAATTTTAAAATTATAATAGTTCCCTGCAAATGCCAATTATAATATTCAAATTATAACTTTCACTATTTATTCACACACTGATAAAAGAAGACTTTAGGAAGACAGGAATATCAAATAACTTGGAAAGGAATTACGCAAATATGTCTGTGTAGACAACAGAGAATGCGCTACATAAGACACAAAGTAAACACATTCGAACAAAATATGACAACAAAAATAAACCAGCCAGAAATGTAAGCGTAGTTTATATTATATAAATCGAACCGAATGGGTTCCACTCTGACAGACGTGCGCTTCCACACCGAACGCTTCAAAGGGATACGAAGAGACCGCTCCAGACGTCAGGCGAGGGAAAACAAAACGAAGTCGTGGCGCCTTGCGCGCGCAGATCCAGGGAGTGAATGGCGTTTGGCATCCGCCGCAGAGTAAACAGCCCGTTCTGATTAAAATATCAGTGCGCGGCCGCAACGAGCGACCGCTGCGCTGTCTGTCGGCGGGCGCGCTCTTAATCGTCGGTTTAACGCCGCCGCCACCATTTTTCTTTTTCCTCAAGCCACGATTGGGAGCCAAGAATAATGTTTTCTCTTCTCGCCCGTTCGCAACAGCCCGTGCTGTGTGGACATTCCATTGGGTATCTCGTTTCTCGCACATGTATTTCTCCTTTCCATAGTATTGCTCTAAATAAAAATATCGCTGAGGCGTCTTCCCACAACGGGACCGAGTAGGAAGTGAGCACAATACTTAAGAGTACTCTTAGGTTGTAGGATTAAGGGTAGACAAATTGACTCCTGCATTATCAAACGAAATGGCGCCGATTGCAAATAGTTGGACAAGAAACAAATAATAGTTTTTAACAGAAGTCTTTTCCTGTATCCTAATTGTTCACGTCGGACGGAAAAGTACAATTTTCAAGCGGTCAAGTACTAGAGGTTTTCATGAATCAAGACCTGTAATAAGGAGTTTCCCGTATCATCTCCTATTGCAGAACGCAGTGGAATGTGCAAAACACAATTGCACTAATTGCTCATTAACACCCATGTCTGTATTCGTCTAGTAATGTTTTATTTAGGAACGATCGTAACAATTCATTTATATAATAAATTTGATAGGATGATTTACGTCAAGAGCCAATGAATGCCATGCATAAATATATAGATGTTAATTGTATTAGCAAACTAGTATGCATCAAACATATCCATTTAGTACGAAACGCTTATAGGTGATCTCTACATATTTCATCCCGCAAATTATTCTGCGTCAACTTTTGAAGCAACTAAAGCTTCTGAGTTTTTGTCTCATAATATATAAAGTGCTATCAATAATGGCAATTAACATATTACATTGTTTTGAAGACTTATTCTTTCTCCCAAAAATGTGAGTTCACTCTCCGATATTAAGTGAAATATCAGCAGTAGCCGCAATGTCATTAGCTGAAGAATTATCACGTTTTCAGTAAGCTCAAAAAATAATCATGTTATTCATCTAAAACGAAATATATATCGCATTTACTGACACTCACGCAGGTCACAGTTTCAGTTGTACGACACCATAATCGGTTTATATCGAAACATAATCGGTTTAAATACGAGGTACTGGGAAGGAAGTTCGTACAACCTTGTCCTTGTCTCCTTCTGAAATCCTATCCGAAGTGATGAAGGAAATTGTAGGCACAAGAGAAAATGAAAGTAAACGATTCTTGTAAATAGCAGATTTATAGGATATCAGCAACTTAACAGGATGACAGGTTTTTTAGAGTACATGAAAGGACGAAGTCGAAGAAAGTTAAGAAGAAAGTTGTATGACATTATTTTCATGCTAATACCAAGAGGTAACTCAGTAAGGAATAATAAAAGGTTTTCGGGATTAAAAACAGTAATTCATAGCTCCAAGGTTTGAATGTAGGTGCATTGTAGAGATCATGGCAGGAACATGTCTGAAACACTCAGAAATTGTCGAAATGCGGTCGCGGTGGTTGTGGCGGGGGTGATTACGATGCTCAGGGAGACAGTGGTGGTGGTGGTGGTGGTGGTGGTGCTGGTAGTGGTGGTGGCGGAGATGGCGGTGGTGGTGGTTGATTCATCGATTGATATTTTCGTGTTTCCAGGCGCGTCAACTGCTATGGCCATTAGTCTCGTGAGTGTAGTGCATGTTTTTTGGGGAGATGGCGGTGATCTTCCCCGCTGGATGGCGAGATCCGGTGCCGACCTACCGTCAGCTAGTGGGGTTTCCCCTAACCAGGACTCTCCAACCAGCGGGGCACCGCCCCGGCCGGGACAAGCACTAAGCTCCCGACCGGTCTTCCGGAATATGCGGTAGTGTCGTACATGTTAGTGTAAGTGTGTGTGTAAGAGGAGAGGATAGGACAAGGAAGAGGAAGGACAAATCGCGCGCGGTACGTGGCCCGTTTGGTAGGGTACTGCTCCGGCATTCATCTGGTGTTGATCGGAGAAACCACGGAAAACTACCGATCAGAGCAGCCGGCCGCTAGAATTCTCCTCCAGACAGCGACTGAATTCGACCCAGCTGAAAAGCTAGTGTCGAAAATCCTGCCGCCTTCAGGACTCGAACCTAGGACCTCCCGGTCAGAAGCGCTGCAGTGGCATCAGTTGATGCACTGAGCTACCGCTCCCGGTGTGATGGTGGCGGTAGTGGGGATGGTGGTAGTGGTAGTAATGGTGGTGAAGGTTGGCGGTGTCGCTGATGGTAGTGTAGGTGGTGGTGGTGAAGGTAGCGGTGGTGGTGTTGGTGGTGATGGTGGTTGTAATGGTGGAAGCGGTGATGATAGTTGTAATGGTGGAAGCGGTGATGGTGGTTGTAATGGTGGTGATGGTAGTGGTGTTGCTGGTGGCGGTGGTTTTTCGGCACGTCAGAGCTGTTCAGTGTCTAGCCTGAGCCGCCGCAGGCGCTGGCCGCCGCATGAATGCCGGCCACTGTGCGCCGCCCCCGCGCCGCCCGGGCCCAGCGCCCGTGGGCCTCGACGCCGCGCGTTCCACTCGCGTGCTTCACCACGCTGTCATCATCGCCCATTGGCCCTGCCAGCCCGCTTGCAAGGATCAAATCAACTACGACACACACACGGTTTTCTGCACGAAAACAAAATCCTTTCTCCCACGGTTTAGTTTTATAACTAGTCGCAGAACGGAGAACTACAATTACCCCCGTTGCGAATAACTTTAGCAGTTTACTAGCTCAATCATACCAGCTTAGATTATCTTTATGGATGGAATCTTTACAATAATAACTTCATACTACATTATCCAAAAATGTGATCAAAAGAAGTCGATTATTTATACAATGCTTAACCCCAACCCAAATCCATTAACGTTACACACAAGTATATAAATATTTAGAAAAAGATATTTTTATATCTAGAAATTAATAAAAGTTCGCTTAGATAGGATTTCCGAAGGCTTCAATAAGAAACATTCCTTTCACATGAAAAGATATGAAACGTTTTGCCTTTTGTTCCTGTGCAGTAAATAACCAACAAAAACTTCTTAACATGTAAATGGTCATGATATAAATAAGAAAGAGAAAAATTCTCCGCATAATATGAAAAAAGTAATCCAGACGTAATTTTGACAGGAAACAATTATTTGAGTAATTTGTACTGCTGATGTAGATAATTCCATGGGTGGTAAGGATGGAATTATAAAATTGACTCACAATTCCCAAAGAGCTGGCACTCCTGAATAACCGGAAATGTCATTATAAAAACTAGCAATCCCTTTAAAATGGAACACAAAAATTTAAAAATTATTTGTTCAGCAGTTACGAGTCGGCAGTTCCACTTCAGCAACGTTGTAACATATTTTCTCAAGGAATATAGGGACTTCATTGTTTTAGAAAATCATTAGTTTCCCTCGATTATTGTGTTATTCTAGGGTAAAATAAGTTGTTTTTTTATTGAATATGTGTTTTATTGTTGAGGTATCAGATACACTTTCGCAGTCCTTTATCTTCAAACAAAAGTGTACTTTACTTCGTTTATTTACAATCCTTTACTAACTGAACTCCGGGTATTCAGGATTTTATTGTAATATCAAAAGTTATTTTTCGATACTAATTACCTCGGACAATCGTTAGGCTACTGTTAGGTTCTCATAATTGAAAAATATATTATCTTTTGTAATAAATAAAACATACACAACATCCGGAACGCTCTTTTTTGAAGTTCAAATATATGGAAAAATTATTCCACCTATCAGAACTTGGGCGAGAATATAAGGTAAAAAGAACATCGGGAGTTTCCTCAATTCTGTTCAGGACTTTTACTGTTTCTTCGAATCTTTCCACGTCTTTTATGTCCTGGGACGTTCCATGTAACCGGAAGCGGACCCTGAGAAACCATACCACTTTGGGAGAGCATAGGGTGGACATTTTAAAGAAGCTCTTTAACGTGAGACTGGTCTTTCTGAGCGGCTCGAAGCAAGAACAGAGCTTTTTAGCTGACTTGCAACCAATACTAAACGACGAAGCACTTGAAGATCTGACGACTGTTTGCATTTCGCCACGACGGAGCGAGTGCATCTACAAGCACTTTCGTTAAGACCAACGCTTACTTACATTGTTCAAATCTAAATTAGGCGAACAATATATCTAATTAATAAGAATATAAAACTAAAAGCGGAAAATGCATTTTCTTTTGAGTGTGAATTTACGAGAAATAACTATTTACGAGAAAAAAATTATTTATTGTTCGCAAAAAAAATCTTCAATAGTTATTTATTTATGATTCAAATGGATGTCATTTTTCATTTCCTCTGGTTCCAAGTAATATATTTAGAGTCATGGAGTTCCAAGTAATATATTTAGACTCTCCAACATTTCATAAACTTATGTAATGATTCCAGTACAAAAGTACACATCAGTACAATAAAAATCTATTAATTAGTTCCTGTAGTTGATTTAGCTCAAAACTGGAATAGGTGTATCGAAGGAAATGTAGTGTATCTACAAGACAAAACATCTACGCAAAGAAGCTCAATGCAACAAAAACTCCCCGATTTGCAGCAAGAAACTACGAGTTTCTCTAGTGCAATCACGCAAGCTTCAAGAACGTTTATAAACATCGCTTGATTGATTACTGATTTCGGGCGCGACAACTACTGAGGTCATTAGTCCCGCAAGTTTAGTGCTTGTTTTTCGTCGGGAGGTGGCAGTGATCTTCCTCTATGGATGGCGAGATACGGCGCCCACCTACCGTCGATTAGCGGGGTTTCTCTGAACCAGGTATCTCCCACTAGCGGGGCACAGCACCCGACGGAACAAATTCTAAGTTCCCGACCTGTCTCCCGGCATCAATGGAAGTGTAGATCATGTTTGTGTAAGTGTGTGTGTGTGTGTGTGTGTGTGTGTGTAATGAGTGAGGATAGGACAAGAAAGAGGAAGGAAATATCGCGCTCAGTCGGTGGCTCGTTTGTTAGGGTATTGATCCGGCATTCGCATGATGTTGATCGAAACAAAGCACGGAGAACTACCGATCACAGAAGCTGGCCGTTAGAATTTTCCGTCAGACGGCGACCGAATTCAATCAAGCTGAAAAGCTAGTGTCGAAAATCCTGCCGACGTCGGGACTCGAACCTACGATCTCCCGGTCAGAGGCACTGGAGCGACATCAGTTGATACACTGAGCCACCTCTCCTAGTAAAAACATCGCCTATTACTCAACCCGTTACGTAACTTAACATCACTGAACAATTTGCCTCGTTCAAATCTCAGTTCCTCACTCGGCTCGTACCCAATCGCCACACCCCACTCTCTCCATCGGCTGGCTCTGCTCAATCGACTCTCTCCACTCCAGCCAGCTGGACGTCGGGCCTTCTCCGCCGCCGCCGGGCAACCTCTCTGCGGTGGCGGCGGATGGCAGTAGCCGACGCGCCGGCGCACAAGGCGGCGATTGAGGCAGCGCCTGCGCGCTCCGTCAGCGCAGCGGCGTCCTCGCGGACCAGAAGAAGAGCAGCGCTGTGCCCTCAACCACACACCAACTTCTCCTTCCTATGGCGCTGCAGCCCGATTCAAGCATTAATTATTATTTATTATTATTATTATTATTATTATTATTATTATTATTATTATTATTATTATTTTTACTACTTTTATTAAGCATTAACCTGACATGCGCGTACTCGCAGTACTTTTTCCTTTGACACCTCATTTGAATCCGTGTCGTGGCATCCTCGTTCACGCAGTTTGGTTTGCTTTTTTTTTTTTTTTCGTGTTTCCGGGCGCGTCGACTGCTTCGGTTATTAGTCCCGTTAGTGTAGTGCATGTTTTTTCTCGTGAGATGGCGGTATTCTTTCCCCGAAGGATGGCGAGATCCGGCGCCGACCTACCGTCGGCTAGTGGAGTTTCCCCCTAACCAGGACTCTCCCACAAACAGGGCACCGCCCCAGCCGGGACAAGCTCTCAGTTCCCGACCGGTCTCCGGGAATATATGGTAGTGTAGTGCATGTTAGTGTAAGTGTGTGTGTAAGAGGAGAGGATAGAACAAGGAAGAGGAAGGACAGATCGCGCGCGGTCCATGGCCCGTTTGGTAGGGTACTGCTCCGGCATTCGCGTGGTGTTGATCGTAGAAACCAGGGAAAACTCAGAGCAGAGCAGCCGGCCGGTAGAATTCTTCTCCAGGCAGCGACTGAATTCGACCTAGCTGGAAAGCTAGTGTCAAAAATCTTGCCGCCGTCAGGACTCGAACCTAGGACCTCGCGGTCAGAGGCGCTTAAGTGACATCAGTTGATGCACTGAGCTACCGCTATAGGTCATCGTTCATGCAGTGTTTCTTCCTATAGCGCAATAGCCCCATTCCAGCTTTTCATGATTTTTGCTTTGTTGTTTCAATCCTCGTAACATGGCTTCCCGTATTGTTCCTAAGGTGCTACAATTCCATTTCAATTATAGTCTGACAATTCTCGTACTCTCAGCGCTTCATTTTGTGGTACTGCATTAATATTACCCGTGCTTCTTCCTAAGACCGGTAGCGGTAGCTCACTGCATCAACTGATGTCACTGCAGCGCTTCTGTCCGGGAGGTCCTAGGTTCGAGACCTGATGGCGGCAGGATTTTCGACACTAGCTAGGTCGAATTCAGTCGCTGTGTGGAGGAGAATTTTAGCGGCCGGCTGCTCTGATCGGTAGTTTTCCGTGGTTTCTCCGATCAACACCAGGCGAATGCCGGAGCAGTACCCTACGAAACGGGCCACGGATCGCGCGCGATCTTTCCTTCCTCTACCTTGTCCTATCCTCTCCCCTTACACACGCACACTGACACTAACATGCACTACATTACCATATATTCCGGGAGGCCGGTCGGGAGCTTAGAGCTTGTCCCGGTTGGGGCGGTGCCCCGCTGGTGGGAGAGTCCTGGTTAGGAGGAAACCCCACTAGCCGACGGTAGGTCGGCGCCGAATGTCGCCATCCAGCGGGGGAAGATCACCGCCATCTCCCGAGCCAAATGCGCGCACTACACTTACAGGACTAATTACCAAAGCAGTTGACGCGCCCGGAAACACGAATGAACCAAACCAAACTAGGTCTCTTTGGCGAACCAATCTCCTGCCGCGGACTGCGCACTCTGACGCCCCGAGCACAGACGAACGTCCCCGGGGCCCCCAGCGAAGCGAACCCCGCGCACCGGCCTCTGGGCGGCCGCCCCGGGCATGACGGCCTTCGTGGAAGCAAGGCGCAGCGCGCGAAATCCGGGCGCGCTGCTCTCAGGTCCGAGCCCAGCCGTTCCCCGAACACTCCAACTCTGCCAGGCGCCGCTTTGTGTGGGGTGCAACAACTAGAAGGACGGTAATGTGGGAGCGATGTCAAAGCAGCACTTTGTTGAATTATTCACGCAATGATGTTTAAGCACGATGGCAATGTGAGTCATTAGAAATCGCGCACAGGTGCCCAAACTTACCCGCCCCACAGCAATATGCGTTGACGGACAAGAATGTATGAAATGGTTGGACAAAAGCTTAACCATAACCCAGCAAGTACTGTTTTCTACTAAGTAATAATGAACAATTTCTTTACTTTACATTCTTCACTGTAGTGAGCTCAAACGCAGCTCTTATACAAGGATTATTGTATTCTGTGGTGCGATTCACGCTAATAGGTGCTACTCCGCGCCGGTGCGCGACCGCTTTCATTGCAGCTCTTATCGCTCTCTACTCTATTTTCAACATTATACACTGAAAACAGCCTGTAACAATCAGGACAATTAGCGTGAGAAGGAATGACAAATCATGTTGTAAAAAGGTAACATCCCTGAAAGGCAGAAAGGGCGAACAGGTGCAAATAAATAAAAAAATATAAAAAAAAGCTCTTACCGCAACTCTTATCCGCTATTTTCTAGAGGTGGTCGTGCCCTGCCGGGCTTCGTATTTGCTACCTTGCAGAAGGCAGTTTATCGCAAGGGCGTCCACAGCCAGGTGGAATAGTAGCACCGGAAGAAAGGAAAAAAAAGTGTCGCCACGAAGTCATCGACAAAAAAGCTTGTAATTTTCGAATGGTTCAGCTTCAAATTGCAGTAAGTCGTAAAAAGCGGCGGATGTGTGACACTTAAAATGCCTTTATGCGGCTTTGCGCAATAACAGAAACTGAGTAACTCCTAATATAATGTCAAATTGTAAAATACCAGCGGAACCCGACAGACGTTGTTGAGCCCTTCATCTACCTTCTTCTCCTTTCATTTCCTTCTCTCTCTCCTTCTCTCTTCGTATCTTTCTCTCCGTCTTTCTCTCTCTGTCTCTGCGTCTTTCTCTCTCTCTCTCTGTCTCTGTCTTTCTCTCTCTGTCTCTGCGTCTCTCTCTTCCCTGTCTTAGCCTGTCTCTGCTCCTGTCCCTGTCTCTGGTCCCGTCCCTGTCTCTGCCACTCTCCGTCCCTCTCATTCACATTTACTTACGGATTCTGCACGTACCTGAGTAGGAGTAATATCAAGAAGCGCCGGACCAGTACCAATGTAACAGAATGATCAAGAAGGTCATTGGTCTTAAAATTGTAGTTGTTAATGCCCCAAAACGCTTAGTTCAGGAGTTATTCAACGATAAAGATTAAAAAATGCTGACGATATATATATATATATATATATATATATATATATATATATGTGTGTGTGTGTGTGTGTGTGTGTGTGTGTGTGTGTGTGTGTGCTGCCAACGTTGATCTTACTGATAGATTTTCCGAGTAAATGTTTCGAATGCTTTGAAGATAATATCGGGAACCTCTTTACCCGCTTACAAATCAGTTACGTTATTAAAATAATGTTAGTGATTCGTAAAGCTGATGAAGCGGAAAGTGATATAACAAGTTTGTAATAATATGACATGCGCACCGCAACTAGGGCAGTTTTTCTGCAAAGCTAACCTCAAGTGAAATGAGTTTACAATGTCAGCACTTCCACTCTTAAATTTGATGATGTTAAAACTTTTTAATTTTTAATAATATAATTAATACAACTAAGTTTTTAGAATAAGGAATTAATTAAAGAGAAAAAAATATGCAATAAATATGTAACGATTGAAATGTAATTATAAAAATAAATGTAGAATATCATTTTACTGGCCATTTTTGTGGTGTCTAGAAGTTTTAAAGGTAAAGTAGAGTTTTAAACATTTTCAATGCTTCTACAACAATTTATATTTGTTTTGGTCCAGCAGCTCAAGTGCAGAGTTATTATTATTATAGCAATTTATTAATTTTCATTCAACATCAATTTTAGTTTAACAACAAATTTTGTTTGTTGTCCCTATGATTAAATATTTGTATTTACTAATTTTATATTAGAATTTATGTTTGCAAGAGTAAATTAGCAGTTTCCACGCAGTCACAGAAACGTAGATTTAACGATATGGTTTGTTGAAGGCGTCATATTTGTATTTCCCTTTTTCTGCTCGAGCATTGTTATAGTCAAACCCAAATGAACAAAACTAATGAAAATCTCTTATTATTGATTCAACTTATTTTATTTAAAGGCCGTCAGCTGTTCATATCAGGATGTATGTTATGTCGTGCTACGCACAGCTGTCGGGCAAAACGTAATACCTTTCTGTAATTTTACCAAAATGGTGTTAAATATCCAAGACATCACAATGTGCGTTCTCCATTGTTATAAATGCTTCAAAATGTGTGTAATGAAAGCATTATAATGTTTTACTCAACTGTAATCGATTTTTAAAAAATCTCTAAATTTGCTTTTATCTGCCTCAACTCTTCATTGAGATGTTTTCCTTCTTTCTTCAGACAGCCTTCCATCAAATCGACCTCATCGAAGTTCGACAATCTATAGCGTGGAAGTACGCCAGTTTAACAACGGTGCTTCAATCGAAAGCGGGGCGAACGCGTTGACGTCGCGTCGTCGGCGACTTCAAACCGCGGGCGCGCTGCCAGTCCCTAGCGGTTGGTGGAGGCGGCAGCGAGCAGTGACCCGGGCGCCGCCCACGCCCACGCCGCCACCACCGCCGCCGGCGCCGCCATCGCCACCGCCACCGCAGCCGCCACCGCCCCGCCACCGTCACCGTCACCGTCGCCGCCGCCGCCGCCGCCGCCGCCACTGGCACTGCCACCGCCATTACCGCCGCCGCCGCCACCACCGCCGCCATCACCGTCACCGCCGCCGCCGCCACTGCCACTGGCACTGCCATCGCCATTACCGCCGCCGCCGCCGCCGCCACCACCCCGCCTCCGCCCACGCCGCCGCCGCAGCGCGCGCAAACCGCGCCCTCCGCGTGCGCGTGCGTCGGCGCCGATCACTCAACGCCGACAACGCACGCGCTTTCTACGGCGGCTAGGCCCGCCAGCCCACCGCGCCCGCCGCACAGCCCGTGGCTTATGCCCGCGCGATAGCGGCATCTCAGGAGACGTTTGCTCAGCGGAGCGGCGTAGGACGTCGCGGAGCGCGGTGCCAGGTCGTGGCCCCACGCGACCCCTCGCGCCATCCGTCAAGCGTTTCCGCGTGCTATCTGGACACCTGCTGCCTTCATTTAGATTTGAGACCGTCGCACGTAACGCAAATTAGGATTTGTTGAAGATACATCAGTCATCTCTCTCGACATGCAGAACAAACACGAGAACAAAAAGGAAAATATACAATGTTATCGGGAAAAATAAAAGATTTAATATATTACACAGAATAATACATTTAGCAAATAAGTGCTGCCTGGACACATGTTGCCTTCATTTAGATTTGAGACCGTGGCACGTTAGGATTTGTTAGAAGTTACAAGAACATTGAACGCAAATTACGATTTTTTGAAGTTACATCAGTCATCTCTCTCGACAACCACAACAAACACGAGAAGGAAAAAGAAAATATACAATGTTATCCGGAAAAATAAAAGATTTAATATATTACACTGAATAATACATTTAGCAAATAAGTATTTTCTGGACACATGCTGCCTTCATTTAGATTTGAGATCGTCGCATGTAACGCAAATTAGGATTTCTTGAAGTTACATCAGTCATCTCTCCCAACAACCAAACCAATCACGAGATGAAAAAGAAAATATATAATTTTATCGGGGGAAATAAAATATTTAATACATTACACTGAATAATACATTTAGCTAGTAAGTGCTGTCTGGACACCTGCTGCCTTCATTTAGATTTGAGACCGTCACACGTAACGCAAATTAGGATTTCTTGAAGTTACATCAGTCATCTCTCTCGACATGCAGAACAAACACGAGAAGGAAAAAGAAAATATACAATGTTATCCGGAAAAATAAAAGATTTAATATATTACACAGAATAATACATTTAGCAAATAAGTGCTGTCTGGACACCTGCTGCCTTCATTTAGATTTGAGACCGTCGCACGTAACGCAAATTACGATTTGTTGAAGTTACATCAGTCATCTCTCCCAACAACCAGAACAATCACGAGATGAAAAAGAAAATATATAATTTTATCGGAGGAAATAAAATATTTAATACATTACACTGAATAATACATTTAGCTAGTAAGTGCTGTCTGGACACCTGCTGCCTACATTTAGATTTGAGATAGTCGCACGTTACGCAAATTACGATTTGTTGAATATACATCAGTCATCTCTCTCGACATGCAGAACAAACACGAGAAGAAAAACGAAAATATGCAATTTTATCGGGAAAAATAAAAGATTTAATATATTTCGCTCAATATCACATTTAGCTAGCAAGTGCTGCGTTCATTCTTTCACTAAATATCTAGTTGTAGGCAATCGTATCATGACAATCGCTAGGTACACTTCGTCACTGCAGTTTCGGGCAGTCCACAAATTACGTAAGGCAAATTTGAAATATTTTGAATTCCTCTCTCCTCCTCTAACGCACTTTTGACGCTCGTCTTTAATAATTACGTGATCCTCCGTTTACGACAATCCCTCTCCCACATACACACACACACACTACAATAAGTAAATATAAAGTACATAGCAGTAAAAACAATTTGTATTAATTTTATTTGTGTTACACATTAAAATTTATGACAAATAAGTCACAATTAATTAGAAATGCAGACAGCACCTAACACTAAGATTAGGGACCATTTGTAACTCGAGAAAGCACGCGTAGGCAAGAAAATGTCTGACTAGCCGGGCACAAGCCCACATCGTGGATGAACATTGCTGCGCTATTGGATTCTAGAATAGAGACAATTTTCGATATTTTCTTCGTAATTTAACAGATTCGATCAATACACCGTTGATAAAAATTACTTCTATTTATTTTAACAATTTATACTTCTATATTTACCATTTATTTAATTATTAATTAAATTTTTAATGTTTTAGTAAAAGTAAAAAAACATATTTTAGAAATGTTTATATTTATATATATATATATATATATATATATATATATATATATATATACATATAATCAGCATAAAGTAACACTAAATCATGAGAACCCCCTCCTATGTAACGCAATGTAACGCAGCCTCAAACCCCCTTCCCCTCTTCGGCGTTATATAATCTATGGCCGACCCCTTAGTTAAAAATGTAAATGAACCAGAGAAAAAAATGTATACACGAATCAGCACAAACTAAGCCACTTGAAATACTTGTATATTCAACACAATATATTCAAAACAGAAGCTTGTTTTCGTCATCATTATTTAATTACTTATTTTATTATTTAATTATTAAAGAAACAAGGCAGTGAGGCGTCTCACGATTTCGTTCTATGTTCGTAACGGCTTCGGATTGAATTGAATTGAATTTGCCTTATTTTACGTGGCGAGACACAGGCCATGAGGCCTGCTCTTCCGTCTGACCACGCAAATATCGTTACGCTTATTTCCCCCTTCTGGGGGAGAAAGAAGGTAATTCTTGGGCGACGAAACAGGCAATTTGAATTTAGCTCAGAGGCGTCATTTAGTCTTGAGGGTCTTTTACATGCAGTAAATGTACTAACATAGGACAGCCGGCTTTACTTCCTCTCGGAAGGAAGGCGTACGAAGGATTTTTTCGCCCTTAAAAATCCACGGCTTCGATCGGGTTTGAACCTGCAAACTTGGGTATAGCAGTCCGATAAGCTGTTATCCGATACGACACGTTTGAATAGGAACTTGAATGTACTTCTTGCGCACGTTCAGCCTCTCGGTTCGCAGACTCGACTGTACCGCATCCCCCGCTGAGCCTATCGTCACCGGCCACCGCCGCCGGCAGCGTCATCGCAGGTGAAAGGCGCTGCCGCAACATCGCCCCCGCGGACTGCCGTCTTTGATAATCGCGATCTGCCCCCGGTTGCATTCAGCGCCCTGTCAACGCTTTCGCTGCACGCTTGCGTCCCACTGACTCTCAGTGCCACAAGCTGCGTTCACTTGGCACAAACGCCATGCAAAAAGTAACCACTGGACCATAAGGTTTGCTCGTTAGAACGAAAATTTGAAGGCCAGAAGGAAAACGTTCACAAACCATCGAATTCGATTTGCTGAACTCTTTAAGGCGGCTCCACACATTCGTTATTCGGCGAACACATTCCTCTCAGTGCCACAAGCTGCGTTCACTTGATACAAACGCCTTGCAAAAAGTAACCACCGGACAACTCTACCATAAGTTTTGCTCGTTAGAACGAAAATTTGAAGACCAGAAGGAAAACGTTCACAAACCATCGAATTAGATTTGCTGAACTCTTTAAGGCGGCTCCACACATTCGCTATTCGGCGAACTGCGAGCAACCGCTCGCCGAATCCCGAGTGGTGTGGATGAGTTGCTTGCTATTTGTCGAGTGACGAACATTCAGTGTTCGCCCTACCCACCGCATGTCGGTCTTTTGGACACATCAAAGGGAGCGCTCATACGCCGAACACGTCAACTGGTCGGGATTGGGCGAGCACTAGCTCGCTGCTCGGCGAATGCCGAATGTGTGAAGCCGTCATTACACCTCGCTTTTTAGGAAGCTGCCCGTTTCTCCTCTGAGTTTGGATTGATCTCACAAGATCAGTTTACTCACATTAGGCTAATAGTACTAGGTCCAACTTGATTTCATAATCACCGACTCATTTCTGATCAAATTTTAAATGAATTATCTATAGAACCTCTGAAAACTTGAATTCTAAATCTTTCTTCCTATTTCGACTCTTCTCTTCCATCTTGCCCAGACACTCCTTTGTACACTCTAGGTAAACCAGTCAATATTTTTCCACGAATCAAATGAAGATATTCTAAAGACCTACTACATCCTCCTTAATTAGTTGTAAAGCAGGTTCAAACATTCCTAAATTATTTTTAAATTTTTAAGGCCCTTCCTAAATTAAAAAATGTTGTGTATACCCTTGTAGAAAGTTAAAAGGATAATAAAAACTATTTAATTCAGTTCAAATTAATTTAAAATATTACCAACATTCTTAATTCATGAGTGATGTCTAATAAAACGCATAAAAAGGCAACACAATAACATTTGTATACCATGAATATAATAATATATAAAGCTTTCAGACGTAAATACAACCTGAGAAGTCACCACCTCATCGTCGTCAGAATAATGAAAATAGATTTTACTACATGGGAGTTTTTGTTTTTTTTCTCCCTTTCAAAAATTCAAAATTTAAGTAGTATATGACTTAGTGTAGGGATCACAGAATTTTGAAAATGTGCACACAATTCACTTTTTCCCCATAGCACGTCATACGCAGTTTTTAACTGTTTTTTTGACGTAAAATAAATAAAAAATTAAAAAATAAAATATTTTACGGACTTGAGGTAACGAGAATTATGGCGGTGACGACTGCAGTGACTGTCGTGACGCACTATATCTCTCCCTCGAGCAACAGCCGCTGAAGCAACACGATCGACTTATTCGCTTCCGGGAGTCGTGACTGGTGGTAACTCGCCTCGCATCATATGCACAAAGAGAAACGCCCCAATACGAAACAATGACCAGCTTGCGATACATGAAATACTTCATGCCAAAGTATTAAGACATCAATGACTGCTATAACTGCAGCTGTAATTCTTGTACAGACTGTGACAGGCCTTTTCAATAAGCATTGAATAGAAAACTGTCAGTAGTTCAAACATTGATTGTGATAGAAAAAGAAGAAAAAATAAAGTAAAGAAAGACAGAACGAAAGAAAGAAAGAAAGAAAAAAAACAACATAAAATGTAAAGCAGATGAGATCATTATAGTCACTAAATTTGTGCGATTAAAATTGAATTTGTTTCTACATTTCAGCGATAATTCGGTGTCTTGATAAATGGAAATGAGTCGTGTTCATCCTTGTTATCGATCCTGATATCACAATCAGCTGTTCTTGAAGAGATATTGACAATATAAGAATGACATAACAGTAGTAGATCCTCTTTTTACAACGAATGCAGGGTTGAACTCAACTCCTCAACTGCATATAAAATGATGCGGCTCAATACATTAAACAGAAACGTAATATCATTGTCAAAAAATGTTTCATGGCTGTATAATTGTACAACCAAGCTCAAGTTATGTCACTGTTAATTTAAAGTTAAATCTGATAAACGATAATAATTCAACCATACATACTCAAAACTATAATAATTATTTTATTTCCTATCTCCCAAAACCAGTGTCATTCATTTTCTCCTGTACAGGCAAATTCACCAAGAAGACAGATTTTAAACGTTTGCCAATCGACAAAACTCACCGTACGAAAGTATATCCTGCAACTTGCCGACATACGATCCCAGATCACCCACGGACACACTTTGGTGGCGAAGGAGTTGTTCTCTTCGGCGACAAAACACAGAAACACATTGACCGTCACCGCCATGGCGGCGGCCGCGGGACCAAACGACGGAAGAGAAGAGCTCGGTTTCTTTCGTGAGGAGCGCACGCACAGAGGAAATACGGACAACCACACAAAGAGTGCGATGGTGAGGGATCACGACGCACAAAGAGTCGAGTCGTCTGCGCGGCTTATCTGCGCGATGGGCGCGCTAATCGACTGAAGGTGTCCCAACGCGCGCGGATTCCAGATATCGGGATCTTGCGATAGCTCGTTGAACGACCTTAAAAAAACACGCATACGTGTTGTTTTACAACATTTTTTATTATCTTCAAGATGGAATATGGCACGGTTGATTGATTGTTAGTGATTCCGGGAGCGTCAACTACTATGGTCATTAGTCCCGTAAGTGTAGTGCGTGTTTTTGCTTGGAAGGTGGGGGTGGACTTTCTACGCTGAATGGCCAGATCCGACACCGACCTACCGTCTGCTAACGGGGTTTCCCCAATCAGGTATCTCCTACCAGCGGGGCATTGCCCCCAGCCAGGACAAGTTCTCAGTTCCCGACTGGTCTCCCGGCATGTGTGGTTGTGTAGTATACGTTAGTGTGTGTGTGTGTGTGTGTGTGTGACGAGTGGGAATGGGTGAGGAGAGAACAAGGAAGAGGAAGGAAAGATCGTGCGTGGTCTGTGGTGTGTTTGTTAGAGTACTGCTCCGGCATACGCCTGGTGTTGATCGGAGAGACCACGGAAAACTACCGATCAGAGCAGCCGGCCGCTAGTATTCTCCTGACAGCGACTGAATTCGACCTACCTGAAAAGCTAGTGTCAGAAATCCTGCTCGAACCTAGAACCTCCTGGTGAGAGGCACTGCAGTGACATCAGTTGATGCACTGAGTCACCGCTCCCGGTACGCCATAGCTCGATTGAACGACCTTAGAAACATAGCTATACTTCTTTGGTTTTTGAGGCATCTTGAGAGTATTACCTTCAACATGGAATATGACACGGCTTTTCGCGTCTTTCCCGGTAGTGCACTAGAGTCTCTTACTCTGCAGCACTGCTCGATACGGTCGCGATAATGTGACATCTTGCAGCAGGACCGAGAAAGACGCAAAAAGTCGTGCCATATTCCGTCTTGGAGAGAATATTTTCCGCTGCCACGTTAGAAAAAAAAGGCAAGTATGGCGCGCTTTCATTTGTTTCCGAGAAATTCCGAGATCTGTTCTAGTGTACAATACAGTGGAGTTACTTACTTTCACGGTTAAGATAACACTTGGAGCGAGGAATCTGTGTACAAGGGTGACGTAACACCGTTACAAAAACATCGACTTCTTAGCTTTTCGATAGGGAGTCTCGACACAAAAAGTTTCATTTCATTTCGTATAAGAAAGCATACAATAAAACCAATGTAACAAACTACTAACGCAGTCAAAAGAAATTTGTGAGGGATGAAAATCCCTAGCTCGCATTAGGCTACCCGATGTTTTCTGAACGGCGATAGTATTCGTGGATTGCTCTACGGTGCATGCGCAGAGTGTCCCTTCTCCAGTGACTCGCTCGCGCATTATCGGTCGCGGAGTGCACAGGTGCGAACCTACTTTCCGCTATGTTGGATGTAACAACGTACAGCATCGCATTTGTTTGATCATTTGGAAAAATCCAAAGAGATAAGTATCTATTGATTTATACGTTTATTTAAACTGCACATACACAATAATACATGAATTTATCGCAACCTAAATACATATATTTTTGATAACTATTAGTGAAATGAGAAAAATTAATTACTCTACGCGGATTAATCACTCTACTTTGTAACGCCTGTTGTCTATTTTAGTATCAATTGCTTAAGGCAGTGTTGTCCATTTCCAATGTTTACCATCGTTAGTGCATTGAATAGACATAAAATATGAGCAACCGAACGAGAAACGAGTGAATAACAAACTGACATTACACAAAATAAAAGAATGTCCCTCAATTCTGCGTGTACACGTGGCTGTTCAAACAGATGGTTGTTCCTCAAAATACATTGCGAAATTACATTCTCTACTTCTTAGGGTACTCTAAAGAAAAGATTTATAACATTCTACGTCGTAGGCTCCTACGTAATTTGAAAATAACATCGCGTTTATGGAAAAAATAATACGTAATTTCTACTCATTAATCTCGCTTGTCTTCTTTCCAGTTTATATAGTGTGTCGCTTTACCTTACGAGCCAAAACCGAGATTAACCGTCCTCTAACGAGGGAAAATCTGGCTTGAAATGAAGCAATTTGCTACCAATTACAGTTCTCACCGGGGCATAAACACACGCATTAACGCAGGAACCACGTCGACGCGTTAATCTTGAGCGATAACTCAAAGTTCTCCAGAAGGAGGAGCGGCTTCGAGGCGGCCTTGGTGCCTCTGAATATAGCGCGCTTCTTATGAATAAACACGACCGCGAAATTCTGGTGCTGAACGGAGTTTAAAGGAGACATTCAGGGATATTCGCTCTTATAAATTTTATGCCGCCTTACGGGCAAAAGACGCATGCCTGATGACGTCAATACCATTCATTGGCTTCCATTCAGAACGGTACGTCATACATAATTTTTCGTTGAAATTTCCTCTTTCACACGGAACCTACAAAATCAGGTAGCAAAAATTCCTTCTTGTAAAAGCAATTATTTGTTGAAAAACCAAGAATACCAAATACGAATGCTCTGGTTGCATTAGAATAATAGAACAGTACTCTGGAAATAGTTATTTCTTGAAAACAAATTATTCAATATTTGAAGTATCCATACTTTCAAGAAAGCAATAGAGTGAGTGCAAACAACTGCAAGATGGAGCGCAGGAATTGAAATTTCGACCAAAATAAATATGATTGTAGTTTTAAATCAAACCCTTTGTTTACTATACTCCGCAGTACTTTCCTCTTATCGCTCACAGAAGAAGATAAACATGTCTTTTATCACCAAATTCAGTGCAGAATAGTTCCAAATGATAAATAATTTTTTTTTAAAAATTTCACAGCTATGAAAATAATTCTAAAGATTTGTAATAATGCTCTTTCTTTACTAAATATTTTTAATGTGTGTATTTTTTATGTATTTGTGTTCGCTGTTAACACAAAAGTATATCGCATACGTTAATTAGGTTCAGCTTCTTAGAAAACCTTAGTATCTAAGAGGGATGTACGGAGAATATTCTGACTTCGTCTAGATTTTGTTTTTTCTCACGGTAACGTGTTTTCTGTCGGTGTTATCGCATTTTATGCGAGTCTTAAAAGGAAACCTCTTTCCAGTTCCCCAGAGAATAGTTCCAGGTAAAAGTAAGCTTAACTCGCGTTTTTTCTTGGAAGTCTCGTAATCCGAAATGGAGCCGTATTTTACATTTTAGAACCATACTCTATCATTTTGACCAGTTCTATAAAAGCGAAAGGTCGTGAGAACTCTTAAAAAACGGAACATTGTCTTTCAATCATGTTAAAATATCGGATAGGTGGAAACAATGAAATTGTCATGATAATAGAAATACACTAATAAAAATTCATCTTCATTGATGATATTGTTTCGAATAAACAGACATAAGGGTTTCTATTTAGCAAAGCTGTTATAACCCTTAGGTTACAGTTGATTATTGTAGTAGTAGCCAATTTACGGTACCCACAATATTAATTAACTCATTTCTTTAGAGGAAGTACAAGCTTAGAGTAAGTATTCTCAAACTGAAAAGTGTTGTTTACCTTCGAGAGTAGCGTTGGGTCCAGAAAGAAAGGTTAAATACGCCCAAGTTTGTCTTGTATTAGAACCTATTATATAATAAGCTGCCAAGATAAATTACATTATTCGCGCATGTGCGTGTGTCAAATCAACTAGAAAAAAGTAATGTTTGAGTTATTATGGGTTCTGAGATCCGATTCTGTAGCTAAAATGTAATTTTTCAACTTCCATGAATCAACTCCCTGTGAACTATAATGTAAAGTACACGCTTCAAAGTTAACTGTTCTGGACCCGTTTTGGTGTCCGTTGGCTACCCTGATGCGAGTCATGCTTGTGAAGTCCGTATATGTCCGTTCGGTTTTCTTCGGTGTTCGCAAGCCGTCGAACAAAAGTGAAGTTGTAAAGTGTGCAATCTTTGCATTTTTATTCTATTTTCTTTGAAATTGGTGGTATTGTTATCCTCCATAAATGTATTTTTCATAGCAATTTGTTTCAAAACACAATGCAATTCACAGTCCCTAAAATTACCACCATTCATTGCTGTTAGTTTTAGTTCTATTGCCGATAACTTCAAAATTTCAATGGACATTTAAGCAATAAATGTGGTTTCATGGGTTTGGGGCACGGCTTATTCCGTTAGTATGTTATTATTAATCATGTTCCAACAAGATCCAACTGCAACAAAAAGAAGAAGAATGAGTAGAAAGTGCAAAGATGGAGAAGATGGTTGGAAAAATTAAAAATGTATTTTGAAAGATAGTTCAATTCCAGTATATTCTTGGATGCAATATAATTAGATATAGAATAGTAGGCTATAAGCTGGCTAAATGTATTAATTCAAGAATTTAGTACAAAATATAAACATTTTTTGAATTTTACACTTTTTCTGCAGAAGCTTTCTGTAGTGTTATTGTTTTAATGCATGGAATGCATTAACACATAATATTTTCTTCACAATTTACAGTTATTAATTTTGGTCATAAAATGGTTTTGAGAAACCATAGTGAACAGGCCACCGCTGCTCACAATAATCGATATCATCAATTAGAGTTAATTTTCACGGTAAAGAATTCGATAACAAAAATGCCACAGCGCCTTCTCGAGACCCGCTGCTTCATGGTTCGTCAGCGTTCACAGGGCTGACAGGACCAGCGTCCAGTGCAATTGGAGCGGTGGTTTTCGCACCCGCGGTTGCCAATCCGTTTCGCTTGCGTACTCTCCCCTCCCTTACCACTCCCTCTCTACCAAAGCCAGCCCCACATCAGCAACTAGGACATACTCCAGGTCAACTCGAAAGCTCACAACCTCAACAACTCTAGCAGTTGATTCTTTAACAGCAACAACTGACACAAGGAACTTTGCCTCTCCACAGCATTAGCCATCAAACAATTGCCGTGAATTTGTGGAAATCGGCCGGCTTCCCAATCAAAGTGCATCACCAACTACAGGTAAAAACTTCGAAGGCGACTCTCCAACGGCCCAGAGAACTCCAAGTCAGTACTTAACAACAGTTGAAATGATTGAAGGCGTTGTCATTGTGGAAATTGGTATTAGTGTCTCCTTTGACACATAACTGTTTAATGTGCTCAATATACTTAACAACAGGCAATCTGGTATGAATGGTATACCGTACAATAAGAAAGAAAACGATAAGAAGTAAAATTGAGGAAGAGAAGATGCTAGGGAAACTGAGGGAGAAGTAAAACGAAAAAAAGAAATGTAGGAAGACCAGAAGAGATAAAGGATGTGAAAATAAAGATCTAAATACGACATAGTAATGTCGAGAAATGGAGTCCGTGGGAATGCTAATTTTTTCATAAGTCGAGGGAGACGACGAGAAAATAACGAATAAATAATGAGTTTTAAATATTTAAATCGCATTCTCTGTGGATATGCAAGGTTCTCAAATTTCAAGCAGCTAGCTCTAAACGAAAATTATAATATTGAAAGGATTATTTAGGCTTCGGGTATTTACAGGAGAGAAAAAATCACATTTACAATTAGAGATTCTCGTGGAAAACAAAAACAATGTTCAATGCGTCTACAGGCGCAACGTTATAACCATGAAACGGAAATATTACAAGAAAGTATACAGTTATAATTCATTACGCTTGACTGTGCTTGAAATGTGCATTAAATATTCTTCACGTTACTCTATCTGAGACTGCTCTGAGCACCACGGAACCGATTCACTAATGAAATGAGATCTGGCTTATCATCAAACATGTTATAAGAAAGCCCAAATTGACTAATAATGCTTCTGGTTGCTTCTTAGAAACATCAATTCACATTGCTAAAGCAGAAGCGTCATCCATGCATCACATAGAAAAATTAATGATCATCATAACAAACTGGAAGATAAATTATGATATTGATGTGTATACAATTAATACAAATTCTCATTTTCCTTTCTTCTGGTAATCCGAATCAATAAGAGTATAACTTGTATTTCATTCAATGCAAAATATTGTGAAGTGAATTAAACAGCAAGTGAACTGATGGGATTATTTACCACAAAAATAAATACGGACTATTTCCCATAAATTCGAATTTTCCTGTAATTTAGGTGCATCGACTTTTATATCTAGTGTATTTTAATATAAAAACGGGAAATCGTAATGTGCATAATTGTAATGGTTTTCAATTGATCAGTCAGAAATCGACGTCTGTCCAGCTTGTGATATATGAAAACTAAACCGTTAATAAAGATGTATCGTCGGTGCATAATCAATACATCTGTCTCCAATGCGTCAGTGCAGCTTGTCTCGTTACTACCCGCATTGTCACTGAGAGATCGCAGAATGAATCGTCGTCCGTGAATCAGAGTCTACTCGGACCAAGGAATTTTCTCGGAACGACATGAATGATTTAAAGAAATCCATGAAATGTTCTACAAAGAAGAAACAAATGAGGGAGAATCTTATAGAATTTTCGCATCAAAATTTGAGAGTTTCCAAAATTGAGGTGCAAGCATAAATGGAAGAGATAGTCACTCTACATCGTTAGGCTAAAGTTTTCTGTACTTACAAATAACTCTATATCATTAAGAATTCTATGACTGGTTCGTAGCAGGCGAGCTACTTCAGTCTTCGAGCTTCTTACCTTACAACGGCTTGTTTTCCTCGCTAACGCTGTTCTTCTTCGTGAAGACTGAGCCTCTGCCGTCAGTGCCTCCTCCACTTTCTCATGTTATTCCTCTCTGTTGTTCGTCGCTCCCTCCGACAGCTTTTTGCCGTTAAAGCTTTTATTAAGAACTCGAGCAATTATGCAAACCAACTCGTCGATCGTTTACATGAGTCAGCGCGGAAAACAAGAGATGTGGCCAGCAATCTGATTACGGTCGTCGCAAGGGATTTGCTTCGAAGTAAACAGTATCTACGATGAAAGAGGTTAAGGAAACGAATTTAATATTATTTTATAATACTTCACATTTTCTCTGTTGAAGTACTTTCACTCCACACTCAAATGGAAGCTACGTATTATTATCTTATTCTCTACTGAACATTATTTTGAAATACAAAGTTTTGTCCCATTCAAAAGTCACCAAAAATACTGACTGAAGGAAATTTTGCGAAATTTTACAGTTCACTAGAACATTCGTACATAAATATATTTAAAACCAGCACGCAAGTGTGGGGTTATAGTTAAACAAAGACCGAAGAACGATTTTTCAATGCAAAGATTAATGAGTGTATATAAACGCCAAGTCCAGCTATTGCCAAAGTATGTGTCTCTTCACAAACATTTTCAATGATTGTAGTTACACGTAATGCATATCACACAGCGCAATCTCGAAGCAACGGTTAAGAATAGCTGCGACATCATCAGAGCTCCCTCAAATCACGCATAATGGCGGGCGTTCTCATTACTCCTTAGCAACGGGTAACCCACACTTCTCCCGCCCCCCCTCACGTCTCGTACTTTATTTCGTGAGTAAACGAGGCGTTAAGTGAGCATATCGCCGCTAAGGAGTTGTACGCCGGCCGCGCGCGGCGGTCTAATGTGGAAACGACGGTCGGTTAATTTCGGAATAAGAACGGGCCGCGCTCGTGCTGGATGCGGGTGAATCGGCTATGGCTGCGGGCGCCGCGAAGCGATGCGCCGGCTGGAGCGCTACAGAAGCCTTCACCGCGCGCCCACCCGCAAAACCCGATAGCGCAAACGCCACGCAACGAGGCGCGCCCCACTTGATGAGGGTTAGAACACCCACCCACTGAGATGCTCGCGAGCCCCAACATCACGTTTGCAGCTCATTATAAATTCCCTATCCGATTATGCAGGGAGGAGGCGGACTGCACGGGCTAAACATGCTGCTAACGAGTATACTTTTTGTCAACTCTGCGGATCGGGAGCGCTGGTTCAGTGCATCAGCTGTTGTCACTGCAGAGCCTCTGATTAGGAGGTCCTAGGTACGAGTCCTGACGGCGGAGGGATTTTCGACACTAGCTAGTGAGCGAGGTCGAATTCAGTCGGTGTCTGGAGGAGATTTCTAGCGGCCGGCTGCTTTGACCGATAATTTTCCGAGGTTTCTCCGATAGACACCGGGCGAATGCCGGAACAGTACAAACGGACCACGAACCGCACGCGATCTTTCCGTCCTCTTCCTTGTCCTATTCTCACCCCTTACACACACACTTACACTAACATGCACTACTCTACTACACATGCCTGGGGACGGGTCGGGGACTTAAAACTTGTCCCATCTGGGGTGGTGCACCGCTGAAGGGAGATACCTGGTTGTGGTAAACCCCGCTAGTCGACGGTAGGTCGGTGCCAGATCACCGCCATCTCCCGATGAAAAACATGCACTATTTTTGCGGGACTAATGACCTGAGTAGGTGACGCGCCCGGAATATCAATCAACTCTGCAATTGTGCTGTATTGTTTTAGTGGGAATTGAGTCAGAGGATGGCAAAATATACTTCCCAAAGAATATCAAGAATAGAAAACGATTGTGTTACCTTTAGGAAGTTCTAGTCTGTCTCAAAAATAGAGGTGTACTTTAAAAGATTCTGAATATATATAAAATATAATATTATTAAAAATATTTTAAAAAACCTTTAGGAAGGTTTTTCACAACTGAATGATTTAGAGCTAAGTTGTATTGGATTGTTCCCAATACGAGATGTTCCAAGAATTTTTGCTTTCCGAATTTCCTCCAGATCTCCTTTTGTTAGCATTCACCCTCGTGAGAAATCTTAGAGAACGGCATCTTACAAATAGCGATAATGGGTTTCTCATTATATTGATTTTGTTAATGAATTTCATCCTTTTGAATACTACGTTTTGCTTCCCCTAAATTAATTTTGTGTGAAATAAAAATTAAAGTGATTTCGAATAAACTGTGTATAGCAAAATTGTTTACATATCATCTGCTTTTGTTCCGTAGTATATGCTGGAATCATTTTAACGGATTTTTTCTTATAAAGCAAAAAAAAGTGATAACATTCATCGTGGATTCAAGATATATTGCGAATTGGTCTAAAGGTGAAGTTAAAACTAAACTATTACGATTCAGTAGTAGTTGAACATAAGAGTAAAGCTATTACAAAATGATTTGTAAGTAACACGCATGCGTTTACTCCTGAAACTCAAACATTAGAGCTTAAAAATTCAAATTTGTGTAACCTTAACCTGATTTACGGATATCGCTTCTATAATTTCATTCAAGTAATTAAGTTGTTATTTTAAATGAATGGTTCATTTCAGAAACAACATAAGTATGTGAAAAGTAACTTTTTAGTTTCAACAAACAAATCTCCGACAGCGACTTCGTATCACAAATAGTGAAACAAATCTTTAAAAAGTCTGTTTCAAAATGCCTCTAGAATCTCTTCACGTATGCAAGATCTGCCTCAAACAATGCTTGTATTTACAGAATGTGACTGCACTAAAAAGTCAAAATAGAAAAAAATCTGACTGATCTAGAGATTAGTAGCTAGTAAATAAGTTTTAAAAACTAAGAATATTTAAAAGTAAGTATTATGCTAATTAATTCAAAAGCACACTGTCAAAAGCCTTCTTTATCCTCCAAAATAGTGTATCATTACTTTTCTGTCCAAATAAGGAGCTCCCAAATGTTTTGACTTCTTCGTGGTGCTCTTACTTGAGTTCCCTTTGCACGTGACTGCTGTCACCGGCAGCGATTCGTACTTCGACTAGAGAATCAGTCAGCTAAAACTGGCACTATGTCAAATGAAGGCACTAACCACACCTTACCTGCCAGTAGGACAGCTCCCCAGCAGTAAGAAACAAGTAAAGACGAAGCATTAAAGAAGGGTGGAGGTCGTTGTTGAAGAAGTGCTCTTTCCTTTTAGATAATATTCAGCCCCAAAATGCAAATAATCATGTTTCTAAGTGGAATTGACAGAATCTCTCTCTGATTATAACACAAGCATTCACCTTCATTCCCGTCATTGAAGTCTCTTGCAGGAATGCAATCTGCCTCCTGGCTTCCTACACACATATAGAGCGATTTTCCTTAGGATGAGCCAAAGTGACAGTTCGCGAAAAGAAGTGAACATCACATGTATTTCAGAGAAGTATCCCTCCGCCGCGACAGCTGTTCGATCACGCCCCTTCGTAAAGTGCTAATGGCTCCTGTGAAAACATCGGTATGCAGAAGTCTAAGAGTTTCGCTGAGGTATATTCACAAACGCGAGTCCAGGAAAAATTAAAATTTAATAACGTATGTGGAAAATCTCTTAACATGCTCTCACAATCAGTAAAATAAAACTGCCACGAATGTAAATAGAAAGAAAAATGATTTTAAGCCGGAAACACGTGCACCGGTACGCATATCTCATTCTAGTCTCGGTTTCAAAACAAACATAATATTTATCTCACAAAAAGTAAATTCAATGTAATATATAAAGAAAAAATAATTTTTATAGAATAGTACATAACACTGCACTTCCTAATATCAATTATTTCTCGCAGCGCACTATATTTTTGTTGGACAAGGACACCCCAAAAGGAAGTGTCGAAGCCATTTACAAGTTAGCCAACTGCAAACCAACGAATGCGGGAAGGGATTCTTAATGGGTTCAAGGGCACAACGACCACAGAACCTTCAGTTATGTTGCCAGTACTAGCTGTCACTTTGGCTCAACCTTAAGAAAATCGTTTTATATCAACGGAGACGCAAACGGCGGCAGCGCAAATTCTGCAGCGGAGGGTGAGGTAAATACGGGTTGATACTCGGCTTCAGATAAAAAAAAACAAAGAAAGAAGAGGAGTGCGAAGGAAAACGAGTAGGTAGCGAGTGGGAGCGTTGCCAAAATTGGGATTGACACTCTAGAGCGCTCGCGGCGGTCACACTCGTGCGCACGTGCTACTACTGCGTACTAACCAGCGCTTTGAGGTAGCAGTTATATTTCAATCATTCAATGGCAGTCTTTCAACCGAACCTAGCAATTAGGAATCAACTTATGCTAAATGTAAACGAGGAAAGAGAAGCCTTGAGAGAAGGCAAATTTAACAGCACAAAGGAAATTAGTTTCCTGGCAAGAAAACAACGAATGAATGTCAGGAAATATGGATTATCTATTGCTCAACTAAATATTCTAATGGTATAAATTGTAATATCTCTAATCATTCGTTAACACATAGAGTATTTATGTGCCACAAATCCGCCGTTTTTTCGTGAAGCGTTACATAACTTTCTCTATACTCCGTATATAGGTACGTAAAAATTGTTTGAGGCAGGAATACACAGGACAAAATATATAACCTACCTACAACCTAAATTTTTTTAAAAATTTCACAAATATCTTTGCCAAGAATGAATGAATTCGAGTGTTTCGAGCAACGGTAACTTCACGAGACCATGAGGAAGATTGATTGATTGATTTTGTCGTGTTTCCGGGCACGAGAACTGCTTTGGTCATTAGTCCCGTTAGTGTAGTGCATGTTTTTTCTCGGGGGATGGCGGTAGACTTTCCCCGCTGAATGGCCAGATCCGGCACCGACCTACCGTCGGCTGGTGGGGTCTCCCCCTAACCAGGACTCTCCCACCAGCCGGGCACCGCCCCAGCCGGGACGAGCTGTAAGCTCCCGACCGGTCTCCTAGAATATGTGGTAGTGTAGTGCATGTCAGTGTTAGTGTGTGTGTAAGGGGGAGAGGATAGGACAAGAAGAGGAAGGATAGATCGCGCGCGGTCCGTGGCCCGTTTGTTAGGGTACTGCTCCGGCATTCACCTAGGGTTGACCGGAGAAACCACGGAAAACTACCGATCAGAGGAGCCGACCGCTAGAATACTTCTCCAGACAGCGACTTAATTCGACCTAGCTGGAAATCTAGTGTCGGAAATCCTACCACTGTCAGAACTCGAACCTAGGACCTCCCGGTCAGAGGCGCTGCAGAGACATCAGTTGATGCACTGAGCTACCGCTCCCGGTTCCTACTGTCTTCTAAACGTAATTTGCTAAGTCAGAATTCCGAACAAGCACTTTGAATTTTGCCATTACAGCCAGGTTTTTGGCCCGATGCAACCAGTGGGTAGCCTGGCGCGGCGTTAGGAGGGCGCTGCGACCAGGAAAATCCCAGTTGCCTTGTGGCGCGGAGAAGTTGGGAAGCCGCGGCCAGTGTCACCAGCCGCGGGAGTCCGACTCGCGGCAATTGCTTTCTCTCCTTTTAACGGATTAGTGAAGCAAGGCGCCTTCGCGGCGCGTGGTAAGGGATCGCCCGACGGAGTGAAATGGTCGTCGCGTAAACACAGGAAGCTGCTGCTGCGGCGGTGGCCGACGTCGTCCGTTTCTCTCTCCACACTCGCCAGACATCGAGAAGGCCCACGGCGGAAGGATTTTCTACACTGGCTTGTCAGCGAGGTCGAAATCAGTCGCTGTCTGGAGGAGACGTCTTCCCCCACAGGATGACGAGATCCTGCGCCGACCTACCGTCGACTAGGGGGTTTTCCCCAAACCAGGACTCTCCTACCATCGGGGCACCGCCCCAGTCGGGACAAGCTTTAATCTCCTGACCGGTCTCCACGAATGTGTGGTAGAGTAGTGCATGTTAGTGTGTGTGTGTGTAAGGGGAGAGGATAGGACAAGGAAGAGGAAAGAAATATCGCGCGCGGTCCGTGGCCTGTTTGTTAGGTTACTGCTCCGGCACTCGCCTGCTTTGATCGGAGAAACCACGGAAAACTACGGATCACAGCAGCCGGCCGCTAGAATTCTCCAGACAGCGACTGAATTCGATCTAGCTGGAAAGCTAGTGTCGAAAATCGTGCCACCTTCGAAACTACCTAGGACCTCCCGGTCAGAGGCATTGCAGTGACATCAGTTGACGCACTGAGCCACCGCTCCCGGTGCACCGGAGCGGAAAGCCTGCGCAGCTGCATCGGCGGCGAGACCTTCCCCTAACGAAGACCGCAGGCAGCCTCCTGCTCCTGCTCCCGCCCCTCCGCTGGTGTGATGAGCCCCGCAGTCATTAATCTCCGCGCGCGCACCCAGCAGGGGAAAGCGGGCGGAGCGGGGCTGGGCGGGGAGAGGCTAAGCGGAGAGCTCGGGGCGGGGTGGGGCGAGGTGGTGTGTGTGTGGGGGGGACGTAGGGAACGAGGCGGGGCGGGGGGGCGCGTCGCGTGGAGACACACATAATCCCGCATAACGCGCTCGCCATAAATATGCATGGGGCCGTTAATCCTGAAGAGGCGTCCCGCCATCGTTGCCGCCTCCGTCACCGCCGCCAGTGCCACGTGCCGAGTCTCGCCGCGCCAATGATTGCAGCTAGGGAGGCCTACCAGCCACTACTCAGCCAGCGGAATAATGCAACGTGTTCATTCTCGAGCAGGTTTCCAGTTGTTTCTTGACTCGAAAAAATGTGCCATTATATTTGTTTTTCTTTTTTTGTTTACTAATTCTTTATTCATTCTTGAAATACATAAAAATGCGCAATGAATTTCTTCTTGTTGTGGGCGTCATTATTTTAAATCAATAATGTAAAAATAGAGAATACACTTATTGAGTTTCAATACATTTTCAGCTTCGGTTTGCAATACCAAACTGAATTAACTTTTACTTTAAATTGTTGCGAGCGAATACTCCAACATTCTATGTTTTTAATGTTTATTGTAGAAGAAGATCACCTGCTAAGAAGAACATAGATAACAGAGAAAACAGAACATTTGTTAAGATGCAACGATCAGCAAATATTCCTTCTAATATCATTTCACTTACACACTAGGGACATTAAACCACGGAGTGCGTACATTCAAAATATTTATAGTTCTGAAGGTACTCAATTATTACTAAATTGATGAGGGTAAACGCTGATCATGGAGCTCGAATGGATTATATTAAAATCATACAGGCGCAGCACATGAATTGATGAAGTAAAGTAAAGTGGCTTTCAACAAATATATTATTCATCCAATCCGGTGGCCGACATTGCTAAGGCAGTAGTGTCGTAGCGATCTCGGACTGAAGGGTCTCGGGTTCGAGTCCCGCCTCCCGCATGGTTGTATTTGTGTTCGTCCTTTCACCCCTTATTATCAACATATCGTTTCATCTTCATAGTTATCATACCATTAACTCCAATAATCACTTGCACCTTCATACAGTTAGCTCCAATAGTGACCCCTAATGGCCTATGTGTTGATGCGACCCTAAATAACAAAAATAAATAAATAAATGAATAAATAAAAATAAAAAATTACTCATTACATCAGTACTTACTACTTTCATCACCTATTGGAAACGTTGCGCACATCAAAAATGTTTCTCGTATTCATGGTTCAATACTGGTGGCGAGCGTGGAAACGTAAAATCCTCATCAAAAATGACGATTTACAGCCACTTTCTCCGTCGACGTAAGGTTGAAATAGAATGCCCGAGAGCTGTTGCTTTCTCCCCATTTGCACCTTCTTACAATTTACATAATCAATCATCCGCAGACTCTGAACATTCTGAATCCTTTTTCTGAATGTCATTCTTACGCATAAACACTCAAACGCACGAATATTCTGAAAACACAAAATTTAAACCGCAAGGAGTAATGCACTTATAACACCGAAAATGTTTTGAATATTGCTCCTATCCAAAACCAAAGTACACGTTTGGTGATGCAATCTATTGTGACAATAACAAATCGTTTAAATGAGAAATACAGAAACTAACATATGTTGTACATATATTTGTTTGCTATTTTTAAGAGAGAGCGTTGGCTTCCGCGGCCGGAGTCATGATTAACTTGGCTATCCGGGAGACGCCGCGTCCAGGGCACAGGTGTCAACGTTTCGTACTGCAGTACTACGCCCTGAGGAAGGTCGCAGAATGGCGACCGAAACGTTGGCACCTGTGCCCTGGACGCGGCGTCTCCCGGATAGCCAAGTTAATCATGCTTTTTTTAAGTTCACATCCACGTTTAAAAAATATCTAGTCTGCTTTTATATCAGCAAAATATTGAAGAGATTACTTCCTATAAAAAAGAACGGTTTTAATTTTACAAGAAATATTCATTGTGTTTTAGTAGTACTATATTTAAAACCTTGGCAAAAAACGACCATCAATTGAAATTTGAGATCTGATAATTGCAAGCACTAGTAATTTACTAAAAGAGCTTGCTGGTATCGTCAATTGCTATGTTACATGAACTTCACTAATTCGCATGTAGCATTCCTGTTCACATCTGTGTTTTGTATTGGAACCATAGCGTACGAGGTTATTTCCAAGAACAACTACTTAGGTGATAGTTTACAATACAATCTTCACCGGCAGTGAGCGGCTCATTGTCAAGGGGTGACCTCATGGTACAAGGTATGTTCTCCATTCTACAATCTTATGTGACCCGCAGGTTGTAATGCTATGTGCGTTCCATTTGTACCTTTCACGAACTTCATTAATAACTTGAGTGCACTATTTTATATTGTCCTATGAAAGAAAGAATGAATAAATATATATTGTAAAAATATTACTGTGAGAAGGTTCATTGCGGTCGCAAGGAGTTTGTTAATAGGTAGCTCTGGACTCGTCCGTCACGACATCTCTTGGTCTCTCCTGCTGCAACGACCGTCAGGCTACCTCCAGCCAGCGATAAAAAGTGTCATTCCTAGAACATTCTCCGCGACCTTGCAGTGGCCATTTTTCTCTTGTGTCGGTTGAAAAGAACGATTGCTCCCGCTCCGGGTTAATTTAATTAAGATAATAAATTTAACGCCGCGTTAAAGTGACATTGTTTGGAGTATGTTTAATTCACATACCTTACTTTTATACATGAAACAAAACTGTAAAGTGCCACTGTAGAATGGTTTTGAAGTCTACATGGATCTTCAGAACTTAGTACATATTCGGTATATCTGATTATAGAAAATGCCTATGCAAAAATTCTAAAAAATAAAAATATTTTTAGAAAAGCTAGCATAATTTTAATGGATAAAGGAAGTACGGAAACTACGATGTTCGAAATTCACATGCCATTGTAAAACACACGTCAAGATTCACGATTTTCGCTGGCTTGAAATCTGAGACATTCCACCCGTGCTTCAAAAGGAACGCAAAACGAAGCAAATATGAAGGCGGCAAGGTCGGGGAGCCGACAGGAGCGGAATGGGCGGACGGGGCGAGCAGGAAGGCTGCCGGCGGCGTCACGTGTCGGCGCCGCCTTACCTTGCCTTGTCTCGTGCGAGGCGTAACAAGGCAGCTCCGCCTCCGACACGGCACCTCGGGTTGCAGTCGTCAGGACTTCTTGTAAACGGATGGACATCCCCATCTATAATTTAGGCATCCGGGCTTATGTTACATCAAGGCCTCACACACAAGAATCTAATGTTCCAGATGTATGAAGATGAAGTGCGTGACTATGACGAATGATAGTATGTCCGTGACCTTCAAAAACTAACGTTTTCTAGTGAATGTGTATCATCCTATCACAATATATTCGTACATTTAAAACATTAGTTAAAACAATAGACATTTATCGTTCGAACTCTGGACAGAAAAGTATATTAAGACCACACTGCTTTGTATTAAACACTGAATGTTGAGGCTACAAAACAGCTTCATCAGAGTTTTGGACCAGCAACGGACGATGATTCGAGTTGACGCAAAGACGCCTTCCTCCTTTCTAACCTCGACACCCGGGAAAATTCTGAAAGAAAATTCTTTAAGAACTATTAGTTTACCTCAGTGTAATAATTAATGAGTATTGAAAAAGCTGTCAGTTACCTTATCGAGGCGAAAAGGAGATCTTTTCTGTCGTGATTCGTGCGTAATAAGATGTCCTGCAAGGCCCGCGGCAAAAGGCTTCTGTGCACGGAGCCTGCACTGACATTAATATTCGTCAAATATAATTTTTCAATGCATCCAAGATGTTAATTACTTAGTCGTTTTACTGACGAGGCGATCCTTTGTGAAACCGTTCGGCTGAAGGTTCTCAAACAATTGGCTCTTATGGCGTCATATTTGGAAATCCATTTGATTCTCAGAAGTTGTCAACAAAACGAGATGTTTTCTCTCGCTGATTCCCAGTAGCAGGCGCAATCTAGCGAGCGTCTATGAAAGCAGTTTGTCCTTCCAAAAAGTTTCATACGAAAGACATCTTTGCTTTCTCTCTGGAAGTAAGCCCGCGGTTTTTACAGAAAAACATTATTATTCCAACGCGCGACGTTTAAAATGTATGTCTATTGCTGTTAAATAGCGCCAAGGAATTGTTAAAAATTATACAATTCCAAGTACGACAACAAATTTGAATTAATTTTGACCGCCTAACGTGCCAACACTCCATATTCATGGACTTAAGAGTAAGAGGAGTCATTCCAGTCTGAAGAATAAAATGCAAACTGATTATCAGAGATAAATAAAACATTTTAAATAATTTCATTCCACAATGAGAAATTATCTCAACAACCGCAGCGGAACGTGAACTCACTGATTCAGATTTACGGAAAAACTACTTACTGCTTTGGAAAATGTACAAGCAGTTGTACATTAAAAAGCTCGTGAATGGATAGATAAATTTAAAGAATTAATTTACTTCTCTTAGGTCATACCTATAGCCAATAGTTTAATCATTGTATGTTTGATAAAAATTACTACTTTTATTTTGAATAAAATGCTGTACGTATTACATCAAACATTCATTAAAAATGTTTATGTATTACATATAGGATAAACAACAGACGTAAAAAAAGAATAGTACAGTTTTTAATTTACATCCTTACAGTTCGTTTTCTTTAGTAATACATATTATTTGGAGATATTTAATCATGTGACAACAGTTTAATTTAATGCTGTATACTTCAGTAGTTTAGATTATTATTTAATTTTTGTGTCGAACTTTATGACAGACTAGTGACGTAAATCTAAGCAACTTTTACGTGAGCCATACGTTGGAAGAGAAAGTATATTTCAAACAAGAACTAAATTTAAATAAACGACACAGAAAATCTACATGTGTCAAATGATGATTAAATTTATATTTATCCACTTATGAATTTGAATGAAATCGTATTAAGTAGAGTTGAAAACATTTGAAAGATATAAAAATTCTCTGAATTCTTCTAGGATCTTATTCCCGAAGAGAAATGAAACGTGAGTTTGGACTATTAAGAAATAATGATGTCTTTATGGGTTCCAACGATTTGTCTTTGCTTCTCCACTGTCGTCAGATGAATACATTCGTGCCTCAAATGGAATTCGAACCCACATCCAGATGATAGAGTGATTTCCATCACAGATATCTGCGTTAATTAGATCGGCACCTGGGATGCACGTGGCAGTGCCACTCATTACACGCCCAGCTTCTACAATGTTTATGAAATTGGCAATTAAGCAGGTTCTCGCAAGAGCGTCATTACTTGGTATAAAAGAGGGAGGAAGGTGGAGGTGAGCTTTTGACGTAGGCGACGCTAGCCCCTTCGCCCGCTCCGACGCCTCCGTCGCTTCCTCCTCCTCCTCCCCCTCCTCCTCCTCCTCCTCCTCCTCCGCCGCCGCCGCCGCCGGCGCCTTTCCCCCCCGCCGCCCGCCCCCCCCCCCCCGCCGCCCGTCGCCCGCCCGCCCGTCAGCCCGCTTGTCAGCCCGCTCCCCCGGCGCGGCCGACGCCTCCGCCTGTCTTTTTATAGCGGCTTCCGAAGGCAAAATCGATGCGCGAGGCGACGGATTTCAATGGCACCCTGCAGGCGACAACTCCAGATCATTGCGGCAGGCGGCGCGGCGACGCGACTACGGGGCAAGTAGTGGACGCGTCGCCCCGCGCTACGCAGGGTGGAAAAGTCAAGAGGCCGCGATCGTTCTCATGATAAAACAGCTATCAGCCGTCAACGAAGACTTCGCTGCCACTTTCAAGGGTAGCATCACGAACTCTTCGTCGTTATTCACAAAGTCCTCCATAGTCTTGAAGCTGTTGCTGCTTCTTAAAATTCTACTCCGTGTGGTTTGCCTGGAATACACGCAATTATCAAATAAATTAAATGTAGTACGCTTGAATGGATGATAAGTTATCAATACGGTACCGGTTAGCGGAGTAAAGTATCACTTAAAATGTGTTGTCTTAAAATAATTAACGTGAGACACATTACTGTAACCGCTTGTCATCGGCTACACTCATGACAAAAGAAATATTGAAGTGACGATACCCGACATCTTGCCCTACAAATAATTCCTAGAGTAGCGAAGAGATGGCGTTACCTAGAAACAAATTTCTGAACGTACTTTCGCCCTAGCCAATCAGAACTTTTGTAGAAATGCGAATATGGCATGAGGCTTGACTCGGACGAGATTGTCTTTCTTTCCGGATCGAGACGCTGAAGTGAGTAGATGGGTACTATTCCACCACACAACCGACGAGGGACACGTGGAAAATACCAGAAATGAAGCTTTATTAAAAGGTAATTGTCTAAGTATTTTCATGGATTAATCACTGTGATATGTCAAGATTACGTAAAATTCGATAGGAATATTAAACAAGTAATGCAACGAATGTAAGAATAACGGTGGTAGTGGACTAAAATGAATTTATAAAACCACGTTGCTACATTCTCGTTGCTGGAATATAGAAGAGATTTTTTGTAACATAGGACGTGTTTCTGTTTCTTTGTTACAGCTTTTTCAATTTTTTCAGCTTTTCAGTTTTTCAGCTTCAGCTTTTTCAGTTTTCAGTTTTAGTTTTGAGCAGTTACTTATTTTACTTTTATTCTATTTCATTTTATTTATGGATTTCATTTCGAAAATTCTATTGGAGAATTTTGATAATTCGAAAGCATAATTTATTCAACAACTGGCTCAACTTTCAAAGTTACAATTTGGAGTTTTGGACTCGCATTCTAACGCGACCATCACCTTCGTGTAAGCTGTGATTTAACTGGGCTGTACAACGAGGAGAAGGCGTACGGAAATACTCCGATTCCATCGCGGTAGGCAGCGCACAAACCGTCGCAGGGACAACGACGACCTTGGGGCGTGAACGTCGCTCGACAGCCGTCTACGCAGCGCGGGATCAGCTTGGAAAATTCGCGGTCGTGAGTCACAGAAAAGCAGAAAGAATATTTACTAAATTGCAGCTTGAAAACTTTCAAGATAGAATCATGATTGCACAAATTAAAACGTTGTAATATGAGCTTCCTCAGTAACAGACATTGATCGGACAAGTTTTACTAAATATTAGTCTTGATAACCAGTAAATTTATTTTTGCAGTCGTAAGAGAAATCAGATCTAAATAATTTTTATGTTTATTGATAAAAGTCGTCCTTGTGTATAATTCTTTATCTAAATTCATACATAATTGACTTGATGTTATTTGAAATCATTTAAGAGGAATTGTCTATGTAGAAAAAAGGTTTTGAACATGAATGAAAGCTGTTAAATTGTTTCTGATAAAACGTTATTTCATGAACAGCCAAGAGACTTTGTAAACAGAATTTTGCACTGCGAGGTCACGCAGAAGCTGAATATTAAGTGTAAATATTGAGTGTAGTATTATTTAAGATTGAAAGGTATTAGTGAATTTTGGTATATTGTTTGTATGTATTTTTACAGGATGGTTATTTAAATTGTGAATTGTGGGTTTCATTAAGAGATAATTTGTTTTGAGAAGTGTACATATGTATTTACTGTTTGTTTCTGTAAATGTAGATCAGAGTCACTATTATTCTACAGAAAACTGCAGTTTAGGTAGGAGTTAGCTACCATTGTGTAATCAAAAGGAAAAGTAATCACGTAGGAGAATATGTGAATGTGAGTGTACGAAGGATCATATTGGAAAGAATATATGTTACTTGTTCTTTAAAACTGTGAAATGTGTTTGTTTGTTAAATGAATATTAGTTAGCAAAGACGAACCCACCACCGATAGGGAATTATCCATAATTTGAGGTATTCCCAGGTTTGTGTGACGTGTAATCACAGTCACAAAACAAGTAAATAACAGATTTACTTCTGTAATTCGGCGTACTACGAAATAGTTAGGTAGATACGTGACGGTTACATTTTGGCGCCAACTGGTTGGCTCAAATTATTAGAATTTCGTAGGCTAATATTATTAACGAAACCAAAAATTTGTTAATGAATTTTTTTAGTCTGAAACTTGAGTACAGAAGTTTAGTATTAGGGTGTGTAGCGTCAGTAGTTCTATTGTAAATCTGAATTTTCATTACGACTGGTTAAAATGGCAGATAAATTTGATAGAGCTAGGAATCTTGAACAGATCTCGTCAGGTAGTGAGGAGGAAAGCGAAACTGTGGTTCAAACAACAGAACAACCTAAGGGAGACTCTGAAGTACAGTTAGGAGAGGACGGTAATTTGCATTTAACGCCGAAACCTTCTCCGACGGAATCAACATCTACTTCAAGAGATGATGTTCCGACGGAAGCAGATATTCTTAGAGCTAATGACATGATGGCTAGGCTCATGGCACAGTTCATGACTCAAATCGAACGTAAATTTGATTTCGTTAACGCCCAATCGAGTCAACAAAATGAACAACTTGCTGCACAACTAGATAAATTAGCTAAACAAAATGAAGAACAGGAGGCGCGTATAGTTGAACAAAATGAGCAGATTACCAAGAAACTAGAAGAACAGGAGGCGCGTACAGTTGAGCAAAACGAGCAAATTACAAAACAAAAGAGCAGATTACCAAGAAACTAGAAGAACAGGAGGCGCGGACAGTTGAACAAATTACAGCTAAAATTGAAGAACAAAACGAACGAATGTCAGCTAAGTTAGCGGAACAGGACGAGAAACTAACTCAACTTTCTAGAGATCTTATCGAACGGACTGAGGCATTAGAATTAAAATTTACGCGGTCATCTGAACAGTTAAAAGCCGAAATTAAGGAGGACCTTGATGTTCAAATTCAACAGATTACTTCCAATTTTAATTTTAAGACAGATTTAATTGAAACTAAGGTTACCAAGTTGAGAATAAAATAGACAAGACGGTCGAAGAGCAAAACAAGACCACCAAATTATTTCAAATAACAAGTAACCATTAGCCACGATGTGACACAGATTAAATCGTGCGTACGAGAAAATAGTGAAAAAATCCAAATTTTAAACCAGACAAAACAAGAAGTAAGCGAAAGTTGCAGATATAAAAGAGAGGATAGAAAATTTACCATCTTCTTCTGTTTTGCATCATTCGAGCACCATTACTATTCCTCCTGGTTTAACGTTTAGTGCGTTAGGAAAAGAAAATCCGTGCATGTTTATAAAGGCGGTAGAAAATTTCTTTATGTTATATAATTTTCCTGAAAGCAAGAAAGTCAGAATTATCTACCAAATGTTACAATCTAGTGCGAAATTGTGGGCTGATACATTAGATCCGTTACCAGCTACGTTTCAAGAATTTAAGGAAAAATTCTTCAATCGCTATTGGAATTATGAGACCCAAATTAACTTTAGGTTAAATTTGATGTATAGTACCTGGCGAAAGGGGACGGTTAGCATGCAAGATTATGCAACGGAGAAGTTAGCAGGTCTTAGTTTATGCACGCCACCCATTTCAGAGAATGAAATAGTATGTTTATTGATCAGACATTTCCCGGTAGGCATACAAAATTTGTTGAAGAGTCAATTACCGATGTCTTCGGAAAAACTGATTTGCCAACTTGGATTGTACGATGCATCATATGAAATGACGGAAAAATTTAAAGCGAAGTCATCACCCACTTCAAGTGCTATTGTAGTTACCGCGCAAGAGGTCACGGTAACGGCAATAATAGTAAGCAAAGGTGAAGAGACCAGGCTACAACAGAGAGGAAGAGAATAGTTCAACCCGACCGAAGCAGAGTAAAAATTCAGCGGAAACGGCAAGTCAACCAACCAAAGTTTTTATCTCAACTACGACTAATTCAAACAATGGCAGATATGAGTATGGACCATCGACGTCACGTGATTCTAACCCATTGATCACGGAATTAAACTAGTAAGGTTTGTCTCGAATGGTCGCCCCGAAACAAACCATTCTTCCATTGATGTCGAAGAGGTGACTTTCAGGTCCATGGCAGTTATACATTCCGCTTTGGAAACGCAAAAAGATTTATTTGCAAATGTAAAGATTACGAAACGCAAATGCCCCTTGATAGAAGTAGAATGCGAAGGGAAAAAGATCCTAGCATTAGTCGACACGGGATGCACTTGCTCGGTAATAGTGGAAAGTTTGTTAGATGAACTTTCAGGGAGGGCAGAGGCAATACCGCAATTCCCTATGCGGAAGTCGTATCTGATGGGAGCGAATAAGAAGAAGTCGCGGCCTATCTACCGACAAGTACTATTGCAGCTGACAATAGGAAAGAAGGTATACGAGACTGTCTGTATAGTAGCGAAGGAGTTATTGTACCAACTGATCCTGGAGTGGACTTCTCTATAACCATAAAGTAATCATTGACATGACGAGAAATTGTTTGCAAATTCCAAGGAACGGCATAATTCACTATCATACCATTTGATGAAGATGAACATCTAATATCCCATGCGAACTGTATCAAGGTCAACAACCTTCCACTTTGTTAGAAAATGTTGTAAGAAATAATGGTAACTGAACGACAACAACAGGAAGAACTGTTAAAATTGTTAATAAGATATCAACAAGTTTTTGAAAAATGTGAAGAGCCCATTAAAGATTTTGAATTTCATATTGAGCTAACTGATGTACGGCAATATGCATCGCATTGTATGAAGGACCATACAGGATATCGAGAGTTCGACTCCCGAATGTTGCGGAACTAGTGGATGACAATGGACGCAGCATCGGAAGATTTAATTTTTATAATTTAAAGCCATTTCAAGAATAAAGTAAAGAAGACTTAAGCAGCATAGAATGCAAGGGGTATGAGAAATCAACAATCCTGTAAGAAGATTTTTTCGGAATTTTCTATCGCGAGAAAAATCTTTTTTAAGGGAGGGGCTTATGTAACCGCTTGTCATCGGCTACACTCATGACAAAAGAAATATTGAAGTGACGATACCCGACATCTTGCCCTACAAATAGTTCCTAGAGTAGCGAAGAGATGGCGTTACCTAGAAACAAATTTCTGAACGTACTTCCGCCCTAGCCAATCAGAACTTTTGTAGAAATGCGAATATGGCATGAGGCTTGACTCGGACGAGATTGTCTTTCTTTCCGGATCGAGACGCTGAAGTGAGTAGATGGGTACTATTCCACCACACAACCGACGAGGGACACGTGGAAAATACCAGAAATGAAGCTTTATTAAAAGGTAATTGTCTAAGTATTTTTCATGGGATTAATCACTGTGATATGTCAAGATTACGTAAAATTCGATAGGAATATTAAACAAGTAATGCAACGAATGTAAGAATAACGGTGGTAGTGGACTAAAATGAATTTATAAAACCACGTTGCTACATTCTCGTTGCTGGAATATAGAAGAGATTTTTTGTAACATAGGACGTGTTTCTGTTTCTTTGTTACAGCTTTTTCAATTTTTTCAGCTTTTTCAGTTTTTTCAGCTTTTTCAGCTTTTTCAGTTTTTTCAGTTTTAGTTTTGAGCAGTTACTTATTTTACTTTTATTCTATTTCATTTTATTTATGGGATTTCATTTCGAAAATTCTATTGGAGAATTTTGATAATTCCGAAAAGCATAATTTATTCAACAACTGGCTCAACTTTCAAAGTTACAATTTGGAGTTTTGGACTCGCATTCTAACGCGACCATCACCTTCGTGTAAGCTGTGATTTAACTGGGCTGTACAACGAGGAGAAGGCGTAGGAAATACTCGATTCCATCGCGGTAGGCAGCGCTACAAACCGTCGCAGGGACAACGACGACCTTGGGGCGTGAACGTCGCTCGACAGCCGTCTACGCAGCGCGGATCAGCTGGAAAATTCGCCGGTCGTAGTCACAGAAAAGCAGAAAGAATATTTACTAAATTGCAGCTGGAAAACTTTCAAGATAGAATCATGATTGCACAAATTAAAACGTTGTAATATGAGCTTCCCTCAGTAACAGACATTGATCGGACAAGTTTTTACTAAATATTAGTCTTGATAACCAGTAAATTTATTTTTGCAGTCGTAAGAGAAATCAGATCTAAATAATTTTATGTTTATTGATAAAAGTCGTCCTTGTGTATAATTCTTTATCTAAATTCTACATAATTGACTTGATGTTATTTGAAATCATTTAAGAGGAATTGTCTATGTAGAAAAAGGTTTTGAACATGAATGAAAGCTGTTAAATTGTTTCTGATAAAACGTTATTTCATGAACAGCCAAGAGACTTTGTAAAACAGAATTTTGCACTGCGAGGTCACGCAGAAGCTGAATATTAAGTGTAAATATTGAGTGTAGTATTATTTAAGATTGAAAAGGTATTAGTGACTTTTGGTATATTGTTTGTATGTATTTTTACAGGATGGTTATTTAAATTGTGAATTGTGGGTTTCATTAAGAGATAATTTGTTTTGAGAAGTGTACATATGTATTTACTGTTTGTTTCGTGTAAATGTAGATCAGAGTCACTATTATTCTACAGAAAACTGCAGTTTAGGTAGGGAGTTAGCTACCATTGTGTAATCAAAAGGAAAAGTAATCACGTAGGAGAATATGTGAATGTGAGTGTACGAAGGATCATATTGGAAAGAATATATGTTACTTGTTCTTTAAAACTGTGAAATTGTGTTTGTTTGTTAAATGAATATTAGTTAGCAAAGACGAACCCACCACCGATAGGGAATTATCCATAATTTGAGGTATTCCCAGGTTTGTGTGACGGTGTAATCACACGTCACAAAACAAGTAAATAACAGATTTACTTCTGTAATTCGGCGTACTACGAAATAGTTAGGTAGATACGTGACGGTTACACATTACATTTAACATTTTCTAAAGAATATTATCATACATGTCCCAAGACTTGGAACTCTCTAACACAAAATTCTTAAAAAGGTAGAAATGCGTAAAACGAAAACTGTATACACTTCACAACACCTGGAACTCCAATTCACTCAATCGTAAGGTAGAAATGCGTAAAGGGAAACACTGCAAATGATGTGAGAGGCAACAATAATTACGAGGCATTTTTGTTATGATGGATGCAAAGACGTTGAACGATGGATGCAAAGACTGCCTCACTGAAAGCTATGGAACCTTGAACGTACACGGTTATGTCCACTTTAGTAGTATAATTAGATATACTACACGAATTATAACAGGTTATTTAAAGACGCACGTTGGACATAATTTCAATTTTAAAAATAGACCTGTAAGTGCGGAGACAGGCTATCAAGTGCAAATTACCTTCAATTGATCTTACCCATTACCTCCAGAATAAAACTGAGAGAAAATTATTGACCGTAATGCCAAAGAGTCTTGAAGTGTGCATGTGCATTAGTTTCTGACAGAGTCAAAATAGCTTCTAGGTTATCATTAGACAAGTGTCCAAACATCTATCTGCTTACAGGCTGTGGCTCTTCACGTACCTGCCGAACCAGTAAGTAACTGTTTTCCAATGAGCACTATAAAATTGACCAGCTCCGCTTTTCGCATCTTAGGAAGGACCTCCCACCCATTGGTTTTTTGGAGACCTACAACCGCAATATGTTATTTTTGTATGAATCGAATTCGAACATTTACACTCATTTGATTTCACTATAGTCATCGAAAATAGTGCCATACTTTAGTAATCCTTTTTCATTTTATTGTTATTACTTTGGTCGTTCAATTCCAAAGGAAGCCATCTAGCCGCGCAAGTGTTCCCCCTTCAGTAGCATGGGCATGCCCGTTGCCGCAGGGGGCCGTTGGTCACCCACCCTTCACTGGCAGCACGCGGCGAGCGGCAGGGGCTGAGGAGACTGGACATCGTTGAATTATTGATTTCCCAAGGCGGGGTGGCGGCGGTGCGGCGGCGGTGGTGGCGGTGGCGGCGGTGGCGGCGGTGATGGCGGTGATGGCGGTGATGGCGGCGGTGGTGGCGGCGGTGGTGGCGGCGGCGGCGGCGGTGGCGGTTGCGGTGGCGGTAGCGGTGGCGGTGGCGGTGGCGGGGGCGGGGCGGGGCGGGGCGGGGCGGTGGCGGTGGCGGTGGCGGTGGCGGGGGCGGTGGCGGTGGCGGTGGCGGCGGTGGCGGCGGCGGCGGCGGCGGCGGCGGCGGCGGCGGCTCGTTGTCACAAGCGGCGAAGATGGCGCTCGCTGTGGATGATGGCACGAACTCTGAACTTCAAGCAGATGAGGGCGTGGGTCCCCGGATATTGGGTTCGTAATGTCAAGGGGGCTAGCAAGGTTCGCGGTGTGGCCAGTTGCGAAACTTCATAACATTATTCTTGGAATGTCACGGAACGTAAGCGGCTCGCTTAACCACCGTCTGTTTGTGGAAAGGACATCAAGATAATTGAATTTCGTAACGGCGAATCCCTTCGTTTCGTTATTGAAAACAGAAATTTTCAATGTTGCTTATTTATGAAATAGCTGCTACTTGCTTCTTTACCTCTCATTGTAAGTGGCTTGTCTTTAAAATTCGAGGAACAGCACCTCATTTAATATCAGAAATTGAAGAGAACGATACTCGTCAATAAGTATTAATTTAATTAAGAAACGAGAAAATTATTTCTTCTTCTCGAAATTCCATCCTTTTCTAATATCAAACATAAACAATTAAACAATTCGTTCTTTGTTTGAAATTAAGTTGATTTCCAATTTCAGCATTATTTAAAAAGACAATTGCATGCAATGCGTTTTGGTTCTTTGACATTTTTTACATCGTGAATCGCAAGCACTTCCGTAGCGGGAATCAATAGCACCGTGTGCATCCGCATTTCCTCCTTTTTACAAAAAGCTCGGCGAGTCAAAGGAGTTCACTGACCTGTGATATTAAATTAACCGTCGGCGTTTCACAGCTAGAAACTCGTAGTGCGCCAACGAAGGCGCGCTGAGACAGAGGTTAAGAAAGGCGGTAAAAACTCAACCTGCCTGCGTGCAAGATGGAGGGTGAGACACCGGGCGAGTGGGGCGGCCAGGGGTAGGGGGCAGGCAGGCGAGAAGGCGGGTGGGCGGACCGGTGACAGAGCTGGTGGACGGGCGGGAGGACGGGCGAGAGGACGGGCGAGTGGAGGGGCGGGTGCACGGGCAGGTGGGCGGACTGGCTGATGTGCGGGTGGGCGGGCGGGCGGGCGGGCGATGGGCAGGGGCGGGCTGATGGGCGAGCGGGCGGGCTGATGGGCGAGCGGGCAGTCGGTCGGTCGGGCGGGTGGTGGGCGGGCGGGCGGGCGGCGGCGGGCGGGCGGGCGGGCGGGCGGGCGGGCGGGCGGGCGGGCGGGCGGGCGGGCGGGCGGGCGGGCGGGCGGGCGGGCGGGCGGGCGGGCGGGCGGGCGGGCGGGCGGGCGGGCTGATGGGCGAGCGGGCGGGCGGGCTGATGGGCGAGCGGGCGGCCGAGCGAGCGGACGGGCGAACGGGCGGGCAGCAAGGTGAATGGGGTGGGTGGGTGTGGGGCAGGCAAGGAGCAGCCATTAAGCGTAGCAGGGAGCGCGAGTCGGCGGAGTAAATTCGGGGCGCGTGGCCATGCATCATAGCGCATTCCGCGGGGGTCCCGCGCTGCCTCTTAGGGGCGCCCGCGCCGCTCCCCGGGCGCTCGGAGCCGCCGCCGGTGATATACGCTTCCTCCCGCCGCCGCTCGCTGGACAGGCCCCGTTGCCATGCCGTCACGCACGGAAGGCTTTTTAGCGCGCGGGGAAAAAAGAAACCAAAGGGTTCCCGGAAAAAATCATCTAATAAAAATCATAGAAATCAGCTCTTTAATTATGTTACTAAGTAATAAATACACTGCTGCAGTAACCTGATAAAGATTTGGCCGCTTGATCGTGATATGTAGCTCTTAAGCGAAATATTGAAAATGTGATGGGCTTCTTACCAAAACTATTATATTAATTTGGAGGCACCTTCGGCGACATGTTTTATTAGGAAGGCAAAATGTGTCATTAGCTGTTTCCTCTCAACATATGAGTGAGACGCAGGAATATTATATATATATCGATGTAAGTGAAAAACGTAATATTTGATTTTACTTACAACATTAAGCCGAGACGTTGCGATCGGAATGACCAAAAACTTAGTCACTCAATCTTAAACCCAGCACTCACAGAGAAAAACCATACTGACGACCTCATTTATCACCTAACGATCTGATATTTCGCACAAAGAGATATTATTCCACAGAAAACTTTCACAACTGCTATTACAGCGCCCACTGTTCACCTGTCACATTCAGCGCCTGCGATCAAGCGATTCAGAAAAGAGAAAGAAGAGGCCATAAAAAGGCCGCACCGCCTTCCGAAGCGTCATTCCTCCGGAAGAGCCTCCGCCGCCCCCTCCCTGCCCCGCGGAGTGAGTGATGTCGCCGCTCAAGCCCAATGGGAGCCCGAGGGCCACTTCCAGTGTTCGAAACGTGGGGCGGAGGGGGGCGGGGCAGGCGGCTGCTTCTGCCGCTTTGAGATACCGCAGCTGGGCCCCGGGCGCCCAGATGCGACGGAGAACGGGGAGGCGTGGCTATTAAACGAAGAGAATGGCAAGCGACAAACGAGGGAAGAAGTGCAAGGGGCGCTGTCAGCCCATACAGCAGGCAGGTCGGGAAGGCGAAGGAGGACGGCGAAGAGCAGAGAAAGAAGGAGGGGGAAGTGGATTATGAGACCGATCGGAAAGCGACAAACGAGGCCGCGTTGGGAAGAAGTGCAAGGGGCGCTGTCAGCCCATACAGCAGGCAGGTCGGGAAGGCGAAGAAGGACGACGAAGAGCAGAGAAAGAAGGAGGGGGAAGTGGATTAGGAGACCGATCGGAAAGCGACAAACGAGGCCGCGTTGGGAAGAAGTGCAAGGGGCGCTGTCAGCCCGTACAGCAGGCAGGTCGGGAAGGCGAAGAAGGACGACGAAGAGCAGAGAAAGAAGGAGGGGGAAGTGGATTAGGAGACCGATCGGAAAGCGACAAACGAGGCCGCGTTGGGAAGAAGTGCAAGGGGCGCTGTCAGCCCGTACAGCAGGCAGGTCGGGAAGGCGAAGGAGGACGGCGAAGAGCAGAGAAGGACGGAGGGGGAAGTGGATTAGGAGACCGATCGGAAAGCGACAAACGAGGCCGGGGAAGGAGGACGGCGAAGAGCAGAGAAGGAGGAGGGGGAAGTGGATTAGGAGACCGATCGGAAAGCGACAAACGAGGCCGCGTTGGGAAGAAGTGCAAGGGGCGCTGTCAGCCCGTACAGCAGGCAGGTCGGGAAGGCGAAGGAGGACGGCGAAGAGCAGAGAAGGACGGAGGGGGAAGTGGATTATGAGACCGATCGGAAATTGACTGTGCCAATATGTACACGTAATAAGGGTAGTGTGAGAATGGTGAATTGAGGACTGTATGTCGGGATATGCCTAACGCTCAGGTGGAGGCTTGGCTGAAGAGGGATCGCCTAAAGGTCGGGAGTAGTAAAGGAAAAGTGGAAGAGAGGAGTGAAAGTGAAGAAGCAATGAGAGGAGAAGGGTGGCGACCGCAGAGGCAGCTGCGGCGAAGGTTGTGGCGGTGGCGACGGCAGTGCTTCAAGCTGCACGGAATGTGGTGGAGAGGCTCGTTAAGATAAGCGAATTAAGAAATGAGACGTCGGCAGTACATTAGAGCTGCCGGGAGATGGTTTCAGTTCCCCACAAAGAAAGGCCGTAACTTTTTTATATTGCCGGCATTGATTTGAACGCTTATCAGCACGTAATTTCTGTTGCCGCCGTCATGTTCTTTCACGAAGGGAGCGGAAGAAAAAAATGTCGTTCACAAATGAGATGCCCCGATTAATGCCAGCGATTATTTACGAATTTAATAAATATAGTCGAAGTTAAGTGATTTACACAAAGATCCCTCTTTTAATTCGATTTTACATTTAGAATTAATGAAGACATAAAACGTTACATAAATTTCAGAGACGATAATCAGTTCACGCATTACTGCGTCTTAAAGTAAGAAGATAAGTGTGGAAATAAAATAAAAATACAACAATTTATTGTTTTCATTATTGCAAATTATGTACTAAGAAAGGACTAATAATAATACATTTGTACGTTAATAGCTTTTAAGACAGCCTTCCGGGCTATAATTTTGATGTCGATTTCCTGAACACATTTTTCTCCAGTACTAGGAACGGGAAAAACTAAATCAGCAGTAATTATCTTTTTGAGTAAAATAAAAGTCGTAGGCTGCTTTTGATGAATTCTGTCGCGGCGTCCAAAATATCACTGGGTCCTCCGCTGTGATGATGCTGCAAAGAATCGACCACTGCCGACTGCGGCCAGTTGGTTAATTTTAGTCCGATAGCGATTTATGAGCAGCGTCAACACAGCTGCCGGCGAAGCACAAGCGAGCGCTGTTCGCCAGTGACCCTGAGGGCGCGTCGCCGCGAGGCGTTGGGCGCTATGGTGGGGGCGGGCCGGAGGCGGGCGGGGCGGGACGGGGCAGGGACGGGCGGAGACGTGGCCGGGCCGGGGTGGGGCGGGCGGGCGGAGATAGGGCAGGGACGGGCGGAGGCGGCCGGGTCGGTCGGGGCGGGTCGGGGCGGGTCGGGGCGGGCGGGGCGGGCTGGTGCGGGGCGGGAGGGACGGGCGGACGCAAGGCGGCGGGGCGGCGGTGGGGCGGCGGCGGGCGGCGGCGGGCAGCGGAGCGCGGCGGCGGGGCAGCGGGGGGGGCGGCGGCGGGGCGGCGGCGGGGCGGGGGCCTGGAGGGGGCGGGGCTGGGGCCCTGTGGTGAGGCGGGGGCGAAGGCAGCGGCGACCCAAAGCCGCCAGCGATAGCCGTCGCTGCAGATCACTGCCAGACGGAGACTTCGAATGGGAGTCACTCGACGAGCACACGTGTCGGCCATTGTGGCTGTTCTTACGTTCGAAAAGTTCAGAGTTGCAAATGCGTCATTGAACGATATCTTCTACAAAAGAAAAAAAACACCTAGTAGTGCTTTTTTAAGTGTTAATTCAATTAATTTAGTCACGAATCGTAGTTTGATTTGAAGACAATTAACACATTGAATCAATATATTTTTTCACTATGCTTTTCATTATACTATGGTCAAACACACCTGACCAATTTAATGCCTCTTTCAATCTTCTTTGTATTATATTTGAAACACAACTGAATACCGTACCATCACATCTATAACAGATACTAATAACGGAAATCTAATTAATGTAGAAATGTATGCAAACAAATATTCACGCGTGCTCTTCGCATATTCCCAAAGAAGTTTTAAAACCTTTGCCCCTGCAGAAAGGATCAAAACTGCACAACAGAACGATACTGCTGGGGACTTCAAAAATTGCTCCTTTTAAAAAAAGAACACAAGTTTGCCCATTCTACCCATTTTTATGGGGTATGATAAATCCTATTATCCATATGGCAATTTTGTGACACAAACTTTATAATTTACGTAATATGTCAAGTTCGGGCTTCTTGACGCCGCATGTACGCAATGTATATCGTGCTTCATGACGCCGCATTTATGAACGTTACCCGTTCAGGGCGGGGTTTAACAAGGCAAGGCAAGGGTGATCTACTCTACGCGTTTCACAGCGGGGAAGAGGATGGCCTAGAGTAGAGAGGTGCCATTTAGGCAATGGAAGCAAGACAAAGTTCTATCATGACCTTCCGAAACAAGACTAAAGAACATTTCTGAGAAAGGCGCAAGGAGAAACATTGGAAAGAACGGGAAGGCGAAGCACAAAAATGAAACATGTTTGCAACTGGAAGTTGAAAAAATCAAAATCAAAAAGAACAGTGCACGATGAGAAGACGAAGAACCAGAAATACTGTTTGGAGAAATAGCGCAAAACAAGTGTCGTAAGAGTGGTTTAGGTCAACCAGGTCAAATAAATGAACCGAACTCCTGGGAGAACCTCGTAGTGTGTGTGTAAAGAGTGGGGAAGGAAAGGAGCGAGCGATAGAGTGGGTCATGGGGTTGACCAGAGCGCGTCTTCTCACACGCGAGGGGGGTCAGCTGACTAGTGTCGGAGTGGGCAGATGAACACTCAGCCGGATAGTAAGGGCGAGCGTTATCAGCACGGCGACCTGTTTGTGCAGGCCTCAGCGAGGGCGCATCAGCAGAACAGACGCCTCGCTCGCCGCTGCCGCCGAGCCGTGGAGTGTTTGGTCAGCTCTCAACGGCGGCAGCCTGTGAGCAACGCGAACGCAACCCGCAAAACGGCGGAGCGCAGCGGGCCGACCCTCTCGCAGGCGATCCTTTCACACTGGGCGAAGTGACGGTGTTATTTAACGCACGAAGACGATGTAAACAACAATTACAAGAGAAACGATTATCTTTACTTCTTTGGTTTATAAGTTATAAATTATATACATTTACATGCTCTTGCCTCTAAAAAATTTTTAAAAATGCAGACAATCACGTTAAAAAAACTAAAAGTTTTTAGAAGCATTTTATTTAAAAATACAAAGATATGAATACATGCGTGAAATTTCAAGATTGATCAATCATTTACAAATTTCCTTCATCAATAATTTATTGCAAGAATTTAACTCCTGTCGCTTTGAAAAGAACACGTTTCAATCCAATAGTAAATTGTACGTCTACTGACCTCAATTTAATCTATCCTTTACAACGTATAAAACCGTTAAGTGTTCGTTAAGATGTATATCACCTCCAAAAAGTTTCCGAAATAGCGGCTGTAACTACAAAGTACTGTGAATGAACGACAGAACGGATGGTGAAGGCCGTGATGCGAGGAAGGCCAGGACGGAGGCGAGGCGGTTGAAACGAGGGAACTTGGGCGGAAGTGGCACTTAGCGCCGTTTATCCCAGAAGTAACGAAGTGCGCGATGTTCCAAGGGGGGCTGGAGCAAAGAAGTGGCGGAAACGTTGTTCATGTGATGTTCAGGAGCATTGATGGTGGTAACGGCGGAGGTGGTGGCAATGGTAGACACTGCAACGAAGAGCAGGAAAGGAAAAGAGATGCAGATGCAGTATGGCAGCAGTGGTGCATGAGAAGCAGAGATGCGTGGCATACATGATTATATATTCATGTATACCACGCATATATATATATATATATATATATATATATATATATATATATATATATATATATATATGTGTGTGTGTGTGTGTGTGTGTGTGTTTGTATGAAAGAGAGAGGGAGGGAGAGGGAGAGAGAGAGAGTCGGGGAACTCAAGAATGAGTTGAAAAAAGACCTAACTGTGTTTGCGATTTGATATGAAGAAAGATCGGAAAGAAAGTACTAGTTTTGTGTATAAATACGACCACTACCATAAACTCTTATTATGTCAAGTTGAAGGATTATTAGTGACGAATTGGAGATAGAGTTTTTTCTTCATTAAATTTGTTCTTCGAAATTAGATTTTTAAATAATGTAATGCATTCTTTTGTATTTGTGAATGGTCGCATAATTTTTAGTGGTAGCTACAATTAATGCCAGCAAATATGTGCCGTTGTAGCATTACTAGATTAATAATGCAATAAATATTACCGTTAAGAAATGTCAATTTATGATCCAACATACAAGAAAAATAAAATATCAAATGAGGTTGATGCTCTTTGATTATTGTTACATACTACATATATGGACATTGATACAAACCGTTTAAGATTTAAACAGTTCGCAAACAACTCTCGCCGTAGACACTAGAACCAAACGAACGTATTCTAAAGGGGACAGATAAGTATTTGGAATTTAACTAATATGGCCATTTAAACTCACAATGCATTTGGCACCCAGTAAGATTTCACATGCGTGTTACTTACGTTATTTCTGTAAGCAATCCATGAAACAGTACGCCATTCCAAATGAAACTCACCTGAAACAGAGAAAATATTATTAGACATATGAAGCATGTGTCAACGTAAGGACATAAATCAACACCAAGTTTTTAATTTCAAGCTCTGATACTTAGAATTAATTTCCCCTCAGTCACAGTTGAAGGAATATACTTCCAGAAACGCAATCTCAGTTTACGTCAGTTTGCAACACAAGGACGACAAATAGGATTGCAAAGCTATTCCCAGGTGCCTTAAGCGCCGTCGCGAGGGAGCCACGGTCATAAAGTTCCGCGGATACACGATTTCCCTTGAGCGCGCAATCGACTTCAGTTGAGGCGGAGCAGGGCGACAGCTCGGCGCGGGGACTCAGCAAGAGGGACGCGAGGACGCAGAGGATTGCGAGAGGGGAAACGGAGGCGAAGCAGGAAAGAGGGATTGTATCCACTCTTCCCTGCTTCGCCTCCATTTCCCATCTCGCAGTCCTTGGATTTAATGGATGGATGATTATATCATTAAAGAGTTCCGCGGCTCGCAACCATGATATATAGCAAAATGCAAATATTTCAAAACAAATATTTAAGATTAATAACAAGAGCTCCATGGTTTATTAGCAATAAACAACTACATCACGATCTAAACATAAATGAAATAGCTCACCAAATAGCATCCTATCAAACAACTTTTACACCAATCTACCCTTCATAAAGGCATCAACTCACTACAGACTCGGAAAAGATCCCAGATACAAAACCAGAATAAAGAACAGATTCCCGCTCCATTCTTTCCTCCAGATATGTTCAAATATCGATTAGTTCTGTTGAGGTGCTATTTGTTTCCTCTCCCTATTAATTTTGCTAAGTACAATTTTAAACTATATTAAGTTGATTAGATTAAGTCACCAAACAATTGCAAAGTTTCACTTGTAAACTGAACATTGTAATTTAAACTGAACAATAAATACATTTTAAAAAACAATATATATATATATATATATATATATATATATGGGGAAAACGAATGGAACACGTCAGGAATTTCGGGGTTGGGGTGCATATTCTATAGTTAAAAGCATGAGATCGTGCGTTTGCCAAGTCAATCTTTAAGCCGGAGACTGGTATTGAAACGGATCATGGACCGCGCGATCTTTTCTTCCCCTTCCTGGTCCTACCCTTGGCCCTTACTTAGAAACACTTCCACTTCCACCTGTTACACTACCACACATATCGGGAGTTTAATGCTTCTTCCGGTGGGAGAGGTAACACGCTGGTGAGAGATACCTGATTGGTAAAATCCCACCGCCCCCTTCCGAGTAAAATACATGCATATTTTCTGAACTTCAAACGTACTGTCATATGAAAACCGTACATCCCGTTCACAAGAACGGCATAATAAGCCTGTCATCTTCATTTCCCAAATGTTACAATTTAACTCTTTCATCGGAATGCCTAACTAAGAACAAATTGCAAGAGTGGAAGATGGATTTTACATCTGCTTTTTGGGATGCAAGCCTAGAGATCATTCCGGCGTACATATAGAACGTCGGTGAGAAAATTCCGCGAGCCGGGACGAGGCTAGCGTCCACCCGGCCAACTACGCGCAGCATGTGCGGTCGCACGTATCCCGCGTGGGCCCAGACCGTGCCACGCCCCCTCCCAGCAACGCCAGCGAGTGCGTGGGCGCGGGATATTGCATTCCTGAGCGACGTCGCGAGCGTGATGGGGGCGCGGCGCCATATCATGGAATCCGCCCGTCCACTCCATTGGGAGAAGGCTGCAAAAAGGAATGAATGGAAAGAGTGCACAAAGGTGCCTTCATTTGAGTAGGAAGTAGGTCGTCGGGACTTCTGGACGAAATCCGGGTTGGATTTCGACGGTCGTATCATTTCAGAATAAAATGACGTCCGTTTTATACGCAGAAGCTTTGTCTTTGTGCAAGTTACCAAACTATCTTTTGATGTGACACCACACATGATGTTCACGTAACCATCACGATAAACGAAAAGCGCACTTTTATAATAACTTTTATTTTTCAACTATAATCTACGACTGTACATGTCACAACATCCAAATAGTTACAGATGACATCTGAGACGAGAAACACAGTGACATTAATATTATAAAGGTACTATGTACTCTCATTACTGTGCTCTACATATAACGTTCCAGATGTAAGGCAAACACTTCTGTTGTATCAGAGTAAGCATTAAAACGCGTCACTTGATTCTTGAACAAAGCATCCTCATCTCTTCGCCTAACGCCTGCCTGTCCAGTCGGCTTCCCGATCCCACGGTTCAGGGGGCCGTGCCTCTGCCTGCACTTTCCACTCGGCCCAGGGGTCAAGCGCAGCAAGCGGCAATTTCACGGCGCTCAAGGTTTGCCGCGCGACGGCCGCGGGTCTGGTCGGCGAGAGAGAAGCGGTGCCAGTCGGCCGAACGGCGCTACGTACGAGCAGCGCGAAAATACATACATGAACTAAATAAATAAGCAAATAATAACTAGAGCTGAAGGAAAAAAAAACAGTACAATTTTCAACAGGAGTAATTTTTTTTAATTGGTTATTTAAGGTCGCATCAACATCTTTGGTCATTAGCGACCACTATTGCTGTTAACGGTATGGTGACTATGAGGATGAAACGATATGGTGATGATACGGGGTGAAACGACGAACACAAATACAACCATGCCCGAGGCGGGACTCGAACCCGCGACCCTTCGGTCCGAGATCATTACGACACTACTGCCTTAGCGATCTCGGCCACCGGGCCGACAGGAATAATTTGCCTCTTATGGATTTAGAATAACAGAATAAATTCAATGATAATTCCGCAAAAGAAAAATTTCCTTTCTTCATATCAGTTCGTAATTCAGGACTTACTCAATAAGGGATGAAAATGTAAAGAAGTGGGCGCTGCATGTGCAGTTCCAACATTATTCCACATACACATTTGAGGAGTTAATATAGCTATGGATATTTTACGCTGATTTTTATTGATGCAAGTTCAGAAATGTATTTATTCCATTTGGTTATCTAAAAAAAGCTGCTATCAGTTTCGTAATAAGAGTTCTTAGAACACACATCTAATAATGGATGGCTTACAATTGACTAGTATATCGACATCAGTCCACCACATTTCGCAGGAATGAATAATAAAGTTTAATAGATTAATATAGTTCACTGTAACTTTTTAAATGTGAAATTCTTATCGTAACATCTAATTGAACATCTCGATTTGCGAATCTACTTGACCTAATGTTCTCATTTAATAATTCGCAAATCTCGAATTGTAATTCGTTACGTATTTTGTAAAAAAAAAATATTATTTAGCAGTGAGAAAGTTAAAATACTTGCTAAAACATTTCAGAAAATAAGCTTACGTATCACTTCGGCGCCACAGTTGAATGCCAGGCTTAGGAACGCCTGCAGCGTGCGCGCGATGCACGTTTCCCAGAGACACGTACGAGGGCTATTTGTACGTAAGGCCCGGACCTACCCGACCAGACCTACCAAAATAAAACCACGGGTGGTGATGACTGCAACCAACGACGTCACCAAATATTACTTTAAAATTTGACCCGCTAGTTACTCAATGAGGGAGAGGAGGACGGGACGTGGTGAAAGCGAGGAAGGGAAGGTGCGAGGCGGAATGCGCAGAAGGAACGAAAGAAGAGGGAGGGAAGGGCTGGGCGGACCTTGTTACGATTGTAAGAAATAAATATCCCGATAACACTGGATTTAGCTAGGACTAAACAAAATGTGCAGAACTAGATAACTGTTTATTTTTTGTATATTTCATGTTATTTCGGCAAATATAAGTGAATGTCATTGCAACATCCACTTGTTTTATAATCATTTGGTGCATTTAAGAAATATGAACATGCAAATAAAAGTATCCGAAGATTTTTATGACAATCATTTATTTCAGCAATTGCACAACTTTTCGTAAGTTAGTTATGGGTTAGTTATGTGATATCAACTGAGAGTGAGTTAATTTCGTAATGTTTCCTCGATTGTTCTACTGCAGAGTTAATTCAATGGGATAGTAGTTCCCTCACTAAGCACCTGATGATGTAACAATGTAACAAAACTAGTTACGAAACGTTGTGCAATTGCTAAAATAAATGATTGTCATAAAAAACTTTGGATATTTTTATTTGCAAACATATATTGACAATCAAGAAGAAATATTGATTTACTAAATATGAAAATGGTTCGAGATACATTTAAATGGGTATTTAAGGAATAAATTATTAACTTCCAATCTTTGAAGATAACAATTACTATTCGTTCTGTTCTCAAAATAAAGTTGTTTACAACCCGGATCGCGCGTTTGATGACCGCGTTTACAACCCGGACCACTTGCATTTCAACAAAATCGCAAAGTTGCGTTTCTGCGAATACAACTTGTTCGCTTTGATCATATTATTTCAAAATGTTCGCAAACGGAAGAAAAAGGCATGCAAAATTCCAATAACGCATTTCATTATGAAAAAAATGGAAAATTCCCCCACTTAAGATCCGTGTGCTTCGCGACGCGTGACTCGCTGACGAGTAGTCTGTGTCCCGGCTCCCACTCGCTGATGTTATACGCCGGTTGCTCTCTCTCCGCGCGGTGCAGCGTGACGAAGCCATCGCGAGGGGACATCGCCTAGCGGAACAATGGGACCACGATGGAAAGTATCAATTCGCAGAGCAATCAAGCCCCGCCCCGGGTCACCTGGAGGACGGGCGGACGAGCGGGGGGGAGGGACGGGGCAACGGAACGACGAGCGAAGGGAGGGTGAGGCGGGAGGAGAGGGGGAAGGGGAGGAGAGACGGCAGTTGGAGAGGGAGGGAGCGGGTAACGATAGTGTTGGGGCTCAAGGGCGGATGAGTGGGTGGGTGAAGAGCCGGGTGAAATCCGCCACAGCTTTCTCTGCAGCGTCGCCAATGATGCTGCCGTTTGTCACGCACATCACGCTGCGATGAAGCATAAGACAATCTTCCGCCCGTAAATAACTGTATGCATGCATGTATGTTCTTTGGCACAACAGCTCTTTACGAGCCAAGGCCTACCAGCGGCGTCCCGGCCTTACGGCTATGGATTAAGGGGTACGTATGGTTAGCACACAGCGATCCCTACGCCGTATCTCTGGTCGTCTCAACCTGAGAAGTGGGTTTTCTCATCATTACACAGCAATATATACTGGGACATGCAAGGAAAGCGCACAGTTAATTTCTGTCCCGACCGAGAATTGAACCCGGGGTTGCGCCGTTGAAAACCAGCACGATAATCAAAGAGTCACCGAGGGTTGCGTCCGTAATTAACTAAAAAGCTAAAATGATTACTTGAAAAAACAAACAAAAGAAACAACAACAACAACAACGAATATATAACTTTTGCAACTAGGTCGCGACTAAATACCGTTGATACAGGTATTGCATGCAAAGTGTAGATGAACAGAACTAATCTGCATTTGAAAAATATGAATACAATGTCTTGTGGTTATAAACTGAACGTGAAATTTTAGATTTAAATAATATTTTCAGATAGATAACATTGCCAATAACAAGTGAGTATGGAAAAGTAGCACTGCAATGAATACTAAATAATGTGACAATAAATCCGAAGATAGTATGACGTTTTACAGATACAATGCCGCATGTTCCTTCATTGCAATAAATAAATGTTGTTTTATCTCTCCTTGAATACTGCATTGAACAGCATCACGCAATCTTCTGATCGTATATTAGAACACTATCATCAAATATGTCCCAAATATTTTGAACTTCCTCATAAGCGTCCGATATCTTGAGTCGAATTTACTCATGTAGAGTTAGTTTGTCGATCAGTGAACAAGTAGAACATTCTAATTCATTACCCGTATTCTGGAGTACAGCTCGTCCCAAATGATGACTCCTCCAAGACAAGACCACATGAAAGTTCACGTGAGTATTTCGTTAAGCAACCGGGGTTTACCGTCAAGAGCCTCTGAACTCGCTGTGTCGTGATTCACGCATGTCATCCGACCAGCGCGAACGGCCGGCGCAAACAAATAAAAAATGCCACTGTGATAATTTACGACAAACGTGCGTATGCTCCTTCCAAAAAAGTCGCTTTGCGAAAGCAGCCCCACCTGTTCGTCTGCGCGTTGTCTCGTAAATCAAGCAGGGGATGGAATTACTCCCCGTGAAATGCGACCGGTAGCCTACTCCCGATTTCAAGGAGGTCTCAACGAAAAAGAGGACGAAGAACAGTAAATTATATAAAATAATTTTCCTTCCGTTTTGGGTCGGTTTCTCAACGAATGCTTTTAAACAACCACTTGAACAATTAATCGTATACTAGTTTATAATATTTAAGAGTCTTCTTTTCCATAGCATTTCACAAAAGTGCACGTGTCTTCCATTACACAACATAGTGACTAATTTCAATTATTGTTGCGTTTGCAAGATATTTTTCTTTTTCACGAATTCTATTCTACGAATGTTGCAAAAGTATACGTCAAAAATTGTTCCTCTTAAGTCACTTTCCAAACAATTTCGCGCCTATTCCATATGAGATTTTAGATGTGTATAATATTTAGCAACGCGTAATGTAAATTATGTTACATTGTCAATCTGAAAAGCTGAAAATGACTAATTAGTGTTCCTGTCAGAGAGACATAGTAAAAGGAAAAGATTCATCATTTTCTCTCATCGCGTTTAACACACAATGTTGAGAATCTGACTACATTGCTCAAAATCATTCTTGAGCGATAATTTAAAATAAAAATTGTTATATAAAAAATAATGGAATATTCTATTTATAATGCGAGATAAAATGTTAACAAAACCTGTTTTTTATTACCAGACATCAAAGGTTTACAATCCTTAATCAGAGCAGCATCTAAAAAGTCTGTTTTCCATTGCATACGATCCACAAATTTTAATGCAGGTCACAAGGGAGTAATATTAAATGCGAATAAATGAAAAAAAAATGAAATTCTCTACTTTTAATTAAAGCACATCCATACACTATAAACAATATATAATAAAAGGAAAACACCTATTGAATTATTGGAGACCCAAAGTAGTTATTCTTTTTCATAGGTCAATACAGAATCGTACCATAGGCTGTTGGTGCACACGAAAAGTAACACAATTAAAGATTTTATACATACATCATTGTCGAATGCGGTTATATCCATGTCAATATCTTCAAAATAATATTTTACGTGTGCCAATATCAGATATATACATAAAAAGTGAAGGGCAAAATTTCGTTTAACTAAAACATTTATTCAGAAGTTCAAGTGCTATTGAAAAAATTTAAGGGTAATTTACTTCAGTAATTTACTTCGTAAGTTAAAAATGTTCTATGATTAACAAATCCACTTACGAAACCAAACGTAAGTTATTACAATTTTTGTTTAAATTTTTACATTATTTCATGAAATAACCTACGTGATTGATGCGTGAAGATTTCTACTTAAATACAGCTAATCGGAATCGTGTTGGAGTCAAGATTTTTACAAGAAATTTGAAAGAATGCTCAAGAAAGTTTCTTTAAATTAAATATTTCTGAAATTATTGTGAAAATCTATGCAATGTTCTGAACATGCAATTTACCCGAATAATTTCAAAAGCAATACCGCCGTTCCCTTCTACTCCACGTAGCAATGCACATGTAACCAGATGCAGTCATAAATCCCGAGTGCTGGTCGACTCGTGACAGACCGAACCCCAACAAACTGCGAGTTGGTGGCACTTTCAGCGGTAGCGGCGGCGACCGCGGTGCGAGCAAAAAGGCTGAGTTGACAGAGTCGGGTGGAAGAGTAACAGGCGCGCTGCGACACGAGTGGGTTGATATCCTGCGGAGGGGGGGGGGCGGTGGAAGACACGGCAATGGCCGAAAAAGAGAAATTAGCAGTAAGTGAGCAGATTAACAACGTACGAGAAATAGAAAAGAAAATTACGAAATAGGGAGGCTATGAAAGACATAACGGAGAGTGAAACGACTTAGATACCAAATTCATGTCCTTTTTCATTCAGAAACCGGAAATGAGAGAAATTCTTATACCACTCGGTATGAAGGCATGGCAATGTGTAGAGGTAGAAATGAGTGTACTGATGAGTTGAAGTTGCTGAAAGAAGAAATCGTCGACAGTGTCATGCGACATTGTTGTGCTCCTCCGGTGCACTGAAAAACCAGATGAAGGTGCTAACCATGCACATGTGTATGATATGTCTGGAGTCAAATTATTTGCGTAGAGTACGAATACGTTACAAATAAACCAAAGTTCTTGTTGAATCGTATTACGACATATATTATTCATTAATACTGAACAACATGTATCCGTAGGTATGAGGTCACACATGAGTGCAGAAACGTACGTAAACTATAGCGTAGTGAACTCGTGGAGACATAGTCAACGAACACGGCATATTGTGTCTGGTTAAGATGGTCCAGGAGGGATTCGGAATGAAGAGCAGGATCGAATGGGCTTCGCACTCTGGATGCACAAAGAATCAGAGGAAGGTTGGAGATGAAAGGCAAGAAGGAGCAGAGATGATTATGCCAGACGTGAGGGTGGGAAAAACGCCGTATATGAATGTGTGTGGGAGGGAGATGGGAGGAACCAAAACGGCCACGCAAGTGGGAGCAATGTGTGCGCGGTAGACCAGAATGAAGTCTTCCAAACCCCGCCAGCACACGGTCGTATGTCGAAGTGTATGTGTGTGCACCAGGGCCGGTAAATCTCTGCGGCAGGTGGGGCCGACACGACACCACGTAGATGTATGTGGGCGTGGTGCCTAGTAGCTGTCGTGAAATGCACGATGACGGCAGCCAGCAGCAGTGCGAGGCGACGGCGATGTGGAAGGGGTGGCTGCCATGGACGAGGGGCCTTGGGCGGGGGGGGGTGGAAGTGGAGGTGGTGGTGGTTGTGGTGGTGGTGGTGGTGGTGGTGGTTGGTGGTTGTGGTGGCGGTGGTGGTGGTGTTGGTGTTGGTGGTTGTGGTGGCGGCGGTGGTGGTGGTGGTGGTTGGTGGTTGTGGTGGCGGCGGCGGTGGCGGTAGAGGCGAGGGCGGTGGCGGCGGCGGCGGCGGTGGTGGTGGTGGTGGTGGTGGTGGTGGTGGTGGTGGTGGTGGTGGTGGTGGTGGTGGTGGTGGTGGTGGTGGTGGTGGGCGGTGGCGGTGGCGCCGGTGGGGGGTGGGGTGGTGGTGGTGGTGGTGGTGGTGGTGGTAGTGGCGGCGGCGGCAGCTGTGTGCGCGACTCGGCGACAGCCGCGCGATGCGGCGCCTGCGGGAACGGGGCCGCGACGGCGCCGCGCCGTCTGCCACAAGCGACGGCTGACATTTCCGTCGCCGCCACCAGGTTCGTGGCGGTCGCCCAGCCGTGCCAGACGCTGCGCTTGTCGGCTGACGCGCTCGCCGCACACACGTGGCCAGGGGAGAAGAGCGGTTCTCTTGCCAACAGTCGCAGTATTTCAACTCGCATCTATGGTACACGTTGAAAAGCAAGCCGCAGAGATAATGCGCTTGCATCATTCGCACTTTTACGCCAACTCTTGAATGACAACTTCAGAAATTGTAATTCTTCATGCCCTCTTTGAAATTAACAAACGTTTTATTCTCTCTCCTCATGCTTAATTATTGTTTCTGCTTCAGAACTCATCATTATCCCTTGTTATACGCGCGAACATTTCATTTTTGGGCATAAATAAAATGATGTATGATTGATTTGGCATATTAGTTCGTATTACAATCATTTTATTCAATAAAGTTTGAAATGTTGTATGAATCTTCATAGGAAAAATTATGATTATTTCCTGAATTCACAATTTAAATGTTAGATGTGGATTAATTATAAAATATTCTTCCGGTTTTAACCAAACTAAAAAAATATTTTTTTTTGTAAATATCGTGCACAAGATGATAAATTCTATGACGTAAGAAGTATTTTTATTTCAGAACCAGGCTTTTAAGTCTGTGGTTTAGGTAGTGTACGTTTTAAAATTTACTAATTTTGTTTGTTGAAGAGATTTTCTCGAGTCATACTTTAAGTATTAGTATACTGAAAGTAAAATTATATTATCTACCCGTTAGAAATAGCAAGAGAAAGTATGTGTATGACTGGAATTACTAGTAAAAATATTAAAAGAATATTCATTTTTTGAAAACGCAGATTCTGACTTCTTAAGTACATTGCAAATTAATTACAAACTTGCCTGCGTGAGGGGGAATTAGTGCTCTTCAGAAACTGGCGGTAAATGTGGTGGCGAGTAACTACGAAAAAGTTCATTCCCGTGACGCCACTGTTCTTTTGTCCTCCTACCAAACACTTGACGGTGACTCTTTCCTTTGCGAGCTTCTAGTACGATTTCTTTCATTTTTGTTAAGAGTTTCAGAACGCTTGTAATGCAGCAGGATCCAAATTCGAATGACATTGTGTGAAGAATATTATAATATTTAGAACTGGGATAAGTAAACTGCCAACAAATTATGTTATACTAACACCAAACCCAAGTAATAAGGACATTAAGTTGCGAAAATGATCTACGATCACAAACATTATGTCAGCGCAAATAGTATGAATTATCAACCCTAAAAATGTTACAAAATTAATATCAAAAGGTACGTTGCTTTTTTACCCAACCTTATTCACATTGCAATCATGCAATGCGTTTCCCAAAATATATTTTAATGAGTGCATATCACAGTCCCATTCAACCTTCCATTTCAGCAATATTCTTTAGCCAAAACAAAACAATATACTACAAACAGCTTCATACATCCCGAACACCAACTTTATACATCCCAAATACATCAGCTCCAAACATCCCGAATACCGTGTCATTCGAGCAGCGCGTATTTGTATAATAAACACAGGCCGTCTTTACCCGTGACACTAGGACGCGCGGCAGACAAAACAGGCCATCTGCGAGCGAACGAGGTCGAGCGCCTGGACATCAAAGACGAAGCGCAGAAGCCGTCGGCGGCGCTCGGCTTCAATCACCGATTGGCCCGCGAAGCGCCCGCCCTTTCATCTCAGCCGTGGGCGCCCCAGACGCACCGGCTTTTTTTCACCCTCGCGAACGCGGTCACGTCAGGCCAGCCACGCTCCAACACCCAACCCGATAACGAACGTCTTAATAACGAAGAACGCAGTACTAAGGGGGGCGATGAATACTTCGAACGCGAGAAAAAGTGTACTTTGCGCTGTACCATATTCGCTTTTAGATGTTCAAGTACATGCTGTGAGATGTGTTTAACAGAATATCTCATTTGTACAATACGCAGAAGAAGAACGCAGTATTAAAGGGGGAGATGAATACTTCGAACGCCAGAAAAAGTGTACTTTGCACTGTACCATATTCGCTTTTAGATGTTCTAGTACATGCACTGAGATGTGCTTAACAGAATATCTCTCATTTGTACAATACGCAGAACAAGAACGCAGTATTAAAGGGGGAGATGAATACTTCGAACGCCAGAAAAAGTGTACTTTGCACTGTACCATATTCGCTTTTTGATGTTCAAGTACATGCAGTGAGATGTGTTTAACAGAATATCTCGTTTGTACAATACAGAAAATATGGGCCAAAGAGCAGCAACTGATTGAACTAAACACGAATCGTCATCATTTTTATTTTAAAAACACTTTTATCTGACAAACTATCTTCGGGGTGAAGAACGTGCTGTAGTAATGTGTATCAGGAGTAAAGGAGCACATTTAATACTTTTCACACAAAAAATATGATTATTTTCACTTTCTGTTGAAGTAAGCGAAAATTTAATAATTTTGAAGTAAAAATGCCTTAGTTTTTTAATATGAAATTAATTTAAAAACTTTTTTTGAAGAAATAGCTTTATGTTTTACTTAAGCAAGGCGAAGGAAAATAATAAGATAAAAATTACCATGAACCTTTCGTCCTCCAGACTTGTCCATTTTTTCTCTACACAACCTGAGTCTATTACCTCACACCCTTTCGACACAGCGGCTATTATGAGCGACGTTAACCAGATTTATTTACGGCGCACTTTCGATTATGTATTCGACCTGTGAAAGCCCGCAGCCCACCGCCGCGTCGGCAGGCTCCGAGCCGGAGAAGGTTTATTTCGTGGCGTCCCCGCGCGGCGGAGCGGAGCGCTGCGGGGCGCCCGCCGTTAAAAGCGTCCTCAGCGTCGCGACGACGAGCCTGCAGCCGTCGTCGCCACCCCCGCCGCGCCTCCCCTGCCCCAAGCGTCGCCACCTCCCACGCCGCCGCCGCCCTCTCCAATGCCGCCACTGTTACGCTTCCGCAGCGTCAGCCCACCGTCACTATCGCCGACGTTGACATCAGCATCACAACTACCACCGCCACTACCTCCCCTCTGTCACCACCTCTACAAACATCGCCACACCTCGTATCTCGGTCCGACAGCACCTCTCCAACCACCGCACCGGGAGCAGTAGCTCAGTGCATCAACTGATGTCACTGCAGCGCCTCTGACCGGGAGGTCCTAGGTTCGAGTCCTGTCGGCGGCAGGATTTTCGACGCTAGCTTTTCAGCTAGGTCGAATTCAGTCGCTGTCTGGAGGAGAATTCTAGTGGCCGGCTGCTCTCATCGGTAGTTTTCCGTGGTTTCTCCGATCAACACCAGGCGAATGCCGAAGCAGTTCCCTACGAAACGGGCCACGGACCGCGCGCGATCTGTCCTTCCTCTTCCTTGTCCTATCCTCTCCCATTACACACACACTTACACTAAAATACACTACACTACCACATACTCCGGGAGATCGGCCGGAAGCGTAGAGCTTGTTCCGGCTGGGGTGGTGCCCCGCTGGTAGGAGAGTCCTGGTTAGGGGGAAACCCAACTAGCCGACGGTAGGCCGGCGCCGAATCTTGCCATCCTGCAGGGGAAGATCACCGCCATCTCCCGAGAAAAAGATGCACTACACTAAAGGGACTAATGACCAAAGCAGTTGCGCCCAGAAACACGAAAAAATCAATCATTCAATCAATCAATGCGACCATCGCCAACATCGTCACCGACGCCAGCGCCACCAACGCAAACGCCTCGCCTGCCAGCAACTCTTCAAGCAGCAAAGTCGCACCAGCCGATAGAGACTTTGTGCATGCCTTAGCGGACCGCACTGACGATCATCTGCGCATGCGCAGATGACGCTTTGACGTTCGAGGGTGCACAGACTCTCTAACGCCGCGTCCGTCAGCATCTCTGCAACTATCGCCAACGTCGCCGCGCCACCGTTAATGTCGCTCCGGCTGGCACTTGCGCATCCAATCACCATTCCCGTCGCCGTTGCCGCCACGGACACCGTTTTCTCCTCCACACAGCACTTCCACTACGATCACTATACCCACCACCCTTATCAGCCCATTCACCAGCACCTCCATCGCCGTCACCCTCTCCACACCCATCGTCAGCGCTCAAAACACCCTTTTCCCAACTCAGCATTTTAGGCAAGGTGATGAAACTAATGCCTTCTTAGGTAGTGAGAGACTACAGACGCTTTAGAGAATGTTTCTTACCGAAATCTTCAAGACTGAATACAAACATTGATTTGCTTCACAGACTAGAACGTCGCCAAAAACAAAATTACAGGAAATTTAATATGAAGTGAAAGAGTTATTATGCTTCGATGATTTTCAAGAAGCGCCAACATTAACATAGAACACAAATATTTTTACCTTATATTGTGTAAGTAGTTACTGATTCATATTTTTCGTGTACAAACATTTGTGAGTGAATTTTTTAACTATTTATCTTCCTAAACAAACTTTTTCATTGTTTTCTATGAATCAACCAGAATCGAACCTACGACCCTCTACATACGGGCTTCACCGTTGTCAGAGATGATCCAGTATCTTTAGATAAGCAAGTGTGCATAGTTTCGTCAAAATTAAATTGAATTTGCCTTATTTTACGTGGCGAGACTCAGGCCATGAGGCCTGCTCTTCCGTCTGACCACGGAAATTTCGTTACACTCCTTTCACCAATCATGGGAGAAAGAAGGTATTACTTGGGCGACGAAACAGGCGATTTGAATTTAGCTCAGAGGCGTCATTTAGGCTTGAGGATCTTTTACATGCAGTAAATGTACTAACATGGGACAGCCGGCTTTATTTCCCCTCCGAAGGAAGGCGTACGAAGGATTTTTTCGCCCTTAAAAATCCACGGCTTCGATCGGGTTTGAACCCGCAAACTTGGGTATAGCAGTCCGACACGCTAACTGCTACACCATCGCCGCCGCGAAGTGAGTACGAGAAAATAATTTTGAGCGGCTAGCATCCCGACGTCACACACTGTGCGCAGCCGCGAGAGTCGCAACGCTTCGCGCAATGGAGCCGTACGGCGTCCCTGGAGACGCCGCTGCGCCGTCGCCGGCAGCGCTGTTGGCGGCGCCGGTGGATAACATCCCCCAGGCATCGCTCGTGGACCTCCGGAGCAGACGCCCGTACCGAACTCCGCGACGCTCACTGAATCTTTATTTGAGACGACTTTTTTTTTCCTTTCACGTCGTTACAGAACGCGCACGGTATACATTGTAGAACATTGATTGTATTTATCAAGAATGGATTGATTGATTTTTTCGCGTTTCCGGGCGCGTCAACTGCTCTGGTCATTATTCCCGTTAGTGTAGTGCATTTTTTCTCGGGAGATGGCGGTAATCTTCATCCGCTGGATGGCGAGATCCGGCGCCGACCTACCGTCGGCTAGCGGGGTTTCCCCCTAACCAGGACTCTCCCACCAACGGGGCACCGCCCCAGTCGGGACAAGCTCTAAGCTCCAGACCGGTCTCCCGTAATATGTGGTAGTGTAGTGCATGTTAGTGTATGTGTAAGGGGAGAGGATAGGACAAGGAATGGGAACGAAAGATCGCGCGCGGTCCGAGGCCCGTTTGGTAGGGTACTGCTCCGGCATTCGCCTGGTGTTGATCGGAGAAACCACGGAAAACTACCCAGCAAGAATGGAATGGGTGAGAACGATAGATAGTGAGTTGCCGTCCTGTACACTAGAAAATAAATTACTCCTAATGGCATGTTTAATAGATGCAAAAAATAACAAAAGTAAGCGTTCAAAGACGTGGTACAAAGGAGTTGCTATAGTTCATTCAAACACTCCAACTTACAAACTTGGATAAAGTCAATAAGCAAGAGAATCTTATTTACTCACACATGCTGTAATATCTTACTAATAAAAGCAGAAGAACACTATGTTATGTCAGTAAGTGTTGAGAGAGTGACATTGCCAAATAACTTATTATACGCGATTTCAAGAAAAAGCTTTCATCAATCATATTCTCATTTTTTTAAATTTCTTAATTAACAACCAAAAATAACAAATAAAGGTAGGAAATAACGAAGGTCCAACTTTTATTAATTTTACATTAAAACACCCTCTGTTAGATCTGTACATACAAATTTCTGTTGGTGCAAACACTTATATTAAGGACATGGGAAGTCCAGAAATATTTGCAAGGAAAAGTTGAAATATGTTTATATAAAAGGTTTATAACTTTAAAATTCAAATGCCTCAGAATATGTGATATTCATCTTATTCCTTCCACATTTTCGTATACTAAGGTTTCTCCGAGGAGTACACGAATATTGAAATAATATTGGCGACAGGAACAATTAATTAAAAATATGTATGTATGTGTATACGTCCGTAGCTCAAGAGAATAGGTAGATCGCTATTCGCTTCAATATTCAGTTCAATCCATAGTCAGAGAAAATTCCAGTGAAAGTAGTGAATAAGTAGTGAACTTATCTGGCATATATAAAACAGTAATGTGTTTCAGGACTTATTCGAACATCCACACACACACACACAAAAATTAATTTACTGACGTAAAATATATTCATGTTTCCAGGACAAAAAATAACAAGTTTCGCCTCCAGATCTGGTTAAAAGAGGCAGCCCCAACTTCCTAGTTGCCCAGACGAGAGCCCAATCCACTTTAACGCTTTGTTCCCACACGAAACACAGAAGCAACAGCTCGCATTTCTTGAAGAAGTACAGCAATTACAAAGAGAAGTCGAGGTAGTGAATTAGCGCGACTGGTGATGTCTCTTCTAACTTCATCCGTCTCCTTAAAAAGCCGCCAACGACTGAAATCTCGGGCTGCGGCGATGCCTCACACGGAAGTTCCGTCAAGTTTTCAAGGCAGACAAACAGTCAAAAGTTGTGCCGAAAGAATAACGACTGGCTTCATTAAAATTCCGGGAGTTGCTGGAGATGGAAGGCACCATAGGAGGGGGGGAGGCGTGGGCGTTGTGGATCTAGGTCAGCGTGGGGCGACATTGCTTGCCGTCCGTCTGTAGCGCCGCGCCGCGCCTCGTCGCGTCGCGGTGCTTTGCCAAACTGTCGCCAAGTCGGCGAGGGAAGTTTGGAAGCTGTGGACACGAGACGGTCAGATCAACAGCGTCACGTCAGCGGCGTTGAGAGGACATCGAAAACGAGAGCAGACTTCAAGCAGCGATTACGACATTACGACAAGCAATGATATACATCAAGACCGAGTATTGTTGCGGAAGATAGTGTAAAGAACTGATACATCGAGATCAAAAGTGTTTTTAGATTTTACATATTTTTTTATGAATATGGCAGAATACTTACTTATTTAATTAGAAAGCGAATTAATATTTGGGACGGTCTACTCTTTTCCATAATACGAAAAAATTTCGATGGACGAAATTTACGGATTAATTTTTAAGGCAAATAGAATTTTCTGAGAGCAGGTTGTTGAAAAGTGAAACGGCAAAGGGATATGGACTTATCGTAAATTACGACGTTCTGATGTCCATATTCCGAAATCTTTCGCATTGCATAATTATCATCTAGAGACACATCTGCACAGTTTATTAATATCGCAGGCATTATTAACAGAAGGGCTCGTTTGCTTCACTACCAGTGACTAGCAAAGGACTATAATGCGAGTACAATAATCTTAACAACCTCAGGGCAGAATAGCTTTTTCTTTTACAAAGCTTTTACTTATATGCTTATTTGAATGTTTGTATGCTTATTATGTAAAAAGACTTTGGTTCTACGCTTTTTACATATTGATAATAAAAATGCAGATGTAAACAGCATAGTAAATGCAAGCGACATTTAGGATGTATACAAGATTTCGAACGTTATTAACAATACATATAAAGCGAATTATCGGAATTCCGGAGTATGGTTTTGAGAATAACTAATAGTGCTTTTACTGCACAAGACAATCTTTGGGTTATCGGAATTTAATGATATGTAAATTGGATATCCAAAATAACTCATTGCGTCACAAAACTCTATATGCTCTACATTGTCATTGCTTTAAATTTTTATATTCCTTTTAATATTTCTAAATAAAATGGTATTAAAATATTAGAAAATGTGAAAGTGTTTTGCTTATTTCTATTGTCAGCATTTCTATTGCCATCAAGATTTGAGCAAAACGACCTACTATTTTTCGACAAGCGACTAGAACTTTTCATCTATTGTTGTCTAAGTTCTTTTGATTTGTAATTGTAGAAAATTTTCTATATCCTATTTTATATAGTTAAAATTATTATAGATTAAATTTATATAGATTAAATTTTTATAAAGATATAGATTAAATTCTAGTACCAGATGACGATCCTAAATGGTAGGGCTAAATATGTTATTCTCGTTTATTTCGTAAACCAAGCTTATGATAAACTAATAAGCTTGGTACGGCAATATTTCTCAAAGTCTGTGTCGAGTCGACTAAATGCGATTTGTAAAACCTCATTTCAGTTAACTTAAATCCTCTCTTATCTGATTTTCCAGACCCTTGCACATTTTTATTTCCAATTTTTACCTTGAAACGTCGACAATGATACTTGAATCCTTAGTAAAATTTATTAATGGAATCTTGCACTAAAAATGCGCAATTCCCAAAACAGATGACTCAAAGCATTTACATTACCCACTTCACTACAGATATCTTCATCGAAATATTTCAGACACAGAAGAAAGTGACCGTTCCTTCAGAAAACAAACGAAAACTTCCACGACGTGTCGTTCGGAAGTTGTGGCTGAACGCTTGGGTTTCTGTAACGACCGGCGGCGCTGTCAGTCAGTGAGAGAGGCCTGCCCCCGAAAGAAGTCCCACCATGTCCTTTATGACATCCGGGAGGGGCATAGGCAGTTATGGGCGGCGCCGACGGGAAAGCGACGGAAACGAGGAAAAAGAAAAGAACACGGCAGCAAAGCGCAGGCAGAAACAGCGCTGAGCTTCGAGAAGCTGACGTCAACTTAAAGGCGACAGGGTATTAAGGAAAAAATCTGCGTTTCAGAACAGTGAGGATCCTAGTAAAGTCATGGAAATTAGCACACGATTTACAGATATGGAGTGACAATACATTAAATCCACAAAAGAGACAATTCAAAGAATTTACTCATTGTTTCGTTGAAAACTTCAAATAACTCCTTTACAGAAGAGTGGCTATTATATTTGTTAAATAGATTTTCCTTAAGCATTTGTATTGCATCAAAGCGGGAAATATCTGAAGGGGCGAAAACACGACAAGACAGACTTCAAGGGAGGGCAGCAAAAATATTATAAATCTATTGCGTTTACACAACAGACTACTGTGACGTTTGTTGTAAATATGTTTTACTGCTTAATGAGCCATAATTTATAAAGCGTATAGATGTCCATATAAATGTGAATAATGGTCAGATGTAATATCTCACTGTTAGCTAAAAGAAGCTATCTCATTAGCTATCTGACTGTAGCAGAAAACTGATCAATCTGAGCAAACTGAGCAATCTGATCTGCGCCCTGAAGTCCTTGAATTGGATACAAATAAATTGAAGTGCCGAAGCTCCTGAAACGAATGTCAGCATTTCCGAGCAAGTTGGTCGCGGTCCCCGCAGCTCTCGCGAAGGCAACACAATGCAAGCAAGGCGGATGGGGGAGAAGGAGCTGGAGGCGGGGCGCGTCGGGGTGTCGCGGAAGGGTAGAGCAGACGCCGCCGGGGCGGTGGCAGGGAAAGTGCGCCGGGTTGGGTCAGGGTGAAGTAGTGGCGAGGGCAGAGAAAGGGCCATTGGGAAGGGCGGGCGAGGGCGGGACGAGGGGGGGCGGGCGGGGCGGGACGAGGGCGGGCGAGGGCGGGACGAGGGCGGTGCGAGGGCGGGACGAGGGCGGGACGAGGCGGTGACGAGGGCGGGCGAGGGCGGCGACGAGGACGGTGACGAGGGCGGTGACGAGGGCGGCGACGAGGGCGGCGACGAGGGCGGCGACGAGGGCGGCGACGAGGGCGGTGACGAGGGCGGTGACGAGGGCGGTGACGAGGGCGGTGACGGGGGCGGTGACGAGGGCGGTGACGAGGGCGGTGACGAGGGGGTGACGAGGGCGGTGACGAGGGCGGTGACGAGGGCGGTGACGAGGGCGGTGACGAGGGCGGTGACGAGGGCGGTGACGAGGGCGGTGACGAGGGCGGTGACGAGGGCGGTGACGAGGGCGGTGACGAGGGCGGTGACGAGGGCGGTCGACGTGGGCGGTGACGAGGGCGGTGACGAGGGCGGTGACGAGGGCGGTGACGAGGGCGGTGACGAGGGCGGTGACGAGGGCGGTGACGAGGGCGGGGGCGAGGGCGGGGACGAGGGCGGTGACGAGGGCGGTGACGAGGGCGGTGACGAGGGCGGTGACGAGGGCGGTGACGAGGGCGGTGACGAGGGCGGTGACGAGGGCGGTGACGAGGGCGGTGACGATGGCGGCGACGAAGGCGGCGACGAGAGTGGGGACGAGGGCGGGGACAAAGGCCGCGACGAGGGCTGCGGCGAGGGCGGCGGGAACGAGGGCGGCGGCGACGAGGGCAACGACGAGGGCGGCGACGAGGGCGGCGACGAGGGCGGTGACGAGGGCGGTGACGAGGGCGGTGACGAGGGCGCGACGAGGGCGCGACGAGGGCCGGACGAGGGCGCGGCGAGGGCGGCGGGGACGAGGGTGGCGGCGACGAGAGTGGAGAGGCGAGGGGGCGGATAGGAGTGGAGCCGAATGCGAGGGGTGGGCGCCAGCAAACAAGACGTGTCCCAGGTAGACGCCCCGCCCCGCCCGACCCCGCCCTCACTTCCCGCCGCGGTGCCAGAGGGCGCCCGAAGCTGCAGCCATCCAGAGAAAGTGCACGAAGCTAAGACGCCAGGCGTATTGCTGTTCTTGCAAACACAATTCTATTTATTACAATCAAGGAATTCAAATGTACGTTTCTAGACATCCAAAAAATTATTCGGAATAACAAAACACGAAAAGATCTCTTTTAATAGTTTAAAGTTTGCAAAGAGTTGATGAATGCGTTAACATTCCTGTATTTTACTTTAGTGATTTGTCTCAAAAACTAAATTTTGTCGGATATTTCGTAATCAAAAAGAATATCCGCGAAAAGTGTACTCAGTAGATAATTAAAAGTAATGAGTAGAGATTAATGAAATTGACAATGACATTTCAGTTTAATTTTTTTGACGACTTATGAAAAAGGACTCTCTAGAGAAATTCTAAATATCATTACTGAAATAATTTGAACATTTTTATTAGTTTTGTAAAATCAAGTTTTTGTCTATTAACGAATTAAGGCAAATGAATATAGCTCATAGATTGCACCGGCAACATCTTTGTTACAAAATGATGAAAAATCTTAGCATTTACAATTGTGATATTTGCTATTAAAGCAACATTCCCTTGTGAACACTTTCAAGAGAAACAAGAATTTATTTGCGTTCTGACGCTGTTTGATATGAACGGGAAAATGTTTCTGTCACTCATTAGGAGTAATAATAAGCTGGATTTCAACAATATCCCTTCGTGAGTTTATGAAGCCCCCCCCCCCTTATCTAGACACAAATTCATTAGTAAAACATGCTCGGATAGCTCAAGGCAACAGCTGTTTCACTGGTCAGGAAAGCCTAGGGTTCTAGACCCGAAAATGGCTGATTTTCGATACCAACTAAGAGAGCTATGTCGGATGTAGCCACACACTAAAGGACCTAAGAGTGCACACACTAAAGCAAAAATCTAGCGGACGGCTACTCTGATTGGTTTGTTTTCTGTGGTTTCACTGATCACGATACTGCAATTTATTCAGAGTTGCGTTTGGAAGGTCATCAGCTGTTACGGTACCATCCAATCAAGAGCATACACGACACTATAGTGGCGTTCAACCTTCCGATTGGATGTCACCGTAACTGCTGATTTACGACAGACGCAGCTTTAAATAAATCCAAGAATAGAAGCGAACGACGGAGCTGAACTTCCCTTTCTCTCTCTCTCTCCCTCTCTCTCTCTCTCTCTCTCTTCTCTCTCTCTCTCTCTTCTCTCTCTCTTTCTCTCTCTCTCTCTCAAACACACACACACACACACACACACACGCACACAAGTAGGCAGGGTTGGGCAGTATTCAAATACTTGTATTTGAAATACATATTTAAATACATTTTGTATTTGAATCACTGTATTTTTGATTTTTTTTGACATGTATTTTAGAGATGTATACGAGTTTTTTTGCATGCTTTGTTCGGTATTTTAGAGTAGTAAGTATTTTAGAGATGTATACATAAAATAGGTGTATTTCAAAATAAAAATAATTCAAATATTTTAAATACAAATGAAGATAACGAGGATAGTTTCTTTTTGTTTGATTCTGCTAGTGAATGAACCTCATTAAAGCAAAAATAAAAAACCCTTTTAGCTGTTGAATCTGAATCCTCTTCATTTTTAAATTACATATCTAAAACATAAAAATACTGGACAATTTTCGGACAACAAAAAATGCGATTATTCGTTATAACACTAGTTTACGTTCATCCACGCCAGTTGAACGACCGTTTTCATGTGCGGGTTTTATACATTCGACAAATAGGGGTTTCTTGTCCGATAATTTGTTCGAAAAACTGTTCGCTTTAAAGGGAAATTCCGCTTATTGAGTGACATTTAAGTTATTGTTTAGAAATTTATGACGGACAATTAGTAATTTTTTGTAATAAACAATTACAGTAAATTGTTGCAATAACAAATTAATAATAAAAAATATTGTATTTACTGTATCTTCAGTATTTAAAGTATTTTAAATACGTATGTGTTTAGCTATTAAGCATTTAAATACTAAATTTAAAGTATTTTGCCCAACCCTTCACTAGGAGACCAGTCAAGAACTTAGAGCATGTCCCGGCTGGAACAGCCGGACCCTGACGACGGCAAGACATCTGAAGAGGGCAAAATTCCAGAACGCGAACGCGTTCCAGCGGGGGATAATATCGCAGGCTTCCAGTGCATACACTACACTTAAGGGACGAACGGATAGCGGTTGACTCGCCCAGAAAAATCAAATAACCAATCAATCATCATCATGTTTGTAAACAATGTTGGTTTCGATTGCAAACGCTTCAATTACATTTCAACATTGAAATTATATATTGGATTTGGAAAATGCGTTTGCTAACGTGATAATTATCGTACTATTATAATTAGCCAATGTTCACTATTTAGACAGTTCACGCTACGCCGCTTGGAATTTATGCGTTTCTATTCTATCCCAGAATTACATGCGATGTTATTCTGGACCATTGCATGAATAACAATCCTTAACAGAATTTCGATATCTGGAAATGCATATGCACAAAGAAAATATTCTTTTCTATATGACATAAGCAAACAGAAAGGACAATTATTAATTAAACGTTTGTATACTGAAATTATGCTAAAAATATTAAAATTTGCAATGTCCTTTCAAAATCATTAGGGAATAAATTTTCGTGTTAAACTTGTTTAGTAGTCGTCGATCGAGATGTAAGTAAACTAAATAATAAACCTTGAACTACCACTTCCTTGCAATGCGTCAATAGTGGAGTAAATTGAAGCGGAGATACCAACGCAGACGGCAGGGAAACAGGAGAGGCAGCTGGTTCGGTGAGTGGGGAACGCTCGGGGTCTGTTCTAATGGAATTTGCTTCCGGAGGCTAAACGCTCGGCTTGCTAACTGTGATTGAGTTTGGCCTCACACGGAAAGTTCCATTCAACAGGCCAACACGTTTACACTCTAGATGAATTAAATAACAAACGGTAACATTTCATACTATTCTGCTTCCTTAGGAGTACAGAAGTTGAGGAAAACCATGAAATTAATCGTTAGATAATGATAATCAACTATTTTACAAAGAAATATAAGAACATCCTGTTTTACAGTAATTTTTTCATTATTGTCAATACAATTTCTGAAATAGAAACAATTTAATGCGAAATGAAATCCATATTCTGTTAGCAAATAAAACAACTAAACAAATTCTCCTGTCAGATTGGTATGAAATACCTTTTTATTTCAAACTGTTTACACACATTTCTAGCACAATTAAATCGTGGAAAAGAAAATACTTCGGTTCTCAAGTCGAATTCTTTAATCGACTCTAAATTTGTCACTTATTTTAGAAGAATTTTTACTCCCATACTACACTTAACATTTTTATTCTGTATATATTAACTTACAGCTGTAGAATAATATTTTCGTGTGTCTTGCCTTGGACCACGATTCACATTCCGATGGTCACATTGCCTTGGATCGATCTCGGTTCACATTTCATAGTCTCATAGTTAATTCTTCATATTAACAATTACACCTCAAATATTGATGACATACGTTGGTTAGAGTTTTGTTTATACACACCATAATTTTCTCAAAAAACATTATTTTTAAGTGGAAAATTGATACTAACGGGAAATATAATACAAGATAACTGAATAATTCCAGTTAGATAAAATGTAACTTTGTACACCTAGCCTAAATGGTCTTGAATTTAAATTCACCAGCATATTTGGTTTATTTATAGTCTTGCCATTCCATCAAGATGTATAAAATTGCATTTTACTTAACTGGAATTGTTCAGTAATCTTGTAATATATTTTGCGTTAGTATTTATTTTCCACTTAATATTATTGTTTTTCGAGCAAATTATGGATTGTACAAACAAGAGTATTACCAACTGTACATACAAAGAGTCTCATACTATATCACGTTCTTGTTTTCAAAAATCTCCCATCCCAAGAAACCCATGTTCACATTCCGAACAGTAGTATCTTCAAGTTTGATAGTTGTGTACTAGATAAAGAGTAGATAATGGAGTGCTAAACTTTGAAAAAAAGTATCAACTACTAATTATAAATAAATAATGAGACACTGGATGTACTAACTCGACGTAGTCCAAATAGGAGTTGTGTTTTATATGAGATTAAAGTGTAATTAAGGTATGCTATTTTGTAACAAAAAAAAAATATTTGACTGCAAGAACACTAAAGACCAGGAACTTCAAAAATGTTAGAAAACTACGCAAAAGTGACGTTCAAATCGACTGAGAAGTTAAATGAAAATGGAAAGATGATTTCTCTTATTTTGTAATATGGATAATAATAAACTCAAATTGCATAATACACAGATTTGTAATACGTAAAAAGAACCTTTCAATAAACGAAAATTAATTTTCATCCCCAACTTGGTAAAAACATTTTATTTGATACCCTTATTTATGTGTTTCAGAGCCACATTCGTGACTTTAATTGGAGATCTACAAACATTTTATTCGTAATGATTGTTAAACTGAGTTAACAGATATTTATTTCGGAAAATAAATATTTTGCACTCTATATGTGATGAATTGAATAATTACATCCCCTCCATTGTATTTATGAAACCCTTTTGCACAAATAATAAATTCACCATAAATATAACTGATCATTCTATTCTTCACGTAACAATAATAAAATAATTATTTTGTAATTTTAACAAAGCGTGTTTCAGATAATAGCATAAACGCTAATTACTGTAAAATTACATCAATACAAATTCAATACATTAACCCCAATTCTACTATGACTTTGCTTTGGATGCAACCATTTACGAATACAAGCCTTTTTCCCATACCCTACCAAAAATGTCAGTGAAAATAGTGCATCACCAGTCATCGAGAAGGTACTCGGGAAACGTCCGTTGAATTACTCGAAACTTCAGCGCGTAACCGTGTGAATCGGACCGATTAAGAGAGGGATCCTACATCCGTTCTTGCGCCAACACAGGAGCGGTCCCAGGCAATCATTAGTGAGGAGGGATCGTAAATTTTTCTTCAACAATAAACAAATTTGTTATCATATTTTATATTGATTGATTGATTGATTGATTTTTTCGTGTTTCCTGGCGCGTCAACAGCTTCGGTCATTAGTCCCGTTAGTGTAGTGCGTTTTTTTCTCGGGAGATGGCGGTGATCTTCCCCCGCTGGATGGCGAGATCTGGCGCCGACTACCGTCGGCTAGTGGGGTTTCCCCCTAACCAGGACTCTCCCACCAGCGGGGCACTGCCCCAGCCGGGACAAGCTCTAAGCTCCCGACCGATCTCCCGGAACATGTGGTAGTGTAGTGAATGTTAGTGTAAGTGTGTGTGTAAGGGGAGAGGATACGACAAGGAAGAGGAAGGACAGATCGCGCGCGGTCCGTGGCCCGTTTGGTAGGGTACTGCTCCGGCATTCCGCTGGTGTTGATCGGAGAAACCACGGAAAACTACCGATCAGAGCAGCCGGCCGCTAGAATTCGCCTCCAGGCAGCGACTGAATTCGACCTAGCTGAAAAGCTAGTGTCGAAAATCCTGCCGCCGTCAGGATTCGAACCTAGGACCTCCCGGTTAGAGGCGCTGCAGTGACATCAGTTGATGCACTGAGCTACCGCTACCGGTATATTGTATATTATTTATGTACTGTAGATACGATACTATACGCTATTACTGTTTAAATTAATGCATAAATCGAATATAAATACATTTTTAAAACTATTTGCCAAAGAAAGGAAGGTAAAACGTAAACTCTAGGCCTCTTTTTTTTTGGGGGGGGGGGCAGGCCCCCCTGGATGCCCCGATGCGCCAGCCCCGCCTTCTCGCTTCCGCCTGCAGAGCGCACCACCGCCACTTTCCGTTCGCGCTCTGCACCGGGCCGTCTTGCGCTCCTTCCCCTCCGTCCGCACCCCCTCCCCCACCCCCGTGCGTTCCCCCTCCCGCGCCGCGCTCGGCTGAGCCTTAATCGAACGCTCTAACCGAATTTTTGGCTCCATCCTGATTGCATTATTCCCCGGCGGCTGCGGCTGCCATCGCCGAGGCGGAGTGGCGGGCTCAGGCGGGGGGGGGGGGGCGTCGTTTTACGAGCGAGAGCGCAGCGTCCTTCGCGATAACCGACGCAGTAAATCCAACGCTCTACGCGGAGATGACGCGCCGCCGAGCGGAAGCCCTGAGCCCTGTTTGTAATTCCCTGGCTATAGAGGCTCGCCACGTAAAGATGTGTAGGGCCGTAATAAAATTTTTCCTACGATGTAAGGAGATGCGTGTGCAAAACTGTTTTACTTTCTAAAAAATCTTCTGCCTGCTGCTATGTCATTACGAGCGCCTATTATAAAATCCTGTTAAATCAACTTTCATTGGGCACATACTCGTTCACGTTTCACCCCCAAAATATTAGGTAGTTACCTTCTTTTCGTAAATGATTTTTTTCTGGACAGAAGTCTAGAACGTGTTAATCATTGCAGGCTACATTGTTGCAGACTACAGAGAATACTGGTCATGACCAAAGAACGATTCATTTTTGATTAACATTATAATAAATTCTGATTTGTTAAGTTGAAAGAAAACTGATTATCATTGTTCGTTACGTGCAATCTAGCATTTTAATAAGATTTTCAGATTCCTCGCTACTCCGTATGGATGGCAGATTGAATAACCAAGTGTAACCTTTTCCTGGCGCCCATCGCATATATATCGCATGTACGTAGACAAGCATACCGCCGTCACAAGATCACGATTTTAGTTAGGGTACGGAATTTACAATGTTGCACTAATTTGCACACCAATCTTTTCTTCTTAATGCAAACACAAATATATAATTTTCAGCAACAGCTGCTTCTACCAAAGTGGGTGTGAAGACTCTAAATGTAAGCACGTTCAAGATGCACATCCTCCCTCACTCTTCCTGTGAGGAGGGTACACCACTAGGGCACCCGGGAGCGATAGGTCAGTGCATAAACTGATGACACTGCAGCGCCTCTATCTGGGAGGTCCTAGCCTGACGGCGGCAGGATTTTCGACACTAGCCTTTCAGCTAGGTCGAATTCAGTCGCTGTCTGGAGGAGAATTCTAGCGGCCGGCTGCTCTGATCGGTAGTTTTCCGTGGTTTCTCCGATCAACACCAGGCGAATGCCGCAGCAGTACCCTAACAAACAGGCCACGGATCGCGCGCGATCTGTCCTTCCTCTTCCTTGTCCTATCCTCTCCCCTTTCCACACACTTTCACTAACATGCACTACACTACCACATATCCCAGGAGACCGGTCAGGAGCTTAGAGATTGTCCCGGCTGGGGTGGTGCCCCGCTAGTGGGAGAGTCCTGGTTAGGGGGAAACCCGACAAACCGACGGTAGGTCGGCGCCGGATCTCAGCATGCCGCGGGGGAAGATCACCGCCCTCCCCCGAGAAAAGACATGCACTACACTAACGGGACTAATGACCAAAGCAGTGGGCGCGCCCGGAAACACGAAAAAAATCAATCAATAAATCAATCAATCCACCACTCGGGCGGCCGTACAGCAAGGCAGAACCGAACAGCATACGTCGCAGAGGAGGACGGGGCGGGACGGGAATGAGGATAGAAACGGGACGCGTGTGGCGCAAGGGATGAGGCACAGCGCCGGGGATGCGCCCGGCGAGCGGAAGCCGCAATCTCGGGCAACTCGCGCAATCCGCGCGGAAAAAAATACGCGCGCCGCGTCGCGTAAAGTGCGCGCGCCCGCGGGACGCGCGTCAGATGCACGGGCCTCGAGGGAGGGCGTGGCTGTCACGTGGCGCACTCGCCGGACAGGCTCAGGAATATCGACAGCGACGGCGCATACACCGGCGGTGAGACCACCACACATTAATAAACACACAATTCCATGGGCACCACAAAACCAATCAGTAAAATACCTCCGGATGAATTTCGACACAAGACTCAACTGGAAAACACACATAACACTTAAACAACAACAAGCAAAAATAAAGATAGCTCAACTAAATTGCCTTATCAACTCCAAAAGCCGGCTATGCCTAACAAATGCCATTACAATTTATAAAGCAAGAGTCAGACCATTAATGCTCTACGCATGTCCCATCTGGACCAATGCATATATTTCTAACATTAATAAACTTCAAATTGTACAAAATAGATTCCTCAGATTAGCAACACATGCCCCATGGTTCATCTCTAACGCTCAACTTCATAAAGAACTGAATATGTCACCGATCATCAAACATATTGCCCATCTTTCCAATAATTTTTACTCCAACCTAAATACAATTAACCGTGCCGTCCATTACAACCTGGCCACAATAAATGGCTTCCCTACTAGAATTAAGAATAGATTTCCTTCCGAAGCGTTCTTGAACATTTTCTCAACTAATTGTTCGTAGTAGAAGCTCTTGTAGTTTCCTACACCTATAGTAAGGAAGTTTAGTCTTAAGTTTTTAGTGTTAAGTTTAGTATAAGTTGTAACACTGTAAGCCAGCAAATGTACATGATTATTGAAACTCGTATGTTATTACGCCAGTAGAATGGCCTTCGGAGTGTGGGACGGTGTTCCAACAGTGCAAGAGGCATTGAAAAGTGTCAAGGCTGTATTACCATACTTACAGCTAGAGGACAATGCAGAATCAAGAAGAGAGTACGAACTGAGACTGGAGAAGGATCTAGAGAAATTACTAATTAAAAATGTACGAAGCAAACAATTGAAAATAATTCATTTTTAAGGACAAATGATGCTATTTAAATTTTTAATTCGTACCGTTAATAAATTTTGCTGTATATTAATAAAATCAATCATTGTGTTGAAATTTTATTTAATTTTGACATCATCGGATATAGCGAACCAAACACGTTAGTCCCCAGAAATTCACTACAACCGGAGTCGACTGTAATAGGGTTGTCCAACTGGCGATCGCTGGGCCGTATGCGCCCTCGGTGCCATTTATTGCGGCCCGCGCAAGGTTGTAAGTTGAAAGTGAATGTCCCTTGCATCCAATTAGCAGTTAAATTTTTAGTTAAAAGTGAATGTCCCTTGCATCCAATATTAGAAGTTAAATTATTAGTTAAATGTGAATCCAATTAGTAGTCAAAAAATGATTCTTAAATTCTGAAATTTAATGGGTCTGAGGAATGTTTAACATAGCTTATTACATTTTTTATGAAATGGTAGTGAATTTAATCACCCATGAAATAAAAAAAAATCATAATAGTTCTGCTTCGCTACATACCAGCCAGTTATCATTGCGATGAAAATAACCGGCTTTCATTTTTTTTGCTCCAATTTTGAAGCCAAGGAAATTGTTACATTCTAATCACATTTTAATTGACATCTATCAGTTATTTGTAATTTTACCGTTTTTATGTTCAATACGGTATATCATGTTCGTTTCAGAAATTATTCCATTATTTAAATATCCATATTAATTTAATAACAAACATTTTGTCCACGATTTCCTGAATAATAGTTCATGAATTCTATTGGTCACTTTTTATGTACATCTACTGTATATTCAGCGACAGGCAAACTCGAATATGCATTTGAGGCTTTTCTAGTAGGAATTTGCAAACGCCGCGTCGATAACAACCAGGCTCTAGTTTAAAACTGAAAAATACTGTCCTAGTTTTCCAATTTTTATTTTTGGACATCGGTCACTTCGGCGATAACTAGACTGACATACGCGAAACACAGACGATTCTAACAGAAATTATATTTCAATTTCCACCAGAAAAAAGCTCTATTGTTTTTTAAATTAGGGAAAGGACATTTTAAATCTAGGTCGCCTTTCAGCTTATTACTAACGCGACTGCTGTTGGCAAAGCGACTTCCTGCACAAGTGAATTCGTATGAGAATGTCGACATTTCGGCGAACGCTGCGCGATTAATATTAGCCCACGTTCGTCTGCAACCTACGCCGCAGTGAAGCATGTGTTTAATTGCCGATGCAATTCGCGCGAATATTCACAAAGCCATAGCTATCTACGATGCATTCAATCAGTTACGGCTCATGACATCTCTTATCAACAGAACTGTTTAACCATACTGCTGCCCAGATTTGATGAGAAATCCCATGGATGCACAGGCTGGGAATTGGGAAACATATCTCTTCGAATGGTTTTCAAATTCTGCAATAACACTCAACTACCGTTTTATAATTAGAGTTTATTCAGCTATCGTAATTTTATTGCCTGATACTCTTCATTTGCGAATAATGTATTCCAACAAAATAATTTTATCAAACAAGTCTTCGTCTCAAACTGGAAGAATAGTAACAACGAGCTTCAATTACCAGCAAATTTGTTGTGCTGTCTCCGTAACAAGTCTGTAGCAGTAAGTAGCAGCCCTGCTCTCGTAAAAAATTTCAAAAAAATTCTGCTCTCCAACAGGTACTAAATCTCGACCGTCCTGTAAGTTACACAACACTAAAGAGAGATACACAAGGCTCTAACGCAAACCGCTAAAAATTTAATTCAATACATGTCTAGAATAAAGAGAATTGATATTATTACTGAATTTAAAAATCCAATTCCATCATTGGAATGCATTTGGAAAAATATTTTGTGTCATGTTGCGGTCTTCTGGGTGATTTGTTTATCGTTTTCGCTCGCGAGTCGGTTTTGCGGCGTCTGCTCGCCTCCCCGCCAGGTAATTTAATTTTGTCAAAGCCTGTTATTTGATCTTTCGGAAGCGTGGGGCTGTTTGATGTGGTGGCGTTGCCCTCCGCGGTGCAATAGATTTCATCGGCATCCAATGCGTGGCCGCGTCATTATTATTTGGATGCCTTTGAATGCGTCGACGTGGCCCCCTACTCGCTCCCGCCCCCGCCCGCGCCCCCGCCGCCGCCGCTGCTAACACGCTGATTGCCTTAAACCATCCTGTACATCCGACACGGGGCCTCTCTCTAGATCTAGCTACATCCCCGGGTCACACTCCTGGCTGGAGGAGAACGCATTTCCGTGAATTCTAGCAACCGACTGCTCTGATCTGAATAGATTCCTGTGATTTCTCCGTAAATACCATGTGAATGCTGAAAAAGTACCCTTACAAAATAACCAAGGTCAGCGCGCGACACACACTGACTGCCTTAAACCATCTTGAACATCCGACACAAGGCCTCTCTCTAGACCTAGCTAAATCCCTGGGTCACACTCCTGGCTGGAGGAGAACGCATTCCCGTGAATTCTAGCAACCGACTGCTCTGATCTGAATAGATTCCTGTGATTTCTCCGTAAATACTATGCGAATGCTGAAAAAGTACCCTTACAAAAGAACCAAGGTCAGCGCGCGACACACGCTGACTGCCTTAAACCATCCTACTCATCCGACACGGGATCTCTCCCTAAACAAAGCTACATCGCCGGTCACACTCCTGGCTGGAGGAGAACGCATTCCCGTGAATTCTAGCAGCCGGGTGCGCTGATCTCAATAGATTCCTGTGATTTCTCCATAAACCCCATGCGAATGTTACAAAAGTATCCTAAAAAAAGAACTAAGGTCAGCGCGCGACCTTTCCTTCCTCTTCCTTGCCCCTTTCTCTCCTCTTATTTACACTCTCTTACACGTGCTACACTACACGTCGGAATATACTCTCCGTAAATGCTCTCTCTAAACTCACTCTCCCTAAACGCCAAAGCGGAAGTGTCTTCCGATATCTTGTGTCACATGACTCGTATCGGTTTTGTTTAATATTTTCATGTGTTCATTATTAGTTATTATTTATTACAATGGTCATGAGCGATGAAACCACACGATGTTCCGCAAAATATTCCTAAAGAAATTAATAAACAACCATGATAAATGTTTTCCCCAGTTGTGGGTAGTGGGCACGTGTGGAATATTTTGCTCTAGGCACATTATTAAGATTTTAGCTGAAAGATCCCGCGTTGCTCCTATAGTTAATTTACCATTATGATATACTAAACAGAAAGACGAATGCCGCCTTCCACGTGGCTTCGCTCTGGCTCGTCATTGTGCCTACGGGCAACATAATTTTTTGTCCCACATTTCCGGACCCTTTGAGTCACAACAAACCAAATTGAATTATCGATACACTTTGATCTATCAAAGCGCTTACAGGCGACCATCAAAGTAATATGACACAATCATAACTTGGGCAATGAACTACTTACGCAAAAAAAAAAAAGTTAAGTGTTTAGGAAGCGTTAGCTGTCAAATATCGTTACTTTCAAATTTATTAAAGTAAAAGGTAATGAGTGTGTCGTAACTTTGAGCCAAAGTCCCAATGAAATCAGTTCGGCCTTTTTTGAGATTAGCTCGAACAAATATATAGCAGAACAGTATAAACAACAGTATCATTCTCTGTCAAGGGAATAAACTTATGACTTATAAACTTGCAAACAATTATATCGAAATCACAGACATGCACTTTAAGTTTATGAATACACATTAACACTTCGTCTATCCTATACATTTTCAAATATTCCAGAAGCAGAAGGAAAATTTGGGATTTGATTTTGTCGTATTTAGCATGAAATCATAAAACTTAGCATGAGAGAATTTAGCATAAAATAAAAAATAGCACTTAAAAAGTGTTTTCAAAGAACATAATTCTCCAGTCTAAAGCGAGAAGACTCTTGCTCCTACAAAGTTGGGCGTTACTTCCCTACATGCTCATTATCTCGAAGATTGTTTGTGTCGGCTAGTCCGTGCTTTGTTAGTTTGCGCGTGAAGTATGCTCATCGGTATCGAATCCGCCCGTCATTCCGCCTAGGGATGGCACAAAACATCGATGGTTTCAAAATATCGATGATTTCCATCAGAAACATCGATATATTAACATCGATATTGAGCTGTCAATGTTTTCTTCACATAGATATTTTGTTGCCAAACACCGATGTATTTTTAACTTTTAATTTTTTGAATGTATATTTTTTTTTAAATAAAGGAGTTGCAGAGTAGCAGCAATCCACATCTATATCGTTGTTTTGCGTCATCCTCTTTATCACGCAGCACATTTCGCCGGTGGAATCTGAGGAAGTTTGGGAGCTGGTCGTGTTATGAATGTATGTTATCGACAGGCGTGTCATTACTTGAACACGAAATCGATAGCATAACACGATGTTCTGTATTGTTAATTTTATTCTTTACGTTCGATAATAATTTTTACATTCTACTAACATGTTGGAAACCAAAGAATTCTTTGGTTTCTAACACTTTGGTATCCCTTTTAGGTACTGTAATTAAAAAATGATAGGAAAATAACATGTTTATTAGTCTATAATTATTTGACCCTGGTGTATAAGCTTATAAGTAAAAAAACTTAATTTTACAAGGAAGCTAAAACAACTTTAAACTAATGCTATAAATAACGCATTAATGATATTCAAACAAAACTTACACAAAAAATTGTTTTGTTTGAATATCACCTTCGTTTGAATATCATTAATCCCTGATTTAATTCACTTAAACGTTGTTTTTTTGCTCTCCTGTAAAATTGAGTGTCTATGACTTATCAGCTTATTCACCGGGATCAAAGAATTAAAACATCGATGTTTTCTCGTCGATGTCTTTTCATCGACATCGAAACGCAATGTATCGAAACATCGATGTTTCGATGTTTTGGTAAACTTTTCCATCACTGGTGCCGCCACGTGGGCGACTGACCCAGTGCGCCGGCGGGCGCTGACCGGAACGCGCCGTGAATCACTCGCGGAGCGGCGGCGCGAAACAGGCCTTCTGTTTGTGGACTTAACATCCATCCCCTGCGGCCGGCCGCGCCCGGCCGTTCGAGCGATAATAACCGCGTCCAGGCAGGTTGTGAGTGCGAAGTGGATGTTCTCCCTCAAGCTGCCTCCGGGATGACACGTGATATTGGGGAGTGTAGTGAGAACTAACACTGAAAGTGACGAGCGGGACAGAGTGTGATGTGGAAGAGAGTGAGTGGATGTTGATGCTGGGCGCGTCAACTACCGGTGTTATTAGTCCCGTAAGCGTTGTGCGCGCTTTTATATTCCGGTGCTCCTCTGCAACGTGAGATTCGGACCCAACTTGTGCATGTCACTGAGAGACTGAATAATGTGTGTGGGTGTGTTTGTGAAAGTGTGCATGCGAGTGTGGACATCAAATCTGCTCGATTCATGACTTTCATTTTGATGTGGAAAATTAATGTTGAGCTGAGGCTCTATGAGGTAGAGCAAGTACAGTTTGAAGCATTGGTTTGAGGGTGGTAGAATGGCATCGGGAAGTGGGCAAAACTGTAGGTTTTGTTCCACGGTTTTCTCCATCCGGGTCTTACCATGTTTGGCATTGTAACTGAAGAACTCGCAAATGAATATGTCTTGTGTACGATGACAAGACCATTTGTTATCGAAATGTTTGGGAATGAAGCAATAATACAACAGAACATACCTGGCTTTTATTTGGGAAATATCTCCTAGTTTGAATACCAGAACTAACTTGCCAAAATGAAGTAACTTCACAATAACAGTGTTTTGTGCACCAAGGGCGTTATGCGAGTTCCAATGATCGAGCGCCGATAAAAAGCCCGAGGGTCTTTGGCCAGAGGGTTTTTGTCGCCCTAGACGTTAAAACCAGTTAACGACCGTAATACGTACATGATTTTATTTTTTACTGAACTTCAATTAAGCATATTTACTTATTTACTAATTAACTAGTTATTAATTTGACTCGGTTTGTCATTTCATATTTTCCTCCCATAATTTCCTTTCATAATTCCCTCCGCAAGAGAACGTGTACTACGTAGTAACATACAACTGTTTTCATATTTCCAACGTCATTACGATCCTCGATACCACCACGATACAAGTAAACTACGCAGTGAATTATCGAACTCCATATCGAAGGCATTAACAAGCAATAACGTATCAGTAAAGTATCAAATCTGCCGATCCGGTGGCCGAGATCGCTAAGGCAGTAGTAGCATAGTGATTTCAGACGGAAGGATCGTGGGTTCGGGTCCCGCCTCGGGCATGGTTGTATTTGTGCTTGTCCTTTCACCACTTATCATCACTATATCGTTTCGCCTTCACAGTTACCATAACGTTAACTCCAATAGTGGTCGCTAATGACCTAGATGTTGATTGATTGATTTTTTCGTGTTTCCGGGCACGTCAACTGCTTTGGTCATTAGTCCCGTTAGTGTACTGCATGCTTTTTCTCGGGAGATGTCAGTGATCTTCCCTGGATGACAAGATCCGGCGCCGACCTACCGTCGGCAAGTGGGGTTTCCCCTAACCAGGACTCTCCAACCAATGGGGGATCGCCCCAGCCGGGACGAGCTCTAAGCTCCCGACCGGTCTCCCGGAATATGTGGTAGTGTAGTGCATGTTAGTGTAAGAGTGTGTGTAAAGGGAGAGAATAGAACAAGGAAGAGGAAGGACAGATCGCGCGCGGTCCGTGGCCCGTTTGTTAGGGTACTCCTCCGGCATTCGCCTGGTGTTGATCGGAGAAACCACGGAAAATTACCGATCAGAGCAGCCGGCCGTTAGAATTCTCCTCCAGACTGCGACTGAATTCGACCTTGTGTCGAAAATCCTGCCGCCGTCAGGACTCGAACCTAGGACCTCCCGGGTAGAGGTGCTGCAGTGCTACAGTGACCACTGAGCTACCGCTCCCGGTTAGATGTTGATGCGACCTTGAACAATATGTATGTGTGTATACGAATATGTAATCTCTTTTACCTTTCAAGGCGCCATCAGGAGCGCGCGGAAAAGTATGGGTTTCCAAACCCACGTCAGGGCGTAGGAATTTCGCGTTTTAATTTGTTTCTTTTCCAGAGCGAAGTGCGCGTTGCGAGTCGAGTTTCCGCGCGGGCGCGGCGCGAATGCAGGGAAGTGGGACGCGCGCGAAACAAGGGAAGCGCCGCGCGTATTTCGAGGCGTTTTGTAAACCGCGCCCCCACGCCGCGTGGCCGCGGGCGAGGCGCGCGCGTGTATACTTGGCCCGCGCGCTCCGACCCGCGCGGCGAACGCGCGCTAAAGGGACGACACCTTGTTTGATGCGCTATTCTGGGCAGCGGCGGCGGCGGCGGCGGCAGCGCGCTTTCGAAACCGGGTCTCGGAGACGAAGTAGCACAGGATCAAAGAGGCGGAGGTGTGTTTTCCGCCAGGATATACCGCAGGGATTTTTTTAGGAGGACGCTGTTGTTTGGAGGGAATAATTGCGCTCTTTTGATCAGATTAACAACACTTTGGAGTCAAATGGGATTAATCGAAAGGAAATTTCATTGTCTTATATTATTCACATTTGTAGGCGCGTTTATTTCTATATAATCAAGTTACACACACACACACACACTGAAGATAACAAAAGTCATTCATACATTTTAAAATTCGTTGGTATACCTAACTTTGAAATCGTAAAATTACACAACAGCGTTAAAAGTTACTAATTAATATATGAAAGGATACGATAATTCGTTCAATACTTGGAAAAGTGTGACATTGAAGGTTTTCTCTAAGTACAGTTTTTTTTCTGACGTCCTTTCCATCCGATCTGGGAGTCAGGTGATAATCACTGACGTCTCAGTGATAATCCTCTTAAAGGCGAGGAGACATGATCCAATGGTGGAAACGGAGCAGCACAAAGGGTTCAGAAGGCTGTGGAGTTTGCTGGAAGATGCTCAAGAAAATCAGTACACTTTTTGCACAATTTTTCGTTTAAATGTAGAGTGTATGAAGTATTTTTTATATAAATTTGTAAATTACGAAATAATAGAAGACCTTTTCAATGTTAAAAACGTAAAAATTATTATTATACGTCAACAAGATTTGCGCCACTAAGATAACAAGATCGGGAAGGACATAGAAGGCTACCTTGCACTCATGGATACACAGATAAATAGAAAGTGGTTTCGTGTTGCACCACAGAAGCTCTAGGCGAACGTATTACTAAAGATAAGGCTGAATAGATAGGCGAAATAGCATAGGGAGGCAAATTCGGCGGAGACATTACAGCGAGATAACACTACAGATTAAGATTGTGGCTACAGCAGAGACGCAGGAGGCTTTCAAGGCATGCTCATTACAGCGAGATAGCAGAAAGGGCGAGAAGCAGATGATCTTTAAGGGAGCAAGTACAATGCGGCGACGGACGCTCAGGTGTGTACCATCCTCGCCTTCATCTGTTTCCAGGCGTTTCCTCAGCTCTTGCCTCCCTCCTCGCTTCTTTTTGGGACGCATTCCCACCCTTCTTGTCCTCACAGCTCTAATTGTGTGTTCCAGGTGCTTTGCTTATTCTTGCTGTCTCGTCTCCGCACCGCTTCCTCTTGTCCGTGCCAATGTGGGCGAAGATTTTTATACATCTTTTGAAAATGAATATTCGTGAAAATATCAGTCTTACACTGTCGAGAAGATACCGAGTCAAAAACCGTATTAAAATTTCTTTGCTAGAGGTAATTTTAGTTCCAGAGTTTTTATTGCCCCTTTAAAATAAGAAACAAGTTGTTGGTACATACACAATTAAACAAGTGCTCAAATCTACAATTACATTAGGTCTACGTAGGGTTATAACCACATATTACATATTTTTATCCATTACAAACGTTGGTTTTATAATCATTTCCGAAGAATCGTTTTGAATATTAGGAGAAGAAAGCATCCTCGCACAACATTAGTCTGAACAAACGTGTCATAAACTTTACGTAAATAACCGGGTTTAAACGTTACGTATATAAACGTGTCATTAACTCTTGTAACGCAACTATTCTCTTTATAAATCTCATATTCACCTCTACCAAGTCACCTAAATATATCATCAAAAATGATTGTTTCAGGGAGTTTGCCATTGCGGATGGGACAAGATTGATTTTACAAATTGCTTAATTTTTCAATACAGGTACCTTCATTTCACATCAAACGTATACAAACTCCTATAGATGAACTACTGAAGTTCGATACGTGGAATTAACATCACTATTAGAACTAGAGCAATGATGATGATGATGATGATGGTGATGATGATGATGATGATGATGGTGATAATAATAATAATAATAATAATAATAATAATGATAAATAATAACTGAAGCGAAATGTCCTTTTTAATTTCATTATTCGCATACGTAGTATTATCCTTTAAGCTATATTTACTTTGTCATTTTTTACACACTTATATTTAGATCTGTATATACGTGTGTTTTACGCACTACTGATCTACGGAACTTGGCTTGAACATACATAATAGGCTGAATGTGAGTTTACGTTCGTCTCCGGAAGTCAACGATTTAAAACCCAAACAAGTAACAATAAAACAACGAACCCAATTCCGCGAGCACCAACGACCGACCTGACGCCATCCCCTGTGACGTCACGTGGTGACGCCGGCCGCGACCTAACTCGGGCGGGCCGTGAGCGCCGTGGCGTAGCGCCGGCGGCGGGCGGTGGCGGGGCGGGGGCGAGGGCGTCGCGACGTGGGCGGGGCCGCAAGGGCGGGGGCGAGCGCGCGCGTCAGCCGCCCTGCGAACGGCCGTCCAGGCGGCCAGCCGGCCGCCGGCTGTTTTTAGCCGCCGCACCTGCGATGTTCACGGCCCAGCGCGCCCCCCGTGAGCGCTCGGCTGCCCCGCGCCGCACAAAGCGCCCCGCCCCCCCCCGTCCCGCCCCCGCCCCGCCCCCGCGCCGCCCACGTGCGCCCTCTGCGCTGCCACGCCCCCTGGCACCGGTAGACGCGTCCGCCGCCGCCGCCGGCCGGAGGGGACCTGGCATGCAAGTATTCTTCCTTCCGAGCTGCTTGCCCCGGGTGGAACTGCAACGCGCAGTTTGTGAGAATACGTAGCGTTGGAGGTCCCGGTTCTTGCTCTCGATTTGAATACGAAACCACTTGTTCTCAGTGCTTTTCCTTTTGTTATTTCACGTTGTCGTATGATCCTTTTTCTTTCAGAGTATTTAACAAAAAAATTATCTATCAGCGTTCGAAAAAACTAAAATAATATTACGAGATGAAGCCATTAGCGTGAAATAATATTGATATTTGTTCTTAATTTCCTCATGTTTTCTGTTTTCAAATGTTAAAAAACTATGGTTACTAAAATCCGAAATATACAATTTTTGGGAGGAATTGTGGTAAATAACAGATTTATGTGAAATAAGTATTTTTTGTTTGTTTTTGCAGAATGTAAATTAATAACCGCGCGCTCGCAATTTTTTTTGTAGGTGGATTAGGTTCAGTCGTTCATCTTATTAGATAACTATTCCAATGAATATATTATACCAAAAGTCTTTGTGCAAGCACTATCTACTTTTTATTGATAGAGTCCTTACTGTTATGGAAGATGTTTATGTCATAAACGGCCTATTACATGGTATTTACAGGCTAAAATTCTTCGTTATAATGGTAGAGCAATATGTGAATTCAAAAATTCCTAGGAATGAGGAATCACAAAATTCTTTCTGAAAGTCTATGGATATATTTCTCCAACGTAGTTGTAGAAATCTATACTAATAAAAGTGAATCCAACGACGTGAAACCGACATCGATTCCACAAAAAGTAGCGAATGAATAGATATGAAATTTTTACATGCTCTTTTTGAGAATTGTCATAGTGTCCTTGATACAGACTAACACAACCCAAATGCGTAAAATCATTAATTTAAATAATATATTTGCAAATGCACCGTGGCGATTTTTCACCTCTTGCTTAGAGCATCTGGTTCCTAATATATTTCGCCAGAGCCCAGTAGTGCCGCGGCAAAACGGTACATAATTTATTCGATTGAGGTCAGTAGCGGTACATAAGATCAGAAAAATTCATCAAATAGCAATGTGTTGTAAAATAAAATGAAATAAAATCATAGAATTTTATGAAAAGTTGAACCAATTACGTTTCATATAATAATATAAAACACCGTGGTATATATGAAATTGATTCTGTCATTCGGAAGGATTGAATGTGAAGAAAGCCCGGGCAACGCCTAGTATTTTGGCTAGTATATCTAATAAATCATATATGTGTATATATATATATATATATATATATATATATATATATATATATATATATATATATATATATATATATATATATATATATATGAAACGCACCGCGTTTCCACCCAAAGAAACGGCGAGACATCAAGCAAGAACACGGCAGAACGGTTGCAAGAGGGCGCTCGCTAGCCACGAAAAACGGTTACGAGCGGCGAAGGGTGGTCGGTTGGCCCGGAGCGTGGGAACGACGCCGCGAGGAGTGAGTGTCTGGCTGGCCGCCGGCGAGGAAGGACGTATCTGGAGCTGCTCCGCGAGCGAAAAGCAAAATAGTATCGCGAACGAACGAGTGCAGAAAGATTAATTGACGGACAATTTGTGCTTGATAACCATCAATAGTCGATCGGACATATTGCCAAAGTGATAGCTGCTATCTGGAGTAACACAGATCAGGAAGATTACGCCAGTGCGAGGCAACCCGAGAGTCCCCGAAGCCGCCGACGCTCGTAGAGGAAGAAGTAAACGGTAAATATTTCTTCGATCGATAAGATCGAGAGACTAACAGTGATTCTGGGTTATATGAAAGAAAAGGGTAAAGATCACCATAGATATTGTATCATTAGTGATTTGTATAGAATTAATAAATAGTTCAGTTTATTTTGTTCACGGAACAGTGGTGTTTGATTAATAACCCCGAGCCCATTCACGAGAAAGAACATCTGTCCCTTACAAATAAATTTACTGAGAACAAGCCGGCCTACCCGGTACGTCACAATATATATACATATATATATATATATATATATATATATATATATATATATATATATATATATATATATATGATTTATTCATTCTCATATATCCATCCAAATTCAAGCATTTCAGAACACAGAGAGACAAGTACAAATTACAAGAAACCACTATTTGCCGAAATCGTCCGACTCCAAGCCTAACGTGAGGTAGCGCAGAGCACCCGGACCGTTGCACGAACGCCGGTGGGCGCCCGGCAATCACGCCCTCCGCATCCGGGTAGGAACCCGCGCCTCGCGGGGCACCGACGCCGACCAGGGCATTCCAGCGCGTGCGGCCGGCGGCCGGCGCTTGTTTAAATTGTCCTGTCAATTACGGGGGTGGGAGGCGCAGGCAGCGGCAGAGGCAGAGGCGGCGGAACCTCCTCGTAATTACCCCGAAACAAATGGCTTCTTGATTACAACGCCCGCGCGCCCGCTTTTATTTACATTCCCGGCCGCGGAGGGCGCGCCGGTAGCCCGCGGCCGCGGCCTATGAGATTAATATCCCGTTGGGAGGCGCCGCTCGGCCGCTGCTGAGCTGAGCTTGGGCTAAGGTGGCGAAGGCCTGACAATTGGTTCGGTTTTTTCGTGTTTCCGGGCGCGTCAACTGCTTTGGTCATTAGTCCCGTTAGTGTAGTGCATGTTTTTTCTCGGGAGATGGCGGTGATCTTCCCCAGCTGGATGGCGAGATCCGGCGCAGACCTACCGTCGGCTAGTGGGGTTTCCCCTAAACAGGACTCTCCCACCAGCGGGGCACCGCCCCAGTCAGGACAAGCTCTATACTCCCGACCGGTCTCCTGGAATATGTGGTAGTGTAGTACATGTTAGTGTAAGTGTGTGTGTGTAAGGGAAGAGGATAGGACAAGGATGAGGAAGGACAGATCGCGCGCGGTCCGTGGCCCGTTTGTTAGGGTACTGTTCCAGCATTCGCCTGGTGTTGATCGGAGAAACCACGGAAAACTACCGATCAGAGCAGCCGGCCGCTAGAATTCTCCTCCAGACAGCAGCTGAATTCGAGATAGCTGAAAAGCTAGTGTCGAAAATCCTGCCGCCATCAGGACTCGAACCTAGGACCTCCCGGTTAGAGGCGCTGCAGTGACATCAGTTGATGCATTGAGCCACCGCTACCGATGCGAAGGCCCGACAAGAAGAAGGATCTCAAGCTAGACAATTCTGGTCCCCGGGCAATCATGAAAGGTAGCTGCTCCCCCCACCAAAAAAATTAAAAATGTGGAAGTTGTATCAAGACACTATTTACGAGTTATTTTATTTTCTCAAATAACAAAAATTTCGTTTCAGCTAGAAAAAGTTTTCGGAAATACATTTTAAATAATAGTTTGAAGTAAATGTATTTAGTGATCAAATACTATTTCCACGGTCAGTTTAAAACGCAAAAAATTGTTGTGTTTAGTTAGTGTTTCATAAAATTACTTTTTAAATACATTAAATAATAAATGCGAATTTCAATAGAACCTATTTTTATGTTAGCGCCATCCGATTCATTTCGTAGAGTGCTACCTTATAAGTAATAACTATAATTAAGTATTTAAGGTAAAAATCTAATTGAAAATGTTATGAATTATCTGACTTAAAATTACGTTAACGATTTTCTCGAGTTGTAATTTCTTTTTCAATTGTTTTTACTAATTTCTTTCCAATCAATCCCATCACCAGTGTCCCCGCGATCCTCGAGTCTACCCATGTCTAGCGCCGCCACTGATCTCCACCGAAGAAATGACTTTGCATCAAAGGGTTTGAATATCCCTTCATGCAGCATCACATGGCGCATCACTGGTACATGTACCGCTCGATGTGTCGATGTGTCTCTATGTGTCGATTCTTTGTTTGCAATCATATCCAGAACTGGATCAAGAAAAATCTGCAAGATGCATTTTATAATTTTCAAATATTACGTTTTACCCAATGTAGAATACTTTTTAAAATGTTCGTTGAACGTTATGTTTGTAAATTTTTAGACAATATTGTTAAAGTAAAAAATTCTCCCCTCTATATGATGTATTGAAGTTCTTTACTCATTGTTTAATAATATAATGTATAATGGCCAGCGAATCAGAAAATCCAACTGTTTAATACACCCTAACGCGATTGTTTTCAGAACAATTTTGTGAAACATTTTATCACAGTTGTAGTGGCAAGGGATGAAATGGGAAAACTGCACGATAAATGTTTTATCGTTGGAACTTTTTACCAAATTCACACTCATATAAAATTTACAAAGCACGTTCCCGCTGGTTCCGGTAGCAAGATCCAGATAATATCAGTAATAGCTGGCAAACGCACAACGCGACAAACAATGTTGCTCTCTCCAGCGGAACGAGAACCGACGCGTGGAATTTCTAGTTTGGAACAAAGAGCTTTCTATTGATACTTTATGGGTCGTGACATTTACCAATAGAACACCTCACGTATATAAATAATACGTTAGCAGGTATGAAAATTGATGGCTGGACGATACCTACCGCTTCAAAAACACAGTAATAGCGTTTTTCGAGGGACCAAGCGGTCCACGTTAAAACGAACAGCGTGAATAAATTTCCGGCAGGGCGGCATAAACGGTCGTGGATGAGGGCAGAGATGAGAGAAAGGGAGGGGACAGGCCCCAGACGCGGGGGGAAGTAGAAGTGCCGCTAACACCTACACAGTGCAGTTCCAGCTTTGAACCATTGTCGTTTTCATACGCACTTCCAATCAGAGTGAAACATGCAGTACAATACAACTTCAGAGAGATTGTTTTAAACTGAAATGCACATGAAAAACCAATCAAACCAGAATAATATAGCATTTTTTAAAATTTCCTTTTAATTGAATCCGAAATTAAAATTTACGAAGAACTGAATGTGCAAACCTACATTTCGAACTTGAAAGAAATGGTAAGCACAGAAAATTCCACAAACCGATATTAAAGAAACTTCTGAATTCAATCTGCCAGTGCTTTAGATTAGTTTGTACTCAAATTCAAAACGGGCACGGTATGTGATGAGTATTATAACGTAAGTGTCACCATGTACTAAGAGTAAAATGAAAGTTAAATGAAAATACATTGAAAAGATGCACTTTCTAAGCATAAAATCTCTTATAAGCATATCTTCTCTAGTATAAAATTTCTTAAAGATCAAGTCGTTATTAAGACATTTGAATAGTCTAAAAGTAACTGGCGAAGTTGAATAATTTTGGGAGTAAAGTGAATCAATACTTGTGGAAATGGGATTTTTTCGAATTTGGAAGGAAAATTACTCATATTTTATCCAGGAATTACTGACAAGTCACAGATATTTACCAATTCTTAATCATCTAGCACACAGATATTCCTTCATTTTTGACTCTTTACTTAAATTAAACTTACACAACTTCTACGTCCCAAGAAACAAGGTTACCGAAAGCAAACTAATAAGAAACGAACAAAAGAAGGAAACATTATGTTAAGCTTTCAAACCAAATGCCTCTCAACATAGTTAACATGTATTACATAAAATATATCCCCGTTTTTCATAAACGTTTCGCTACCATCTTACAGCAACGTTACATCCTTCCCTGCCATAACCGAAGCACTTCGACCAGCGCCGCGCAAGAAACGGCTGGCGATGCAGGGGCGCTATCTGCATCTCATTACTGTGATGGCGGCGGCGTGGAGGATTAGGAAGGGAGGCGAGGGAAGGCGAGGACCACACACGCCCGCCGTCTGCAATTAACACCCGGCGTTAATAAGAAGCGTTATTTACGCCGCCCCGGGGCGCCCGCCCGCGCCGTAAATTACCGGTTGCCGTCGAACGGCCACCACCGCCCCCGCCCCCGCCCCCGCCCAGCCTCAGCCTCCGCCGTCCGTACCTGAAGCTGCCGGTGAAGCACCTGACGCAGGCGGTGAGGAACTGGCGACGCGAAGGGCGTCCTCGCAAGGTGAAGCTGGCGCTTGGTTGGTTGGTTGTTAGTGATTCCGGGCGTAACTTTGATCATTATTCTCGTAAGTGTAGTGCATTTTTTTTTCATCGGGAAATGGCGGTGATCTTTCCCCACTGTATAGCGAGATCCGGTGCCGGCCTACAGTCGGCTAGCGGGGTTTCCCCGTAACCAGGACTCTCCCACCAGCGGGGCACCTAAGTCTTACGCACTCGACCGGTCTCTCGGAATGTGTGGTAGTGTAGTGAATGTTAGTGTATGTGTGTGTGTAAGAAGTGATGATAGGACAAGGAAGAAGAAGAAAGATCGCGCACATCCCATGTCCTGTTTGTTAGGGTACTGCACCAAAGTTCGCGTGATGTTAATAGGCGAAACCACGGACAACTACCAACCAGAACAGCCGCCCGCCAGAATTCTACGGTTTTTTCCTAACCAGGTATCTCCCACCATTGGGGCACCGTCCCAGTCTGGACAAGTTCTAAGTCTCCCGGCATGTGTGGTAGAATGTGTGTGTGTGTGTGTGTGTGTGTGTGTGTGTGTGTGTGTGGTGTAAGGGGTGAGGATAGGACAAGGAAGAGGAAGGAAAGATCGCGCGCGGTCCGTGGCCCGTTTGTTAGGGTACTGCTCCGGCATTCGCCAGGTGTTGATCGGAGAAACCTCAGAAAACTATCGATCAGGACAGATGGCCGCAGGAATTCTCCTCCAGACAGTGATTTTTATGTTTGATTAACATTTTGGTTATCAACACCTTTCCATGTCTTCACTGCCTTTTTAGTTCATAGAAAATTTGATCTTCCCTCCTCACCATTTATTCGCTGGGGCTAGTAAGCCCATTGTGGCCGAGAAATGTCATCAGCCGTTGGGCACTCGAAATCCCTCGGTGACACTCAAGGAGGTTTCTTATGAGGACCAAGTAGAGCTCGGCAATGGCCTGTAGGTTCATTTTGGGGCTTACTTCTCCGTCATGCAAGCACTCGTATTTATATCATAGTCCCCCATACCCGCAGGAAGTGTTAAAATAAGGAATTGGGTATTGAAGGTGTTACATGGGGAATGGGTAAAGCCCCACCATCACACAAAATTAAAACTAATGCCCAATGCAGAATAAATCCATGCATCTGATCCATTGAAACTCAAAACCATGAAGCTCCCGGCTGCCATGGAACCACTACTCATTGGGACGGGCACAATTCACTCTTATCGTAACCTTGATCTCGTTATTCAATTCGGATAAAAACCTAACTTCATAAAAATGTCAATGTAAAAAGTATAGAGAGTTTCAAGTTCTCACCGGGTATGTTTAGTGTTTTATCATTAAACAAAGAGTTTCATGATTATTTAGCAATCACTGAATACAAAAAGGTATCTTTACTACACTAGAACGTACATCTAAATTACGGTTTCCATGAAAACTCTCGTTTTATTTTCTCTGAGAGGATATTCTTTTTCGCGTAATTAAAAGCACCTCTGTAACTTAAATTCTAAAATTCGTCAAATTTACTGGAACTATAATTAGACAAGTTTATCGGCTTCCGGCTATCGGCAGCTCTTTGACTTTTTCGATAAAAAGCATCTTTATTTTCCATGTACATTACGTAAGAAGCATGGAAGCAACCATTCATTGTTCGGCTACTACAATTATTAAGGGAAGTAAATATATCTAATGGTTAAGAGGTTCTCACTTCTCTATCAAGGACACAAGATTGCGTAAGATGAGTTTCTAAGAAGGCACAAAACTGCATTAAACGAATTCTCCTCACGTTCTCGTAGCGGAAACCAACTGCTCTCACACAGTTAACACAAGCGCCGCACAGAGTGAAAGCGAACACAAAAACTGAACACGTGGCCGACCTTCGCCGCGAGCGGGAGGTCCACACTCGAGACAACAGACCGCGCGGCGGTCGCGTATGCACCTCCATTTGACACCGCGAGCAGCTCACAGGCCACACACACAAAGCCAGGCTAATAACCCCCGCACCAGATAGGGAGATAGGCCCCTCCCGACCTCGGCGATCATCACACTGTCGAAGGTCCATGACGGCCCCGGACTGTACGGGTTCTCACGCGGGCCCTCCGAACAGCAGTTTCATTAATTGGAGCCGACCCGGCGGGGCTCGGGCGGCGGGAGATAGTGGTGGAAAGGACGGGCGCGGGCAGGGAATGGGGAGGGGACCGTGGAGGGGGGCGGGGCACGACTGCCAGCGCCTTGGCACCCGGACCACACAGCTCGACGGCGCGGCGCGAGGGAGCACGGCAAGGGGCGGGGTTAAACGGACAGGGGAGACCTTAAACGTTTCATAAGAAACATACACACAACCCAAACTTAATGAAGCTGAGAGCAAGAACGGAATGCTTTGAAAGTGACTGGGTTGTATAATACTGATCAGTCGTTTTTATTTATTTAAATTTTCAAAACAATACACTTATAATGCATTTATGAGATCCACAGTAGAACATTGCTTAGATCATAAACTGAAAATGTTGTTCGGAATTGAATTTTAGGAAGGAGACTTTCTATTGAAACCGTTTCCGTGACAACATCGAAGGTTCCTATATGAACCAAGCGGCATTCGGTTATGAAGCAAAGTAATTCGGTAATGAAACTGCTTGCTGGCGACAAATCGCCAAATACACTGTAGTACAATTCTTTATGCGGTAAATATCAACTTGCTTACGGGTGTTTAAGAATTTTAGAGGTGTGATGTGGAATGTTTGGGTGTCTAGAGCTATAATCGTTATGATAGATGAAGTGAAGAATCAAGTGGCCATGAGCAATCAAGATTTCGAAGAAAAGATTGTAAGTGCTGATGTAAATCTTAGAGTCAGATCTAGAATGTGAATCATTTAATTATTGTTTTACATTAATTCTTCTTAAATGAGATTTTTCATTGTCTGCATGCCTTCTCAAACCACCTATTTTAACCAGGATTCATGCCGTTTTGCATTACAATTTTAGTAAAAATTAATGACTTTTTGTCACGGTAGTTAAGATTAAAATCATGATTCAACTTCAAATCAAGAATTATCAATTTTCCTCCTTCACATATCGTACTACAGCCGTGAAGTTTTTAGGAGGTCTAATATTGGCAAAGCTGTCTTATTTTCGAGTACTTGGCATTTTCTTTACTTTGGCATACGACAAGCCTCTATACTTAGATCGATATATACGCGATGGTACAATATACTACACCAGAATTACTTCAGTCGTCTTTGTTTCAGACATTTTCTACGGAGATAGTTCGTAAAACACGTACGTATGTTACTATAGAAAAATTGACTGAAAAACAAAATTGAAGGAAACTGAAACATTAAAAAATGAATAAATTCAAGTACTTCCAACTACCATTTACATAGTAAAAATGGTTTCTCTTTATGTTTCAAAATTTCCCGGCTTTTTACTTCCCGGCTTTTCTTTTCCTAGATGTCACTGCAGCGCATCTGACCGGGAGGTCCTAGGTTCGAGTTCTGATGGCGGCAGGATTTTCGACACTAGCTTTCCAGCAAGGTCGAATTCAGTCGCTGTCTGGAGGAGAATTCTAACGGCCGGCTGCTCTGATCGGTAGTTTTCCGTGGTTTCTCCGATCAACACCAGGCGAATGCCGGAGCAGTACACTACCAAACGGGCCACGGACCAGAGCGATCTGTCCTTCCTCTTCCTTGTCCTATCCTCTCCCCTTACACACACACTTACACTAACTCACTACACTACCACATATTCCGGGAGACCGGTCGGGAGCTTAGAGCTTGTCCCGGCTGGGGCGGTGTCCCGCTGGTGGGAGAGTCCTGGTTAGGGGAAACCCCACTAGCCGACGGTAGGTCGGCGCCGGATCTCGCCATCCAGCGAGGGAAGATCACCCCTATCTCCCGAGAAAAAAACATACACTACACTAACGGGACTAATTAGCAAAGCAGTTGACGTGCCCGGAAACACGAAAAAATCAATCAATCAATCAATTTTCCTAGAATTTAGACGAAACACATTTACTACCCCCATCCATCCACAACGTTTACAGTAAATGAAAATCCGCACTCGCTCTACTGCTTTTCTTTCCATCCGTTTGTCTCAAGGCCTTCCTTTTGAGTGAGACACAATCCCTGGACTATGGCAGTCGCTGGGGTGACGTCTACGGGACCACACAACACGGCGTCTGCGGGATCCGATTGCCGGCCCAATTAAGAGAAAGAGAAAGAGCGTTCCAAATGCTTCCGACAGTCTCCCGGCCTCTCCAGCAACCTATTTTCTTAACATCGCAATGAAAATAATAGTTTTCTTTCAGCAATCGTCAGGGACGTTAATAATTTTTTCGTTGACAAATCGCTTCTTCAATACATGTCTAATATTAATGAATGTTCTATTTGTTTATTTTGGTTGGTCGGTAGTATTTCAATTGAGCTCAGAACAAAAATCACGAGTGATAATGTGGCACAATGGAGAAAAAAACCCAAGGGATAAAATGTGAATTCAAAAATTCTTGTTAATTGAGAGTTGCAAAACTGCAAGTTTTCTCTGACCAAAAAAGCGAAATCTGCAAGTACAATTCGTTTATTAAGGTATGCCTCCAGACCAGTACTAAATATGCACTAGACATGCTGGGGGATTGTACCAAGGGCTAGGAACAATGCAGCCAAGTCATCCTTACACCACAGGACGTTAGTTCGATTATCATGGAAGGCACGGTTGTTTTTTTATTACGGTATTACCTACAATACACTGCATGGTTTGTGTATTTATTTATTCCATTCTTTTACAACAGAGGAAAAGAAATGAATTTCAGATAAGATGTACTCCCATCATACCACACACGGCCCTGCTTCACTTTCATCCCACCGCGGCATGTCATGGTCCGTCTCTCCCCCCCCCTCTCCGCCAGTCTTCCACGATCCGTCCTACGCGTCAAGATTCACTTACTCCTAGTCCTGCTTCACCTGGCCCGATCTACCATGCTTGCTGTAAGCATCGTGCTTCCATAATCGTTGCTATGGGAAATTATAAAGCGATGCATTGTTGCATAAAGCAGACAGACTCTCGGAAACAATTTTGTCCTTCAATTACCTAAAGCCAAAGTGTGCTATTACAATAAACCAATATAATTTGGCAGGAAAATGTTTAGCCCTTAAGAAAATTTCAATTCACTTTGGTGGATTTACTCACTCTTTACGAGATATTTGGGAGAAAGTGAAAAATATACACTTAAATTTTGCTTTATAGGATAGGAAAGAAAGAGGGGAAGTTTTTCTGAATCTCATTGAGATTCATCTCATATTCATCTCATTGCAAACTAACGATAATATTAATAAATTCAAAAGAAAAGCAAGGGAGCCGTGAAAGTGACACGAATTTTAAATGGAAATTAAATAGAAATCCACATTCGGGACGATGTAGAAATTAGTAAATAAAAAAGAGACTTGAGTACATTTTGTGAAACATGAGATTGTAATTATAATTAAAAACATTAATTTAATAGTTTTAATATCAGCAATATAAGAAAATAATGGCTAAAAGAAATTAGCGAATGGGATCGCAGGGTTTCTGTAACAAATGTAAAGCATCGGGTAACTTACGAACAAGAAATGACACTGACTTGCGCCGCGACATAATACAGTGGACATTCAAAAGAGAACTTTACAGCTAAAACAAGGAAGAACAGGCGAGGTAGCGAGGCAGAATGGATGCATAATGATAAGCTCCATACTACGAAGATATATTTTTAGTAAAGTGACTTTAACATTAGAACACGGAAAGTTATGAGCAAAATGGTAGCAGCTTTTCGGTAAGGTATAGATATTTTGAAGTTTCAATGCGAAAGTTAAAATCAGAAATTATATCCACATTTTCAAGTGTAGAGAACGTTTTGCAACTGGACCACATACGGAGATATGCCAATAATATAAATATTATGCTGGATATTATGCTAATAATATAAAATAATATGGCAATAAAGTGAGTTTTTTCAAAATCACTGACAATCCAATTTTATTTATATAGATTTGTGGCATGAGGCCCTTTTCACAGCCCTAAGTATAGCATCCCCAGCAACCATTAATTCATACTCCATTCACACACTCCCGTTTTTTATGAAATGAATTGGGCATAAGCAGAAGGTTGGCTTATAAAGAGTGGCCCAAAAGAGTCTATGGGTTATCTCAGATGTATCCATCCACAAAAGTGGTAAAAGCGACTTGTTTAGTCTCTGGAATTTCCCCTGCCCCCAAATTTGTATCGTAATGAAACTAATACAGCGGATGATATAGTCGTACGCTGCGTATAGTCGAGGAAAAGTAACAATAACATTATACCTAGAAACGATTTTAAAAAACGATGTCACTCTTCTGAGACGTATAGTCTTTGCAAACACACTATAACTCCGCCAAATCTGTGAGAAAGGCCTCCTCACAAAAACATTCATTACGCCACCACGAAGGCAAGCAGCATGCCCCGAGCCAACGTGACAGTGGGAAACGAAAGACAAACCTCTTGCCCAAATTAGTGGAAACCAAGGTCGACAAGGCGGTGACAAGAGGCAGTCGGGCGATGCTAAGGGTCGCTCTAATTGCCTATCGACTCTCTTCTCGACAGCTATTCTCGCCAAGCAACAAAAAATCGGATGAGACCGACAAGCAACAGCGGACAAAGGAGCCTCGTTAGCATGCTAAAAGCGCAGGAGAAAACGTCTCCCAGACCCCAGATTCTATTCTGAAGCGCAAGAAATACATATTAGGGAAAACGTAATATTCACGTAAGGGCAACACAAAATTTAATTTTGTAACTTGCTTTATTTTGAGTGGAATATTTGTATTTTTAGTTTAGGGATACTTGTTGCTGTATTTTCAGCTTTGAAATTTCAGGCACTTAAATTACTTAGTTTTAACTGGGAAAAATAATAGATATTTAAATACGTACGCTTTTTTTAAAAAAATACGCCACCCTGACCTGAAGAAAGTTTTTCTTGTAAACTTGCTTTTTAAGAACTGACATTTACTTGCCGAAACTCTTTAAAAAGCAATTTACATAAAACGTCCATCATTTTGCTTTCTCATTAACTGGATAGTCTTTGTAGTAGAACATACTGTAAATGGAACAAATAAAACACATCTCAGTGCGTCTCAGTGACCTGAAAAACAGTTAAATGCCCAGATATTGCCTTAACATTTATGTCATGCGTATATTTCATCACCAAACGTCGAACATCAAACTATTACAATTTATAGATTCACAAAACATACCACAAATTCAAAAAAAGATTATTATGTTGTCGAATGATTTCCATAATTGGATATTTGTGATCATCAGTAAAGCTCATCAATAAACGACATAGCTAGCACGCAAGAGCAGTGTCAAGCTGTGAGCCAAACGCCATTCACAATGCAAAACGATGTTTTTTCCGCACCCCTTACCAGCTCACCTATTCGAAAGCGATGAAATTACCTGCGCTGGCACAACGTAATTAGCGGGTTAATTCGCCAGCTGATTCTCATTAACTTTCCTGCGCAGGGGACCATCCGTGTGGAGGCGCGTCCGGACAAGGTCGCGGGTAGAGGGTGCTGCTGCGGCGGCGGCTGAGGGAGATAAGGGGGTAGAAATGGCAAAAAATATTTTTAAAACAACGATGTTCCCCCCCCCCAGAAACATCGATATATTAACATCGATATTTTGCTCTCGATGTTTTCTTCACATCGATATTTTGTTGTAAAAACATCTATTTTTTTGAAGAGATTTATTTTAAAATAAAGGGGTTTAAGTACATCGTAGAGTAGCAGCAATTCACGTCAATATCGTTGTTTTTCGACATCAGCTTCATCACTCTGCACACTTCGCCTGTGCAATCTGAGTAATTTTTGGAACTGCTCGTGTTATGAATGTATGTAATCGTCAGGTGCGCTATTGCCTGAGACGACAGTGAAACACGAAATCAATAGCAAAACACGATGTCAATAAAGGCATAAGCATTGTTGAAATGCTGTAGATTGCCTGCGGTCACCAGGTATCGTAGATAATCTGTGGTTAAAAAAAACTATCATGGAATTCTTGCCCTCGTGAAGTATTGACCCTTCATGCATCAGCGTATCATACGTACTCCATGTATTGGATATTGTTTAAAAACATATTCCAAGTATGGTTTCCGAAAGAATGGAATTGTATTACATAAAATATAGAAAATCATACCTAGAAGCTTGCGACCGGCAAATTATAAAACGACAATCTTTAAAATAAATTTTTAAAAAATTGTAAAGAATTGGATATATTGCATCACAATATACAATTCGTATTCAATGTATATGTTATATACAATTTGCTGTCGTCACAATAACTCAACAAATTCATAGACATTTATAAAGCAGATAATTTACAGAACAGAAAGAATTAAGAAGTATATAGCTATCATGGTCCAGAAGTAAATTAAATAAATATATTAAATGAACTTAGACGATATAAAAGGTCTGCATTTAAAGATGTAAAACAATTTGTTGAACGTTTAGGCGCAAACGCTGGCTGACTGGACAAGTATATATGCAGCTCGGGATACACGAGCCGGAACCATATAGCCAAACCCAACCACAAGCTTTGATCTGCTGAGCAAGCTGGCCATTCCCACATACCCTGGGTATTCTGGGTAAGCTAGCCTCACCCTACCTTACCTCACCTCTCTATGCTGAGTAAGCTATCCATGCCTCTGACATAACCACGATCAAATCTGTGAGTGAAAATTAGGATGCTCTTCAGGGCAATATTTTGGGAGAATTAAGTTCCAAGAGTAACAGAAATTCTGGAGCTTTCGAATGCAGTGGGCTAAGGCAATATGCAGTAAATAGACTAGTGATTCAAGGTAGATTTCTTGTGTAGGGCACGAAAGAGTAAAACGTTTTGTTAGATAGCTCACGTAAACAATATTATAAGTCGATGTCATGAAGCCGTTATTTGAACTATACAGAGTCGCACCAAAGGAGAAGACCATGGGATGACTTGTTATTTCTCAAGTTATAATATTGGAATTTTCCTGAATATTGTAACTAGGGATTCATAAAAAAAGTAAATATATTTTTTAAAATTAGTAGTTGTTTTTTTCAAAAGATTAGCTCAGGGGTTTTCAAACTTGTTTCAAATAAAGGTTAATACGGGTCTACGAAATATTCAACACAAATGAGTAAGTGATATAATAGGCTATTGGTAAACGACTTGCCTTGTATTAATCTACAATTAATTTGTAAAATATACCATATACATTACAAATAACATACAGTACGATAGAACAAAATACATAAATGACATAAGGATTAAAATAAATCAAAAGATAATTTTCAATAAAACACCGCGACAACCCTGGGAGCCGCGATGCAATTTGAAAACCAGTGGATTAGCTGGTACCACGTAAGTTCCACGCAATGCACAAAATAAGATTTCTTTGTATGCGTTCCTCTTCCGTGGTCCTACGCAATCAATCTGTAAATGTTACTCAGTAAGGAGGACGAGGAGGAACCGTTAGAGCGTGCAGCATGCAATCTTTATATTAAAATGTAAACTTTTTTCTTCAATACGTATATCCAGGAGAGGTGGTTCAGGGCACTGCAGTGCCTCTGACCGGGAGGTTCTAGGTTTGATATCCCACGGTGGCAGGACTTTCGGCACTGGCTTGTCAGCTAGGTCGAATTCAGTTGATCTCTTGGAGTACAATTCTGGTGGCCATCTGCTCTGGTTGGTAGTTGTCTGAGATTTCTCCGATAAACATCACACAAACGCCGGAGGAGTACCCTAACAAATAGGACATGGGCTGCGCGTGATCATTCTTCCTCTTCCTTGTCTTACCTTACACACACTTACACTAACATGCACAACACTACCACACATGCCTGGAGATCTGTCGGGAGCTTAGAACTTGTCCCGGCTGGGGTGTTGCCCCGTTGATGAGAGATACCTGGTTGAGGGAAAACCCCGCAATCGATCTCGTTATTCAGCGGGGGACGTTCACCGCCACCCCAGAGGAAAAATGCACTACCCTTACGGAACTCATGACCTTAGCTGTTAAGTTGCCGGGAATCAATCAATCAATCTCAAGACTTATAAGAATTTCAATTTCTGATCCCAAAGAGGAATAATGTAAAAATATCATCGATGATCATTACTTACCCCGATGACACAAAGCGCAAAGGCATTGACAAATCGACGGCGCAGGGCTGCTGTCATGCCAAGGGCCGGCGATAATACGAGTAGCTACTGGAGAGGAGGAGGGCGAGGCTCGGGTCGCTGTAATTGATGAACTGCCTCCAGGATGGTAATCACCCACGAGCACCGGGATCCCTCGCCCCCCCCCCAGCCACTCGAGACGCCCCGGGCGTCGATTCACGCCCGCCGCCCTCGCCCCCCCCGCCCCCGCCTCCCTTCCAGCCCACGCTGACCCCCACGCCCTCTCCTCAGGACAAGGCTGCCACGGATTACTCCCCGCCGCTCTCACTCCTCTCCTCGACCTATCGATCTTGTAGCGCGACTCAGGAACGAGGGAAACATCCTACTCCTTCGGGCTTAACCAACGTCTTACCTGCTCCACATCGTTACCCATTAGCGGAGACCTAATCAGCTATCCTGGCCGATAATTAGCGCGGACTAAATTACTCGCAGCCAAGATGGCTGGCGTGTTACTAACCGCACGATTAGGCGCTACTCCCGATGGTGCAACCGAACAATTTGACGCGCGGCTATTTAATAACCGAGCGTCCCGTTCGTGTTATTTAATAATCTAAGATCTGAAACTAACAGTGAAGTGCAAGCGGTCGGGTGGGAGTGGGCGATGACAGCGCAGCCATCGGAGAGACGGTGCAACATGCAATCTTCCAGGGGCACGAGCGCGTCGCCCGCAAAACTTGCCTGTATAAAGGGTTGCCTACCCAAATTACCTCACGGCGCTCCGTGTCGTCAATAACACTATAACACTAAAGTATTCGCCACTTGCAAGGCAACGACATCACTCACTCCTATGCTTTGTAGTTATTAAGCTTGCAAACATCGAAATGACATAAAACTTTTATTATAGACGTAAATTTAAACTTTACATGCTATGGTGTATTATAAACATAATATCAGATATAAACAGTACATTGTTTGAGGGTAAACGAAATGTAGAGATATACAATACTCGCTATTCACATTAATTTTGAATATTATTAAGAAATGAACGCTTTAAATGTCACCTAAGTACTGAAGAATATGTTTATGGATACTTGTGTAATATAACTTCTAAGTTTAATTCTTTTTACGAAGTATCCAGAAACGTGAGGTCTTTCACGAGAAGTAATAGGAAAACAGTACTTCCGGTGGCCATCACAAACGGGATCAGAGGAAGTGTAGTTTATTGATCTTTCATTACTACATCCGGCTAATTCTTCCTTCGAGGGAGTGGACTCCGGCTAATGGCTAATGGCTAATGGTCTCCGCTAGTATACTACCATATAATTCTCATTTCAGATTTCGAAGTTTGAACGGAGAAACACGTTGAAATATTCCGAGTTCATTTGTTATTTCGAGGTACCTTGCCTATGAGATACGGTTTAAGTAATTCCAATCATGAAAAAGTATGTTTATTTGTTTTTCCTAATCCAAATATAGTAAGGTCACTCAATCATAGAAACTCTATTATTTTGATGTATACTGACTCACCTCAATGCGGTTGATGAAAATAACGTGATAGAGACTCACCTAGAACAAAAGAGAATGTTTTCATGAATAATTTTATCTCAATAAATGTATGCTTAACTTACACGCCCAATAATTCTACTTCATTAAAGTCATCAATTAATACTTTTAAGAATTATTATAAGTAGAATAAAAGTATATAAATTAATGCAACACTAAACATTACAACTAGTGGACAGAGTGGAATCAGACAGAGTGAAATGTGATTAGGTGCGAATTGTTCTAAATATTGATGAAAATGAACACTCAATTTATACTATAAAGAAGAAACTGCTACTACTAGAAGTAAAATTCAACAATGGGTGCAGCAAAGCATGCGTCTGAATCACGATATCTGAAGGGCTCAACATCAACAAAATTAATCTTTATTTCTTTGTCACCATGTTTCGTTCCATTATGGTATCTTCAACAAGTAGACGTTCACACTCCTTAGCGAACCCGATAGTACGTTTATAAGAGCTTATTTTAATTACATATTGCACAGCTTCGCACAGAATTCGTAATATCCTATTCCACGCTGCCAAACAATAAATCGCTTTTGCTACTTTATTCTTACAAAAAAATCGGATACTTTTTACTAGTTATCATAAACTTCTCGTATCCCGATCAGGGCGAGCTATTCTTTGAACAAATTTTATTATAAATTATTCCGTTATTAAATCAGTGTGAGACAAGCAGTTTCCAAATAAAACATTCGAGCTCTACGAGACATTATTTTCAGAGGTTAACCTTTATTGCATGATTTTTTTACTTGTAATAATTCTTTTTCATTACAATTATTTACTTATTTTAATTAAGGGAAAAATAATAAAACAATACAGGAGAAAATATTGTTTAAGAAAAACCCAAAATTAAACTTTGTTACCCCACCAACCAATTGTGCTATACTTCACGATTTTTAAAGAGTACTTGTTTTTCAAACTCTTTATGCGATAAAATAAGTATCAGGCAAATCAATACAATAAATATAATTCGTATTTTAGTTTAATTATTTTCCTAAAAACGTTTCGTTTTTGATATACGGAAACGGAGTGTGTTACCAGAAAGTTCCAATTGATGACGCCACTAGATTCCCATCACTTTATCTCGTTATCTTATCGCGTTTACCGCCTAACAAAGCATTGGGTGGCATAAACACATGCTGTAAATTACGTGTAATACAAAATAGTTCATAGGTAAATCGTTAGAATGCGTTTATGAGCCGAAAAACTTTATGTTACAGCTGAGTTACATCAATGCATAAAAGGGTTAATAGAGACACCCGGTTTCACAAATTCACGAAAACAACTTACGCAATTGAACACCAGTCGTTGGGCGCTGTCGTGCTACAATCTAATCCCGCCCCTCCATCACACGCAACGCCCCCTCCCGTAAGCGATGCTCATCTGCCGGCGGCGGTCAAGAGCTGCCTGACCGTGTGTTGGGCGCGCGCGGGCAGGCGGTAGGCCAACCGGTTCGCTTCCATTTGTGCGGATTCGTTTCCATTAGCTGAGTACACAAGGCCGCCACTTGCCGTACGCTTTACCCGCTCTCTCCCCTCCCACCTCACCCCCCCAACTCCCGCGAACGGCACGGCAGTGCCAGCTCTGCGCGCGCAACTAATTTCTACCTAATCCGAACGCATACCGCTCCCTCCCCCCGCTCGCCCCCTCACCCTGCACACCCCGCCTTCGTCACCGCCCACCCCACCCAGCACTCCTCCGCCACGCTCGCTGCGTTATATGTATGACGTCATTACAGCGCCGGCCGTTACAAGGTTTACATCGCGCGCCGCTTCTATGTGGGTCACGGGATTGATTGCTCAAGATATCATTAGCTTGTTTGTATTAAATACGTAACGCAGCAAAAAAGGGCAGCAGAATATGAGTGTCGAAATAATGAGAACACAATCCACACGTCATATGTGTGAGAAAATTGGAAGCGAGAATGGACGATAAATTAAAAAAAAAATCTCCTGAGAACGGACACCTGAATAATCATGGGAAGAAAATCAAAAGTTGTCAGCAGTAGGTTTAGTTAAGACAAATATACATTTATGTTTGTTAATTAAATATATTTCATATAAAATAGAGATAGTATTTGAGAAACCTATCTACCACAACTCATTATGTATCAACACAAGCAAACATGTCATTTTTCTAAGTTCAAGTTCCTTCCAATCTAAACTAGAATGATGTTCTAAGATCTCATTTGAATCATACTCATAACATACATTTTCCCATCGAAATGGACAATTAAATAAATTACCACATTTTTTAGAAATATAATATTATGCACGACACAAACACGAATTCACTATTACTTAAGTCAAAAGAATTGCATCCAAAATAAAATATGGTAATAAACTTTACACTTACAAGATTTCAGTATTCTATCGCAAATGCGTTCGGGAACATGGCGGCTTGTATGCAGAAGGAAATGAAAAATACATGTCGAGGAGACCAATTGTCGCACATTCTTCAGCAAAGCAAGTGAGAGCATTGTGGTTTGCCTCAGTACGTGCGTCCACACACGAAACGACGTCCACATTTCTAGTTGTAGAAGCTCTTCACATTAAGAGTGTAAGATGATCTCAGTATTTTTTCAATCAAGAGCAATTTTTTAAAGTACTCGGCCAGAAGACAGAGGTTTTTCGACTTCTGTGTAATAGAGATTTGAACGATAATAAATATTCAGTAAGATTTGTTCGTCACTTCTAAATGTTGAGAAATAATCGTTCATAATTAGAAATTAACTTCCCGTTATTTGAAATTTTTTTATTAACAAATACCTGCACCCATAACCGTATATATGTACGTCAAAATTTAAGTAAACAATTAGACATTTCTAAATTATGAGTAAAATTTCAATTTTACATGATGCACTCCAGAGTATTGTAATTGAAATAAGATTTGTTTAATACATTTGTAATTGTATTTTGTTTAAATATGTTTCCGTGCAATACATAGTATACGTTTATTCATTACATTTGTAAAAAGAAAATACTTATTGAAAATGTGACAATTTGAGGCATTTATTGGACGATAAATCAAAAAGATGTACATTCTCTAATAAGAATGTTTAGATAACTCAAATTTTTCACTGGTCTTTTCGACTTCAAATTATCCAAGACCCACTGTAATCATCGTATTTATTATTAACACATTATTATTATTATCATTATTATTATTATTATTATTATTATTATTATATTTATTGTATTATTATTGTTACTACTATTATTACAGTTACAATATTTACTAGATAACATCAACAACGTTTACGAAACGGGAGATGCAATAGTCTCCGATAGCTTCTCTCTCAAACTGCGCAATCGATGGTCCATCGGCGTGATTGAAACGCTCAGCGAGTGAAACGAGAAACAACAGCGCAACAATCGCGACACTCAGCCCCCGTCCTCCACCTCCGCGGCGATTCGCGAACTCACGGGCGCCGCGTCCAATCGCAGGAAAGAAACGCGTTGGCGCGCGGGTCAGCACTCTCGCGTAATTGGACGCTGCGCGGGACACCTCGCCCCCACGCGCCAATTCCATTAGAGCAGTGGAAACGCCGCGCGGCTATTATAACTTCCGGCGGAAGTCGCTTCGTTTCGCGGCGAAGCCCCCGCCGCCGCCGCCGCCGCCCGCTTCTCATTTTCTGATAAAGCGCGTGCCGCCTCGTTCCCCACCCGCGGCCCCGCCCACTCGCCCTCCTGCTCTCGGTCAGGGGTCACCAAACAGCACAAGGAGCGGGGCAGATTGCACAGCGGCAATGATCGTTCATCAGTATAATGATTGATTGATTGATTGATTGATTTCTTCGTGTTTCCGGGCGCGTGAACTGCTTTGGTCATTAGTTCCGTTAGTGTTGTGCATGTTTTTTCTCGGGAAATGGCGGTGGTATTCCCCCGCTGGATGGCGAGATCTGGCGCCGATCTACCGTCGGCTAGTGGGGTTTCCCTAACCAGGACTCTCTCATCAGCGGGCACTGCCCAGTCGGGACAAGCTCTAAGCTCCCGACCGGTCTCCCGGATATATGGTAGTGTAGTGCATGTTAGTTTAAGGGTCTGTGTAAGGGGAGAGGATTGGAAAAGGAAGAGGAAGGAAAGATCGCGCGCGGTCCGTGACCCGTTTGGTAGGGTACTGCTCCGGCATTCGCCTGGTGTTGATCGGAGAAACCACGGAAAACTACCGATCAGAGCTGCCGGCCGCTAGAATTGTCCTCAGCGTACAGCGTATGAATTCGACCTAGTTGCAAAGCTAGTGTCGAAAATCCTGCCGCCATCAGGACTCAAACCTAGGACCTCTTGGCAGTTGCGCTGCAGATCAGTAAAGTGAGCTACTCATTCTTTTAGTAACAAATTCATTATAACTCAAGCGTACACTGTGAAATCTGTGACTATTTGGGTATCTATCTACACATACACGTCACAATCTCAAACTTAAGTTATATAACTCCCACGAATTGTTGCACATTTTCTGCGCTCTCACAATAGTGAGATCAATGATGATACGTTGATTAAGAATTCAATGACTAATTGATAATACTATTTTTTCACGTTGTAGAATTTGGTCAAAACAAGGCAATCTAAATGCAATGAAGTGCTAAAAATTCGTCAGAACTTTTCTTTCCGTTATTGAAATGTACGAAACTGAACATAAATATGGGCGAAGAGTACACTACTTTTAGATAATACAAGAAAGTTATCTTTCCTTATGCTGAATTTCTCTCTCTATCCTCCTTCTCTTTCTCTCTCCTTCCCACTCCCCCTTCCCATTCCCTCCCTTCACACTCCCTCTCTCCTTCCCGCTCTCTCTTTTCTTCCCGCTCTCTCTCCTTCCCGATCTTTCTCCTTTCCGCTCTCTCTCGCTCCCCTTATCTTTCATTAACATTACGAACCAACACCTGGACATCCCTGGCTCCGTGATATAGATAGTCGTTCCTTAGAAACTTGGCAACAGCGGTGATACAGAGCACGCTCATGAGGGGCCCGAGGCGCGATGATAGTGCAAGGGAGGCTGCAGAGTGTTTTATGACTTGGAGAACGTGTAACCTTTCAAATGGGAGAAATATTTGTTCGTATATTGTTCTCACTGAACGATTTCGCGAACATCAACCAGAAACTCGGACTTGAGGTATTGCGAAGGGAAATAAATTCTAACTGAAGAGAGATAAATAGTTGAATTCGTACTTGCATGATAATTCTTCGTTACACTAAACTTTGTTTTCGCTACAACGAAATGTAATTTTGCTGACTAAATATACCGTCGTTTCTAACACCACCGCTCACCGAAAGAAAGTCACGTCGGTGCACAGCATCTATGTACCAGACACGTTTGATCTTCTGAAGCTAGGTGTAATGAAGTTTAGAAAGAATTTGTTCGAGACCATTTATGAAAAGGAAACTTCATTTCATTTCAAGCGCGAAGTAGATTCTGCACGGGATATCAAAGACGAATAAATTCAAAGTAATTTTTTACTCCGACGGAGCCTTTGCCCTCGTTCCAGTAACCCAAAGAGGCGAGAGATGACCTTACAAAACAGACGTCCCCGATAGTACTTCTGCCTTTCTCTGCACATGACACTGCAGACCGCTTAGGTTCGGAAACGGTCCTCATTTGAACCACCTTTTTTGCAAAGGCTGCAGCCTCTCATGTTCTTTCTGCTCCGTGTCGCCTGCAGCGGCCATCTATTGCCCTTTGCCCATTGTTACCTCCCATTGTCACCTGTCACTCCCAGAGATCGGCTGACCTCTCGCCAATATCAACCATCGCCTGCAGGAAACACCGTTCGCCTTTGGATGTTCCGCTATACTCCATATGATCGTGATCGCTTGCTGTCGCTGTGGGCACCATCTGCACGTCCTCTATTGGAGATCTCACAGCATGTCCTTCAACCACCCCAGCAGGAGGCGAGCAGGCGGACAAGGGCGAGGACGAAGGAGAGAACGAAGGAGTGGCGAGAGGACAAAGCAGTGGGCAGGAGAGGAAAAGAGGGGCAAAGGAGGGCAAAGGAGGGCAAAGAGGAAAGAGGGCAAGGAGGGGTGGAGGGCAAAGAGAGGGAAAAAGGAAGGCGAACGAGAGGGTGAAGGAGAACGAGAAGGAGAGCGCGAAGGAGGGAGGAAGGAGAGGGCGAAGGAAAGAGACCAGGAAAGGCAATGAGCGGGTGAAGGTGAGAGAGAGGGTGAAGGCAATGACGTTGGCGAGGAAGCGAGCGGCAGGCAGCGAGCAGCGAATGGTGTACGGCAGGAGAGCCGAGAGCGGACGAGGGCGAGGGCGAAGGGGGCGCGGGTGGGCGGGGCCTCATTAAGCGACGGAAGCCCAATTAGAGCGATGGGTTAGGCGCCTGCGACGCTGCGAGAAGCCGCTCTCCGTTACGGCAGCGAGGCTAATAAGGGCTTTTTACTCCCTTGCGAGGACAACCGTGTCTCGTCGACGCCCCTTTCTTGCGCGAACGAAAATGTCAAAAAGCGAAATTGTGTTATGAGAAATCATATTTCATAGATGGGTGGACGTGGAGTTTTAAAACGATATATTAATTCCTCCTCCATTTCTCCTCTTTTTTCGTTAGTTGAATCGGTGACGTACGGAAATAATTGAATTGGTAAGTTTAAGAAAAACAGACAGAGCGTATGAGAAAAGGAAGAATACTGATAATGCCTCAAAGGGAGAAAACACCATGAATTGCAACCAAGGATTTCTATCAAACAATAGATGTAGAAATGACAGTAAAATGCCAAAATGACCGATTTTCGTTTTAACAGAAAGAATGTAGTCGGATTGAGAGTGGTTTCCCATTGTTCATCCTGTTTGACAAGCTTGTCAGTATTAGAATGCAGAGTACGTATTTCTGATGGCAATGTATCCCAATACTGATACTTAAATATGAATAAAAAATTCCGAACACAGCATGGTTGTGGGACAATGAAGAGTAGAGCGCAGGAAAAGTGAACAGTAAAACTATAATAATAATAATAATAATAATAATAATAATAATAATAATAATAATAATTATATAGGTATAGGTACTATTAATAATACTTCCAGCACAATTATAACATCAGAAACAAAATCTGGACGTTTGTATGCAAGTATGGAATACAAAACAAATTTACAGCTTCTAGCAGTGACAAAAAATTTCCGAGGTGGTCCAAAACGTGAAGAAATATTGCGGTGACTAGAACACTGACCCTTCCCACCCGCAGAAAATTTCATTGGGCGTTCTCCCTCTGCCTCCTCGCCACAAGATACATTCACTTTCTGAAGTCACCGAGCTGCGAGCACTTTTAAAGCGGAGGTGATATTGGTAGAAAGGGAGGAGAAGCTTCGCAAGATTCGCAATGTATGAGGAGGCTGAGCCACAAAGCGAGAAGGGGCGACGAAAGGGCACCCAATCTCGGAAAGAGGGTGAAGTGAAAGCTGCAATGAATAAAATAACGATTTTTCTTTCTCGAAATTACGTATGAGCGCGTTTCTCTGAGAAGACTTTTTCCTGAGTATTCATATAAAAAGAGATTATGTTTCCCTAGACCAGCAAAATGGTTTCTGATGGATCACAAAATTTGTACAAAAGTCTGCCTAAAACACGAAACCATATAACACGTACGTAGTACATTTTCAATATACATGAAAGGTTGTCAACCGCAAATTAGAAAGGCCTGTTGAAGTTTTCAGAATTTTAGTACTGAAATGTACGAGATGTTTGCCAAATATATTATTTAATTTTTTAAAATGTCTCAAAAAATCATTTTTGCCTTTATTTAGTACCTTTAGACAACTGTATTTATGAGAATTCGCAAAAATTACGACTCAGTCATGAAGTGCACACTCTTTGACTTAGAAACGAATAAATTTGTATAAAAAAATTGCTGAGAATAGTTTTAAAGATATAAGCATAGACATCAGTGCTACAAATAACAGGGGAAAATTAAAAAAAATTAAAAAAAAAAAAAAAAAAGAAAGGAAGTAAATAATGTATTACCTACAGAGTTTTGAATCGTGTAATACTGGACTTTTCTCATTTATTATCGAGACGAGTATCCTCGTTCCCTTCATTTCGAGAGCCTCTTTGATGCAATGCCCGTGACACCGTTCGGTTGAAAGCGTCCGCGTGTGCATTCCCAGAGAACGGGCCCTTCCTCGGCGGACACAAGGCGCGCCGCCGCCCAACGCCCCAACACCGCTTCCCCCCTCGGCCATGTCGCCCTTATCTGGACGCGGGTGGTGAAGGCGCGGGGGGGGGGGCGGGGCGACGCGCGGCGTCTTTCTGAGTCGCCTCCGCCGCGGAAATTCACTTTCCACGGAGGGCGGGGCGGGCGGGCGGGCGGGCGGGCGGGGCAGGGCGGGGCGGGCGGTGGGGCCGGGCGGGAGGCGGGCCGGGCGGGGCCGGGCGGTGGGGCGGGGGCGGGGGCGGGGAGGGGGCGGGACGCGCGAGGGGCGGGGCGGGACGGGGCGGGGCGCGGACGAGATTCAAGGCCTCCGGAGAGGAAGAGAGCGCGCGGCGTCGGCCCAGAAGAAAGGGGAAGTTGTCGGCGGTGGGGAAGCGGTACAGGAGGTGAACTCAAGGGAAGCGAGGTGATGGCTGGGCCGATGTGCTAGGTAGAAGGAGGGATCGTCCTGGACGCCAAGGGGAGATACGAATCGCTGTAGCGGTGAAAGTGTTGGGTGTTTGTGGCGTCTACGGAAGTGGCAGGAGTGCCGTCAAATGACAATGTAAGGAAATGTATTGTCTGCGCAAGCGCGGAGGTACGTAAGAGCAAGTGGCGACAGAAGGCGGGAGACATGTGATGAAGTTCCCGTAAAGAGGTGGTGGGACAGAATAGGTGTGTGGGTGTTTATCAGTGGGTACCTGTGAGGGCGTGTTGATGTTTTTGTGTGAGTGCGCGTGCGTGTGTTTGAAAGGTAGAGGTGTAAGATTTGCAAGGTTGCTGAGGCGAAACAACGCCAGGAAAATTTAGAAATATAGCGGAGAAAGAGGAAGAGTCGGAAAACGCGAAGAAAAGAGTTCCCAATACAATTATACTGAATGAGATGGTTAAGAAAGCGGAGATAGCGGGAGAGGGAATTGGAAGCGTTAATGTATGAAGAAACGGTTTGTGTGTGTGTGTGTGTGTGAGTGAGAGAGAGAGAGAGGAGGTAGGGAGAGAGAGAGCGAGAGGAGGTAGAGAGAGAGAGAGAGAGAGAGAGAGAGAGAGAGAGAGAGAGAGAGAGAGAGAGAGAGAGAATAGAGGAGGAAGCAAAGAATATGGCCGACAGTAGTACATTGGAGGCTGTGGGGCCTGGGGTTTCACGATGAAGGAAACACTTAAATTATCAATTGGGTCAGAAACGGATATTGGGCCTCGACTCTATGGATCACAGCCACAGGACATTAACTTACTAAAGATATTTGCTATTTGTTTCAATATTTGTTTTATTGTAGAACCGTCTGATATCTTTTCATCGTTACAATGTGACTTCAATCGAAAATACGTCCGATATGTTGTTGTTATATGATTACATTGAATTATACATCATCGTCCCTTGTTCATCTAACATTTTGTGAGAAACTTGAAAATCGCACTATAAAACTTTTCTGTTTCAAATAGACATTCATAGACACCGAAGCGTAAATAAATCTGTCGCCTCAGAATTGTAAATGTTGCAAAGATATGTTGAATGATACAATACTATAGATTGTAGCACGCGAGTTTTTCACGTAATCTAAATGAAATGCTGACTCTTCGCAGAAAATATCAAATAAATCTATATTTCAGATAATACAATGTGGTTAAGGATAACATCTCTAGTTTGCAACATGCATATTTGCTCACGAAGTTTAAATGAAAAGCTGACTCTCAACAGAGCATCAGAATAAATCTACACATGAGGAGAATATAAATGCCATAAATAAATTGAAACTGATGACTACTGCAAATTTTTGTGAACAAAATAAAAGAATCAGTTTTAGAAAGGCAATGCGTGAAAAGTGCAAATTGTTGCGCAAATTAAAATGTGCTGGTTGCAACATCATCTAATTGCATTTTCTGTTTATCAATCAGAAATTATAATATCAGTTTTCGTTTAGAAATTGAGCTCCAACTTAATAAAACATATTTTTAAGACAATTCGAACCGGGAAAAAATTCCTTTTTTCAATTCATCATTTATAGTATGTCCTATGCATTTCGAGCAAAATTATAACTTCGATATTTCATATCCAGACTATTACCTTGTAAATGGAAAATATTTAAAGCCGTTTTGCAATACTTTATAAAGACGAAATGCTTCTCCATTTCTAGCCATAAAATTTATGTATGCCGTATTTTATATATTTATGAAATTTATATATTAGCATTTTATACAATTATGAAGTTTATATATTAGCATTTTTTGTATGTAGCAATTTAGTTTTGTATTATTCAGACTGGTTCTTTTATACACAATTTATGCATCACTTCTGTACCATAGTCATGGTGGAAAGGCTGTCTTTCCTCTATATCTTTACTTTCGATTAACTCTCTGGATACAAAAACGGAACCTGTTAGACTCAAACCTCACTTTACTTTCACAATTCTCGAGAACTACTATATCTTGAAAGTCAATCATTACAGTATTCTTCTTCCTGTTTCTTCTCGAACGTTCTACACGTTTTTCACGGCACTATCTTATTTGTTTATAAAAATATTAACGATTTTATTAAAATAAACATGGTTTACTGAAACGAGGTCTTTGAGAAGCCAAGTCACGCTCAAGAGAAAGGTCATTTATTGAAAGAATTCAATTACTTTAACATTTTTAGTCTCTTATGACTTTTTAAAACGAGATAAGTGATTGTATGATATTCTTTTGCATGGAGAGTTTTGTAAATGAAGGTATAACATGTTCTTTCAATAAATCCAGGGCCAGTTATTTGTTTACGTATTGTTTTATCGAAAGGGAGAAATTTATTTATCAGATTCTCGAAAGGACGTATTATTTCTACATATTGAAAAGAGCTTTTGCATGGAGAGTTTTGTAAATGAAGGTATAACATGTTCTTTGGTGACGCCGCGTCGAAGGCTGGGATGCCGACGTTTCCACCGACATATCGCGGTCCTCTTCAGGGCAATACAGCCCTGAAGAGTACCGCGAAGAGGACGTCGAAACGTCGGCACCCCAGCCTTCGACGCGGCGTCACCGACAGCCCAGATCATGACACTAGCCGCGGAAGCCTACGATACCATATTGAAAAGAGGCCAATCGTCATCTCAGCACTGGAATGTTGAACCGACTTGACTAACCTTTTAATATTAAGAAGTAGTTTCGAAACCTCAAGTGCATATACATTAATAATACCTAAATTATCGTATGGACTGGAGCAGCAAATCTAGTTTAGAATTTATGAAATAAGATTATGTGAAAAAAAATTGAATGCAATTGAATGAATCTGAGATCAGAGACTTTGAAAAATTTAGTGGCGTTGAAGGAAGTGATTCTTCCAGAATCTGACACAAAAAAGGAAGAGATGAAAGTTATTCAAAAGAAGTAGATACAATTTGGACTTGAAGACACTTCTACAGACACAACCGACGGAATAGCGTTCACTGTCGTTCGCTTTAAAGTGCAGAATAATTTGAAAATTTTTATCTCACAAAAATCACAACAGTTTACACACTGAATTATCAATTTCCTTCGTTTCAAAGTAAATGAAATAAAATACAGCGCAAACGCTGAAACTGATAGGGTGGGTGTGAGTAGATAATCGAAGTGCAACAATTTGACTACCGAATAGTCGATGCGTTCTTGAATGTAAAACTCTGCGGAGAAATAACTGTCAAGGAATGGTCAACCCGTGAAGAACGACTCGTTTTGCGGGCAGCGATAAGTATTTCAATATTCGAGGACATAAGACTATTTTTTTCGTTTGCTTGTGAGCGAAAATACGAAAAAGGCTCAAAACAGACAAGTGTGCACTCTTTAGCTAAGTATTGTCTCTCGTCACAGAGAACTAACAGAATATGTACACCACTAGTGAGATTGCCATGTCCAATGAAAAATTTGTAAGTTATGCGGCTGATTCCCTTTTGCTATGCAACAACCGGTAAATTATAGAATTATGGACTTGAGAATCTAACAGTGAATTATCACTGAATGGTATTATTTATATGTAAAATAAAAATGGTAATCAAGATGTCATCAAAAAGTAAGGAAAGATCATTGAAATGTGGGTTTTTAAAATCTAAAATTTATTTAAAAATTAATAACTGATCATTTTTACCTTTAGATTTTTTAATATATAAATAAATAAATGTGAAAATAAATATCATACAAAAATGTAGCAATATTGTTCTCATAACATTTTTATTTCTCGCGAAAAATGATCCTAAAAGGTGGAGTTTCTGCATTGATGTGATGCGAGACTGCACATCACAAGCGTAAGTAAAAACAAATATATAATGTTTGATCCAGGGGCACATTCTATGGCAATGCATTACAACGTGAAATATTGAAAATAAAATGATTTGCTCTCAACAACTATTTGTTCAAGTTGTTGTTGTCTTTGTTGTAAAGAGTTCATTTTTTAAACAAGAGGTGACAAAATGGACTTGATGCCATGAACCATGATTTAAAATTGATTATATGGCTTTTATAACCATATTAATAATAATCTTCGCTTCTTTTACAAAAAAACGAAAACAAACGGTTATTTTAATAACCAGTTGTTTCACGCAGTTTTCAGTTTCATGTTAAACTAAAGATAAAACAAATAACGGAAAACCCGGTAGTTTTGTAATAACTAAAGGAAACACAGTTTTACAGCGCCACATTGCAAAAACAGAAAACACATCAAAACAAAACAAAACAAAACAAAACCAGACGGTTATTGTTTCGAAACAAGTGCGCGCGGGCGGGGCAGGGCGAGCGCGGGCGGGGCGGGCGGGGCGGGCGGGGCGGGGCGGGCGGGGCGGGCGGGGCGGGGCGGGCGGGGCGGGGCGGGGTGGGGCGGGCGGGGCGGGGCGGGGCGAGGGCGAGGGCGGGGCGGGGCGGGGCGGGCGGGGCGTCGCCGGCGCGGCAGGGGCGGGGCGGGGCCATTCGGTTAGCGGTGCAGCCTCAACACGCGACGCCGCGCCGGTGTCTGTGGTCAAGAGGGAAACGACTGCTGATGGATTGATAATGGTTGTGGTTGCGTTGAAAACCGTGTGGGGGTGATAAATGATTATCCCCTGATTTCGTTTAAATATTCCTGCACCTGTAATGTTACGAACATAAACCAAACAGAGGGTACAATATTAAAAAAAGCAATGTATTACAATAATACAATTAAATTTACTTTACAAGGATAGTGGTCACTGAAATGTAAAATAACGTATGTTAATGAAATGACAAATTACGTTTTTCCGATGCTTGTATTAAAACAAAAAAAAAATATTTTCCATAGTTCACAAGGTTATAATATTAATACAAATAAACTTACTCAGTCTCAGGAGTAAAATTGAAACTACAAATACAAATTTACAAAGCAAATATAAATTTTCTATCTATATTAATTTATCTAAACTCACATTCAAAAAACAGTTGGATATAAATACATGAGCAATAACGAGGAAGATGATACAAATATTTACTTCTTATTGAACTGAAGATAATATAGATACGTTTTCTGTTATTAAGAAAAACGTTTAAAATGTGTGAAACGATCATAGACAGTGTTACAAGAAATAAGTTCCAAAATTTTTAGTTTCAGAGTCTGTTCAAACATTGCAAAAAAGTGCAACAAAAACTTAAATACGTCGGTATAAATTTTCTCGTTGAGTAAAAATGAAAACAAACAAATGCGTTTCACAGAAACCACGCGTTCTTTTAAAACAGTCCATCCTACGCGTAGTCCCCGAACAAGTATTGCAGAACAGCTGGTTCAAAACACCATTACACAGAGTGGTCACACATTTCATGGAATACATTTTCCTGACTTTCCCCGGTTTTCCAGGTCACTTTATAATTTTTTAAAATTTTTTATTGCTAAAATTTATATGGTTTTCACACTATTTTCAAAACACTATTAAAGGAAACCTGTCGCTATTTTGTCAGCTCTCTGATTTCACTGATTAAAAATACACAACAAATAAAAAACCTTGGCCATTATTTTTTCTGAACGACGTTCGTAATGGAATAATATCAGGTTATATATAACCCTCTCAAAAATTGTCTTTGACTTCAAACGATTCTTTAACAAGCTTTCTGATTTCCCCCTGCATTTTCTGGAACAATGAAATTCTCTGATTTTTCCAGATTCTCCCCATGTTTTCCAGAAAGTGATCACCCCAACAAATAATACGGGCGTGCAAGCGACGAGAGTGAAGGACGGTGCACGGCCGGCAGCCTGCAGGTCAGTAGCGAATCCTGAACATTATTTTAAGTATACGGCAATTTATGGAAGCTACCTCTACCGTTGTCTTTTATTTTTAGCTTTTCTGAAATACCAATACTATGAAATTCCGTCTTTAATAATTGTTCTATAAGACAATTACACAAACCACTAACTTCTGGATCGGTAACACAGTTCATTTACATTAAAACTTGAGAGAAAAGTCACTTTCGAACGAACAGAGATCTGTTCACCGCAATATATTGCGGTGCCTATCGACCGTCCAAACGCGCATCCTCCCCTCTCCCCAACCTTCAAACATGAGGAACCCCAGGTTATCACAGCTGCCATGCGCTGACTTCGCCTGCGCCATGCGAATTCTTTGGACAGCATTTAGAACCGCTTGAAACTTCTCACTCTACCGCACTTCATAGCGCTTACGGATGTGGAAGACTGACTGGCGCTCGGTAGCAAAACCGTGTTATTTTTTCACATCTGTTTTAAATCTTTCAAAATCTCAATAACTTTTTAGAGCATTATCAAACTTATTAAATGTTTCTTATACACTTCGAAGTACTAGGTATACCGGCGGTATACGCGTATCGGAGGATGAATCGCAGGATTCGCCATTGCTGCAGGTGCGTGCGACGGTCGCGCGCTCTGGCTCGCGCAGCGTAGCATAGCGCCCCGCTGCGCCGGGCCCTCGTTTTAAAGGATCTCCCAGATCAACGCGGAAGATCCGCAGCCTACGCGGAAGTTTCGCGTCACGTGTTACCTTATGAGCACGTTCAGACTTGCGCGGCAGGCGAGAGTAGCGGCAACGGATTGGCATTGTTTAATCGGTGGCGAAATTTGTAACGCAGCAGACGCGTTTCTTCCACTGCAGCTCGAGTTTCGTGGAAGTTCGCCCGTGTTCGGGAGTCTTCGCTCCCCTCTGGGGCTTGCGAGAGTCACCAAACTCATAGTCGACGCTCCGGAATGAACGGTCCCGCAAATTCCGCGGCCGCGTCTAGCGCGGAACTTTCCGCGTCGCACCCGCTGCGAATCTATCGCGCCGGTCTGTGGGTGCCTTAAAGGTGTAGAGAGGGCTCAGAAGGCAGAAGCGATGCGAAAAGTGGGCCAACCGTCGCCAAACGCTCACTCATAATTGACGCTTCGGTGTGAACGGTCCCGCGAATTCCGCGCCCGCGTCTAGCGCGGAACTTTCCGCGCCGCACCCGCTGCGGATCTATCGCGCCGGTCTGCGGGAGCCTTAAAGCGGATGGCGCCAGCGCAGGGCCGGCGTCCACAACGCAGCCAGGGTGGAGCGCAGCGGCCGCTCGGAACCAACGAGTATTTTTGGCAGCGCGAGACTGGCAACCGGCAAAAGGGTTATGGTCAGTATGAAGCGGTCGACGTGGATACACAAACACTTTAATTCGCTTTTCGCGGAGACGCGAAACAATCTCGGTCTAGACGCCTCGACGAAAGAAACGATGATTCTACCTCGTGCGAGTATCTTGCGAGAAACGTACGAGAAGAAGAATCGTTCCTGGTAACATAAATTACGAAATTATAATGTGTGTTGTATTAGAAGATACATGGAGTTTCTGGGCCACCAATTTTGTACCCTACTTTGGAAACAAAACTACAAACCATATTCAGCGTTCCAACGCAGTTGACTGAGTCAGCGAGATGATGTGTACCTCTCACATAAATTCTGCTAAATTCATACAGCATTGTTTCATTTTTCTCTTTTTCAGTGATTTACTATTCAGAAATTTCTTGGCGACATAAGCTTGATTTATAGGTATGTATACAAAACTTCTTGGAATGTCCAGATGTATTCGCTGGAAATAGACCATATGTATTCCCAGTATTCTTCCAGGAAAGTGTCGTCCTGGCCGAACGACGAATGCCTGTAGAGATTCCCTTTTAACATGTACGTAGTAAAAATGCCCTTGTTTTCTAGGGAATTGTAAATATACAGAAAAAGAACGGTCTTGAATGTAAATGTATTTTGAAAATAAACTAAACTTATATTTGATATCGTTATTACGAACAATTAATACATACAAATTAAACACGACTATAACTATTTTTTTAATTAACAGGAAAATATGTTTAATATATGTCACACCACCTTAAAATATGTTGTTTACTCTTTTGATAAAAACAATATTTAGAACTTCTCAGTGGCCTGCTAATTTATACATTTTTATGGAAGATGTGGTCACAACCTGTGACCACATCTACCACCTAGCGTGGTAAATGGAGGCCTAGCATAGGAAATGGCACGCCCCCGAGCACTGCGAGCGAAGATAAAGTTAACACTATTTACTAGCTTCTAGATAGAAGATACTCTTTGAAATGAGAAGAAGAATGAGCTTTTTGAAGTTTTTGAAGAAAGTATCGTCGTATTAATACAAACTTTGTGTATTCTAATATTACAGATTTCAGTGATAACCGACAAATTCGTGTCGAAGAAAAACTGAATAAATTAATAGTTTGTTGAAGGTTCCCATTGATGATCATATATTGATACGCGTGGAAGTTTAGAATGGGAACGACCATTAAAAATTATAATCTTTATAAAATGATGGAAAATCGCAGAATAAGTGAATAAGCTTATGGTATTATTATCATAAATATTATGGGAGGTGATACGGGAAAGCTTTTGTGCTGAGCTTCTCGAGATGTAAAGTTATGAACCACCTTTAATTCATTATACTTTCATACAAAAGCGAAACCAGTCATAAAAAGATATGTGCAGCATCATGAAACCATGCAGAAATTCTGCCTTTCGAGGAATTTACATTATATGCTAGCAGAAACGATACCGGAATAATATCGCAGGCAAATTCAAATCCCTGAGAATACGACAGTTGCATCTGTTTCGCACTTCCGAATAGAAAAAAAAACACCCAACGGGATTGTAACAGAATTTGAGCGCGATAATCGATTATTCACGATCAAACTCCAACTCGCAAGATGGCGAAGTTTCAGAGATAAACTTTCGCGAATTCAATTACACGCAGCGCTCGCGGGGATGTGTCCTAAGTTCGCAGTTTCCAGATCAAAATCAATACATTGGAGAAGCCGCGTCCCCCCTGGCGAATAAGGTGTCGCCGCGGTTTTGCAAAGTCCGCGCCTCATATTGAGCATGCTAATCAGGCGGGAATTCCGCCCGGATAAAACCCCGGAAAATTGGATTCAGCAACGCGGGGACGAAAAGATTAAAGTCGAAGCCATATTACGCCCAATTTGATCGAGACAGAATCTGGGGTCTGGGGGTAGTCTCACCATCAATTTGGCGTGTGATTAAAAGTTGCGCTCGGCGGATTACGATGGAATGGAGTGAGATGGGTAATCGCGAAGGGTTGGGACCTACGGATGAGGAGCAGAGTGCATGCGTGGATTACGTATATTGGGGTCAGGGGGATCAGTGAAGTAAGTGGACACCAATGAGGTTGAACAGGCTAAGGCAGAAGAAGATTCTATGCCTGTGAACGATATGTTGGTTGAAATTATGTACGGTTAGATATATTTAGCATGTTTCAATACTCTTTTTGGTGGCATGCCTCCAATGGAATGTTTATAATCAAACATCAGAGAACTGGAATGAAGGAACAATCATAACTGGATGAATGACGATTTAAATATTATTTGTAAAATTTGATCTATAATATTTTGTCTAAAACTATATGGATATCACGTCTTATTGAAATTAATCCATACTCATAGCTTGTTATTTTGGATAGTCTTTGTAAATACATTGACTAGGAGTAAATTACTGTAATCATTATTAGTAATTGACTTTTTCGGTAATAAATTTTCACACATGTTTAGACTATAAAAATAAACGAAGTTTCGGAGATAAGGGTCTACCCATTCGCAGGTCAGCTGAAAAGTAGTGTCGTAGAGCATTGCGATGTTCTACAGTGTCGTAGAACATTAACATTCTCAATTAAAACATATATGTCTACTTTTGTACTAAAATCACGCCATGTGGAGAGAACGTACAGCGGTATATCATTTTATATAAATTCACGTGTTCAATTCAATCTTTCGAAAAATGTTATCACATTGGCGTGTATTGTTTGCATTCATTTTGCAATGGAATTCCAGTCTATGTCTACCAGCTAAGTGGCATGCGATCTAGATCGCCTGAAGGCTATAGTGAGATCATTCCTACACCATCCCTGACACCATTGGTATTACAGTAATATAATTTATCACAACAAAATAAAGGACTTGTTCAAATACTAAAAAAGTAAAAACATATATGCGCCACATGGCGTGTATTTTGTACAAAATAGATATTGTTTATGTTTTAATTGAGGATATGCATGCTCTACGATACTGTACAGAGCAATTTCAATTAACTTGGTGATGAGGAAAATTCTAGCACCTAAACGTTTCTTTTTATAGCGTATGTGCCAAAATGCATTATTATAAAAGGAAACTATTGTCATGCATCACCAATTGTTTATAATAATTTATGCGTAGTCTAACAAATTTACAAAGAATGTCAAAAAAAAGTATTCAGGGAGAACTCATTTCGATTTAATTATGATTTGGTATGTGTTGGTCTTATCAATCAAGACATTGAGTCATCCTAGCCTCATGCGAGATTCGAACTTCAAGCACAGAGTCAAAGACAAATATGTCCAAGAGGCTGCCACCAAAGCAGTTTTACCAACTGAATTGGCCTTGAAGCAACTAGACTATCTGATACAAATCAACATTTGATCTTTCCGTACTTCAAAATTTTTCCAAAGCATTTCTTCAAATTTTCAATTACAACAAGCGTACAGAAATTAAACGTGCCAATATTAAAGCACAAAAACCTTTGGGTATTAGAAGACTGAAAAGAAATAAAAGCCCAGAGAAATAAATCTTGTTTTTTTCATTTACCACCGTGTGGTGACGTTTCTCAGAAAAGTCCTATACATTTCAGCATTTACGACAGCCGAGATTGGTTATACTGGCGCGCGCTATGCGGCTGAGTGACTTACGGCGGTCAGAGCAGGCGCATGGACACCGCGAATCGCGCTATTAATCTCTTTGGAAAATAAATTAGAGGGCGCACGCGCGTGGACACCGCCATGAGCTATGAATATAAGGAGATGGCATGACGTCAAACGTAAAGCCGCCTCCGCCATATTGGTGAGTCCAGAAAGTTTGCAGCATAGAGAAACTGCGTGTGACTGCTTTGTGGCATGTAGCTTTGCTCACTTGTGTTGTTTGGCTTCGCTTTTAATATTTAAAAGCCTTGTTCAGAATAGATAGCTTTTTCAACAGTTAGTTATGGTTACTTGTGTGGCTAACGGCTGTACAAAGCGTACGGGAACACCGAAAATTACTTTACATAACTAAATAGCTCCTCCATGTAATTTAAAACATTTAGAAACTTTGTAAGTTATTCGTTAATTTTCGTGAATATTTTCTTAAAGATTTCCTGCAGATCCAAAGTGAAGAGCATTGTGGATTAAAGCCGTACGAAGTGACAATTGGCAGCCTAGAAATTACAGTAGGTTACGTTCGGCTCATTTCCAAGAACACGATTTGTGAGAACTTCTTTATCGTGTGTATGTTTGCGGGAATTCGCGGATCCATCACATTTTCCAGCTTTTCCACCACATCTAAATGAATTAATGACGTATTGTTAAGCTTGTAGTTACAAAAGGTTGTGGTTTGACGTTCGTATTTTGGACCCACCACCTGACGGCGGCAGGATTTTCGACACTAGCTTTTCAGCTATGTCGAATTCAGTCGCTGTCTGGAGGACAATTCTAGCGGCCGGCTGCTCTGATCGATAGTTTTCCGTGGTTTCTCCGGTCAACACCAGGCGAATATCGGAGCAGTACCCTATCAAACGGGCCACGGACCGCACACGATCTGTCCTATCCTCTCCTCTTACACACACACTTACACTAACATGCACTACACTACCACATATTCCGGGAGACCGGTCGGGAGCTTAGAGCTTGTCCCGGCGGGGGCGGTGCCCCGCTGGTGGGAGAGTCGTGGTTAGGGGGAAACCCCACTAGCCGACGGTAGGTCGGCGCTGGATCTCGCCATCCAGCGGGAGAAGATCACCGCCATCTCACGAGAAAAAACATGCACTACACTAACGGGAATAATGACCAAAGCCTTCGACGTGCCCGGAAACACGAAAAAATCAATCAATCAATCAATCATTGGATCCACCAATATGGCGGACTGGCTTCAGTTGCTGAACACGGAAGAGGTTGGTAACGGCACCTCCATAGGTCCATTCCGCCACGCGCTGATGCAACCGCTGCCCACAGCCCCAAATGTACGCCCCCCTGCGTGCGGCTCAGGTTTGCCGCGCACCCACGCTCCCTACAGAATGTACGGATAGGGTATCACTGCTATGCAACAATTTCTTCTCTAAAATAAACACAAAAACCCAAGCAACCAATTTACCACCTTCCAGCTCCCAACTAGAATAACAAAATATAAACCCATTAGATTCATTCCTTAGCATATTTTCAGACCTGAATGAATCCCATATGTGCTCTGTGAGTTTCCTATTCATGTGTATTTACATGCTAATATTACAATTCTAAGTTAAATATTTAGTTGAAAAAAATATGATGTAGTTTGTATAATATTCAACTATGTATGTTCGTTCATTAATAAATATATACTAAAAAAGGGTATCCCTGCAATGTACAAGATTTAGATATTATTACAGGAATTTATTCAAAATTTTTTTTTTTTGATTGTCGGATTATATTAAATTTTAATACATAACAGTAATTTAAATGCAATTATATACATGTATATTCTATTTCAATAATTTTATATCCAACGTTTCGAGAACTATGTTGTTCTCGTCATCAGGCTGTACTAGTTAATAGGTGTGATTTAATATATTACGAATAATATAAATGTGTACACAATACAAAATGAAAGCTCACCCAGAGTTTTCCTGCCAACATTGTTTGATGTTGTCTTGTTTTGTTCAATATAACTTTTTTGTGTTGAATTGGCATTTTGTGAATGGAAAGGATTAAAAAGAAGAGGATAAAGAATTAAACAGAATAAAGACACGGGAAATAAGATGAAGGAAACTACTTTATTTTATGCAAAGGTTGTCATAAACATTACTGATTGGTTGATTACTTTGAACTAAAGAGTTGAAACATTGATTTAATTTCTGTTTAATGATTCTAATACCAGGCTGGAATATTTTCTACTTTCAGAGTCAAATAATTTTATGTTTATAAAATCAATATTTTATTTTTTGTGCATCATAAGGCGTAGTGAACCTTTAAGATGGGGCAGGTCTCATTTTTGCTGCAATCTCTGAATTTTAGAAAATTGCCAAAAATCACAATATTTTCGGCGTCTTTCCGCAAGTACAATATTAAAATTTTTTCCTTAATGAAATCTGTAGTTCGAATGCACGTCTTGAACTAAATTATATTTTTATAATTTATTATTATAAACAATTTTTCGAAAATACAAGTTTTTGCGTAATGTTGTGGAATAAGGCAATTTCTAAACAATTATTTTCTAAAAAAAACCGCTTCAAATGTTTGCTTATTTCTCCCTCATATGAATCCAAAAACCTTAATAAAAAAGTACTACTTTATTTTCGACAAACACGCTATTTTTAAAAATTTCAGAAAGGTAACATTGCCAAACAACAAATTTGAAAATAGAGATTTTTGCCATACATAAGAAACTGCTAGAATTCTCCTCCAGACAGTCGATGAATTCGACCTACCTGACGAGATTTTTAAAAAAATATTTCATTATTTTGAATAGAATTAATGGTTCAGTTTTACAGTACAAACTAACTGACAAGCTAGTGTCGAAAGTCCTGCCACCGTCGGGACCCGAACCCTAGAATCTCCCGGTCGGAGGAAGCAATCACTGTAATGTCATCAGGTGATGACCTAAGCCACGTATGCTGATTTTCATCAAACGTATTTAAATTACTAATAAAGTAACAACGAGCATGTTTTGGCACATTGCTAAAAAATGTCTCAAAGAGCGTGTTTTCACAAACAGTCTCAAATGCAAACATATTAATACTCATTGTTTAATCTTTGAAAGGGGATGCATCACCCAAATAACAGTGAATAAAGCATATTAGTAGTATTCAATAAAATTATTAATGTTGCAATAGAACTCACTTTGTTTAGGTACACATGTAGTTCAAGACGCCCCAGCAAATATGATAAACTATAATTACTGGAGAAACGTCTCCCAAATAAATGGGTTTTCTTTTTTGTCTTCGATGAAAAAGTAGTGTTTGTGTCCTTTCCCATCCATCTGTTATGAGAGTCCTTCGAAGCGAGCCTTTGCAAACACCCGAGTGACATTATAAATCAGTTCCCCAGATCAAAACGTTTAGATGGATAGGACACAGCGTCTTTCGCATAAATTAGGGAGAGAAGCCTTGGAAATTTACTGTTTCCACATTTACTAAATTTACAACACTTTTATCCAAGAAAAAGGTTATTCTGTATTTCATCCAAGGATGTATAGATGAGTTCCATTCTGCAGTTAACACAGAGTCGGCCGAAATAATAAAATATAATCCACCCACATTCATTTTTACGGGATCATCGGTACTCACGACTAGTTGCTCGCTCTCATATAGAATCACAGCAATAAGTGTATTGCATTTTTCAAATATTCAGAGGAAAAACAATATTCGTTTAATTAATTATAATAATTACACAATTGCAATAATATTTTGCTTTTATTCGTATCTCATCCTAGATTATAAGTATATTGAATTATATTTAGTTTTAAAAACAGTGAAAAATGTTGACATTATTATTAGCATTTTTGCCTTTACACAGATACCACTGCTTTATCACATTGGAATATGGTCGTCAATGAGATAATTATAACGAATGGGGGGAAAGTACTAATTATATCGAACGCCGTGAAAATATTCACTAATATGCTAAAAATGTTTTTAAACACGTTCTTTATACAATATGTATTGTATGCTTTACTTCAATCTAATATAGCAACATGTAATTGGCATTCAAATGGATTATTCATAATCACTCAAACATATAAACTATAACAATACAAATAAAAGTCAATTATTTTGACTAGTAGCTGATCATTACCATGAAAAAAAACTTATTTTAGAGCTTCCTACGTCACATAGTGAACAAGGAGATACAGAAGTATCATATTTTTCCTTAATGTAAGAGATGTAAGAATATGAAGCCAATTATATGTCCAGAAAATTATGTTTACGTTATTAAACTAAGTTGCAACAGTATATTTCGAGGAATATATTCTAACTTTTATGCACTCGCAAATTCTAAATTTGCAATTCGAATTAAATTTAAAATGTACGATTTTTAGCGACCTTCGAACGACATTTCTTCCCAAAGAAAAGGGATGGCGAAACGTTCGGCAGCTGCGACGTTTTTGAAGGTTTCAAAAACATTACGCGACCCCACTGATTTCGCCGAACGACCAGCAAGGTCACACACCAAGGCAGACACTGCGTCAACTGTGATTGAGCAACCCGGAGTGACTCATTTATCAGCAATAGGTCATTAAGGAAGACATTGAATGCCGATCTTTTCATTACAACGTTGAAAGAAGAATAAAAGAGAAATCAAGTTCGCACATTTCTTTCACTGAATTAATCAAAACTGTTACTAATATTTTCGTGGATTCGATGTTGCGGCGAGGCCATCTTCCAACAGTTTAAATATAATTTCCAAAAAGTATTTTTATTTTCATTATGATTTGAATGCGGTTCTACGGCGCTTCGACTGCAGTGATCATTGGGGCCTGAATGTGGAAGGGAATGGGAAGTACAATAGAGCGGGGTTCATGGCATGCCACATAAGATTCATCTGCTGCAGATGCTTGAAACTGATCAGAAAAACAACTGGTGAGTGCAGATGAATGCCTATGAATCCGGTTCCCGCAGGCGTCACAAACTGTTTGATGACATCCTCCCGGAATCGATCCAGCGACCTTCCAATCGCCAAGACTCTTGACCCTAAGGCGTGGCCTTTACTTCCGACTTTACAGGTATTGGTTGTAAATTTTACGGGCATTAGTTTTAAATTTGCATTGGTTGTTTATTTAAATAAACAGACCAAATCTGCAAATACTCCCTTTAGTCAAGCGATATTTTACATTCATAATATCCGAATCAATATGTAATACAAGCTATCCTACAGCTTCATGCACGGAATGTAAATTACGACACTCGTAAAAGCTTCAATGAGGATGGCGTTCTTCACAATTATCCTCGAATTCTCTTCAACCTGCGTCGAGCAACGTTAAAATTAGGTCAAGTTCCGCCACTAGTCCGCTGCGTCCTCCGGTGCGAAAGCAGACCAGTCCTCGCAACAAAACAGCTCAGCCGAGCGAAATGTGGGGCGGCGATGGCGAAGTGAAATGTCGCTAGGATGGATTACCCGGCGCGGGACGAGCTACGGAAAGCTACATCGTACGTTACAAGATGAGATGGAGAGACACGAAGCCAAGTGCACCTAAGAACGTAAACATGACCTGGAGCGGTAGCTCAGTGCATCAACTGATGTCATTACAGCGCCTCCGGGAGGTCCTAGGTTCGAGTCCTGACGGTGGCAGGATTTTCGACACTAGCTTTCCAGCTAGGTCGAATTCAGTCGCTGTCTGGAGGAGAATTCTAGCGGCCGGCTGCTCTGATCGGTAGTTTTCCTGGTTTCTCCGTCAACACCAGGCGAATGCCGGAGCAGTACCTAAAAACGGGCCAGGACCGCGCGCGATCTGTCCTTCCTCTTCTTTGTCCTATCTTCTCCTCTTACACGCACACTTACACTAACATGCACCACATTATCACATATTCCAGGAGACCGGTCTAGAGCTTAGAGCTTGTCCCGGCTGGGGCGGTGCCCCGCTGGTGGGAGAGTCCTGGTTAGGGGGAAACCCCACTAGACGACGGTAGGTTGGTGCCGGATCTCGCCATCAAGCAGGGGAGGATCACCGCCATCTCCCGAAAAAACATGCACTACACTAACGGGACTAATAACCGAAGCAGTTGACGCGCCCGGAAACACGAAAAAATCAATCAATCATGTAAACATGTGTAGCAGAGCAACTCGAGTGAAGATATTACGGTCAAAGCCTGCAGAATACTGACGAAATTTACAGGATAGAGATGTTTTAAACAATACTCCACGAGGAGAGATCAGAACCAGAAAATAAAGAAGACAAGTAGAAAAGAAGCGAAAGAGAGAAATCTGTCACAAGAAAAAAACGTTAAGGAAAAGATAATTCTGAAGAATATAATACAACGCGAAGAAAGTAAATTAATTTAATTGTGGTGAGCTGAATAGCATAGATTGGGAAAAACAAGATGTTGTCGACAAAAAGGAAGCTAAGGAATGAAAAACGCGAACAAAGCTTTCTGAAACGACAAAGAATGACCGCCAGTTCATCGTTTCGGATTCTCTTCAGTTCACAGAGCACAGACTGGGAGTTGAGGAAACCCGTCTCTGTTGAATATACTCGTATTACACATATATACATACATAATATACAAAATTTTAACATGTTAAACCTAACGTGTTAAACCGGGTCAACTCTAAGACGATACGTTTATTTTTGTGGTGAACAAAGTGGGTTAATGGCATGATTTCTCGAACTTCTTCCGTTCCCTTTGCTTCTCAATTCACAACTGCGTCATTATTTACATGATATCTTCCTTGCAACGTATCCATCAAAACATTGACCCACGCCAGAAACACCAATAAGGCTTAGGTAGTGGTATTACAATAAAATCATTTATCAGATGAATTTCATGTAACATTCGCACTCTGGATCAACATGTACGAGTAACATCGCTCTGGCGAAGGCGGGAGGAGGGGGAGGGGAGGGGAAGGTTCATTTCGACTATGTTCCGGCCACGTGACAGGGTCCCCAAGCGCTTCCTCGTGCTCCAGATTTTGCTCTCCCGAGATCCGGTGGTGCCCTGCCGGGAGCGGGGGGTATCGGTTGGTTGATTGCTAGTGATTCCGGACGCGTCAACTAACAGTCCCGTAAGTGTAGTCCATGCTTTTCATCGGGAGGTGACGGTAATCTTCTCCCACCGGATGGCGAGATCCGGAGCCGACCTATGGACGACTAGCGGGGTTTACCCAACCAGGTATCTCCTACCAGCGGGGCACCGATCCAGTCGGGACAGGGTGTAAGTCCCCGACCGGTCTCCCGGTATGTGTGGAAGTGTAGTGTATATTAGTGTAAGTGTGTTTGCAAGGGGTGAGGATAGGACAAGGAAGGGGAAGGAAAGATCGCGCGCGGACCGTGGCCCGTTTCGTAGGGGACTGCTCCGCATTCGCCTGGTGTTGATCGGAGAAACCACGAAAAACTACCGATCAGAGCAGCCGGCCGCTAGAATTCTCCTCCAGACAGCGAGTGAATTCGACCTAGCTGAAAAGCGAGTGTCGAAAGTCCTGCCGCCGTCGGGACTCGAACCAAGAGCCTCCCGGTCAGAGGCACAGCAGTGACACCAGTTGATGCACTGAGACACCGCCCCCAGTGGTAGTGTCGCGGGGAGGGGAGGGAGGCCCAGGCAGAGTAGTGCGTTTCGCTGAAAGCGGCGCGCGGTGGAAATGGGGCAGAAAATTGGAGCTTCTGTACAAACAGCGCCCTTTGTACACAGCTACAAAAAGCTTATTTAAGTGTACATGATCGTTTTTTGAAAAGAAAAAAATACTGCGTAATAGCACTGTGCTAAAATGATGTTTGCTATCAAAGAATAATATTGTTCTGCGGAAAGCACTCAAAACGAACACGTGGCAAACGCGATGAATGTATTGAATTCGTGCAACGTCTTTGAAGAGAAGATGGAGATTATTAGTATACGAAACATAGAGTATCATGCTGATGTAAATTAATGAAGGTATAAAGAAAACCATCAATAATACTTCCGAATCAAAACTGCAATGAAGAGCATCGTATTCAACAAGAGAACATCAGCCCAAAAATAACATTTTAATAATATTACAGTAATGATAAGATTTAAAAAAGCATAAATTTTATCACTCAGTACGTAAACACGTTAATCTGAACTGATTTTATACGAAAAATCTACGATCCAATAAAGTAATATTGTATGAGAAACAATGCATGAAAATATCTAACGGTTCAACGATGTAAACTGTTGTTAAACTGTTTACAGTGACAACAAAACTGAGGTTATGGGTGTTCTATTAGAATAGCACCTAGCGAGAAAAAAGGAAAACATTATCAATAGATGTCAGTTATTGCCGATGAATAATAATTAACTCTCCAAATAACACTAGGTTTCTTAAATGTAGAAACTGTTTGATTTTATTATATTCCTCAGCATATATACCGCATGCACTGCTTCTACAACCATAACTACATATTTCGTAGCAGTAACTGAGTGGTTTGTCGAACGCTTTTGCAATTTATATCGACCAGGGGTCACGTGCGTTCACCCTCTCGCCACCATTGAACGTTAACGACGTCTCTGGAGGTCACTGGTATCGTTGCACCCAATAACATCGATTCACTACCCAGTGACCGCAGAACTTATGGAAAGGGTGCCATTTAGTGATTTAAAAGTTTTTGAACGGTGAATTAATGCTTCCTGAGAAAAGAAATAGTAGCGGTATTAAAATGAGAAAAGTCCGAGAGTGTTGCTCTGCGGCATGGATTGCGTAATAGAAAAATATTTTTGAACAAATCAACATATTTTACTGAGTCTGTTTATAATTGATCAGTATTCTCATCGTTACTTTCAAGTTGTTTTTAAAGAACTGCAAATTTATAGAACAAAGTGAGAGCAAATTGTTTTTGTCGATGACGATCTAAACAGTAAGCAAAAATTCGTTCTATTAACAGTATTCTTCGAAAAGATCATTAACATTTTTATTTTAAAAAACGTGTCGCAAGAAACGCAGAACTAATTTGAAACTATGACTGTATGTTAAGTATCTAACTGAAGTGTTGAGAATTGTTGAGATCTGTTAGTAAGAACGATTTCAATCGTTCAACAAGACACGGTAATTTTTATCTTCCTTACCACGTAATAAAAAAAACATTAGATCAAAAAACCTTTGATTTACTTTCAAAACAAACCTTAAAACTCTACCATCAATTAATTGATTGATTAATTAATTGTTACTGAGTCCGGGCGTGTAAACTTCTGAGGTCATTAGTCCCGTAAGTGTAATACTTTTTCATCTGGAGGTGGCGGTGATCTTGTTTCACTAGATGCGAGATCCGGCGCCGACCTACCATTGACTAGTGGGGTTTCCCGAACCTTGAATCTCCAACCAGGTATCTCCCATCAGCGGGGTACCGCCCCAGCCGGAACAAGTTCTCAGTCCCCGACCGGTCTCCCGGCATGTGTGGTAATGTTGTGCATGTTAGTGTAATTGTGTGTGTAAGGGTGAGGACAGGACAAGGATCAGGAAGGAAAGATCGCGCGCGGCTCGTGGCTCGTTTGTTAGGGTACTGCTCCGGCATTCGCCTGGTGTTGATCGGAGAAACCATGGAAAACGACCGATCAGATCCCCGGCCGCTGGAATTCTCCTCCAGACAGCGACGAATAGCTGACAAGCTAGTGTCGAATATCCTGCCGTCGTCGGGACTCTAACTTAGAACCTCCAGGTGAGAGGCACTGCAGTGATATCAGTTGACTCTACCGTGGTAATTTGATAGGCGTTTCATTTACTTCCCACGAAAATCGACACTAACGTAATTCCTCGAGATCCACCTGGACTTCGCGCGACACCCTGAACCAGTTTCCCCGGCAGCGTGTCGACGTAGCAGGAAGCGAGCCGGCAGCCGGTGCTTTAACGCAGCCGGGGGACTGGAAACGGCGGGCGCCGCCGTTAAGCGCGACGGCGGGGCAGGGCGTCAACAGCGCCCCCCCCCCGGCGCGCCGCCGGGAAAGATTGCTGGGGTGGTGGGAGGGGCGCCGCGAAACGAAAGAGGTGGGCGATGTGGGAGGCAAGGGCTTCGGAGGTTGGATCAGTTCAATGGCAACAAATGTACCTCTGCAGCTTTGTTGACCGAGATCGTCATACGGATCGAACCCTGGTGACGGCGTATTTAGCTACACAGTTGAGTCGAATTCAACCACAGTCTAGGAAAGGATTCTCGCGGTCGGGTAGCTGATCGGTTGCTAACCGTAAGTGTGCGTGCGCAAAGAGGGGGGAGCTTATCTAATGAAATATTTTATTTACGTAAATATATTCAATCTCTATTTTTCCCATTTTTAACCTAACAAATTGATTTGTTTTTTTTACTTTTCAGCTTTTAAACTTTTTTGTTGCTTTTGAAGTACTAAGGTCGTATAGCGATCACTGTACGTAACATTGGAGGAACGTTAACGTTATACGAACACATACAAACATCCATGCCCCGGGCGGGATTCGAACCCACGACCCTTCAGGCACGAAGCAGCTATGACTCTTCAGCCTTAGCGTCCGGGTCGGCGAATTTGGTAACTGTTATACACTCTTTGGGGAAGAGGCCCTTGAGCTCATTTGGAAATTCTGGAAATAGTTCAACATAAAATAAAATTTGTTAATCGTACGAAAAAAGTAATAATATCGTTTCCTTGAAGTAATGTGGTTTCTTTGACCAATACCAGGCTAATGCTGGAGATGCACCCTAACAAACGATGCACGGGCTGCGCGCGATCTTTTCTCCCTCATCACTACCCGCTCTCCTCTTACACAAACTGATGTGAAGTACACTTCCGCTCATGACGAGAGACCAGGCAGGAGGTAAGAATTGAACTCAGTTTGAGCAACGCACATCTGGAGGAGATATCTAAAAAGGAAAAACACCACAAAGAGACGTACAGAGCAGCGACGGATTTGATGTTAAAGCGGGGGAAGATCACAGTCACGTCTCGAGATAGATCATGAAGTGTACTTGTGGCTAATGAGCGACGCCGGAAGCAATATCCACTTGAAGGTGAGGGCAGAGAAAGATGTTCCGGTGTCGGAGATGGTTTCGATTGCGTAGGTGATGTCGGGGGAGGTGAAAACAAGCTGGAAGTGGGGGCGGCTAGGGGGCGGCGAGGGGCGGCGAGGGGGCGGCGAGGGGCGGCGAGGGGCGGCGAGGGGGCGGCGAGGGGGCGGCGAGGGGGCGGCGAGGGGGAGGCGAGGGGGCGGCTAGGATAGCGGGTACGTGAGAGGAGAAGGCGAGAGCGGAGGAGGTGAGGGCGGACTTTGGGAGGGGTTGCAGATGCAGCGACAGCTGCATATATCATACCTCTTACAAATTACGCTAGTACTCTTTTGAAGCATGCTGTCACAAAGCTCTCTCTTACTACAATAATAGAAAATTACGAAAAATATTTATAAATGACTGTAGTTTATGTTTATATCAAATATACCAACAATTGCCTAATGCATTCGACGACGAAGCATGAAAACCATATGGGTAGAAGGAAAATTAAGAGACTCGCGTTAAAAATGTTCCCGTGAATCAGCGTACCAATATGTTATTGGCGATTTGTCGGTCGCGCCGCGAGGCGTTTGAGCTTCCCGCGCGCTGCTGCGCCGCTCGGCACCGGAACTGCTGGCGCAGCGGATAACCCACGCCCGCGCCTCCAGCGCCGCCGCCGGCGGTGGCGGCCGTCTATTTTCGCCGCTGGGTCACGGCTGCGCCGCGAATACGCGACGCGCTTTCGGCGGCCGAAAGCTGCCGCCACCGCCCCGCGACGACGACGGCGCGCCGCGCGGTCCGCGTCGAGTCGCGTCGAGTCGAGTCGAGTCGAGTCGCGTCGCGTCGCGTCGCGTCGAGTCGAGTCGCGTGGCGTCGCGTCGCGTCGCGTCGAGTCGCGTCGCGTCGAGTCGAGTCGAGTCGCGTGGCGTCGCGTCGAGTCGCGTGGCGTCGCGTCGAGTCGAGTCGAGTCGCGTCGCGTCGAGTCGAGTCGCGTGGCGTCGCGTCGCGTCGCGTCGAGTCGCGTCGAGTCGAGTCGAGTCGCGTCGCGGCGCGTCGCGGTCGAGTCGCGTCGAGTCGCGTCGAGTCGCGTCGAGTCGCGTCGAGTCGCCCCCCCCCGGCCGGGGCCGGGGGGTCGGCGTCGAGTCGAGTCGAGTGCGTCGCGTCGGTCGCGTCGAGTGCAAACTCAACTACGAGTTCAACTCTTGGCCTACGTACGTGCGTAGCTACTAGCGTAGTTTCGAACTGACTAGCATTTAAAAACTTAGGTATTAGTTAGTGGCTAACTTAGCTAAGTTAGAAAAAGTAGCTTACTAGCACTTATCTACTAACTTATCTTCTAGTTCCCAAAATGTACAGGCGTTAAAATATTGTTTATTATATAATTTATAATATATATATATATATATATATATATATATATATATATATATATATATATATACACACACACATTTATATATTACGCCACGAAAATATAAGAATGGGCATTTTGATAAAAACGTTTCATTGGTATGACAATTTTATCAAAATGCTGTTTCTAATGATGTGTTAACAAACCTAGCCATAATAATACAGAGAATGCATTGAGGCAGAAAGATATTGATAATTATGGCATAATATATGCGAATGACTTTTATAATGAGTATAATTGTAAGAATATTAATTCAAGAGATGAGTTTAATTTCAAAATATTCTCTCACTTAATTACTATATTATAATATAGAATGTCTCAGAATAAATATTTTGAATTTCTAAGTCAGACATTGACGTCGCAATTGATTCCTTTGTGCCAATGAACATGCACGAAATTTCCCACTACAACAGCTACACAAGGGACATTTGCCCCTGGAGTTTAGGCAACCTCCTATGCACATATGTTGGGCAGATCACGTCCTGACTCCGTCCAGGCGATGTAATGTACCTGTCGAACATCTGTGCATACAAGACAATGACCTATTCTGTTTTGTGAGAACATTAAATTGGCATATTACAATGAAACATTAAAATGAGTTGTTTAAAACATTCTTTTATTTGAAACTTATATTGAACATAAGGTTTCGAAGGAGATAATTTCTTCCATATTCAGATTCATAAAACCAGATTATGGCCTCACAACCATGACATTACGTCTGTCAGGAAATGACTGTGTGTTATTCCGAGGTTTCAGTTGCAGCACCTTGCTGATTTTTTCTGTCTCAAAGTCCGATATTTGTGTCGACCCTGTCTTACTGTATTCCTTTTATTGCTGTGACAATAAGACTTCCAATATATTAAAGGATTACATGTGAATAGAAATAAAACAAAGTTTTCGAAGAGGTAAAACGAACAAGAATTACTATGAACGGAGTAAAAATGAAGAGGAAATATTAAACTAGCACCGCCAGTTCAAAATTAAGATCATTTACAAAAGGCAACTGAAATAATCCTTAAATGACCCATCAACTGTCGCATCTCTTATCCACCTCAAACACTTCTAAAATGTCGCTTGCTGAAAAACATGTTCTCTTATAAGTTCAAAATTATATTTGAGCAGAAACAAAACAAATTAAACAACAATAAGGAAAAGAGAAGAACAGCGTTTTTACACAAGTATCCCCCTGCAATTCTTGCATTCCAAATTAAAGCAGCCCATTTCTTTTACGTGCCCCTTGAGTATCCTATCCACAAAAAGTAGATAAAAACACAAAACGGAGCGTTGAAAAACAAACATAAAGATTACGTATACTCTCGGGAGAAGTGGGGGAAGTGAATGTAGCAAAGCACTTTCTGGAAAGAGAAAACACTAGTAATAATGCAATTCCTCAAATACGAACGTGTACTTTACAAACTTCATGGGCCAACTCACGATATGTTATTTTCAGAATCAAAGAATGATCTAGTATTGCATTTCATTTAACAAATTCTTGAGCTGAGATATTTTGGAAGAGACTGCTTACTCAAAAATAGTATATTTAATCGCAAACTGATCGCTTAATGCAATGTTTGTTAGTTGTCGTGTAGCATTTATTATATTATACACTAATGAAAAAATGAGAATTTAATTTTACACATTTTTCGCCGCTCTACACTAACTTTAATATCTCAGATTCCCCACAATCGCACTACAACCCACAGTTGATTGCCAATCTGGTTAGCCTATTTTTCTTCCTCCATTATTTCGTGCATAATCCTCCACATAGCTCTACAACCCCTAACGGAGGGTCAATACACCGTCCCTGAGGTGGTATCTAAACGGCGGCGAGTTCAATCCAGTATCGGTGAAGTCTCTTGACTCTGCGCCGCAAGAGGCGCCACTATCGATCCCCGCGCGCCGCGCAGAGGACGCGGAGAGTAAACACGGTGGAATGCGGCGGGCGGCGCGCTTATTGTAGTGCGCGAAGCGTCCATTAGGAGGCGCATTGAGCCTCGGGGAAGCGTTGGCGGGCGCGCGGGGCGGACGGTGCTGGGGCGGGGTGGGGAGGTGTCAGGGGAGGGAGCGGGGCAGGGCGGGGTCAGGGTGGGATCGGGGCCGGGGAGGAGGGCGGGGTGAGGGCGGGGCGGGGTGGGGCGGGGCGGGGTGGGGGCGGGGCGGGGCGGGGCGGGGGCGGGGGCGGTGCGGTGGCGGTGGCGGGGCGGGGGCGAGGAATGACCAGGGGTGCGCGGGTGGAGCCAAGAGGGGCTGGCGGGCGCGGGTGGCTGGCACAGCGCTGCGCCGAGCAATCCCCTCTGACCGCGACCGCAGCATTGCAAGCTCTCTGCCGTGACCTGCACATCGCGTCGCCACGATCGTCGACATTCCCTTGGGCGCAGACTCAAGAGAACGCAAATCCACGACGGAATGGTATATGAAATGGTGAAGGATGGGGACGAATTGAACGGGAAAAGAAAAAAATTGAACGCACAAACGACTGAGGGCAAATAAAGATGAGATGTTTGTGTGTGAGTGTGAGGAAGTGAGTTAGTGAGTGAGTGAATGAGAGAGAGTGAAAAAGAGAGAGAATGAAAGAAGAGTAAAGAAACAAAACAAAAGAATGAAAAACAAAGATAAAGTTAAACAAAATAAAATAGTGGAGATCAAGATGGAAAACATAGCAGAAAAGTCTATGAATGCACACATTACTTGCAATACTTGCATGAAATTCTTTGTCTTAAGTGAACTTTAACTTAAACTGAAGTACTTATACTTGGTATTAATTCTTTCAATGATCGAATAGTAACGTAATAGTAGTAACGTAATAATAGCAATAGTAATGTAAAGTATTATAAATATACGGTAACTTTTCTGTTACAAACTTATGAAGTTTCTCTTGCTCTGGTCAGGATAGTACGACCTTCTGGAAGTCTGACACATATATAACTAACAAACATTTCTTTGTTAGTGTTAGCTGTTAAAAATGTTTTTGAAATTGTTGAGGACCAGAATCGCAAAATATGCAGTATTGATGACATAAAGATGTAAAATTGAAAGTGAGAATGCATGCATCCAACAATGAAACTAGTCGATGGTGCTATTTTAATTTGAAAATGTGATGTAACTTGAGAAAAATTAGTTGTCTAAAAAAGGAAAAAAAAATTAAAAATTTTTAAAATTTCTTTAAAAACTCAGCAAAATAATAAATTTACGTTCTCCACAACTTCTGAAATATTCATTTTGTTTCTGATGTAAATGTCTATTACGAATGAAACTCAAGTCCACTGAATCGAGAGAATGAGAGTTCAAAAACACATTTAAAAGATTGAAATTCTTAATTACCTATTTATGGAAGTGGATGTGAATAACTTCTACAAAGTGTAATACAAAATAGTCAATCGCAGTTTTTCTCATTGTAGTAAGATTTTGCCAGTCAATGAATCAAAATCTACAAATTCATGTATGCACGCTGCTCCAGCCCAGACATTTACTTTCATTACATTCAGTTTTTTAAAACTGTAATTGGGCATGACCCGGAGGCAGTTAATTAATAATAATAACTCCTCTCAGCAACAGGTGTGATACCTACCGTCCTGAAGCACTCTCTGAAAAAACTGGGGATCGAGACGAACATTATCATCAATCTACAGAAAGCTGTGATCCTGAGCACGTCAGAAGATTTATGGGTTCCTAAATAAATTTGTGTTAAAGAATGATTTACTTTTTAATTTATAAACTAAGTGTTTAAATTTATATTTGTCGAAAATGATTACCTTCTAATTAGTTTTTAAAATAAATATATTTCTGTTAAAAGTAATGTACTATGGAAGTCATGCTTTGATAGAAATATCTGTATGATTCCTCAAACATGTACCAGAAAGCTGTGAAAAAATAAATAAATAAATAATAATAATAATAATAATAATAATAATAATAATAATAATAATAATAATAATAATATTTTTTGACCGGTCAAATGACGAGGATCCAGTGGATCACAAATCACTACATTCCAATCCAGAGCATTCCATTTCCGTACAGTCCAAATGTAGGGAAGTGGTATTGGTGGGAATAGACGCGAGCACAGAGCCCGAGATGATCCTGCGCATTCCGGGGGCGCTCTCATGCGGAGGCGAGCGCGCGGGCGCGCGGGCGCGCGAGCGCAACCGACGCGCCCGGAGTCGCGCGCGCGGCTTAATCAACCGCCGCCGCCGCCGGTGCGCAAGCCCGCCGGATCGACCGTCCGAGGGGCGGCAGCATAGCGGTGGCAGCAGGGCGAGACGGTAGCGGAGCGGAAGAGACGGCGGCGGAGTCGGAAACGGTGGTGGGAGTGGTGGAAGGAGCGGTGGCGGGAGCGGCGGCGGAAGCTGGCGGCGAGAGTGGGAGTGAGAGCTGGAGCGGAGGGGGCGGATGGAGGGGGGGGGGATAGGAGCGGCGGTGAGACTGGGGTCGAGAGCGGTGATGAGAACGGCGACGAGAACGATAACGAGACGGACGAGGGGTCGGTCGGAGAGGTAGCGGGAGATTGTCGGCGAGAGCGAGGAGCGGCAACAGGAGTGGCAGTAGAAGCGGCAGCAAGATAGGCGCCAAGAGAAATGACGATAGTGACAGCGAAAGTGACGACGGCTGAGGTGGAGGTAGAGGTAGAGATGATGGCGGGGGAGGAGAGGGCGATAGCGTTACAGGGGGTGGGGCAGGTGGCGGGTCCATAGGCCGCGGCTGCGGGCAGAATCGATGGGGAGGCAGCCTCCGGGTTCGCACAAGGCGTCCGCCCTCCGCTGCGTGTGCCGCCGCTCCCACAGCATATGGTATTCCACTCGCTTTCATCACCATGTGCGCGAGCGTCTTCAAACCGCAAAGGAAAACGTGACAGCTGAGCCCAGAAAGAATATTTGGGTCCATTCACGAGACGCAGGACATTGGATTTAGTCTTTCTGTTAGAGATAATTTCATACATCTCTTCTCTAGACAACAAAACTCCCAAAAATATGTTCAATGAATGGACATTCTGAGACCAAAACGCACATACATGTTTAAATGGTGTTTGAATTCTATTCAGTCGGGTATGGTTTTGTTTCAATACCTCATTCAGAATTGTTTATTTTGTTCGAGCGTAGAGAAAGAGACAGTGGCAACAGAAATAATATAAGTAAATGATGAATGATATATGAAGGGTATCTGAATTCAGTGCATTGCAATGATCAGTGGAAGGATAGAATAATAGTACATTATGAAATAATAATGTAATTATGCATATTAATACACGAGTGTGATACTACGGTCGTAAGCGATACACGAGTGTATTAATACCCATTACATCGAGTTTCATACGATACTTTTTCTAAGGTCTTTGTATGTTAAACTTTTACATTGAATCGTTTCGTGGCGGTTGACAAGCAGGATTCAGCCAAGGGCACCTAGAGGACAGCTCCCAAACCCTACCCTCGCACGCTGCCGTAGGGGGTTGTAATACCAGTCTGACTGCAAGGGAGTACTGCCCTAGTCAAATAGAAGCAAAGTGAAATTACGATTCAATTTATTTTAAATAATATTCCACGAAAAAATGTAATAGTAAAAGAAATTAAAACAGACAAGCATAATATAATATCGTATGCAATTTTAATGTACACAATCGACCGAAAATTTTACTAGACCGATTCTGAATGACTAATTACATGTCAATATTTGGTTTGTAAACGTCCCTGTGATTGGTCAAGAACCTGCACCATAATGAAACCTGTATCGTAATGACTATTATTATGTAACTGGTTGCAGACATCAAATGACAGCATTATACAATGGGAATAGAAAAAAGAGCCAACAGAATCTTCGAAGAGAAAGAGAAGTACCCGAACTCAATCAGCCGGATTAGTGAATGGTTGGCCGATGTCATGCAGAAAGTTATTAAAATTGTTTTACAGGAAGCAAAACATGATTAATATATTTCAGATCTGCCAACATCGATACGTGAACAATTATTGCAATTGGAATTACATAATTTCACTTTCGGCCAGCGTCTATTAACTGGGTGAGATAAGATTAAAATCGAAGAGGGAGAAGATCGCCTCCCTGAGTTATCAACAGACACACATCAATGATAATCCAGATCAATAGGTTTCAAATTCCTTTCCCTTCTGCTCCACAAATCTACCTCCGACGATGTAAATACTTGGGAATGGATCTTTGATCACTCAAGAGGCATACCACATCTGTTCCGTAATAAAAAAAATATCTTAAAAAAGAGCACATTTACTTTTTTTGTTTTTTCCTATTTTTCCCAGAATAATAATTAAATACGTATGAGTTTAAATGATTTCAAGTATTGAAATAAAAAACATAAAAATCAGTAAAGTAGAATATACTAAATAAATTGTAGATTTCCTTCTTAATATTGTAATGGTAAAAATACATCTAGAGAAATTAATACGCTACGCGAAGATCCATCAATAATTAGAACATCAAATCTGTTTCCACGAATGTCCTTAGTACAAACAGGTTCCCAAATCTATTTAACGAGCTTCCTGCTTTATACAGATTTTTTTCAGAGTTTTGATTCAAATGAATTTAATTAAAAAGTCTACCTGCCACGTCCAGTGACAGTAATTAGTTTTGGTCCTGCAAAATCGGAATTCTCCCGAAAGCAGAACGGGAATAATAATGTTGAAGTAACACAAAACAGTGTATCGTATTTAACGCAGGGAAACATTAGAAACTACAATAACATTGTATATCTACGACATTAAAAATGATATATTCGCACATCATGTGTCCAGATGAAGACTCAAAATGTAAAATATACTACCACACGTAAGTACCATAAAACAGGAAATCCTGAATTTTAGGATTCAAAGAATGAGAAAGAACCTTACACAAGTACAAAGGTCCGACATACACGAAACAGTTGAAACTATTGCGGTTTAAGTGCATCCTTCTACATGGTCGCCTGTATGTCTTTATGTTTATGTGCGCGACCTACAAAATGTAAAGTCAGTTTAAGGAAACGTAAATGGCAAAAACTCTTCCCCCTTACAAAATACAACGGTTAAATATGTGGGAAATAATTTCCTGATATGCGTTAGCCGTTGTGCGCCATCTACAGTTAGCCCACTAACTAAACACGAAAATAAAAATTTGCATATCACCCCATGCCACAAACGCAGTTCTGCGTCCCGCTGAGCGAAAAGGAGAAGTTGAAAGCTACGTACGACGTCACCGGAAGGAGAAGTCTTCGATATTGCATCCCCGCGGCGGAAGATTGAATGTTTGCGCGGATTTACCCCCGGAGGAAGTTCGACGACACATATTACTTTCCGGGGCCCCGTGCGCGCCGCTCCGACCGGAAGCGCGGTCCCCGCGGCGGAGCTCCCCGCTACGCCCCGCCGCGTTTGGCCTCGCCGGCGCCGGGCGGGCCCAGCAAGGCAATTGGCGCGGCCCTCACGAGGGCGCGCAAGCCCTCGGCCCAGGTGTCTATTGGAGGGACACTTCATCGCAGAAAATTGCGCCGGGTCTTCTTCGCGCGAACTGTAACGGTTTACCTCACAATGAGGCAGAGGTGGATCCAACCGATATTTTTTTTTTTTTTTTTTGAGAAGGAGTAAATAGTAAACATATGATTGATGGATTGATTTTTTCATGTTTCCGGGCGCGTCAACTGCTCCGGTATTTAGTCCCGTTAGTGTAGTGCATGTTTTTTTCTCGGGAGATGGCGGTGATCTTCCCCCGCTGGATGGCGAGATCCGGCGCCGACCTACCGTCGGCTAGTGGGGATTCTCCCTAACCAGGACTCTCCCACCAGCGGGGCACCGCCCCAGACGGGAAAAACTCTAAGCTCCCCACCGGTCTCCTGGAATATGTGGTAGTGTAGTGCATGTTAGGGTATGTGTGGGTGTGTGTGTGTGTGTAGGGGAGAGGATAGGACAAGGAAGTGGAAGGACAGATTGCGTGCGGTCCGTGGCCCGTTTGATATGGTACTGCTCCGGCATTCGCCTGGTGTTGATCGAAGAAACTACGGAAAACTACCGATCAGAGCAGCCGGCCGCTAGAATTCTCCTCCAGACAGCGACTGATTTCAACCTAGCTGAAAAGCTAGCGTCGAAAATCCTGCTGCCGTCAGGACTCGAACCTAGGACCTCCCGGTCAGAGGCGCTGCTGTAACATCAGTTGATGCACTGAGCTAACGCTCCCGGTAGTAGTGAACATATGTTATTATATTGTATATTATTTTTGTAGTATATATGACTCTACAATATTATTTTTTAAGTAATTTACTTAATTGAAACAAATATTGAAATCAATTTTGCCAAACAAAGGGAATTGAAAAACGAATATATCTTGCTATTTCAACAGCGATAAATAATAATCTTCACATTCGGCCAATCAATTCATTATTATACTGACGATTATAGTAGCCTATGTTACTTAATTACCATACACCCAGATATTAAAAATAAGTACGCAGACTACGGCCATGTGAGACGTGTATACAATTTTGTTAGATACTCAGGATCTCCGGAAAAATAAAAAAGTTGCGATTTTCACTGAAAAATGCAAATATTTGATTGGGTGTTATTGGGCTTATTCTCATTCTCGCGTACTGAATGCTCATTCTCAGTGAGTCTCTGCTTACGACACGGCTGTCGTGCGACAGCAAGGTTCCAAAGAAGAGTTCGCCCACTATTAAATACTTGACATTTTCTTGAAGCGTTATGTCATTGCAGTATCCGTGAAGACTTTTCTTAAAATATTTAATGTATTGCAATGTTTACGAAAGTATTTTATTTGTTCTTGCACAATGTGAGTGTGTGTACGTGTGTGCTACATTTGGGTCGGCCATTTGGCGGGATTGTTCTTCGGCATCTTTTGCAGCTACAGGATATTAACTTATTATTATTATTATTATTATTATTATTATTATACGAACCACAGATTTATGGTGGCTGATGTTTCTCTTCTGTCAATTGTAGTTGTTTTTGTGAAAGCAAGGATGGTACACGAGAATATTTAAGCCATAAGGAGCATGTACTACTTACGCCCGAAACTTTAAATGGAAACGCGAATGTAATTTTCGAACTTTCAATACTTGAAATTTACGTTTTTTAAAAAAATGTTTTTTTTTATGAATTTTCAACATTTGTATAAAATATCGAAACATATTGCTCATAAAAATGAAATTAGACACTGCTATTAAAAATATTGTCGTGTCCATTTTAAAGTATAGCAATAATTCAATTTTGCCTACGAATTTCGCATGTGAACAAATTTCACTGGTTATAGCTGACCTCATTTTCTCCTGTTCCCAACCAACGCGTTTTGTAAACTGCCCTTAATACTGTTGCAGCAGTTGTCTCGATGGCATGTGTTTCGGCAGAGTGCAAGATGCCAGAAACCACTTAAAGCTCCCATAGTTATTTGAAGACATCTCTAAAGTTGGCCAGTGTTTAGAATAACAGGAGAGAAAAGTGACCTATCCTACGAAGACAGCACTCACTCAACTCAGTGGCAAATGGAGGAATGTTTACATCATAGCACAAGCAGTAGCGATGTTTCAGCATTGTCGCACGAGGAGCAAAATCCTCAGAATCACAACGGTCTTCCCTGAACTCTGCTCAGAAATACAATGAATCATTTCTGTGCGCTGCTCCACAGAAACACACCTAGTGTTTTGGTTTCAGGATGTTCTGTTTACAGTTAATCGAGAAAGTTTCATTCATGCTTTGATCTTTAAGAATGCTCTGAGAATAGTAAAAGAACATTTGGAACAAAGGGCTTCGAAACACATCAATCTATGTCCGTTTTCAAAAATATCTAAACCCACCCACACAAATCGTCATATTATTTTGTCAGGGTTCTTAAAAATAATAGCTGAAGTACGAAAATCATCTTATACGAGAACACAAAGTAAACTTCTGCTACTTCCTCTGTTTATAACTTGTTTACTTTCTTAAATATTATATTTAAAAAAGTAAACAAGTCAAAATACGAGTGTTTCCCTATTCCATAATAAAACTCGACAATTTTGCACGGTTAGTATTCATACGTTACAATATAACTAAAAATTTATAGTTTCATTCGGAAAATTATACATTGCTACAAAAGTATAAATTATTCAAGGCGGAGCAAAACAATTTTATGATAACCCACGGCAAAATGGAACAAGTTCTTTATTTTTCTAAATGACATTTTGCTCTATACTTTTTTAATACTTACACAAATGTTGTTTTGCAATCTCTCACATCGTTATTATTTTAATTACACACGATTTGAATACCTTATTCCATTAATGTGTGCATGCGCTTCAAATGATGTCTTATAAAATTTCTCGAAAAAGTCTCAAAATTTCTGTGAAAAAAGAAAACACTCGAAATTCTGCAATTACAGAAACGTTCGCACACCATTTTCTCGAAAACAACTTCAATTTTGTCTTTCTATTTTTTGAACGGATAGTCCCAAATGAACTAAACAAAATGATACGAATGCCACTTCGATGTATCCTTTTGTTTTTTCAAAATTTACATAAATGTAATTCTGATGAAAATTATACATTTAACAGGTGATATCGCGCAGCCACCCATCTTTCAGGGGTTTTCCTTGACCTTGATACCCTTTACCAGAAACTACACGCACCAGTCCAAGAGGCACTGTTCTTATTGTCAAGGAGATCGACGTAAATAATAGCATTATGAGAAGAATAATGTTTAATTTCGGTCTTTTTTCTAATGAAACAGAGAAATGTACACCAATATAGAAGTATTTTCATAAAATGGAATTGATATAACGATAATTAATGTTACATATTTCTTACATTTTAGTACATATTTCTGTATATTATAATACATATATATGTACATATTTTCCCCTCTTTTTAGTACATAATTATCTGGCCCCTAGTCATTCCGTAAAATCTACAACCGAACACCAATACCATGCTACTCCACGTGACACGGTACTCGAATGCGCTCTTGCAGCTCTTGCCAACGCGTCGCGGCGGCCGCCAAACCCTCCCTTGCTTCCGTCGCGACGCCGTATTTATTTACTCTGTGCAGCGCGCGGCGGAGGCGAGGCCGCCGCGCCCGCGTAAAACTGTCAAAATAATTACGTCGTTCGCAAAACTACGTGAAAAACATGGGTGAACGTTTGCGCACGGCCAGCGGGAGAGCGAGCGTGGTGGATCGAGTTAACTCCTCCGTTCGGCGAGTGAAATAAATTCCGGTCGTGCCAAAGTTGAGCCTTGTTTGACAAGTTCAGTTCCAGAGGATTATCGACACCTATAGGCAAATTATTTGTCGGGAACATTGCGCGATGAGATATATTCTTGCGAGGAAAGGGACGAGAGGATATTAGTCAAGAGTGTTACGTTATTCTGCGAATTCAAAGGAAAATTAAACTCACTGTAGATGAGTTTATTGGATTGGAAAAGACATTTCACTTCAAAAGTTAATCTAAAAATTGTAATTGGGCAGTATGAAACGTCTCCGCTATCAAATAAGAGTGTAATGTAATAATGTCGGCTCATTTAGAGAACATAAAAAAAACCTTTCATGAAAATTTCTGAGCGGATAGATGAAAAAAAAATCAAAAAGAAAAGGTTTAAAAAAAGGCAAAATGATGCGGTTTATCATACCAAACAAATTTTATTACCAAAACGCGCTTGATTTGGATGATGATCTCACAATATCGATATAGACGGGTCATTATCTTTATTTATCTGCTCGTTCAATGACGAGAGGAAGTATGAATGTATGAATCTGTGTGTGTGTGTGTGTGTGTGACAGAGAGAGAGAGAGAGAGAGAGAGAGAGAGAGAGAGAGAGAGAGACAGACAGACAGACAGACAGACAGACAGACAGACAGACAGACAGACAAAGAAGATGGAGAAAGACCGAGAGAACAACAAATTCTTTGACCCAAAGGCATGCAATGAGAGTTCGGTGCGAAAGAGGTGAGAGAAGCAAATGGTCGTTTCACTACCTGCGCCGCCGAAGGAATGAAAAGACATTGACACGCACTACGGGGGAGGTCTACGCCGCCAAGTAACGAGGTTTTCCTGGAGAAAAATATGCCCCTGCGAAATGAAAAGGGGCCGGTGCGCCATTTCAGTTCTAATGCACTGAAATGTCTCTTTCGCACCACACAACCAAATCAAGACTAGATTCTTTTTCCTACTGTACAACACACGGTGTTTTCAGAATCCTTGGTTTTATTTACATGTTTTAAAGGAAACTAAACACGTGTTTGCCGTTTAAAAGTAAATTTTATTTCTCATTCAGAAAATATACAATTACACGGCAACAATGATACGATTTTTCTTACTTTAAAAATGTGTTGTTCAAAGTGAAGTTTAACTAGTAACATCTGGGATGAGATCACAAAATATTAGTTTTCTAACTTCCTAATGTTAGGTGAACGCGCAATTCAGAAATAGGGAAATCTAGACACATATTACACAGGCAAGCTGCAAATCTTCAAATCTTACAGTTTCCTCAACGTTACTAACTTTTCTGAAAACTCTGTTTCCAACATTTTACCACAGTTGTTGCCATAACATTATGCCAGTTATTGCAAAATTAGATCAATTTGCATATTGGAAATTTAATATGTTCGAGTTGCTAATGACAACTATTACATGAAATGAAATTAAAAATTAGAATTATTTAGTGTAGCATGTGCATTATCATCCTTGGCATAATCTACTCTCTGGAATCCGTATTTTCGCCAGTTTATTCTCACAGATTTCCTGAATCCGTCACGAACATTCACTTCACAATTTGAATTTCATATCACCCTTCACCACTACCAAATTATCTCACACAAAGTCAATTATAGTTTATACCGTGTTTGACGTTGACTCAAGCACGTGGAGTATCATGGGGCTGAACAGCTTAACCTTTTCCTTCCGACCCGCACGCGCGCTTTGGAGCACTGGCAGCATACGACACAGTGACGTACAGCTTTCCGTCCTCTCAAAGGGCGCCGTTGAGGTTTTCGAGCACCGCAACCTGGGCTCTAAAGGTCAACGCGTTAACCAAACGGCGTTAATTGCTGCAGGAGCGAAATAGTTTGTACCACAAGACAACTCGGCAAAGTTTGGAAGAGCGACTTCCAGCGGGCGCATTTCAGGGTTCATTTTTCTATCGATATGAAAACACGCTGAGACGTTCATTGAAATATCCGAAGAAACTAATATTCTATAAATTTGAGTACGTTATGTTGACTATTAAAGACTTCCCTCCCAAATAATAAAATATTCATCAATGCCTTTTCGTAATCCCAACTGCCGTACACGAAAGTTAAGTTTATTTAACTTGAAAATTTGCTCGGTTTAAAAATGATCAGAACTACCTCATAAGGCTTCGAGCCTTTTCGACGGCTAATTCGTTATCTGTCGCACCGTGTAAGACACTACTACAGCAATTGTCGCGGCCCTTTGCAGGACCCTGTAGTTCAGGCCAGCGTCGCGTTCCTCACAGGGTTTGCAGCGGGGCAAGGAACAGGGCGGGCGGCGGGACGAGCGGCGGGACGAGCGGCGGGACGAGCGGCGGGACGAGCGGCGGGACGAGCGGCGGGACGAGCGGCGGACGAGCGGCGGGCGAGCGGCGGGACGAGCGGCGGGACGAGCGGCGGGACGAGCGGCGGGACGAGCGGCGCGACGAGCGGCGGGACGAGCGGCGGACGAGCGGCGGGACGAGCGGCGGACGGCAGCGGCGGACGAGCGGCGGGACGAGCGGCGGACGAGCGGCGGACGAGCGGCGGACGAGCGGCGGACGAGCGGCGGACGAGCGGCGGACGAGCGGCGGACGAGCGGCGGACGAGCGGCGGACGAGCGGCGGACGAGCGGCGGACGAGCGGCGGACGAGCGGCGGACGACGGCAGGCGCGCGGACGAGCGGCGGACGAGCGGCGGGACGAGCGGCGGACGAGCGGCGGACGAGCGGCGGACGAGCGGCGGACGAGCGGCGGACGAGCGGCGGACGAGCGGCGGGACGAGCGGCGGACGAGCGGCAGGACGAGCGGCGGACGAGCGGCGGACGAGCGGCGGACGAGCGAGGCGGACGAGCGGCAGGACGAGCGGCGGACGAGCGGCGGGACGAGCGGCGGGGCGAGCGGCGGGACGAGCGGCGGGACGCGCGGCGGGACGAGCAGCGGGGCACGCGGCGGGGCACGCGGCGGGGACATGCAGCGGGGACATGCAGCGGGGACATGCAGCGGGGACGTGCAGCGGGGCGTATGGCGAGGCAAGGGACTGGTCGTCCGGCTTCGCATGGGGCGGGCCGTGCGGTGGGGTGCGTGGCTGTGCGTTGGACGGTTGTGCGGCGGGGTGCCGCAGGGCGTGCGACGGCGTGCGGTGAGGGTGGCGGAGCGTACGGTGGGGCGTGCGGCAGGGTGTGCGGTGGAGCAAGGGACTGGTCGTGCGCCTGGCGTGGGGCGTGGGACGTGGTGCGGCGCGAGCGGTTGGGCGAGCGAGGCGCGGCGAGTGGCGGGGCAAGTGGCGGGGCGGGTGGCGGGGTGAGTGGCGGGGCGAGTGGCGGGGCGAGTGGCGGGGAGAGTGGCGGGGCGAGCGGCGGGGCGAGCGGCGGGGCGAGCGGCGGACGAGCGGCGGGACGAGCGGCGGGACGAGCGGCGGGACGAGCGGCGGGACGAGCGGCGGACGAGCGGCGGACGAGCGGCGGACGAGCGGCGGACGAGCGGCGGAACGAGCGGCGGACGAGCGGCGGGACGAGCGGCGGACGAGCGGCGGACGAGCGGCGGACGAGCGGCGGACGAGCGGCGGACGAGCGGCGGGACGAGCGGCGGGCCGAGCGGCGGGACGAGCGGCGGGACGAGGCGGCGGACGAGCGGCGGAACGAGCGGCAGGACGAGCGGCGGGACGAGCGGCGGGACGAGCGGCGGACGAGCGGCGGGACGAGCGGCGGACGAGCGGCGGGACGAGCGGCGGGACGAGCGGCGGGACGAGCGGCGCGACGAGCGGCGGACGAGCGGCGGACGAGCGGCGGACGAGCGGCAGGACGAGCGGCGGGACGAGCGGCGGGACGAGCGGCGGACGAGCGGCGGGACGAGCGGCGGACGAGCGGCAGGACGAGCGGCGGACGAGCGGCGGGACGAGCGGCGGACGAGCGGCGGACGAGCGGCGGACGAGCGGCGGGACGAGCGGCGGACGAGCGGCGGACGAGCGGCGGACGAGCGGCGGACGAGCGGCGGGACGAGCGGCGGACGAGCGGCGGGACGAGCGGCGGACGAGCGGCGGACGAGCGGCGGGACGAGCGGCGGACGAGCGGCGAGGGCGAGCGGCGGACGAGCGGCGGACGCGCGGCGGACGAGCAGCGGGCACGCGGCGGGCACGCGGCGGGACATGCAGCGGGGACATGCAGCGGGACATGCAGCGGGACGTGCAGCGGGGCGTATGGCGAGGCAAGGGACTGGTCGTCCGGCTTCGCATGGGGCGGGCCGTGCGGTGGGGTGCGTGGCTGTGCGTTGGACGGGTTGTGCGGCGGGGGTGCCGCAGGGCGTGCGACGTGGCGTGCGGTGAGGGTGGCGGAGCGTACGGTGGGGCGTGCGGCAGGGTGTGCGGTGGAGCAAGGGACTGGTCGTGCGCCTAGGCGTGGGGCGTGGCGGGGCGGGCGGGGCGGGCGGGGGTGGCGGGCAGGGCGGGGCGGCGGCGGGGCGAGCGGCGGGGCGAGCGGCGGGGCGAGCGGCAGGGACGAGCGGCGGAACGAGCGGCGGAACGAGCGGCGGGACGAGCGGCGGGACGAGCGGCGGGACGAGCGGCGGACGAGCGGCGGACGAGCGGCGGACGAGCGGCGGGACGAGCGGCGGACGAGCGGCGGAACGAGCGGCAGGACGAGCGGCGGGACGAGCGGCGGACGAGCGGCGGACGAGCGGCGGGACGAGCGGCGGACGAGCGGCGGACGAGCGGCGGGACGAGCGGCGGGACGAGCGGCGGGGCGAGCGGCGGGACGAGCGGCGGGACGCGCGGCGGGACGAGCAGCGGGGCACGCGGCGGGGCCCGCGGCGGGGACATGCAGCGGGGACATGCAGCGGGGACGTGCAGCGGGGCGTATGGCGAGGCAAGGGACCGCATGGGGCGGCCGTGCGGTGGGGGGGGCGGCGGGGGTGCGGCGGGCGTGCGACGGGGCGTGCGGTGAGAGTGGCGGAGCGTACGGTGGGGCGTGCGGCAGGGTGTGCGGTGGAGCAAGGGACTGGTCGGCGCCTTGGCGTGGGGCGTGGTGCGGGCGAGCGGTTGGGCGGCGGGCGGCGAGGGCGGGGCGGGGGGGCGAGTGGCGGGGCGAGTGGCGGGGCGAGTGGCGGGGCGAGTGGCGGGGCGAGTGGCGGGGCGAGTGGCGGGGCGAGTGCCGAGGCGTGCCGCGGGGCAAGGGCGGGGGGGGCGGGGGGGGCGGGCGGAGCAAGTGCGGCACACGCGTGCATTCGTGCGTGCGTGGGTGCGGTGGGTGGGCGGCGGGGCTTCGAACGCGGTTGTCGCCTCGTGCCCCGCGGCGTGTGCTGCTCGCAGCGCCAATCGGCACTGCCGCTACCGCCGCGTCGCCCCAGGGAGAGACATGCGGCTTGCCACACACAGTGCGCAACCCGACACTCTGCGTCCGACATGCGCCCCAAGGCCGGGGAGTGCAACGGGGAGATGTGCGCACGAGGGCGGGGAACAAGTGCATTGGACGGATTCATTAGGAATTTGAAGAAAGCGTTCAATTACCTGTTTAAAAAATTCTTGAAGGAATATTAATGTGTTCACTAGTATCCGGAGCAAATATATTAAACAATCTCAGATTTTACTGATAAATGATTAAATATTTTTTTAATTACATATTTATTTACAATCTGTTCATACAACAGAACAATAAGAACTTATCTGATTAGATTAAATTTCCAGTTAAATTTTTTTTTTTTTTCTTATTATATTATTTTTTATTATTATTATTATTATTATTATTAACATTTATAGATGTTTTAGAAAAAAATCATTTTGATTGTTATCTAATTTATATAATATAGAATCGTTACAAATGTAAGAAAGTCTATGTACACAGAAATTTAGAACCTCTCTGAAAAATTACCCCTCTCAACGGCCGATTTTTCTTGGAACGTACCCTCAAATTCATATATTGAATACAATTTTACCCCTGTTAACACGACTTCTGTCCTCTACCACCGACCAAACCCTTAATAGTGGTTTTCTTAATTTACTCCTTTTAAGAAACCACTTTCAAGAAAATTGTAATTATGCAGTTCACCGGATTTTCATTACTTTTAATGAAAATTGGCGACGTAAAACGCATTCACGCGACATGACTTGTGCCTCAACATCCGAATTTCGAGAACTCTGGAGGTCGGGATGACTCCAGGAATCAAGTAGCAATAAACCCTGTTCAGATATTAGTAGTACGACGGCTGCTTGCTCCATTTCTGTTTCATTACTTCTAATGACACAGTGAAAATGAAAGTGACATGAACGATTAATTATTTGAAGAATTAGAGCCTTCGGTTCGTTATCTTTCTGCAAGAGCTTTTGTTGCGGTAAAATATCAACGAAGGGAAGTCAGGGTTACCAACTAAGTGTTTTTAATTGTTAGAAGAACTGCGAGAAAAGTGAAGTTAAGATCTCCATAGACACATAATGTGTATTGCATCCCAAATGAAATATTATGTCTACACAAGAAAATGAAGGTTCGATATCGAAAGGCAACAAATGGGAGTACTAATGCTGAAAATGTAATAATACTTTTATTGCTATTTAAGAGAAAGATATATAAGTATTTTAAGTGCATTTAAAATTTGGATAATAATTCTATAAAGCCGTTGAAGTGAAAAGCGCACAAGGAGCTAAACAGAACTATGCCAAAATATTACATTCTTCATCATTCGTCTTTGTATTCTAAAAACCTGTCGCAAACATACGATATAACAGTCATTAAACATCCTACGTCAGTGTTTTAATAGACTATTTTGTTGTTAAAAAAATATTCTCCTTATCAAGCGGCTACTTTTTAAAAGACCAAAAAAGAACCAGCCGTGGTCATTTAATACAGGTTTCACCCAATCTGAAGAATGTATTTCCTTTGATGAACTCAAATACTGATTGATATTTTTACTCAAAGCTTGTAACTAATATAAATACAGCTATTAATACATGCAAATACCATCCAGGTTTCTTGTTCGCTGCAACCTATCAAAATGCTGCCAGCTGCAGCTTTTGAAGTTTACAAAATCAAAGAATATTGTGATCGGGCCTGATTTCTGGTGACATGATAAAGGAAATAAGATTGGCGAAGCCCATCAGGGAAAAAAGAGAGCAAAACGTTGCTTTGCAAATAAAATTCTTATGTACGAGTAATTGAATAATTGTAATAATCAGAAACAAACCCTCTTGAAAGTCAATTCTACAACAGGCTGCGTGCATCTCAGAGCCATCAACAACCGATATCTGCAGCGACTCAGAAAGGGAGGTCCAATGGCCGTGACACGACATTAGAGGATTTTCGACACTAGCTGTACACATAGGTCGAATTCAGCCGCTGTCTGGAGGAGAATTGTATTGGCAGACTGCCCTGATTGGGGTTTTCCGTGTTTTCCCTGATTAATACCAGGCGAAGGCCAGTGGAGTATTGCAATAAAAGAGCCATGGACCGCGCGTGATCATTCCTTCCTCTTCCTTGCACTATCCTCCTCCACTCACTCACACACACACAGTGACAAGCAGCGAACTACCCCACACGTCGGGTGGGCTGCTCTGCGACTTGTCAAAAGGACAGTGCCCGGTGTAGGTCCGTGCCGGATCTCCAACAGAGAAGGAATCACTTCTACCCCTCGCGTTAAAAACAATCACTACACAAAGGGGATTGATTTTGCGTGCCTGAAAACATCAAATAATCAATCAATTCTGCAAAAAATCTCGACCTTGGTATTGGTCTCATTTCGCACGCAGTGGGTGTCCATCTGAACCGAAAGCGCAAAGAACGTAGCTAATGCGGTGAAGCGCCACGCCCTCCGGCGAGCGGAGTGGGAGGAGAGGAGCGTCGGGGGCGGGGCGAGAGGCGGCGCGCGGTAGCACGCTCTAATTCCCCCGAGGCGGCAGAGGCCAAGGACAACACCCGCACCTGCGACAACGAGGGGCGCGACCCCGTTGCTGCCGCACCGCGGGCTTCACTCCGGTGGCAGGCGGGGGGGGCGGCGAGGCGGCGGAAGCGGCGCGGACGGCGGAGCGGCGAGGGCGGCAGGGGCGGCGGGGGCGTCGGGGTGCGTCGGGGCGGCGTCGGGGCGGCGGGGACTGGGGACGTCGGGGCGGTGGGGGGCGGCGGGGCCGGGGCGGCGGGGCGGCGGAAGCGGCGAGGGCGGCGGGAGCAGCGAGGGCGGCAGGGGCGGCGGGGACCGGGGGCGGCGTCGGTGGCGGCGGGGATTGGGGGCGTCGGGAGCGTCGAGGGAGTCGGGGGCGGGGGGCGTCGGGGGCGGCGGGGGCGGCGGGGGCGGCGGGGGTAGTGGGGACGGCGGGTGAGACGGCAGGGCGGTGGGGGCGGCGACGGCGCTACGCTGCCCCGCTGCATTAGTGCGACTGCTCACATAAAGCCGGGAAGCCGACAGTCTTCAGGTCGCATTTATACTTCCATTTATTCAGAGCTGCACTTGAAGTAAATCGGCTGTTACGGTGTCATCCAATCGAGAGATTACATGTCATTACAGTGACGTCACTACAACGTTCAACCTTGCGATTGGTTGACATCGTAATAGCTGATTTACATCAAGTGCAGCTCTAAATTAATCCAAGTGCAGGGTTTTTGCATAGGGAGAAGCACTTCAGCGTGCACGCTATTAATCCACTTTCGAGCTTTGCTGCGGACGCCCACGTTACGCTAAAATGGTAGGGGAAAATTATATTTCACCAAAATTAACGGGTGTACATGCTAATTTATGTAAATGCTAAATTCCTAACGTCGCACGTCAAAACAGACACATGATCCCGCTATATGGAATTGTTCTAAGCAATAACTGGGGAGTAGAGAGATACTAATTCTGTATTCCCATAATAACATCATATTGATAAAATTAATATGAATATATAATTATCCGTATAATAATTGTAGTTATATTTCCAGCATACTATTATTTAAATACAATTATATACTCTTCACAGTGTAATTTAGTGCACACTCCTGTGCCACAGATCGGAACTACTCCATTTAGCAAAAACCCCTTGTACACTTCACAAACTACTGGCCATGTGTTAACTTAGTAACCTATTACACTTTGCTATGCATTAACATATTATTATGAAAATTGAATGAGAGTTCAATCCCTGACTGTCCAATGCAGAAAACACATTTGTGTGTGATGTCATCATACATTAGAAGAAGCCTACGTTAATTCGAATTTCTGTAACTTCGTTTTCTTGATAGTATTTCGAATTTTCTTCATTTTTCGTCCATGCATTTCGACAACTCAAACTATGGTGGTTTTGGTGGAACAATCGCACTATCGAAGAAATCTGACAAGACAGAAGTATTTTCTACTGGTATCAGAACACACCGAGCATTTTTACCCGATCACTGACTGTCCTTCACGATTTCTCTCAAAGTTAAACATGTATCATTCATATCAGCGTAATTAATTCAATCAATTTGATCCTACATCAACGAATTAAACTCATTGCCATGCTTACAGAAGTTCAGCGTAAGTAGACAGACAACGATTATTCAGAATAATTTTGTCTTTAAACAAAATGATAATACTGAATTCATGTGTTCCGAAATTTAAGGTATATTACATCATATTAATGAAATATTTATTGTGTTAATCCAGGTTTTCAAAGCACTTAGTGGCGAATTAGCCGACTTACAAAGAAAATATCGGTAAAACATTGACGCCACTCGGCAAAACAGCTTCGTTGACTAGGCAGCTTGCGCGCAACGGTATGTATTACTAGTTAAAGAGCTTCGAAGTAAACGAACGGGTTGGGTTTGAGCGTCGCCGAAATCGCGCTACAACTCCCCGCAAACGGGGGAAGTTGGCAGAAGCGTTCAGCAGACGGCGGCGGCGCGGCGGCGGCGGCGGCGGCGGCGGCGGCGGCGGCGGCAACTTTCTTAATCTCATTTCGCGTCGCGTCGCAGCCGCAGTCGCTCCCCGCCCATTGCCCGCCGCCTCCGCCCACGCCCTTCGCTTGCCACGCCCCCTCGCTTGCCGCGCCCGCACGCCGAGCGGCGCGTTAATCCCCGGCTAACGAGTTACTTAAGATTGCGAGGCGCCGTGAGCGCGCTCGGTGGCGCCACTGAGGAGCGCTACTCGAGTAAGGGACGTGCACGCCGGTTTAGTTGATAGATTCACTAGGGTTTCCGGGCCCCCAAAAGGGTCGAGTGACGCACCTGCGTGAAGTGGAAAGGGGAGGGGGGGTCAGGTATTTTTTCCGAAATTTCACTTTTCACGCCGCTCCTATTCATCCGATGTGCATGATTGACACGGCGTTGGATTCAGGAAGCACGTCGTCATCGCGATATAAGCCCACATTTTTTAATTTGGTAAGGACATTAGTCCCGTAAGTGTACAGCCTGTTTCTTTTCGCTGCAGGTGGTGGTGATCTCTCGCTAAAGAGCAAGATGTGCAGAGTGGTACTGGAGTAACGGAAGTGTATTTCAATTTAGTTGATTGATTCACTAGGGTTTCCGGGCACTTCCGCTGGTAAGGACATTAGTCCCGTAAGCGTACAGCATGTTTTTATCGCTGCAGGTGGTGGTGATCTCTCGCTGAAGAGCGAGATCCGGTGCCGGCATATATGTCGACGTGCTGCGTTTACTGCGGGGTGCTACTGGAGTAACGGAAGTGCAATTCAATTTAGATGATTGAGGGTTTCCGGGCACGTCAACTGGTAAGGTCATTCCCGTAAAAGTACATGTTTTTATCGCGGGCATGTTTTATCCCACGTCAACTGGTAAGGTCATTAGTCCCGAAAGTATAGAGCATGTTTTTATCGCGGGAGGTGGTGATCTTCTTTCGTTCGATGACGAGATCTAGCGCCGACCTACTGGTAAGGTCATTAGTCCTGAAAGTGTAGTGCATGAATGTTAGCCTGGATGTGGTGGTGAACGTCTCTCGCTGGATAGCGAGAACCGGCGCCGATCTATACGTCGACTTGCTATGTTTACTGCGGGGCGCTATTGAAGTAGCGGATGTGCACGCCGGATTAGTTGATTCCCTAGGCTTTCCGGGCACGCCAACTGGTAAGATCATTAGTCCCGTAAGTGTACAACAGGTTTTTAGCGCGGGAGGTGGTGATCACCTCTAGCTTGATAGCGATATCCGACACCGACCTACACGTCTGTATGCAGGAGTTTTCCTCAACCAGGTATCTCCCAGCAGCGTGGCAACGCCTCAGTCGGTTCAAGCTCTAAGTACGGTACTAAACTTTCAACATGTGTTATAGTGTAATGCATTTATGCGTGTGTATAAAGGGCTGAGGATAGGACAAAGAATGATCGCACGCGTTTAATACGATACTGCTGCGGCATTCGCCTGGTGTTGATCGAAGACACCAGGGAAAACTACCGAACAGTGCAGCCGGCCGCTATAATCTCCTCCGGACAGCGACTGAATTCTATCTAGCTGTACAGCTAGTGTAGAAAATCCTACCACCGCCGGGATTCGAACGCTAGGGCCTCCCGATCAGACGCACTGCAGTAAACATCAGTTGACGCCCTGAGCCATCTAAGTTGGGACGCCAGTTTTGCAGCTTCCTTGATAACAAAGACACAAAAGGTGATTTAACTCTTAGCGAAAATTTTGACATCGACTAATATCTCTCTTGTTTTTTACTTTCATCTTCTTACACCCGATTCCTAGGAAATGAGCTCTTTTATAGTAAACGAGTTATCTACGTTCGTCCATCCGTCTGACCGGCCTCCCGAATGCACCCTTTCAAGTTCACCGATCAAGACAAATTAGGTGGCAATCCACCCAACTTGGTCTCCTGGAGGGGAACTGATAATTTTGTTTTGCGAAGCCATCCCGAAGATTTTATAAATGTTCTCTAAAGAACGTGTGTTTTTGCGTCTTTAGACATCTAAAACGCGTTTTGGGTAACTTACGACCCTTAAGGAAGTGATCAACAACTCATTCGACTCCTTTCGACAAGACAAATCGATTGGCATAATTCTGGGCCGATTCCTTCCATAACACACTCCAATTATAGAAAAAGTCGAATATTTGATGATTTTAATGCACCTATGAGTACGTCAGTGAAACCCTGTAAACTACTATTCTCTCTTTCAGGCATTTACATGAATCATTTCGACTTGATACATCCGTCTGAAGAAAACTAAACCTAATTTTGCGATTAAACAAAAAATTAAACAATCATTCTATTCGATAATATTCATGAAAAATTGTATGCCTGAAAATAAAAATTAGGACGCTGTAAAATGCTTAAAATTCATTTTTATTTTACAATTGCGAAGCATAAATAAAACATAGCATCAAAATTCCTGCCGGAGGTTTGTCGCGTTTTTTTATTCGACACAGGAATGATTTAATTTGAAAATTGAAAAAGTTTGTACTTCTTCAGAAACATGAAGTTTCCTATTGCATTCCTCCCTGCAAACATCCCAGATATCTCTTGTGTCACAACATACATATTTTACATTTAAAATATTTTCTTGGTTATTTCAACTAACAGGCCATAATGAGCAGGACTAGGTTCCAAGCTACAATATTCTTATTTATAACTCTGAGGGCAGATTAGGTAGATATTTTCCAAGGGCATCGATGATAATGGCTTATTATTTCCTGTCAGATCCAGACCACGCCAAGTATAGCAAAGTCTCATTACTGTTGACGTAAGAAGTTTAACACTTTTAATGGAGTTCAGAAAGTGGCTAACAAGTCGGAAACATTCGAATTTTCAATATTGTCCTTATATAAAAAACACCCAAAATAAAGTCAACTAGTGAAGCCGTGCAAGAATTTTTACAAATGGATACTCTCCTATCTTTCTACAAACACATGCCGGGAGCGGTAGCTCAGTGCATCAACTGATGTCACTGCAGCGCCTCTGACCGGGAGGTACTAGGTTCGAGTCCTGACGGCGGCAGGATTTTCGGCAGTAGCTTTTCAGCTAGGTCGAATTCAGTCGCTGCCTGGAGGAGAATTCTAGCGGCCGGCTGCTTTTATCGGTAGTTTTTCCTAGGTTTCTCCAATGAACACCAGGAGAATGCCGGGCAGCGCCCTAACAAACGGGCCACGGATCGCGCGCGATATTTCCTTTCTCTTCCTTATCCTATCCTCTCCCCTTACACACACACACACACACACACACACATATTCCGGGAGACCAGTCGGGAGATTAGGTCTTGTCCCGGGTGGGGCGGTGCCCCGCCGCTGGTGCGAGTGTCCTGGTTAAGGGAAAACCCCGCTAGCCGATGGTATGTCGGGGCCAGATCTCGTCATCCAGTGGGGGAAGATCACCGCCATCTCCCGCGGGAAAACATCCACTACACTTACGGAACAAATGACCTAAGCTATCGACGTGCACAGAATCACTAACCCAACCAACCAACCAATCAAATCTACAAACACATCATCAGGTCATAGAAGCTTAGAACGCATTTTCTTTGAGTTAAGCACGGTCGATGCAAGACCGGTAAGCCGACCGTGAGTGATGGACTGCATGGAACTGGAAAGTTTAGAATCGTTTTCTCAACATTTGCGTAATGTTTACAGAGTGAAGGGACAATAATTGTAAATTGTAATTGACGAAATATTCTTCACTTCTTTGTGAAATTCTCTTTCTTTTGACACATCATTTCTTAAGACCTGCTAAGAGTGAGAGCCGCAAAGAGTGTCTATCCTACAGAAGTTACAAATTGGATTATCTTGTGCAATTAAATTATTCTAATTATTTTCTTTTAATTAATTCTTCCAATTATTTACGTGGTAGATGAACTTCAGCATAAAATTGTATATTACATATTGTTTGATACAACTTTTATTAATTGTATTATTTACTTAAACATTTAAGTAATATATAAAAAACTAACAAATTATCAAATTTTATTTGCAGATAATAGATTTCACACGGTTATAATGTACGGGGATCATAAGTATAAAAATTATTTTTAGTACAGTAAATCATCTTTCTATCAAAATGATCTATTTTCTTCAAATAAATCCTCATACGCCAAGAGTATCGTTGTTAAAAATGCTGGCAAGCAAGGAGCTAATTCTAGCTGGTAAATCCTGTTTCTTTGCTTCCACTCTAAAACGTACGAGTCCCGAGGTGCATGCTCTATTTCTGGCCAGCAGACGTCCATTTCAACCACTATAGGGCGAAAAATTAGGTCAAGGAAGTTATGTTTCAGTGTGTAAAGAAAACAATACAGACGAAGTACGGTTGAGTCGTCCGCCTGCAGAACAAATGTGGTTTATGCATACATAAAAAGATTAAAAAATCACGAAGCATTCTGTATGCACTGAGCAGAAAAAATAACATAAATGCATTGTAAATGAAACATGTTTTGATACAACAGTAGAAAACAGCAACGGTATGTAACAATAGAAATGATGATGCGAAATGTGACAGATTTTGAATGTAAACAGTACTTTAGTAAACATTCCCGTCCGTAAGGCGAACAATATATGGTAATCCCTCTTCTGACAGGCGATAAAGCTAATTAAAATGAAAGACTACACATTTTTCTTTACATTTTACTTTTTTCCCTTTCGAATAGCTTTCAAGTAAATGCAGTTGCTTACTATAAAATGGCTATGAGAAGAATTTATTACTGAAAGAAGATTGAAGCAACAGTTTCAGCCACGACAAGACTCATGTTCCCTATCAAAAGCACCGTGATACACTTTAATTTCCATCCCCAAATTAAAATCCTAGCAGAAATTTAATTTTCAACTCTATAGTTAGTAAGCGAAAATTTTCCTGTGTGTTCTCCTTTAGTGTCATGTTCATTTTTACTTGTTCTCTGAACCTTTTCATAACATCATCATTTGTGCGGGGACAAGTTCCCCCAATCTGAGGGTATAAAAGGAAAGAATGTCAATAACTTCTGACTCACCCAAGTCAATAGTCATCTTTTCAAATTCGCGTTGACACTCACCTGAAACAAAGAAGTAAGTATAACACATTTATGTTAATATTATATAATATTGCAACTTTCCTTGTACCGAATGTCCAGAACAGCAAAAGAAAATTTTAACACGCCGTGCGCAAAATTCTCGTGCTTGTTTTGCATTTTAAAGTATTACAAAACATTAATCAATCCTTAAGCAATATCGTGTGAAAATTTAATATAAATGACAGCGCGAAGTGCCTGCAACGCCACATACAAAATCAATATTTTACTAAATGCATAATACAAAGCGTAAAAATAACGATTCTGCCAAATAATGCAATTAAATTGTGTTCCTACATGGAAAATGCATATTATAGCGATTTTTTCTATTTAATATAGAAAACAGTCTCCAACTTGTCATAACAACCGCCTTATAAATCATGATTGAGAATGTTTCGTCAAAAAGCCTGAAGAAATGTGTCACGCGGGATGTCCGAGGTCCCCCAACTCCCACGACGTTCCTTTGAGGGCAATTGGTGCGAGAAAATGTATTTTGTGTCAACAAAAGAGATCAAAAAGCCTCCCTGGAGAGGTAGACGAAGGCGCAACTATGTGCGAATGAGCAAGTTTTCTCGGAAACGAAGTATTAATAAAGCGAGACATACCGTGTCCCCATTTAAGAAGTGATGAACTTTGCCAGAATACTGAAACATTGAATAAAACAAAGAACAGTTCAAGTTCAAGTTTTTTTATGAATTATAGAATTTACTTGGATTTTTTCAGCATGAGTGGTGTTGCAGTACTGTTGTGCATCACTCATCACAACTCTACAACTTCAGTTCACGTAAACATTTTTATCCCTACAAGCAATTTTATTTGCAAAAATAACTCTTGTTCCCAATGAAAGAATAGTGCTTTTTTTATTTCACCAGCCCATAGACACAATGAAAGCATTCAAAGGAAAGTTGTTTATCTCTTAATAATTCTAAATGTAAAAGGAAAACACTGTAACAGAAGGCATTCGTACATACACAGTAACACCATAAATACTGTATATACTCCGAATAAATTTTACAAACTTCTAGGGCATGTAAAGCGGTTGAAAATGACCACTTTTTTACTCTGAACATGAAGTGGGAAATTGCCTATAACGAATTAACAGGTGAGATACTTTCCCTGTTGCACATATTTTCGGCAAGTGATGTTCCCACACAGTCAAAGAGACCTTCTGCCGAGCATCTGTGCACAGGAAGTTGCCTAGCAAGCAGGGGTAAATACCAGGTATTTCATTGCCCCGTTATGTGCGATTCCCACAAACGTTCATTGCAAGAAAATGATTATTTTCGATCCTCTTGCACGATCTGGAAGTTTACAAGAAATTCGAACTTTATGAATGAATTCGAACTATATTTTACATACTTTACCTATTACTGTATATTTTTACATTTTAACATATTTATACGTCGAAACAGAACATTTCAGATTCGTGTTTACGTCACGGAATAACCTTTCTTACAAATCAAATGTAACGTAGACCACAATATCTTCACCATGAATTGTCAAACTTACCCCCCCTCGCTTACTCCCCCCCCCTTCGCTTACTGCGTATTTGGAGTCAAGGATGACCGAATGTGTGTGAACAATAGTAATTTCAACCATGTGCTTGCTCGTTCCAAACAGCAAATTCGTTACTCGATGGAAAACTATCAATATTTTTTACAGAAAATTGTCATATCGGGTAGTTCGATTTCGCGGGGGGGGGGGTATTCCCTCACAAGCTCCCATCGCTGGCTAAACGGTACTATTTATTCACTTGAGCACCTGCTCCTCGTAAACATTGTAATGAATACTATGAACGTACTTCACATTTCGAACAAAATTCTCATGTGGTGAAGACTAGTCTACAATTGTTTCTGTGGAAGTAGAACCTACTTTAAACCACTCTGAATCGTTGTTACGTGATTGGGAGATATTAACTGACCTGCGACGTTCTACGCTCGGAAAATGCTTGATGAGAACAATTTTAAACATAATAAAACAATGTAGGCTTTCACGGCCGGAGTTGTAGTCAAAGATTTCTTCCGGGCTGAAGGGCCGTGGTCCATTGGAAAACATATTTCCACATATGGATGGAAAAATGTTTTCCAATGGACCACGGCCCTTCAGCCCGGAAGAAATCTTTGACTAATTTTAAACATATTAATAAATTTTTATTTTACATATTCTTTTTATTTTTCTTACATGTTTTGAAAAAAAAATAGAACATATGTATGCACATATTTTTTCATTTTTTAATAAAATAAATTCCGTTCCCTAGTCATGCGTAACTCCACTGACCGACGCCAGAGCGGCGAGGCGCCGGAGAGTCGTTTGCCAATCTGCCCTCGTCCGCAATTGACGTGAGAGACCTCGCCTGCCTCATCCCCTCCGCCTGCCTCGGGGCTCGGGGACGGCCGCGCGCTCTCCCGTTGTTTGCCCCGGCCCGGATCAAGAGCGGACCTGTTACGGCAACAAACACGGCCATGTTTCTCACAGCCGCCTCGTTTATTGAACCGCGCACTCGAGCACAGCGCCTTAATTCAAGCCACGCTACAATTGGATGAGCCGCCTCTCCCGAGTGGCGCCACGAAGGCCTTCGCCGACACACACACGCACACGCACGCACGCACGCGCACACACGCACACACGTGCACGCACGCACACACACACGCGCGCACACACACGCACGCCGCACACACACGCACACGCACGCACACGCACCGCACACACGCACACACACGCACGCACGCACACACCACCACGCACGCACACACACGCACCGCACACGCACGCACACACGCACACGCACACACACACGCACGCACGCACACGCACACACACGCACACACGCACGCACGCCCACACAGCGGAATGATGCGCTTGTGAAGGGGAAGGTTCAAACAAACTGTTGCTCATAAAATATAAGTGTTCTAAGGGTAGCCGATAAGTATTGCCGGTGAATGAATTCCGCGGGTGAATTAATGACATCCTAAAGGGAGGCGGGTATTTCTGATCAGATGTGAATGAAGCTTATTTTTTGACGTTTTTAACTAGATATTTTTTTGTATATTTTGAAGTATAATAAATATATAATATCTTTTAAATTTAACTTATTAATTCTGTAATTAATAATTTCGACCGGACGATTATAGTATCGTTGACATTTATTGTCAATGATTAGTTTAATGCATCTCTTTGGCACGTAATCGGAACACTAATTAAACTTACACTTCTTTCACCGAAACTAACAAAAGCCAAATTTCAGTTTTAAAACATCAAAAATAATACAAAAATGTATATGAATATATTTCGGCATTTTTTAAGCACTCCACTTCACTACTTTATTTAAGATTTTAATAATATTGCATAGTGCTTTAAAAGATCTTTTGCCATCAAAAATCATGAACGCCTAAAATTCGCAACGAAGGTTTCTTACCAATATACCAATGATAAGGGAGAGATCAGAGTGTAGTTTATTTCTTTTATCTTTGTTTCTGTAAGGAGTCTTTTAGGAATTCCAGAAGAGATTTTTTCTTAATCTTAAGTGATAGCTTTGTCTTTAAATCCTTATCGATTGTTTAGAAAACAATTCGAATCCTCACCAAGCCTTATCGCTTGGCATTCTCTCATAGACAGCATAGAAACGTGGGGGTTTTCTTACAAACAGACATGCCCATAAACATATTGCAAACTCACTATAGTATCTATCGATGAAGAGAATAATTGTGCACTTGGAGCAACAGAGTGAATGTTAATTAATTGTTTAAAGAACACAGACGAGGTCGAATCTATGTCTACAGGGAAAGGACCACAAGTGCAGAAAATGTTAAAATATATATCCTTTTGCCACACCTCCTAAACAAAATATTTTAATATCAACTTGTGTACTAAATGCTTAAAATATATTGCTTAATTCATGTAGCATTAGTTCTTATATAACACATTTTATCTTCAAATTGCAATTTATTCTGGGGTCCACCGTCGACCCCCCCTGGTATTCTCCGGGTGGAATACTATTAATATACCACTCCATGAATAGTTAGCGTTCTGGATTTAATCTTGCACATTACTTGTCTAATTTGAAAACTCCAGCGGTAAATGTGACATGAAGATGCATTTTCATCTTAAACCGTTAATTTTAATTGCGCATCTCGAAAATTTACATCATAAGAATAGCAGTTATATTTCTTCTGAAAGTTTTTTGATGGAGGACTGGAGACTAATTTCCTATCAGTAGCACAATTATGGGGTTTTATATACAACATATGATTGTCGTTATCTTAGTGTATTGTGTACATATTTCAGAATAAATTATACACATTTTTAGGACATCTAGGGGAATAAAGATGATAAATTTATCTTAATGATCATGTTACACATGTGCCTCTACATAGTGCCCCTCAAGTTACACATGTGCATCTAATTAGAAGGGAACCCATTACGCGAGTATTTTGAGAGATCATTTTCTGGTGCAGTCAAAGATATTTTGTCTACTCACCAAACATTAATACATGATAGAATTAAGAGCAAAGGTCACATACGTATCTTCATTATATCTAATTTCTCGCCATGGGCAAAAATGGACGGATCATGGAATCTCCCAAAAGCCCACAAAGTTTGTAACATTTATTCTGAGACACCTTCTTAGGATGTATCATTGTAATCTCAACAGCATCTGTTCTCGACCGCCGTGTAGTTGAACACGGAGTATACACGCGGGTGCCGCCCATCAAAATTGCAGTGGCGTTCGAGTAGTTCGATCTTCACAAAATCGTGCTCAGATACATCTCGAATATCGACCCTGTTGTGAAATGAAAGGTTGCTTAAAGAGCTCCTTCAATTCAAAACTGTACAGATGAGAAGTAACTTACGTAATGTTTTGAGATCACAATAACACGACAAAGAACATTTTCAAAAAAAATCCTTTGTTGTTCGCTTTAGTTACATTATAATTAGAATGCTACGAGGCCAGTCAGCACAATGCTTTAAAGAATATAGAATGGTACATTGTTCTCTACGCTTTTCAAACATTCCTTGTCGAAATATTGAATTCATGTTTTCTATAAAAACAATTCTTTTTGAAATAAACTAAGGAAATTGTTAGAAATTGTTTTATTATCCTACTAGAAATTATGACCAACACACAGGTATTGAATAGAGCTATAAATGTATTATATAACGTTTTAAGTTATTTTTCTATTTGATATGAATGTAGGTAAATTTTGCAGCGTATAAGCTAGTATAACTAATATCGCTAAATAATTAAGGTTAAGTTTTAATTTATAATTGTAGCTAAATTATTGGTATTTCTCACATTTAGTAAGTCTTTTACAATAGAAACTAGAATTTAAGAACTTTTTTTTTTCAAGAAATTTATATGACAAATAGTTTTCATTATTCTTTCTGGGTGACATCTCAGGGTCATTACGCGAACAAGAGAATCTGAAAAAGTGTTCACAATTCGCTTCCACAGCTCGACATTCTGACACAGCAACACGAAATCTATAAATACTCCTGCAGGATGCCACTTTTGCTTCAACGCCGCTCCGAGATAATTTAGAAACAGACGCCCTCGTGAAAACTCAATGAAATCCAGCCAAACGTTCCTAGAATTTTAGTTGTTCTTCTGAAACTGTGGTAAACTTCGTCGGAAAAATAGAACAATTTTGTTGAGAATGAACTTGGCCTGCCTTCAGCCGCAGAGATATGCGTCATATACATCAGCCGTTTAAAGTTCTGGTACCGCAAAGTGATTTATCACTAGAGGTTTTCTGATTTACATTTTCTGTTTGATGGACAGCCTGCCTGCTTCATACATGATATTCCAAAACATTCGAAACAGGCTATTCAAATGATTCCGATGAAAGGAAATAATAAACCCTCAATAAAAGAAAGAATGTTATGTTTACAGTTTCAAGTAGAAAATAAAGACCATTGAAAGATTTTAATAATTTACAATTATAATATCGGTGAATATTTTTATATTATCATTTTAACTTCGCAAATTAAAAAAGTGCAATTAATAAAATATTTGTGAAGTACCCCAGTTAACTAGTTAATACAACAAAATATTAGAAGAGGACTGCCCGGAGATATAGTTTTCCAAAAAGGAAAAAAATACAACGACAAAAACAAAACTACAAAATACTACTAACAAATAAAACTGTTATTTTATTTCATACAGATGTTCAAGAATATTTGTGAGCAACTTTAATTTTCTACGCACACTGAAAACCTCTCCTCCTTTAAAATGTGTAACAGTAGTAGAAAACAGCAAAAAATCGATAAATGTAAGGAAATGTTTATAAGACCAAAACGAAGGAATTTTAGTGTTTAAAATAACCTACATATTCATTATTCGTAAAATATTAAAGAAATAATCAATACAGATTTAACTTTTCTTATTACCACAAGAGTTCGAGTTTTTGACAAGTACTTTATTCCAATGCGAAAGAAGTTAACAAACTTGCAATAAGAAAACATATTTGTTTCATTTTTACCATTCATGGATATGCATTTGTTATGTTATTTAATTCCTTTCAGAAGATGCCAGTCGAATGTAAAATTTCCGTTTCAATTTAGTAAGAGATAACTGCCTGATCTTTAAATTATGACCCAGAATATTTCCAACATAGATACGTAAATATTACTTTTTTGTCCCATCAGTTGTATTTTCTTGTGCGCTATAAAGCACTGCGCTAAAGGTACTATGCGAATAACTGCTTAGGCGACCAGTCAGAAATGGAGAAATAATAATTTTCTTACAAATATGAGTAATTAATAAATACTACGAAAGAGCAGAAACTTGTATTTTATCATCTCTGAACATATTTGCATTGCACCCATTGCTTATTCTTCGGCTAAGAGAATAAAATGTCGCACCCTCAAGATTACGAAAGAACAGAATTGAAACTGTGAATCTGAATAATTGTTTCCTCAATATCCACCTCGAAATTAACACGTAGGTACCACGTTACACGTAACAGTATTTCGACAACCCACAACTCATTTACATTGTACTTTTTAGTTATTCTTGGACTACCAAACAAAGATAATAAAATTTCTTATCCTCCAGATCCCGAAAGAAGAGTTGAAGGTGTAAATGTGAATCATTTACTTCAAATATCCACCTCGTATATAACACGTAAGTACTACCTTACACATAATTATATTTCGACATTATAGAACTCATTTTGATTGTACCTTTTAGTTTTTCTTCAACTACCAAACAATTCGAATACAATTTTGTATCCTCAAGATTCCGAAAGAAGAGTTGAAGGTGTAAATCTGAATCATTTTCTTCAATTATCCAACTCGTAATTAGCACGTAAGTACTACGTTACACATAACTGTGTTTCGACACCCCAGAACTCATTTACATTGTACTTACGATTTATTCCTCGACTACTTAACGAAAAAACAAAAACGCAGCCTCAAGGTCACGAAAAAAAATCATGGAAACATGTAAGCGCGAGCTCGCGCAGAGCACTAATTGGCGTGCGCAGAGCGCAGCGCTGGCCTCGCACCTGCTATCTTCCTCTCGCGCAGCCGCCGCCACAGCTGCTCCGCCTTGCGCAGCGGCCAGCCTTCCACCTTGGCGCTGAAGCTGCGGAAGAACTTGTAGTCTTTGAAGTGCGACATGGCAGCGCGGCGTCCCACGGGCCCAGTGGAGCAGAAGAAGAGATGTAATCGGCCTGACAATCTCAACCGCGGAGACGGACGCCCGAGTCTTCGGACCACGAAACCGCGAAACGCACTTACGAGACAGTTCACCCACGCAGACGCTACACACCAGGAGAGTTTCTGGTTATGTAAAACGGTCCAAAGTAGCTCAAATGTGGCGAATTAGAGCCACTCGAACGAATGGTTTAGAAAGCACCAAGTATTCCGTCTGTTCACTTCCCCACACTTTCGCTATTCTTGTTATATTTCCGAAGATATCTTTAGTGGGGTCATGGCAGCCACGACGCAGTTCCTTTATCTATCCTCTCGACGAACTCAACCCAATGCAGCCGCCGTGTGATGTTTCGTATCACGTGAAAAGTGTCTGAACTACGCAGTCGCACTAGAAGTCGCCGCTACGTCTTCAGTCCACCGTGTATTGGATATCGGGGTTTTGTTGAAAATTTTACGTCCGCACAGATGACATCGAAAACACGAGGAGTTACAACAGAGATGAAGTGGTGAATGGAAACACTGAAGATATATACAGACACCGAAGTATAGGAGAGGCAGAAGCACACGCGGTGTGATGACGAGCTGGCGAGAAGCGGGAGAGCCGTGGGCCACGTGCAGCGGGGCGTGTGAGGAGTCGACGCGCCGACCCGGCGGCCCCGCGCCGCCCGGGGCGTTCGCACAGGGGACGCCCGCAGCGGCGTTGCGAGGGTCGTGGAGCGTGGCGCAGCCGCTGGAGACTCGCCAAGCGGATGCGCAGGGGGGGGGGAAGGGGGGAGGCGCTGCACGGTGCGGGGGAAGCGATGCGAGGGAGCGAAATGCTGTAAGCGAGTAAGCACATGCAAAAGCAGAGGTATGGATATAGTGTCGAAACGAATAAAGACGACACGATTGAATTGAATTGAATTTGCCTTATTTTACGCGGCGAGACTCAGGCCATGAGGCCTGCTCTTCCGTCTGACCACGCAAATTTCGTTACACTCCTTTCACGGGAGAAAGAAGGTATTACATGGGCGACGAAACAGGCGATTTGAATTTAGCTCAGAGGCATCATATAGGCTTGAGGATCTTTTACATGCAGTAAATCTACTACATGGGACAGCCGGCTTTACTTCCCCTCGAAAGAAAGGCGTACGAAGGATTTTTTCGCTCTTGAAAATCAACGGCTTCGTTCGGGTTTGAACCCGCAAACTTGGGTATAGGTGTCCGATACGCTAACCGCTACACCATCGTCGCCGCCATGATCTCATATGCGTATATTTAATTTGTACATTACGTACAAGGATAGTTTAGGATTTGTACAGAGCATATACCAAGTTCCATCCGCGTGTCGTTTGCAGAAAACAGATGATGATTCTCAAATAACAACCCTTCACATGTTGATATGGCACCATGGTAATCGGTTGTCGAGGGAGCGAAATGCTGTAAGCGAGGAAGCACATGAAAAAGGAGAGGTATGGATTTAGCGTCGAGAAGAATAAAGACGACACGATCTCATATGCGTACATTTAATTTGTACATTACGTACAAGGATAGTTTAGGATTTGTACAGAGCATATACCAAGTTCCATCCGCGTGTCGTTTGCAGAAAACAGATGATGATTTTCAAATAACAACCCTTCACATGTTGTCAGGGCACCATGGTAATCGGTTGTCGAGGGAGCGAAATGCTGTAAGCGAGGAAGCACATGAAAAAGGAGAGGTATGGATTTAGCGTCGAGAAGAATAAAGACGACACGATCTCATATGCGTACATTTAATTTGTACATTACGTACAAGGATAGTTTAGGATTTGTACAGAGCATACACCAAGTTCCATCCGCGTGTCGTTTGGGGAAAACAGATGATGATTCTCACATAACAACCCTTCACATGTAGACATGGCACCATGGTAATCGGTTGGCAGGTGGGACCGTCTCTCATAAAGGGATGAGAGAGCTAGTCTGCGACGTTACATGGACCGGTCTCTCTGGCTAATCTGGCTAGACCTGGCTAGTTTGCGACGTTACATGGCTGCCTCTCTCACTTACTCAAATTTTTCAAATAACATTACACAGATTATGAACAGATTCAACAGATTATTCATTTACATTACGAAGAGAAGTGTGCTGGGTCATGGTTAACTACAAACCAGCCAATATAGATCAGAATAAAATAATTACTGCTTTTTGAGATATTACTTAGAACTAGGGGGCGGATTTTGATGACCTAAAACATCGCCAAAATGTTCAACAAACCGCTCTCAAAATGTTTTTAAAACGTTCTAAAATCAAAGAAAATGACGTAATTTTTATTATATAAACTAGTCCACATTAACAACTCAAGCTGTTGGATATCCTACTGATGTAATCGAGGCTTCTTCCTTTCGTTCAAGTGAACTTAGCTTGCAAACTTTTCGTTTGGACTGTTCTTTACCAGGAAATTTCTTTCTTTAGCTGTCGCGAAATCGACCGAACCCACGGTTTTAGGCGTCACAGAAACCTCAGATTACATACAACGGCTGACATTACAATTCCTGGGAGAAGAAATCGAACAGGCTTCTCAGGAATTATGTGAAGAACATTTGTAGCATTTCGCAAACATTATTTCAAGTAAGTACCATTACAATGATATTAAAATCGATAAAGTCAGGTAAAATGCTATAAAAGATTAAAAAATGACCTACTAGTCGAAATTGCGAAAAATGCAAAAAAAGTAGTTTTAAATGAGTCATTTCCTTTTGTCATATCATAAAATGTGTCTATACTAAAAGACATTGTTCTAAAGCGAAAAGAGGGCATTTCATTAAACTCTGCCTCCTACTTATAACTGACAAAATATTGTATTTTTAACTGAATTTTCATGTGATGGAATGATGATATACACGCACGTATAAATCTCTGAAAGAAAAATTGCAATTTCCCATGAAACTATATAAATGATGATAATGAATGCAAACATTATTTTCAATAAATTTCATTCTCAATGTAAAAAAAAACAACTTTGGCTATTATTGAAATCAGGACGCCTGACACTGAACGTAATCGTTTATTGGAGAAATACAAGCTGTGCATAGACATAAAATGCTTTCAAAAATAAATTGAAGTGAAATAAAAATATGGGCAATAATAAATCCAAGTTTTCATTAGCATGGCCCATCCACTAGGTTAAATTACCATACTTCGATGTTTTCACTGACTTCACGCTTCAATTTTTATACACAAATTATTTTCACACACTATTAACTATTTTCACTATTATTAAGAGTTAATAGAATTTCGACAATGTTAGTATAGATTTGGAACCCTCAAACACAAATCACAATTGAGTGTACAGGCATTACGCTAGAACAGAGGAAATTGTCAATAGGTTATTAATTATCAAACTAATAATTAATTACTTTCGTTGATTTTTTCAATAATCAATATCTGATTATTTAAAAACTTTACATGCATTACAAACAGCAATACGAATGCAGACACAAACACTCACGATGCATATAAAAAGTACTTTGCAAATCTTCATGAATTATTTTGACTCCCGGAGCGTCAGCTGCTATGCCCATTAGTCCAGAAAGAAAAGTGCATCTTATATCGCTGGAGGTAGGGGAGCTCCTATCATTAGATCCTAAAGCCCCCAACCCACAAGTCGGATTGTGTCATCCCCCACCTGGTACCATCGCTAATAGGGCACCGCTTCTCGCCGAGAAAATCTCTAAGCTCCCGATTGGACTCATGAGATGTGTAGCAGTGAGGTGAATGAAAGTGTACGAGTGCGTGTGTTGAAGGGAAGAGAAAGGGACGAGAGTGAGGGTAATATCGCGCGTCATTAGTGGCCAATTTGGTACGTACTGCTCGAAATTCACCTAATATTCTTCAAAGAAATTTCGGAAAACTACGGGTCAGAACAGCTGACTTCAAGAATTCTCCTCCAGAAAATGGTGCATTCCACGAAGCTAATAAGCTACTGTGGAAACAAAATATACCACAGCCGAGACTCGAACCCTAGGGCCTTCCGATGAGAGTCGCCGCAGTATAGTTAACAGCTGTTGCCTTAATCCTACTCAACCGGTTTTGGCAGTATTGGAGTAGAAACGATTGATTGATTGATTGATTGATTGTTAGAGATTCAGGGAGTGTCAACTACTAGGGTCATTAGTCCTTTAAGTGTAGTGTATGTTTTTCTCTCAGAATGTGATGGTGTTCTTCTTCCGTGGGCTGGCGAAATCCGGCGCCAACATACCGTTGGCTAGCGGGGTTTTCCTCAACAATGTATCTCCTACCAGCCTGGTACCGCCGCAGACGGGACAAGTTCTAAGTCACTGACCGGTCTCCCGGCATGTGTGGTAGTGTAGTGCATGTGCAAACTTCCGATCAGAGCAGCAGGTCACCAGAATTCTCTTCCAGACAGCAAATGAATTCGACCTAGCTGTGAACCTAGTGTCGAAAATTCAGCCATTGTCGTCGGGGGGACCCTAGTACCTCCCGGTCAGAGGGGCTGCAGTGATATCAGTTGATGCCCTGAGCCATATCTCCCGGTAGGCACCGTCCCAACCAGGAAAAGCTCTAAGCTCCCGACCGGTGCCCCCGTATGGGTAGTGCATGTTAGTGTAAGTGTGTGTAAGGGGAGAAGATAGAGGATGGAGGTAAACCCCGCTAGCCGGCGGTAGATCGGCGCCGAATCTCGCCATCCAGCGGGGGAAGATCACCACCATCTCCCGAGGGAAAAAACATACACTGCACTAACGGGACTAACGACATAAGCTGTTGCCGCCCCCGGAATCACTAAGCAACCGACCAACCCTGCGTCGTGTGAAGCGCGTGTGCAGCGGTCGGGGCCACTGTGCCGCTGCGCTGCTGGCGTCGCGCTGACACCGCTCCGGTGCGCTGCTCCGCGCCGGGGGCCGTGCGCGCGCAGTAATCGGGCTGGTTAGGTCGGCCCGGACGCCCTCGCGACCTCGCCGAAGCCATTAGCACGGAACTCCGGAGGCCCCCGGAATTGGAACAGCGGGGCGACTCGGCGAGAGGGCAGGAAGACGGGTTAGGAAGCGAAAAGGTGAAATGTGAAAGAAAAAAGAAAGGGAAAAAAGGGAACCACAGCAGGAAAGAGAAAAAAAATGAAATAGTGCTATCACTGAAATAAATGAAAATGTACAGATGAGTCATGTAGCATCAGCACCTCCTCTAATTTTTGAACGGTTGAAGTTATCGCAATGCAGTTTTCACCAAAGTGCATGAGAAAATGTGGCTAATTGACCATATTCGTTTCAATTTTATTACTTGTATTTCAAGAGTTATTGAAGAAGCTTTTTTTTTTTTTCAAATGTAACTATACATGCATTTTTAGTCTACCATGACATAATTTAACGTATATTTTAAACACATGTATATTTTAAATCTCTCAGTCCACCGACCATTGTCACGCAGGGCTCTTCCTGCTAGCACGTGCTCGGGGCGTTACAATATCTGTTAAATACTAGTTGAAAAAAAAAACATTACTCAAAAACATCTTATCTAACATACAACAATATGTATATAATTTGATTCTTTATTTTACGCTCGTCATTGTAGACTAAAAATATGTGTTTAGTTCCATTAAAAAAAGTTATCTCAAAATCTTGAAAAATATAAATGATAAAATAGAAACGAATACCTGTCTTGCGTAGCCCCATTCCCTCATGCACTGTATTGCAATACCTACAGCCGTTCAAAATCTGCAGGAAGTGACTCATCCCGTGTTATTTGCAAAAGAGAGGGATTGAAAAGAAAAAAAATCATGTTATAAAATATATCTAAATTCAATGCAAACTAACTTAAAGTTCAACTAGGAAAGGAACTAGGTCGATGGAAGGATGTGACAAAGAGAGGAAAGAAGAGACGAAAGGAGACAATAAGAAAACAATGAACGATGAGTGAGAACGAAGGGAGAAAGGAAGGAAGGAGAGGAGTGGACATGGGAAGGAAAATATTATTTACAGGAAGATAAAACAATATCATATCATGAAACATCTCCCGCTTGACATAAAATCAATTTCTTGAATTTTCACATTTCCTGATATAAATATCCACCACAGTTGCACTGACAATTTGTCAGCGAAAAGCTTTTCTCGGTCAATGTAGGTTACACTTGCGTCGTGCCCCATACACGTGGTCCACCAAACGGGCATTTCGGAGCCACGGGATCTAGCACAAGGCCGCAGCACACTGCCCTGCACCAACGTTTACGCGACGTGTCATAACACGCGAGAGTCCGGACGACGGCGTCTGAGGGCAGACTGAGCGGGCTCTATGCCGCTTCCAATATCTGTAAGCAGCGGCGGCGGCGACCCCTTGAGGCAAGACATTGCGCAACGCCCCTTTCAAGATCCCGGGGGCTTCTTGGAGCCGCTGAAGCGTCTGTGGTAGTGACCACAGCCGCAGCACCGAGGCAAAATCTGTTACGATATGAAAATGTAGTTTTTACGAGTTGTATGAACTCATGGCAAAGAATAATTCAGTTTCCGTCGGTTACTATGGGAGGTTTTTGTTCGGGGAGACTGGATCGAATTCGCTAGAGGATGGACGCTTGCATGTAGGTTGGGAATATTAACGTGAGATTCTGTTTAAAAATACAATTAGACTTATAGGTTTTGGAAGTTCGGTGAATCCTTGGGGAAGGTACTTCAGCAAATTAATGAGTTGTTCAATAGCAAGCAATATTCCGCGCACGATAGCAAAGATATCCGCGGAAATGGTGACGGTAATATTTGCCGATTGATTCTGGTTATATGAAGTCACGAATACTATATTTACTTGATGTTTGATTTACAGTGTTCTTATTTAAGTTACCTCAAGAGAGGACAACGGACAGCGACGTTTGGTGAGTGGCATTTCAGCTGCAATTGAATTGGTTTTCGGGAACGCAAACGATCGCGACGTGTGCTTACGCGGGAACGTTGGGCCCAGAAGATTCCTAACAATATCGTCGGGCGGTACTGGGATTCCAGTCCCCATAATGGCGGATTATCAACACTAGCTAGCCAACTGGTCGAACTCAATAATTATCTGGACGAAAATTGTACACGGCCAGCAGTTCTGATAGGTATTTTTCCGAGGCTTCTCTAATCAATACAGGGTGTACTCCTGCCGCCATCAGGAGTCGAACCTAGGACCTCCCGGTCAGAAGCATTGCAGTGACATCAGTTGATGCACTGAGCTACCGCTCCCGGTTACCAGAGGAGGAACAATATTGCCACTTCCCAGGATAGAAAATGCACCACACGTACGAGCCAACTGCATTAAGTACTTGATGAGGCCACAATCAATAAAACACTTATTCACTCATTCCTGCAAAAGAGGTATTGGGCGTAGAAATCCACGTAACATAGAGTTATCGTATCTGGGAATAATAGCACGCGGTTCCGTTTCCTGGATACTATGTCGTTATTGATACAGGCGCCATCCAAAGCACAAAGACGGCGCAGCGGCGGCTGTGGCGGCGGCGACGCGTCCCGGATTCCTGAGCCAGGAGAATGGTGCAAGCGCCTCCGGTACGTCGCCCAGGCATTTATCGATGGAATCCGGCAGGGCCCCAGGGGTCGATGCCTCAAGACCCAGCGTGCATCTCACACTTCTTTCTCTATTCGCGATCTTTATACCGGAGAAAAATAAATTTTGCCTTCAAGGTTCTGACAAAATGATCAGAATGAGGGAAATTATTGGTGAAAACATGATTCCTTTACTTGACTAACGTTAGAGATTGAAATATTGGAACTTATGAAACAAGAGTCTTAACACTGCAGACAGCATGTAGGCTAAGAACTACTGGCAAGTTTGGTGGCAATAAATCGTAAGTCTGAATCAAGGACTAGGATACTACCGACAGAAGTGCGATTGCGTGCAGGTGAGTAATTTTCTTACTAGCGATGTTCTGTTTTCAGATTATATTGTATCTATAGAATATTTTGTTGAGATTACATTGAATTGTATTATATTAATGTACACATCAACGTAGTATATTTTGGAGGAAATTATTTTCAAATTAGTGTCGAGCATAGAGACTGAGAGGAATGAAATGCTTCTTGAAATTCTAATAAGATATAAGTTAATAATACTAGTAGTGCACTTTCTAGCACAAAATTTGGAAAATAAGTATTATAGACGTCTCTGTGCTTTGAGCTTGCAGAATATGCTTCTCATGCTTTTAAACAAGAAGATTTAGAACGAACATAATTTATTTCTTTGCCTTCCTTCACATTTAGATAATAAGCTGGAAACTTCTTATTAACATTGGAAATATAATAATATAACATGATTTGCTACCTTTTTGTTCTCAAACTTATTAAGGGGAAGATTGCCGATTTGAAATTACCGAGTCAATTATCTGACCACTACAAGACTGCAATTTTCAAGGGTGCACTTCTGGAACAAAATCGGGGTTTGGAAATAAATTAATAAAAAACAACAAAATTAAAAGTGAACACATGAAGCAATGGATCTATTGAGAGAAAGCTATGCAAAGAATTTTAAGAAAACAACGAAAAGATTCGTCACTATGGCCTCTACTGGTGCTTTAATTTTAGATCAAGTAAAGGAAGCAAAAAATAGTGGAACAGTATCCTTATCGTTCTCAATACAATCATCATCGTATCCTAAAAAAGTTGTAAACATCAGATTTTCACTTCGGTAGCCTCAAACGTATTTTTGCGTCATGCAGATATTAAACGCGTAAATTCAATTGTCGAACGCCGCGTCTTTCATACCGAGCGTGGAATGTTTCCACCACGAAAACAATCTCTCTACGGCCAGACAACTTGACAGGCATGGCAATATCGTACCCTCTCCGCTCATACATCTCGCAGGCGTACGCGTCGAAAAAAAGTGAAAAAGAAGAGAGAGACAGAGACAGAGAGAGAGAGAGAGAGAGAGAGAGGGAGGGAGCTGGACCAAATACAAACAATAAAGCAATTACAGAAGAACCAAATTCAACGTTTTTTTTGGCTTCGTTCTATAGGATTGTAACCAAGTCGCATTCCTGGCAGCAAAAAATTAAAAGGCGTTCAGATATTTTGGTCTCGAAGAAGCTCTTTCGCTCGAAGGGGATAAGGATTTCGAGAGTATTCTCTGACTCTCTAATACAAGGATGTTAAACATATTATATCAAACGTGACCTAACTAATTGTCGTAACTAATTCACATAACATTTTCTTTCTGATTTCTCGTTGATTGAAAGGCTGATATTCAATTCTGAGTTTAAAGTTTACTGGAGAAGTTGGTCTTTGACATCATCTCGTGAAAGGAGGGTGATCTTTTACTTCCTCTGTTATATAGACGACAGTTGAAAGAGAAATACAAAATCTTCAAGAAAAATTATTAGTTTTCGAATAATCAAACTTCGTTTCAAGGCGAGAATTGTTTTCTAATAGGCATCACGTTGGCCAAACAATCGTTGTAGAAACACATTATTCTCCATTGGTGGAATGGTATCATCAATAAGAAAAAAACTAGTAGGTAATACAATATGTAGTAATGTACAAACAGGCTGGTGCAAACGACGGTAAGAAAGAAGAATGAAATTAGGAAAAAGTGAAGGAAGGTAAGGAGAAAACAGAAATGAAAAAAAACAAGAATGGATGAAGGAATGAAAAAAGAAAGGAAAGGAATAAAAGCGCATTGACAAAATAGCGAGCCACGTATATTGGGAGAGCTAATGACATCCAGAATCACCTGTAATATTTCTAATAATTTAAAGGAGCAAGTCATGTGCAACGCTCTATCCTTCGACAAATATGTAGGTACTCCCGTTTTACTCCACTACTGATTATGCTACTACATTTTACCCAATTTCATGAACATTAAACCAAAAGTGGAGCTGTTTTCACAATTTAGGTGCACGCATGGCAGAGTGCTGTACAGGTAAGCCGGAGGTATACACGGATATGTGCGCTATGCGAGGCAGAGGGGACCAGGCCCGGACAGGCGACAGAACTTCGAGTGCTGTTGCGGCAAAAGCGGGTAGGAAAGGGGCGGGAGCGGGGCAGGGCTGGGGACAAGGTGGGGCGGGGCATGGGCGCGAGCGAGAGGCAGGAGCGGGCGGAGTTGGGCGGGAGGGACCGGAGCGGGAGCGGGGCGGGGCAGGAGCGGGACGGGGCGGAGCGGGCGGCAGCGGGGCGGGAGGTGGGCGGGAGCGGGGCGTGAATGAGGGCGGGGCGGAGGCGGGGCGGAGCAGGGGCGGGGAGGGCGGGCGGGAGGAAGGCGGAGCAGGGGCGGAGCGGAACAGGAGCAGTGTCGGGGCGGGTGCGGGGCGGGTGCGGGGCGGGTGCGGGGCGGGTGCGGGGCGGGTGCGGGGCGGGTGCGGGGCGGGTGCGGGGCGGGGGCGGGGCGGGGCGGGGCCGGGAACGAAGGCGGGAGCGGGCCGGGAGCGGCGGGCCGAGAACGGGGACGGAAGTGTGAGGCGGGAGTGGGCGCACCGGTAAAAATAGGGTCCGAGATGTGACAAGAGCAGGAACGATGGTGGAGAAGAGGAGACAAGTGGGGCCGAGGGTTGGGGGCGGAGTAGGCGGTTGTGGAGGCGCGTAGGCTTGGGCGCCAGCGCTAGGGTCGAGGCATCGGCTTGGGCGGGTGGGGGCGTAGGCTGGACAGAAAGGCAAGGCCTGGAGCGAAAGGCAGATGCGTTTTATAATTAGACCGCGGAGAAGGAGGAGGAGGCTGCGAGGGCCGACGCGTTAAACCGCCCCCCCCCGCCCGAGGCGCGGTGTGGAGCGGAGTGGGGGGGCACAGCACATTGCGACCGGAATAAAAGTTTACGCCTCGGTCGCGCTCAGCCCCGGGAGGCCGTTTGTGCTGGGCGGAAGTGAATCACTGGTTTGTGGCCGCCCACGAATATGCACTAGCGGAGTTGCCACGAGCAGCTGCGCTATTCTGGAGTGGTGCTTGTTTTGGCAGGTGCCGCTGCCAGCCTACGAAAGTAACTCACCCAAGAAGACACATGGTCAAGATTTTACTCGTGAGCTTGATTCACACAAGTTCACTGCTATTGAGGCAGTTGTATACGTTCAAGTGGTTTCTAACCTCCCAATTATTTCTAAACACATCCTTTAAAACAAAACAGATGTTTGTATTAAACAATTGGTCAAGAAGTATTAGCAGTTGTAAATAATGTAACTGGAATATAATTAGACTTGAAATTTTAGTCAAATGAAAGGAACACAACTTTTTTGAAATTGTAAATAGAAATCATATTCAAAGAATGAAACAAAAGAGTACCAACGCTGTGCGAAATGTGCGAAGAAAGAAATGAAAAATCGCTCGTGAATCTCGTGACCATCGCTGGGCCGTGATGGAAGCGATGCAGATGTGAGCAGCAAATAAACTCCGCTGCCGTGGCCTTGGCGCACCCTTCTGGCAACGGCCTTCCTCGATCGCTGAGTTAGATGCGGGGGCGCGCGGAAGGGGCGACGGCAAGGAACGGACGGGGGTGAAATGATATCGGGGAGGAGACGAAACGGGAGTGGAGTGGTGACAGAGCAGACGTTAATCGACGGGCGGAGGCGGGGCGGAGGCGGGGCGGAGGCGGGGCGGAGGGCGGGCGGAGGCAGGGGCGGAGGCGGGCGGAGGCGGGCGGAGGCGGGGCGGAGGCGGGGCGGAGGCGGGGCGGAGGCGGGGCGGAGGCGGGGCGGAGGCGGGGCGGAGGCGGGGCGGGGGCGGGGCGGGGGCGGGCGGAGGCGGAGGCGGGGAGGCAGGGCGGAGGCGGGGCGGAGGCGGGGCGGAGGCGGGCGGAGGCGGGCGGAGGCGGGGCGGAGGCGGGGCGGAGGCGGGCGGAGGCGGGGCGGAGGCGGGCGGAGGCGGGCGGAGGCGGGGCGGAGGCGGGGCGGAGGCGGGGCGGAGGCGGGGCGGAGGCGGCGCAGTGCGGGAGCGACGGGGGCGTGGCGATGGCGAGGTGGAGGGGCATGCTGTCCGCGTTGGTGCCCGTTGACGCGCCCGTCGCAGGTGGCTGCGAGGCGCCCTGCAGGAGATTAATCGCCTGCAGGCTCGTTAGCGCCCGACCCGTTCCCTCTCTCCTTCTTCTCACCCCCCTCTCCGCTCTGATGCTGCCGAAGCGTCTGCACGACGGCTCAACTTGCTTCGGAACTTTGCCGGAGAAATGGGAGTCGTCGGAGTAGATTGCATGCAGTTTCGTATGCGCCACTTTGCAGGAGTTAATAAGCACCGCATGTCAGCAGACACTAGGTGAATAGCCAGCCTCTGAGAGTTATGGCGTTTTAGTTTTCTTTAATGAAAACTCTTCTACCATTAGTACATCCTTCTACAATTTTCTGTCGGTGAGTAACAGAAGTTTGTAGTGACAACTCCGCTTTTATTTGAAGAATTTCATCTCTGAATAAAATCATTTTGGAAATATATAATTACAAAGTACGTATGTAAATAAATTAAAAAAAGATAAAATATGGTAAAATAAAGTTCCTAATGCTTTTGTACACACAATGATTGGCATACATGTTAACAGTTCTATACGTGTACGAAAATAACAATTTATTTCGTTGAAAACTTTTATAGCGCATTCTGAAAGATCCCACTTGCGCCACAAATATCTCAAGGCTCGAATCACTGACGCTAAAGGACGAATTTGTTGTGAGTGACCACTGTCGCTGTCGAGAAAAAGTGAGTGGGCGCAAACACGAAGGGAAGTCCGCGTCGCGGGGCGAGGGCAGGAGAGGGAAGGCGGTGGCCCAAGCGCGGGCTGGCGAGAGATTCACGGCCGCCGTGGCCTCGGCCGCCAACTGCACCGCCCGCCCGCCCGCGCCCACCCACGCCTGGCGCGCCGCCGAGAGGCCTTTGAGGCGAGAGGCGCCGCGCCCCAGCACGGGGCCCAAAAGAGCTCATTGGAACGAAAGGCGAACAACAGTGACTTTTTTTTTTTTAATTTGCGCCCACTGTCAAGAGAAGGCCTTGATCCTACTGCTTTCAAACTTCACTCAAGGCCGATCAGGAAGACGTCGCGGGTAAAAGCATGGCTGGGTAGTGAATGTAAAAGAAAGCACCCACAGGGCTGCAAGAGATGTAACACGTCATGAGAAACAAACATTTCCTTTAGCAAAAGTATGGCTTGGCATTGAAACTGTTTTACGTATCTGAGGCAGGGAAATTATTACTGAGGTCATCGGTAGCGGTAGCTAACTTATGTCACTGCAGCGCTTCTGTCCGGGAGGTCCTAGGTTCGAGTCCTGATGGCGGCAGGATTTTCGACGCTAGCTTTTCAGCGAAGTCGAATTCAGTCGCTGTCTGGAGGAGAATTCCAGCAACCGGCTGCTCTGATGGGGAGTTTTCCGTGGTTTCTCCGATCAACGCCAGGCGAATGCCGGAGCAGTACCCTACCAAACGGGCCACGGACCGCGCACGATCTGTCCTTCCTTCATTGTCCTATCCTCTCCTGCACACACTCATGCACTACACTACCACATATTCCGGGAGACCGGTCGGGAGTTTAGAGCTGGTCCGGTGGGGCGGTGCCCCGCTAGTGGGGGAGTCCTGGGTAGGGAAACTCCACTAGCCGACGGTAGGTCGGCGCCGGATCTCGCCATCCAGCGGGGGAAGATCACCGCCATCTCCCGAGAAAAAATATGCACTACACTAACGAGACTAATGACCGAAGCAGTTGACGCGCCCGGAAACACGAAAAAATCAATCAATTACTGAGGTTGCTCGGCACATAACGCCATAAAGGAATGTGTTTATATCTATTGCACAAACACAAGACAGTGAGTTCACAACAGGACACGAACAACAATCGCGCCAGCACGTGCGGTGAGCAGAGGACGAGAGAGCAGTGGAGTAGGTAGGGCCAGGAGTGGGTTAAATGCGATTCCCGAATTAGCCGGGCCTATTGAAAAATCGCTTAACTGGTCGCTCGTCGCCCGCACCTTATCGCTGCCGCGCGAGGCTCGAAATAGCATCTCCGCACCAATCAGGCAGCGCTAGCTAGCTATTACGGAGGCGTAGGAAGAGAAAGCTTCGGCCCTTGCCTCATACGCAGAATGATTCTCACTGACCTACGCTTCAAGGCCAGGGTGGACCAAGGAGAGGGTGGACGGAGATTCCAATAATTCGCAGGAGAATAATATAACGCGATTATAAAAAAAACAGGAATACCTAATTATTCATATTACACATACATAAACGTTTCTGTCTGTAACTAATAAAAACTATAATTTTCTTTTATTTACGTCGGTAAACACACGTTTAGGTCCTTAGCAACCAATCATTTAAACAACGCTTTAAGAGCGCGTCTATAGCAACGGCTGTTACAATGCTATATTAAAATATTTTAGCGGACTCTCGGGTTTAGATTTTACCAGTGCTCATAAATCTTTGGATAAATATGTCCTTTGCCCCACTTGCTTCCCAAGTCCTTTTTGTCTCATTTCGTCCAATTTTTCCCATATCCCATTAGTTTCAATACTCCTACCCCCCCTCTTTTGTTGCAAATTGGCTCAGTTTGTCACCATGTCCCATTTTGCCCCGTTGTTCCGTTTTGTCCCCCTTTCTCGTTTTGCTCTCTCGTCCCATTTTTGTCACCTGGTCCCTTTTGTCTTCTAGCCCCATTTTGTCATCTTGACCAATTTTGTCCCGTCTCCTCTTGTCCCCTTGTCTCAATTTGTTAATTTATTTCATCTTGTCCCTTTGTCTCATCTTGTCCTCTTTGTCCCCAACTTTTGTACTTTTCCTCCAAGCACAATTATTGAACCAAATAACTAAAAAACCCTTGCTAGGCGGTCTAGGCTTAGGATGCGTCCGTACGCTAATTCTGCATTAGGTCTGCAATGCACGCAGCGGTCATTTGTAGGCCCTTATGGCGATGGTGTATGTAGGTTACTGTGGCTGCGGCAAGCCCTTCCAGCGCCTTTGCCTTCGTCTTCCTCCTCCGCCGCAGCCCTCGCCGACGTCCCTTTCTCCGAAAAGCGGCGCGATTTATCAACGCGCATTACTTCCAGGCGAATTCCTGCGTATCCAATCTGCGGGTTGTTTTTCGCAGGTCGCACTCCCGCGCGGAGGAATCCGTCAGCGCCCTGAAGCGGCGGCGGAGAATGCGACGTGAACGGGCAGGCACGATTCGCGGGGGGAATGCCGAGGCCGTTGGTGCGATGCGACTCTCACTGCGGTGTGTTTGAAGACGGAATTTCACTCTCGACTTCACTGAATAGAAGGCGGAAAGGATAATAAACAATTACGACTGAGTTGGCTTAAAAGAACGACTTTTGTTACTGTAGTGTCTCTGACTGGGTGGTACTGCGGTTGCAGTCCGTTCGGTGGCCAATTCTTCACTGTAGCTCGATAGCTAGGTCGAATTCCGCAGCAATCTGGAGAAGAATTGTAGCGGATGATTGCTCTGATTGGTCGTTTTCTGTAATTTATCTTATCAACACGAAGCGGTTTTAACTAACGAGTCACGGGCCGCCCGTGACCTTCCTTTTCTCATCCTTGCCCTATCCTCATCCTTGCCCTTTCCTCATCCTTGCCCTTTCCTCATCCTTGTCCTTTCCTCATCCTTGTCCTTTTCCTCATCCTTGCCCTTTCCTCATCCTTGCTCTTTCCTCATCCTTGCTCTTTCCTCATCCTTGCCCTTTCCTCATTCTTGCCCTTTCCTCACTCTTGCCCTTTCCTCATCCTTGCCTTGTTCTCATCCTTGCCCGTTCCTCATACTTGCCGGTTCCTCTCTCCTTTACACACTCCTACACACACTTACACTAATATGCTACATGTAGGGAGAGCAGCGGGAGCGTGAAGTTCATCCCCATCGGATATGTTTCAGTAAGAAATAAAAGAAGCAACGATTTGCGTAAAACTACAAGGGACTTAATTTACTACATGGAAAAGTGAGAACAGATTAACGAAACGATGACAATATTCCAGTCAAGAAATCCAAATTTGAGTGTGAATTCCCTGCATATTATCCTTCCTTGTTTTCTGTAAATTATTGTTCTAAAGACGTTCTGAAATGTTTCAGCGAACACTTCAGTTTCGAAAACCAGGATGAAATTGGATAAATGACGCTATTAATTACGTGATGCTTCCTCACTGGCAGAGAAATATACAACTTCGACCTCCTTCACTTATGAGTTCAGAGCAGCCCCTTTTGTTGCCACGAAAGCTCGTGGTGGTAGGTTGGGCTCGTGACACTCTGGATTTGCGCGACCATGGGCCTCCGGAGGTCGAGGGGTAGTTAACGGAACGCATTCAATCCGCGGCAGCTGGTCGACGCGGGTTCAGAGAAGCAAAACAACGGCCGGCGCCGCGGCGCGAGAGACGGGATCCGTTGGGCTCCGTTCATTGGCTGTTTCAATGGCGGTGGGAATGGATGCGGAAGGAGTACAGACCTCTCTTCATGCTCCGCGCTCACACACGCGGCTGGACACGGCGGAGGAAGCAGGGGAACAAGAGGTTCGAGGAGCACATAGTACGTGCCAGTAGTGATCTCGCCGAGAAGGTTGGAGACGGGGAATATGGTTTGGTTTGGTTTGGTTTGGTTTGTTTTCTTCGTGTTTCCGGGCGCGTCAACTGCTTTGGTCGTTAGTCCCGTTAGTGTAGTGCATGTTTTTTCTCGGAAGATGGCGGTGATCTTTCCCCGCTGGATGGCGAGATCCGGCGCCGACCTTCCGTCGGCTAGTGGGGTGTACCCCTAACCAGGACTCTCCCACCAGCGGGGCACCGCCCCAGCTGGGATAAGTTCTAAGCTCCCAACCGGTCTCCCGGAATATGTGGTAGTGTACTGCATATTAGTGTGTGTGTGTAAGGGGAGAGGATAGGACAAGGAAGAGGAAGTTAGATCGCGCGCGGTCCGTGGCCCGTTTTTAGGGTACTGCTCCGGCATTCGCCTGGTGTTGATCGGAGAAACCACAGAAAACTACCGATCAGAGCAGCCGCCGCTAGAATTCTCCTCCAGGCAGCGACTGAATTCGACCTATCTGAAAAGCTAGTGTCGAAAATCCTGCCGCCGTGAGGAGTGTAACCTAGGACCTCCTGGTCAGAGGCGCTGCAGTGGCATCAGGTGATGCACTGAGCTATCGCTCCCGGTACGGGGAATATGTTTCTGATTGAAAGCGGGTTAGAGGAGACCAGCAACAGCCGAGGGGGATGAATGGAAGAATGAAACTGTTCGCTCGCAACTGGGAGGTGCGGGCTATACATGACGAAGGGTTGAATTGTGAACAGCTTTGTAGTAAGATACACAATGTGACGATACATATGTGCAACGCGTTGAAGTAAACAAGCATGGCGCACACAGTCACACAGGCTGGAAAATTAGGGAGGTTCTAATATAGACCGTCTTCAATTTCATACTGCTAGCTGCAATTACCAACACGCAAATGCACCAAGTATTAGTAAAGGCCACTCACATTCATACAAACTTATATACCAAAATACTGTACTCCGTTCTTTAATAACCTTTTCCTTGCCCCATTTAAGTATAAAACACCCTACAACCTTCTTCTAATTTCGGTGAGTTTCACGACGTACCGCGAGCGCCTGTATAAGTTACATAAAAGAGCGAGCCCACTCAAGGGTTAAAATAGAGGAGGAGCGATTGGACCAGTTTTTGAGAAGGAATTGTTGAAAAAATTAATTGCCTAGATTTCGCGCAAAGGTACTTATTTTCGAATATTGAACATGAGTTTATTTCCGGATTTGTCTTTAAAGAACAGGTCTCATTAAGGAAAAAATATATCTTTAATATTGTAATTGGAGAAAGACGCCCCAAAAATTTCATTTTTGCTATCTGAGGACGAAGTCTGATTTTTTTTGTAAAGTACAAAAATAATTTACAAAAATCAACGTATGCGTTTGAAATTTCCAAAGCCTCGAATTCGTTCAGCTCAATCGTGGATTAACAATTTTGGACAAAATCGGTTATACCATATAGGCGCTAGCGTTGACCCCACACGGGAGGACAAATTGGCATCGTGCCGTCAATCGATTTTTCGGTATCAAGGACCCAAAAAACATGGATTCTGGTTACACCAAGCGTTAGAGGAAGTAATTTACAATCTGCGGGAAAAAGATTTATCCACTTTTTCGTTACCAGGATCCAACAATAAAGAGTTTTTCTGTCAAAAATTCCCCTTTTCCGGCTCACGATTGCAATTCTTTCTTCTTTTTTTTTTGGAGACCTCCAAAAAGAGAATTTCCATGGAACTCCGGAAATCATTTTTTGTAGCACAACATAACTTTCTATGCGATACACGGACAAGAAAGCACATATCAGAATGAAACATCTGCGCATTTTACTACTGCCAATTCAGGTGTACATCGTACAAACCAACCAATGTAAATTGAGGAATCACTGAATTCTGTTTATTCTCGAATAGATTAACTGAATTCCTGGATCAGAGCACACTGCATTTAAAAATGATGTTTCGAAGATCTCGGAGAATCGATAAAATAGGCCTCTCATATTTTCAAATTATATCAGACGTAGACGTGCGCTGTAAAAAAGTGCGGCTCGCAAGCGTATTATTTTTTAATTCCGCAGGCACATAAAAACTGATCTAGGTCGCACCGTTGCCCTTTCATGCGGGAGCACATTAACGCGAAAAGATACGTGACCTGTCCTGCGGGATGAACCGTACATTCATAAAATACAAAAAAGTTCCGTAAGTCAGTGAAAAACGGGCAGTATCCTCACGGGAACATAGAATCGTGAAACTTTAATCCGCACTACTGACCGCCACACAATAGTTTTTGTTCGGCCGCGCGATGAATCAGTTTGCAAAGCTCGTAGATTGGTAGAAACATCAGAGTTGCTACGGAGAATTCTGCTATTCTGATGCATGATTACAAGCGTCCATTCACAAGCTCTGCGCCTTCTCTGAAGCACGCCGGGAGAAGTAGGAAGGTACTGCAAGAACAGATGAGCACGAGGCACTGTCGTTATCTTCGGTAGGGATGAAGGAGATCCTCCGAAATTAGAAATATGAGCACTTCTGTGTAGAACGGACAGATAGGGGAATTGGAAATACAAAACGAGACCATATTTTTAATATTAAAAAAGCTACTATCAGAACTATTTGAGAACTGTAAACGTCTGGAGAAATGGTATTGATCTGATCACAATAAAAGCGATGGTGAACGCTAAGGATATACGAACGTGTTTGAAATATCTAAAAGCTCATCTGTTACTTCTAAAGTTTACCTCAGTTGTTTACATGCAATTGTACGTTTATAATATCACGACTTTGAAGGAAAAATGAAAATTACAAATACATTTTACCAATATGATATCCTCTGACACACGCTGTACACAAATAATTCCTGCTGTATAAAAAATTAATAACCAAACTCAAATGAATGTATGAAATATATCAGTTCAACTTGCTTTTACTTCGTGTTTCTGAGCAGTAATTAGAAGTGTTTTATCTATTACCCTAAAATTTTTTTGGGCATTCACTACGAGTAAATAAAAGTTTCGTAAACATGTTTTCCGTTTAACTTTGGGAACACTAATTAACAACATCCACAATATTTCCACACTGCGCATGATGAACGAGCAACATGGTAGGGTAAAGAAATTTCACAAACCACTGTGAGAAGAATTCGTGTTTACTTCGCAACCGAGTAAAAGTGATGAGTTTAATTACATTAGAATTGTAAATGCATTCTCCTCTGTAAGAGTACAACTGCCAAATAATAAGCTTGTTGACAGTGATTTAACAATTAAGAACAAAGATCGATAAGGCAGTAGTGTCGTAGTGATCTCGGACCGAAGGGTCGCGGGTTCGAGTCCCGCCTCGGGCATGGTTGTATTTGTGTTCGATCTTTCACCATTTATCATCATCATTTTGTTTCATCTTCAAAGTTACCATACTGTTAACACCAATCGTGGTCGCTAATGACGTAGATGTTGATGCGACCTTAAATAACCAATAAAAAAAATCGATAAATATCATAACGATTGGAAGTTGTCTTGAAAATAGCATGACATAAAATTCCGAAATAAGAGAAAATACCAAAATATTAGTTTCTTTTGGACTGGCCTGGGGTTTTCGATTTTTTTACATTTACACAAAAAATTAAACATGTAAAACCGAATTAATCTGTTTTACATCGTCGGAACCTTTAAAATATGTATCCAATACAAGAAATAAAAAATATAAAACAAATTAGTAATGGAAGCATTTTTATAAATCTGGTACTAAAATATAATATTAAAAACCCAACGAACTTATAGATATTTTACACACGGGCATCTGTAATGAAGCTATTTTTAAGCATGTTCACCACACGTGGTTTTGCGATACTTAATAGTTGCGCAATGACTGGATTGTCATTTGTATATTTTATTACTAGTCAAATATTAAAAAAAATAATAATTCTTGAAAAATAAATGAAACTGATACCGAATAAGGGGTGGATTTTCGTTTTCTCCCTTCCACTTGCTACTAGTGTCATCCCGGTTTTTCTGTCAATTTTTTGTTCAAGTTTTATTATAAGGTTTTCTCCAATTACACGCGGCTCTATTACGTAAAATAAAATTTAGGTTGTCTCGTGAGTTTTTCAACTTTTCAAGAATTTTTACCGCCTGGGGGCTGTGCGCTGGATTACTTCTTCTGAGAACAGAGATCCCAAGCGAAGTTGCTCCCTGACGAATTTGTTGAGCAGTTGTGCAGCAGCCAGATTTCATACGGTCCCTATCTCACTTGATCATTGCCCTCTAAAAATGAATCCTGTTCTCTAACAACATTATTTGTTCATCAAATTTCGAGCATTGATATGAAATCATTATTTGTTTCCTTTTTGTATTTCGTATTTTATTACGAATATTATTTATTACACCACAGTTTGCTAAAAACGGGTACGCAGTTTGATTAAAATGGGTAATGACATAATTTCCTGTCAATAAATTAATTCAAATTATTGAGTCAAATAAACATCAATCAAATATTTTATCGTTCGTTATATTATAAGCATATAATCTTCTATGGGGGGTCCATTGTGTTGCCGGGCAAATAAGTAAAACACGAAGATAAACACGCAAATCGCGATTAATGTGCCATCTACACATCCACCCGGCCGGCCGACAACTGCGCTGCTGATAAGGGGCGAGAGAACCAATCAGCTAGAGTGAGCGCGCGCCGAGGAGCCCTCCCTAACCGCGTAATCCCCTTACGCCACCCGGGGCGCTGCGACGTGGCGTGTCGTGCCGAAGCGACAGCGCGCTGGGGGCCCCCAAGGCCCCCCACGCACCCGACTGCACTCCCGCGACTGCACCCGCGACTGCACCCGCGACCGACCCCGAGATCGCACCTGACACTGCACCCGACACTGCACTCGACACTGCACCCGACACCGCACCCGACACCGCACCCGACCCTGCACCCGACACTGCACCCGACACCGCACCCGACACCGCACCCGACACCGCACCCGACACCGCACCCGACACCGCACCCGACACCGCACCCGCCGACACTGCACCCGACACTGCACCCGACACTGCACCCGACACCGCACCCGACACCGCACCCGACACCGCACCCGACACCGCACCCGACACTGCACCCGACACTGCACCCGACACTGCACCCGACACTGCACCCGACACTGCACCCGAGTCTCCTCCGAGGCGGGTAGAAGTGAACCTCCGACCGCACCGTAGCCGTGACGCCGCGATGAATTTGAAGAGGTTGGATAAAGATTGTGTTGAGAAGACCAGATTAGCTGACCTACAAAATCTGTAGAAAATGGTCTCTTAGACACCGATGGGTAGCAGCTGAGAAGAGGATGGGGAACTAATGAAATGCTACGGAAGAACTGGAGGCAACGTTTTGACAGAATGAAAGCGTTGTGACTACCCAAACAAATACTAAAATATAAACACTGGGAAAAGTGAGCAGATGTAGAACAGGATGTCTGAAGGAATATGAAGATGGAACACATTACATGTCCACTCCTTGAAGAAGAAGAAGAAGAAGAAGAAGAAGAAGAAGAAGAAGAAGAAGAAGAAGTGTTTTTCGATGGCGTGAAGAAAGCGTTCATTACACTACGCTCCTTCTACCGAGCATTTGCGCTCTTCTTAAAAACATTAACATTTTGAGGAAATTTATATGCATTGTTCTTTGCGTAGGAAGTTATTGTATTTTATATTTGGCTGTATTTTCATTATTTCTAAAAACATGACCATTGCATATGAGACGCATGTACGTGATTGTTACATTCAAATATAATTGCAATTAACATTCAAGTAATACGATAAGATGCTTACGAACAATACTCATACGTACTCTAATCATTTATCTACACCAAGAAAATATAAAACAAAATTATATCATTTAAACAGTGTATTACTCTATTTGATCTGTAAATTATGGCAGGATTTGAACAACGTGATACTGCACTAAATCCATATAGTATTCGTCAGTTAACATTCAATTCGATATAAAATTGTATTACTCTTGGGCATCAAATTCACATGAAGCGCGAATGTTATCGAAGTTCAAACACACAAAAATAACCATTCACATTACTCAAAACGCTATTAGTAATTCGTGTCTCGTGTCTCTTCATATAAAAAACGCAACACGCAGTACAAGCTCCAAAGAATAGTTGCCTATCTCCCGGTCGTCTCAAGGCGAATAGAATCTTTAATCTTCTCTTACAACGGGGAAGGTCGTAGCGGACGCAGAAAATGGCCAGTAACCTTTGCTCAGAGGTACAATAATCCCTTAAGCACCCCTGCCGGTATCCTTATCAGCGACAACCAAGAGCAAATACCACGCTCCCATGCGCGTGGAAATGTGAAAGGGGACTGTCGCGAATGGTAACTGCGGAAGGGCGAGGGTCGCGGTCTCTGGGCAGGGGAAGGGCAGGACAAAGGGCTCGCGTATTTGAACTGTGCGTTCGTGAGAATATAAGAGGGCGGCCGGCTGAGGGGGCGAGGCTCTATAAACACTGGCTGGCGACGACGCTCCGACTCGTTCCCGAAGAAGATGAGAGGAGCGAGAGAGACGGATAAAATACGCGAATCGACAACACGCCAGGAAGCGTATCCTACTAGACGGAGGAAGCACGCGAAGAAAACAGATGATCCGATGGGCAGGAATGATAATTCAATGATAATTTGAACATATATGAGAGAGAGAGAGAGAGAGAGAGAGAGAGAGACGGATAAAATACGCGAATCGACAACACGAGGGGGGGAGGGAGGGGTAAAGGCAGGGAGGGGGTAGAGGATAGAAGGGAGGGAGGGAGCAAGAAACACAAACAAAGAAAGAGAAAGAGAGAGGAAGGGCTAGAGAGACATGCGGCTTTTAAATTACTGTGATAACAATGAACAGTCTGCTTTGAGCGACCATGTTACGTGTCGGTGATATTCGAAATAATGTTTAGGGATGAATGTGAAAACAAACTCTTCAATTTGTAATTTTTACTCGCATGATGCATACGAGTTAGTTCTGCAGCAATAAACGGCGACTTTTTAGGGGAAAAAAATGTGTTGTAGGTTCCAGATACCGAAAAAGTAGAAAATATTGGTTCCTACACAATGTATTAAATTACGTTCTCTTAGCGCTTTGTGTAGTAGAATCCGCGTTTTCTGGGTCCTGGATACCGAAAAATTAGTTTACGGAAAATGTCCCGTCTGTCGCTATGTGTGAAGGTGAGAAAAATTTCAAAAGCAAGATCTATCGAACAAATGAATCGACCTCAAATGAAAGACGACCAGAGCAACGAACGCAGTGGAGTACGTCGATTCCTCGATGGAAAGAGGTAACGGCGAGACTTGCATCTCCAACACAATAATCGTCCAGATGGTGCGAAACCGAGCTACACCATTGGTGGGATGAGGGACAGTCAGCGCCAACGACCACACCAGAGCCCCTGCTCGTGTTGCCCCAGCAAACACACGCCCTCGCTGAGGGTCTAGCCATATCCTTCCTCCGCCGCGTCGCGATGCGACCGGCTCATGCGAGCCGTGCTTGTGCGAGCCGTACTTGCGACGCGGATGGCTATTGGACATCTGCTGTCGGGGACCCGTAATGGGAGGGGCCAAAATGCAACGCCGCGTTCTTGGCACAAGGGCAGTTCAACCAACCTAGGCGAACTTCGAGTAGTAGGTCTCTGTATGTTGGTAGCTAGGTAGCACTTGTGTTTTACCATCTTTTGTTGCTGCAGTAGTTTCTGTTTCCTTAATGTGTTGTATTTTAATTTATTGCACTTTAAACCGGTAGGGATATGGCTACTACCGTGTAAATTAGCTAACAATAGCCAAATGATAATAATATTAATAATAACAATAATAATAAAATAATAATAATACAACAACAATTATTATTATTATTATTATTATTATCTTTATACCGAGAGAAGTGGCTCAGTGCGTAGTGCGCTGACTTCACAATCCGAAGTTCCGTGTTCGCTCCCGGGCCGGCCATCGTGCCCGGTATTTTCGTGGTTTCCAACTGTCACATAGACGAATGTTGATATGGTTTAAAAGGCCACGATCACCTATCATTATCTCACTACCACCTCATAATACTTAATTCAAAGCTTAACAACCTAGCCTTGATGTGTAATAAGGGGGATCAACCGAAAAGTTGATCCCTTTATTACACACTCTCTCTTCAGTGTAATTATTATTATTATTATTATTATTATTATTATTATTATTATTATTATTATTAACCAAGCATGAAACTGAACCAAAAACAACTAATCACACATAAATTTTCTCTTCATAGAAGCGCATTTTATGTAGTTTTAGAAATATTCCGAAAAGTTCATAGATGTTTTGTCTCGAGAAGATTCACCCATCGAAATATATTTAGACGAAGTTGTCGAAATTTTCGCTCTATTCGCTCGAAGAGTCAGCCGAGAAACATTTTCTAATAATTTCCATCTTCTTCAAGAAATAATGAGTTTTCCAGAAAAGTTTATTTCTCAGAGGAGGCGAGCTTTCATTTTGTTTCAAAACGTGAGTGTGTGTGTGTGTGTATGAGTGTGTGTGTGTAATTTCCCAGATGTTGGCTATATCTATTTTCGACAAGAATGATTTATTGAGAAATGGCTGAATGTATTATCTTTATTTCATTCCTCTTAATAGTTGTTCTTCACCACCACAGTTAAAGAACAATTTGGGAACCACTTCCACACTTAATCATAACTGATTTTATCGTCGTTATGGAAAAAGCAATTCCTTTCGTTGTGGCCAGTTTAAGAAATGCATATATCACTGCCAAACCCTACGCTTTGATCTCGTGCATACAATGTCGAAAAAGCAGAAAGAGATCAATCAAGATACCATTCGCAAATTTCTTCCGACAGAGGCATTCGAGGCCACGATTTCCAACTCTCAAAGAAGATTTACGATTCTGCTGCATTCGCTTTCACAAAGGTCAAAGAGAGATTGTTGTCCTTTTGGTCTGTCTGAAATAGCACGCAATTTCCGAAGTATTTGTGTAGTAAAGATATCATTAATGAAGTAAAGTCTCTATCACTTCATAAAATACATTTGTTATGGAACGATTCTTCAATACCACACAAGAATGATGTATTAATGAAGATCCAACATTTATCGCAAACGAAAGTGGTAATGTCACGTTTTATTTCTTGTCACGTCATTTTTATGTAAAATATTAAAATAAGTTAAGTTATATTCATGAAACTAAAATAACAACTGTGATAAAAGGGATAATAATAATAATAATAATAATAAATAATATTAATAATAATAATAATAATATTTTATGGTTATAAAGCGATTGATCAACATGACATACACAATCTATACAGTATGTCTTTGTATATAGCACAAAGTGCAGATAAAATGACTGATGATTAGAATTAAATACTGCAAATTGTAACAGTCGACTATTCAATATATGAACACATATTTTTTTAAAATTCCATTAATTTATCACATGAAGAATGAAAACTTCAAAAATATGTAACAACGTGTACAGCAGTCTACGGTCAGTCTCCACATAATTCGGACGCCGAGCGCAGAAGGAAGGCAGGAGTCAGCGAGGGGAATGGGAGGGGTGAGAAGATGCGGCTCACAGGGGATGGGCAGTGTGTGTGTGAAGGGGAGGGGAGGGCGAGGGGAGGGGCAGCCTGCGCCAGCCGATGACCCCGCGCGCGATCGATGCGGCCGCGTCGGCGAGCGCCAGACGACTAAACGTGCGCGCCGAGGCACTGGAATGGGGTCGAGGCAGGGAAACGGAACAAAGAGGAGGAGGGAATGAGAGAGAAAAAAAAATAAAAAACGAGCGACAGCAAGGGTAAAAAGGTAAAGCAAGAAATAGGGAAGGGAAGAAACAGAACAGCAAGAGGACAAGAGAGAAAGAAAGAAAGAAAGAGAGTAAGATAGAGGAGAAAGGTAGAGAGAAAGAGAGAGAAAGATAGACAGAAAGTGAGAGAAAGATATAGGTTAAATTTCAAACCAATGCAGTTTTCTCTTCAAGTTTTTCTCGACTCTAGAGACCTCCATAATTTACTGCTTTAATACAACAGACACTATAAACATATTCATCTAAGCCCTAGGGTATGGAAAAATTATATTTCCTGAACCAATTTTCTAAACAGAATGAAGGTTTTATTTGTTCAATAAATTATCTAGTCAGAAGAGAATCTTAGTGAATAAATCAAAAATCGACGTTTCGTGATTCGAGGTATTTTAATGTGTAGTTCTTGGTGTGCAAAGATGAACGTATGTCAGCGTACGAAAGAAGTCAGTATACTATGTTTCTTAGTTTTTGAATTCCTTGGCACGGCAATCCCGTTTTCATTCTCATTCTCTTGGTGATGATCCGACGCATTTCCAGGCACTTCGTATTACCCATTTTTTGCGCCTCTCTCTATCACTTCTTACGCTTTCCTTCCGATTTATCATTTGTATCTCCATACTTTCCTATTCAGTATATGTTTGACATTAAGAATCAATTTACAAATTTTCGAGAGCTTGAACATTTGTCCGCCACATACGGTTGTAGATTCTGTACTTGAAATATTCACGTTATTGATACTAATGCCAACAGCCTAAGTGGTTTACACAATGACAGCAATGTCTGAGGTACATTTCTACCGTATATTACTGCAGATAAGGCGATCTTCAGTAAGACGAGTTATACATTTTTGTCACGGTTTCATAGTTTTAGCATACATCTGTCCTGTAAAAGGACCTACGAACTATCAACGGCTTATGAATTGACTTTAGATAAGTGATTATAATTTTTTGCATTCATTGATTACGGCATAGGCGCATTGTTGTACCATGATGATCAAGGAAAAGCTTCGAACAAGGAAATTGATGTACTTCAGGAACTCTTTGCCTCAGATGAAGAATGTGAGAATTTTAATGTTTTTGTATCTGCCTTATAAGATGTCCGCGTTTTAGGGAGTATTTTTTGATATTCATCTATCGTCTTTTCTGCCGAAATATTCGGTATTTCCACTCTCCGGTCAGAAGTTTGTACGTCACCGTTGACCCTCCGTCATGCTAAGTTCTAACTCACAAACCAACTCTTTCTCTTTAAGCCTCCAACCTCAAATTCCGCTCTAATCCGGTGCGGAGTCCTTGCACTCGCCGCCTAAAATGCCTACTTTAGTCGAACGCGAAGTTACTATATTTATAACCTTTCCGCTCAAACTCTCCCAGACTGCTATTAATAGAAAGCAATAAGTGTTTCGGAGTTAGATGAGGCTGAAGTTTCTCGCGAAGTTAAAGGTAACACCAAACGTGATTAACATTTTGCCCACGGCAAAGCACCAGCGTGGGAACCACATTACTTCGCCGCCGCGCTGACAGTTAAAATAGCAGAGACTGACATGAAAGAAGAGAGAAACAAGCCAGTATGACCATAAAAGGCCGTTGGTATTCGAGTTAACCCAAATATCTCTAAACAGTCGCAGACAATGAACTCAAATATGAGGGAAAACAATCACAAGTACAAATTCAGTGTAAAGGAATATGCAATACTTTCAGCCGAGTGTTAAAAACCATAAATCTAGAAACGTTTCTATCGAGATCTTCGGTTTCCTTTTATGTCATGAAATACAGGGTCAATTATTCTTATTCAATTTCGTACATTTCAGATAATTAAATTTAATGAGAACTTCTAAACAATACCTGTGATACAAGTGTCAGAGAAAATGGCGAGAAAGTATCGACATTAGACATCTGTTCGCCACTACAAGCAAAAAGCGCACATCAATGCTTTCTAATTATTATTATTATTATTGTAATTATTATTATTATTATTATTAGTTATTATTACTATTATCATTATTAGATCATATCATTCCACTTTGAAGAATATAATTTACAGCCTTGCTTGTTCTAGTCGAGAACAGCAAATGGAGAAAGAAATGGTCGAAATGAAAAGTTTTACTAATATACACGAAAGTATCATCTCTCGCCCACCCAACCTATTGTACTCACAGTTTGAAGATATTTGAATTCTAATCTCAGATTTCCATCTTTGTGATGCACTTTTACAGAAGCACAGTTCAATTCAATGAATACCATTACGCTGAGCTTTGAAAAGTCAGAAATGTTGTTCGGCACGGAATGGCACATATTCAAGGGAGTATTTCCTTGGAGTCCCTACATCTCATTGGAACACCTTGTAGATTGCACGTTGCCTGCAGCCAGGAATGGGTGCGTTTGCTGCCTGGTTGGAGTGGTCTTCAGAATGGACCGGAGACGCGGGTGGTGGGATAGAGGGAAGGGGAAAGAGGAGGAGGAAGAGGGAGGAACGGAAGGGAGGAGGTGAGGGGGTAGGAGAGGATGAGGGCATGAGAAGAGAGGGAAAGAGGTAAGTTGTGTGGGAGGAGAGAGAGTGAGTGAGTGAGAGAGTGAGTGAGTGAGAGAGTGAGTGAGTGAGAGAGTGAGTGAGTGAGTGAGTGAGTGAGTGAGTGAGTGAGGAGTGAGGAGTGAGTGAGAGAGTGAGTGAGAGGAGTGAGAGTGAGTGAGTGAGTGAGTGAGTGAGTGAGAGTGAGTGAGGAGGAGGAGGAGGAGGAGGAGGAGGAGGAGGAGTGAGGAGAGGGTGAGGGAGAGGAGGAGTGAGGAGCAGTTGCAACGGCTCGGGGGGAGTGTTCGTTGGAGGTGTGGTTGCTGCGGGGGGAGGGAGGTTGGGGGTCTAGCGAAAGCGGCGTGGTTGGGGGCGGCGTCAGCGATGAGGGGGAGGTGGGGCGGAGAGGGACTAGGATGAGGCGGCGCTGTGTAATAACGCGGCTAATGCGCCGGAACCTTCATAACGCCTTCGCTCCCCTTCCCACCATTGCTCCTTTGAAGCCAATATTCTTGACTTACCGGAAGGCTCCATATTGCTCGCCTTACAGCTACCGTCAGTACCGATTCTCAGGCAAAGTTGAAATAACACTCGCTTTCCCGTAGCAGTGCATATCAGAATTGACATGTGGAATTCATCCACTCTTCTACTTGTAATTTATTCTATTAAGTTGTGTCCAGAGAACGGCAATTAACATTTATATTAATGAAATTAGTATTCCGCTACTTTGTGTTCTCAGATTGCAGAATAATGTCAAGGTAGTCATTTTTCGACTTTGCATTTCATTCCACGAACCTTCGGGTACGTAATGTTAAATGCATTTCTAAAAGCAAAGAAGGCTACAAAAGGTGCTGCAGTCAGAGTTGGAATAATGACACTGAGTAGAGAGCAATAAGTTTCCATTTCATGCAATAATCACTAATTTGTTAACCCTGAGTAAATCGACAAAATATACGTCGATCGATTGATACTAATATCTCACTGGTAGTTGAGGTCTTATGTCAAATATTGAAGAGTGGTCAGTTTCCGAAGTGCACCCTCGGCCGTATGGGTCGGTTGCAGGGAGACTTGCCTGGCGTTTTGTTTCAATTGCATGCCACTAGACAACCAAGGCAGGTAATTGGGTTCTCAATTGAAAGCCTAGAGAGCGTCCTGTGTTCTTTTGTTTCGTATTCCTTCAGATAATTTGTTTATCCAGCGCAATATAATTTCCTTCTATTTCATTTATTTCATGGAATCTGTGTTATATGCGATTTTTAATTCAATTATCCGAGAGCATTCCTCCGCGTTTACTATGACATGTAAGACAAAAAAATATTTACAAGTTTATTTATATCTCAGTAACTACATTTATAATTACTCAAAAAAAATTCATCTTAATCAGTACTCCCCTAATTATTCGCAGCATAATGTTCCTTATATTTAAGTGCAATTTACGAAGAATTTTTGACGCAAATATACTGGAAATAATTACCAATGCACATGAAATAACACTTTCTCTACATTCTACACCGCAATCTTTCTGCGAACAGCATAAATCCGATTGCACTGTTCCAACTTGTGGTGGAGCTTGAGTGACACTTGTATAGCAGAATAATGTTCGCGTTCGTGAAGATCCAGCGGAATAAACCATTGCGACAAGAAGCAAAAAGATAATAAAGGTGATGTTTTCCGAAAATTTTGCTTAGGGCATGGCTTTCACGCGATTTATAAATGCTGTATTTGAACATAAGAAGCTTTTCAAAGAAGTTTTCTTCGACACATTACGTCACTCGCAGAATTAACATTTACCTCTAAAAACACCCAGTCAAACAATCCTCTGATTCCATGAAAATTCATGGTTTGTCTTAAAATCAATAAAATGTTAAAAATAATGTATTCAAGAATGCCGTAATCAAAAAATCGTGCTACATTTTGTTTTCATTTCTTTAGCTTCACTCAGAAAATATTTCAACAAATCAGGAAAATATCTTCTCAAGTGGTAATATGACAGTCACATTTTATATTAAAAAATTAGAGGTATTGGTGAAATGCACATATAGCCCAGATCACCCCATTTTCTATGCCGTAGCAACAAATAAGTTTGAACAAGATTTCTTTTGACAACGAAAACAGTGTGCGAAAAGATTTTCACAAACACATCGGCCCCCAACATACGACACGGAATGACGGACGCAATTCCAAAAGCATGCATGCGTTCTATTTTCACGGGCTTACTCACGGTTAATTAGTTCCCAACATGATCATCGCGGGGACGCGGTTGAAAACAGATCATTCAAGAGCTGAGTACCTCTATAAACTGGCGAGATGCGGCAAGGGGCGGTATTGAAGTGCCTGGGGCCGCAGCTGCTTCACACGAAAGTGCGGAAAGCGCCTCTTTTCACGCCAAAGCCGAGGGATGCGCGGGCCGGCGAGGCCGAACGCGCCGAGGGGAGCGCAATGGAGTGAAAATTCCCCGAAGGGTTGGGCGAAATCCGGCGTCACAGCTCGGAATAAAAGCAGGGCGCGACGGGGGGCGAACGGATTTTCCGAGAAGGCGCGGGTGGCGCGCTAATCACTGCAATGCTGCCGCGCGCATTACGAGAATCAATCACGCACAGTACATGGTACTCGTTTTCGTTTTGGGTAATTGATTCATTGATTAGTGATTCCGGGCGCAGCAACAACAGAGGGCAATATTGCCGTAAGTGTAGTGCATGTTTTTCATCGGGAGGTGACGGTGATCTTCCCCCATTGGATGGCGAGGTCCGTCGTCGACCTACTGCCGACTAGCGTGGTTTCCCAACCAGGTATCTCCCACCAGCGGGGCACCGGCCCAGCCGGAAAAAACGTTTCAAGTCCCCGACAGGTCTCCCGGCATATGTGGTAATGGCGTGTGTGTGTGTGTGTGTGTGTGTGTGGAGAGGTGAGGATAGGACAAAGAAGAGGAAGGAAAGATCTCGCGCGGTCCGTGGCCCGTTTGTTACGGTACTGCTCCGGCATTCACCTGGTGTTGATAGGAGAAAACCACGGAAAACTACCGATCAGAGCAGCCGGCCGCTAGAATTCTCCTCCAGACAGTGACTGAATTCGACCTAACTCACGAGCTAGTGTGAAAAATCCTGTCGCCGTCGGGACTGGAACCTAGGACTTCCCGGGCAGAGGCACCGCAGTGACATCAGTTGATGCACTAAGCCACCGCTCCCGGTTTTCGTTTTGGTTTAGTAGAGTACGGCGAGGACACTCAAGGAGACAGGGTTGTATAGGGACATTTGTGACGGCGGAGAATACCAGGAAAAAAGTCCTCTAATGTGAAATACATTCCTAATGTGAAATATCGAAGAATCGGACCTGTATTGAGCTGACGTCACGAGACAAAATTTGGGAATTACATTGAAGAGACCCCTGATCGAGTGTAGATACGGTTTTTTGAGTTGAAGCTTTTGAGTGGAAAAGCAGAGCGTGTTTTCTTTAGAGCGACAATAAAAGTATTGGAGCAGTAAACAAACAAATTGTTTTTACTAGTGTGCAGTATATATTTGAATAATTATCTATATATGTATGGGTTAGTTATATATCTAAGGAAATATCACGGAATATATAAAAAATATTGATGCAGATTTTGACCGCGAAACACTTCAAAGCAATGTGGCCGCTCTGACTTTAATATGGAATACGAGCAATGTCCCCGCATTGCTGCTATGTGTAAAATGTACATGTTCTTTTCGGCTGTATACTTCAAGTTGAATTTTCTAACCTATTAATATAGACATTCTATACCGTACACTGATGGTACAAGAGCTCATCTTAATTAGACCCAGTGTCAGATGTGTAAGTACCGGGCTCATGCCCCATGTGTGGGTAATCTAAAAACAAATTTCATCTGCAGAAATGACTGTAATATTCATCCAAATTTGTATTTTTGCTTAAATACACGTTGTTCTAAACGTTACTGCGTTTATTATTTGTTACAATGAAAATGCTGTCACTATTCCTCTTTAGGAACAAGATATGCCTGATGTGGGATATATGTAGAGCTTTTTTAATTACGAAATATCGTAAATTTATAATAGATTTAAGTGAATAATATTAACCATACGTGTTTAAAAATTACTACTTTAACTAATTATCTTAGCCTAGTCTACAAATTTTCATTTTCTTTGTGAAGTTATAGACGAAAATGTAAAATGTATTCCACATTCGGGCCCTTTACTCTAGCTGTAGATACACATTAAGTAAGTAGTGAAGAGAAATTGTGAGGTGGCAGAATGGAAAACGTCAGTGAAATATAAACAGAGTGGGTATGGAGGTAGCAGAAAGACTGCATAATTGAATTTGAGCTGCGACAGAAACGTAAGCTTTTTACGAGTTATATATTTATGAATGTTTTAGAGGAAGGGTACGAAAGAGTATGAAGGCAAGACATGAAGAAGCGTGAAGGAAGAATACGAAGAATTGTGAAGGTGGGTTAAAGTAACAACAGAAAGAAGAAAGAGACGTAGTAAGTTGCACCATCTCTGAGCTGTGAGCTGTGCAGCTAAGGAAGGCTAATGAAGTGAGCATAGGTAGAGAAGATTCGACATTGATAATCACGGGGTGGGCATTGACAGAGGGCAGAAAGAAGAACTGCATTTCAGGAGTTATAGAATATGTAATGTAACGTAAAGTTATTTATAATTTTAAATTATTATTGTATCTTAAGTATCAACTCAGATTTCTTCCCACCATAATGGAAAAAGTTTGCAAAAACTACGCATAATTTATCCTCCCAACAAACACTGCAAATATTAAAAAGCAATTTTTGCTCTTTATTTTATTCCATAGTAATTATTCACCAATATTAAAATGCAATAGGAAAATGAATACCAAAATAACTTGGCAAAACTAACCAGGCACTGACATTCAAATTCTCGGAAAAACAGATTAACTTACTAATCATGTCTACTGATGTATATTTAATATTTATTTTCATGGAATATGTATGGATGTAAAAAATAAACATAAGTTTTTATATACAAAACCAGTTACTGCAATATATAACTTCGAACGTTTTGTAAAGCAATAAACAATGAGGAAACATGTACACAAAGAATCTTTATTCACATCAGCGACATTTAAAATGTAACACACTTCCCCAAATATTTATCACCCAAGGGAAGGGGATAATATTATTCCCCGGATTTTCTGTTTCTGAATTTTTGTATTTCAAATATACTATAGTTTTGTCCTATTTACGAACCCGACCTAAAATACACCTGCAGTGAAACAAAGTACTACGTAAAACCAAGATGCAAATTGAAAGATAAAAGCAAGTGCTATGTAAAAATAAATCCACAAAGCATGGCGACCTTATACGGACCATCCATGATCGTATGCAGCGTGGAGACAAGCGCAGGGATGGAGAGTTTTCTCACCGCTTCTAAGTCGTGCACAGTGGGTCTATGTTGTACAAAAAACACGATGTGCGAATCAATTTAAAATTTTTTTTCTAGAGAAATTTATACAACCGGAAATTGTAACTTGTAAAAAAAATCATTCGACAGGAAATTAATGTCTATCGGTTTCAGTAGCGTATACATTTTTCTTTCGAGGAATTTTTCAGGTTGAGAAATGTCCAGTGTCACTTGTAGGATACTTGTTCAAACAAAGGAGTGCACAGAGTTACAAAACGAATTGTTCTGTTTATTCAGATGAAATATTTCTGCTGTAAAATACGTTTTCCTAAACGATTATTTCTTCTTCCTTTAGTGGTTTTATTAAAAAGATTTACTTGTAGATTAATTAATAGTGTTTTGAATTTGGAAACAATATTTTTTGACATTCAAAGTACGCAAAAAATAACTGTTACCAAGTTAAGTAAAAATTGTGATTTTTGCTCGAACAGAAAAATTAAAGGAAATTCCAGGTCAACTTCCTGAATACATAGGGAAAACAAAATATCCTAAAAAACGTTCGTGACAAAACATTCCTGAAGTTTAACGTCTTCCTAAATTTGTTCGGCAGTTTATCACACAGTTAACAAAAACGTGTCCTAGTTTTGTTTTCTAATTCGGTGAATAGCGGACCAATGTATGTCAGACGAGGTAGCTGCAACGGGGATGGGAGGAGGGGCGGGATTCACGCGATGAATATGCGCGCGGGGGCGCGAGGCGCGCTTCTCGCGATTCGAGATCACGCGCGCGTTAAGCGGGCGGCGCGGAAGCCGCCGCCATCGATTCCGCGGCGCGGGCGGGTATGGAAATGCGAGCGAGCAAAGCTGGGCGCCAGCGCCGCCGCTCCGAACCAGCCGCGCGCATACGCAACACGCTCTGACGAGAGGACGAAGCTCCGAGGCAAACTCCCGTAACTCGCGCACGTTCCGCAAATGTAAGGAAAAAAGTATCCGTCACCACGAACTCCGCCGAGCTGTATTCTCACCGTCTTATCAACACATAAAAATGCATCTGCAGGCGAGACATTCTTAGAAGACTCTCGCAGAGCAGATGTTTGAACGATCTCTTCTGGAGCGATCAGATCATTTTTGGGGCAATCCATGGCATTGTATTGCATGCTACAAATGGAAAAAATGTTTTGTCTTTTTTTAAGGATATGGAATAAAGACAGTATCCGAATTTGAGAGGAAATAATAAATCAAATATATGAGCAAGATCTAAACATATCTTTTGATTGAATTACTTATATTTAGTAATACGTATCTGCTGTGTAATCTTCCTTTATTATTTACTTTCTTGTAAGACGATTTATTAATAACACACTGAATAATAATGAACTTTCGGATAATTATGGATTTAAACAGCACAATTACACTACTTTCGAATCTATAAGGTACTGTTTTTCAATTCACAGAAGTCTAGGAGGCTACTAAAAAGTTGGTGAAGATAACTAATTCTTAAAGGACGACCTAATTGCTTGTTATTAACGTAATTAGGCGCCAAGAAGTAAAAATTCAGACTCGATTAGTTGTAAACCTCAGCTGTCGCCTCGATTTAAAAACATTGATAACCTCTATTATTAGTATTATCGGCGGCGTTTCGTTCAATAAATTTCGAAATACCGTCTTTTAATAAAGGAAACCTATAAACAATAAATACCCTTTCTTGGAATAAGAGTATTCAAACGGGATTTTTAGGTCCACCTCATTTGTTCAACTGGCGAGGGATTGTTAAATCCTTAACGGACGCCGGTCGTTAAGTTAAGTGTTCGTTCCTCTGGGTTACGTGTTATCGATACTGTAAGCATATTACGTATTTCGTATTTCCGCGGCATTGATGCTATGGAGAGACCATTTGGGGTGAATATCACAATTCAAACGGTTAGAACGCGGTAGAATGTAGATATTGTCATGGCTTAAAGGCCTTCGGCCTAGCCACTTAGCATCAAGTTTTCAAAATTGTAGGTAATAATTACCTATTAAATAAAATAAATATTACGTATTACGAAAGCACAGTAGTACGTTTCAGTATTGACGAAATTTTAAACAAATCTCTATGAAGGTCATTTAAAAACTCGAAACTAAAAGCTCACGTAGAATACCTCACGCGCGGCGGAGTGATTGAGCCCTGTCGATCTCACGTGCCGGCATCTGCGCGTCTGTTCTATTTCGGATGACGCTGACGTGTATTTGCTCTCCGCCGCGCGGCTAAGAATACGGGCGTGGCGGGGCATCAGCGGAAGGACGCGCGCAAACGTGGTGACGCCAGGGGGGGAGGCAAACGAAACAGACACGCCCCCCTCGCCCCGAGCCGGCGCGTTGCAAACGCTCGCCGGGTGGCGCGCGCGTATATTTTTCCTGCGAGAACGAGCTCTCCTCCCCTGTGCACAAAGGAAGGCAACCTCTTCGCCTTATTCGCGCCAAGGTCATGGCCGAGTGGCTCCAGTAGAGAAGCGCAGTTCTCGTCGCCCTCCAACGCGAGAGGATGCTTTGGAGACAGAGGGCAGGGGCGTTATTCTTGAGCACTCCGGCAAAGGAACATCGAAGCAATGGATGGACTTCTGAAATATTGAATCAATCGCAGGTACCTTTGTGTGTTCGAGGCTTATTTTTATTCTTTTACCACAAAAATGACAAATCTAGCAGTTCAACACGCATATTTACCCAATTAATGTTACGTACAATAACGTTTTCTTAAGCCAAATATCTTCATTAAAAATCTATAGTACTTAAGCAACAATGTCAGCAGTGTCTCGGAGCATGTGCTGCTGCATCATGGAGTACTGAGAACAGCAGGCGTAGGGGGGGGTGGAGGCTGTTGACGAAAAGCAATGAGCCTGGCCAAAGGGAGTTAACTCAGATGGATATGCCTTTCTAACAATACGATTGTTTTAAAAAATAGATGCGGCATCTTGACTTTCTTTACGCCTAAAGAATAATCTGGATAGGCAACACGCAGTACATGCGTGAAATGATGGTTGCAGTGAAAGGTCGGTTTTGACAATTTATGTCAGATACTTTTCATTCTATTTACAAGTGGACTTTAAAATCGAATCCCCGTTGTGACAATTCATAAATTAGAACGTATTGTGAATTTAATTATTTATCATTTACGTATTTCTATTGTTATTTAGTAGTTTAAATGGGCTTCAGAACTCATTAAATTTAATACATACGTTTCATTGACGCTTTCGAAATAATGCTCAAATATCAACAATTTTTTAATGCTCTCAAATTTTGGAGGTATAAGAACATTAAACCTAAACACCAGCTCCAGACGTAATTATTTTTTAAATCTCATGTTTTGAAGATAGTAACGAATTTCATATTTATCCAAGCACGAAATGATCATAAAAAGTCATGTTTTAAAAAAACGAATTGATAAAATGAATACACAAAAAATAACTGTTACGTCTCCACGTTACTTTTGTACATTAGAATATTATTTTATAATATATTATTTGTTACTATAACTACACAATAAAACCATAGGATTCTCAATTGCTGCATGTTACGTGCCGATTCAATTCTTTTTCGTCATTTCACACAAACCATGCGCACCATATAACTCTGTGACACGGTGTGATTCAGAGCAGTTCGGCGCAGAGCGCTTATGGGAGCTGAGTGGTAAGATTGCGAATGCAAATCCAACGCAGCGGTGACGTCCGTGCGACTGCATTGTATTGTAATGAACGTCCAGTCGCGATGCCGTGATCTCGCTCGCTACCCCCCCCCCCCCACCGTCGACCGTCGCTAGAGACGCTCTCTGTGGATTTGTATCACGCGCCCGCACAGAAGACTCCAGTTTCGCATCGCCGAGAGATGATAGGGGAGATATCAGAATCCAACACAATTAACTGTAACCAAGAAGCAATAATGAACCTTCGCGTCCGTATTCGCGCAGAAAAAAGTGGAGCGGTAAAGTACGGGCTTCATAAAGCTTCATACGAGCTTCGTACTTCACAAAGACGTGTTAAAAGTAATTTGAAATTCCACTAGATTCTACGACACAGTAGATCATTCTTTTTGAAATTTTGATTAAAAGCAACGATATACGTGTTAAAAGCAACGCGTGAAAAGCTGCGAACAACGTAAGCAGTTCATTTGGTACGTGGTTTCTTGTTCACAGCGATATATTTTAATTGTGGTCAATTTAACTGGAGTCCGCCAATTATCACTTTGCTTACGGATGTCTCTTCACAATCTAATCAAATTAAATATGCTGCGCGCAACTCAATTATGTTAAATCGTAACATGTAAGACCAAGGACGCATTAATTGTTGTAATGTATGCGTTGTGATTTGCACTCACCAATTCTGTGAACACAAGAACACAATGGTATTTCTTTTTAATATTTCATCACTCCCTCCTGATAGTTTCTTCAAAAATGACTTCGTATCTACTATGTCATTACATTTATTTATTTACAAGACTGTCATAATCGTTGACAAACTGAATAATAACGCAACAAAGAATCCAATTTAAAAGTGGTTTTCGACGAGGTGGTAGGTATTTTGAAAATTAACCGAAAGTGATAAAGTTTGTAATAATTATCATAAGCATTTAACACAAAAAATGTTTGATTCCAATTGCATACTTTCCAACAAGTCAATATGTATGTAACATTTGCGTAAAGGATGCTCTGGTCTTTCATTTCAAAATATTTAAAATGAAATAAAGCAGTAAAATATGTTATGTAACAGCAACACACTTCTGACTCACATTCAGTCCTGTCAAAGATGTATACAGAATAGCAAAAACCTAATGAGATGCTTTGTAACTGGTAAAATGTAGTTGTCAAAAATGAAAACATGAAAAATAAAAAGTTTAAAAAATTAAAAAAAAAAAAATAATGGAATTGAATTTGTTTGCATTGCAGGACGACGTAAATGATACCAGTCATTGTACACGTATCACTATAATACTAGGGACCCAAAAACCCAATGTATTTTTTTCACGCGCTTCGCATGTCTAGATTCAAATATGCAAAGAACGAAATTGAAAGGATAGCTATATAAAATATCAATTATTTCTCAACATCAGATAAACAAAAATAATCTTGCAATGAAAGATCAAATAATTCTTTACAGCTTCCACTCATTATTCGCTTGAAACAACGTGCATGAAATCATGCATTTCTCTTTAGGGTGGTTTAATGTTCTCCTTTGGGAATCTAGATTTAATTCTTCGGCGTTGGATATAAGTTCCGTAAGTGTAGTGCATGTTTCTCCTCGGGAAGCGGAGATGTTCTTTCCCCGCTGGAAGGTGAAATCTGGCCCCGACCTGTCGTCAGATAACGTAGCGCCGACCTACCGTCAGCGAGGATAGGACAAGGAAGGGAAAGGAGAGATCGCGCGCGGTCCGTGGCTCGTTTGTTAGGGTTCTACTCCTGCATTCGCCAACTGTTGATCGGAGAAGCAATAGAAAACTATCGATCAGAGCAGCCGCCTGCTAGAATTCTCCAGACAGCGGCCGAATTCGACCTAGATACCTAGTTGGTGTGGAAAATTCTAGCACCGTCGGACCTCAAACCTAAGTGCTGCCGGTCAGAGGCACTACAGTGACATCAGTTGATGCCCTGAGCCACCCCTTCTGGTAGTGAAGTTTTTGAATTACAAGTGATTAATGACTGATAAAAAGACTACTCATCTAATATAATAATATTTTAAACGTCATGAGTCATCGAAATCGGAGACTTTTGTCTAAATGTGAAGGTGACACATGAGTTCAGTAAATGAATTTGAAGCTTTACAAGCAGTTATATTCACATTATAGTCACATTTCCAATGCAATAATTTAAAAAAGACCCAAAACAATCCTCATACATTGTACAACAATGCAATAAAATTTTGATTATTAACAAAATTACTTTGTATTAAATTGATTTACATCCAAAATCAATTTTTTCTTTACCATTTTAAAAATATAATTGACCTCCCCTTCCCGACTAGCTTTCAGGAAATCTAAATTCATAGTTCCTTTCCTCTCGTCTCATGGCCAATCAGCACGTGTGAAGGTGTGGAGGCAAACGATGTGTGTGGGTGAAAGAAAAAGATCGGATCGTAAGAAAAAAGCGAGGGCGCTTGCGTGGGGGGGGTGGAGGGACAGCGGGGAAGCTGCGCGGTAAAATGCTGCGGCCGACACCGACTTTCAATCGGAAGGGCGCGCGCCTTGATCCGATCCGATAAGGGCGCCTGCGGCTGCGGCCGACTGTCCGCCCCCCTCCTCCACAGAACCACCGCCGCTGCCGAGGCATCCAGAGGCGTGAGCTTGCAGGTACCATCAGGCCCACCAGGGCTGCCACGAGGTAAACGCATTCAGCAAAGGAAGAGAAGGTAAACGGCTTGAAAATATGTACGCGACTTCAATGGCAATACTATCATATTTTAATCTTAATTTATTAACTTTATTGTCAACTTAAACTTGGGCTCGACATACAACATATTAATCCTTACGTGTTGCATGTGGACTTGTAGAATACATAATCACGATTTTTGGAAGTTCTATTGATTCAAACTAATTATTAGATTGATAGCAACTACTATAAATTATCATTTTTCAACAATAAAAAATTAACATTTATTTTTATATTATTTATTTCGACCTCAAGAGAATTACCTTTCAATATAGAGCATTAAAATGCCGTACGGGTTTGAATATAATTTCGTAAGCTTACTATAATATCTTGATAGATGGCTTCTCGGTTGACTATCAGAATATTGTCCATGGAATCCAAAAGGTTTCCTTCGAGCAAATGGGTGTTACACAAAAGTTTTCGGAATCATCAACTAATATGGTCAATATTCCCGTATCTATAATGCGTATTATATCCCGCGAAGGTGACGCTGTACCTCCCCGTCTACACGGCACTTCACCCTCCAAGCACCTTTCCCAGCAGGGAACCGCTACAGCCGGGGAAAACTCGAAGCTTCTCACTGGTTTCCCAACATGTCTGATAGAAATGTTCATATACGTCTAAGTGTGCGTGTAAGGAGAGAGGAGAAAAAGAAGAATGAAGAAAGGTTTCGCGAGGTTCGATAGGATACTGGTCCAGCAATCGTCTGATATTGATTGGATAAATCGTGGAAAACCATCAATCATAGCAACCAATCGCCAGAATGCTTCTCAACGATTCTATAAACGCAATATATATCAAGATTCCCAACTGGGAGGTCCCAGGTTCGAGTCCCGACGGCGGCAGAATTTTCGACACTAGCTTTTCAGCTAGGTTGAATTCAGTCGCTGTCTGGAGGAGACTTCTACCGGCCGGCTACTCTGATCGGTAGTTTTCCGTGGTTTCCGTGATCAACACCAGGCAAATGCCGGAGCAGTACCCTAACAAACGGGCCACGGATCGCGCGTAATCTCTTCTTCCTCTTCCTTGTCTTATCCTTACCTTGTCCTTGTCCCATTACACACACACCTACACTAACATGCACTTCATTACCACACATGCCGGGGACGTAGAACGTGTCTCGGCTGGGGCAGTGCCCCGCTGGTGGGAAATAAATGGGTGTAGAAAACCCCGTTACCCGACGGTAGGTCGGCACCGGATCAGGCCATCCAGCGGGGGAAGACCATCGCCACTTCCCGAGCAAAAACATGCACTACACTTACGGAACAAATGGCCATACTAGTGTACGCCCCCAAGCTAAAATAAAACTGGCACAACTACGACCACTAATTTACAGCGACAGCCCAATACAATATAAATCAGCCATAGCAATTTACAAGACAATTTTAAGACCATTAATGTTGTACGCCTGCCAAATTTGGATAAATTCTGCTAAAACTAACATCCATAAACTACAAGTTCTGCAAAATAAATTCTTAAGAATAGTTGCTCATGCCCCATGGTATATAACCAACAACCAACTTCACAACGAATTTAATTTGGAACCCATTGAACATCTGGCCACCAACTTTTATCATAACCTACCTCAAATCCCAGCCCCTATCACCATTCAAACTAGCTAAAAACACCAATTACCAAACACGAATCAAAAACAAATATCCATATCACATATTCCTAAAAAACTTGTAGATTTAGATCCGGACTGAGGACCCAAAGGGATTTCCTCCTTGTTGGTATGTAAGATTATATTTAAGGTTAGCATGTAAGTCTGTAAATACATATGTATAGTTATTTTACTTAACTATGTAATCTCTTCAAAAATTAATAAATTAAATACTAGTGTACGCCCCTGGAATCACTAACCACCAAATCAAACCAATCAAGACCCCCTTGAGCTCACGGCACCTGGGTCACCCCTGGGCACAAGCGACGTCATGGGAGGATGAGGAAGGGGTGGAGGAGGGCGAGGACGAGGTTGGGGAGGAGGAGGAGGTTGAGGCGGCTGCCAGGCACAATGGAGGTGCCGACGCGCCGCCGGTCGCCGTAATGGCGGCGATAATTGCTCATCACGCCCCGTTGTGGCCGAGTAAAGATTCAATATACCGCCCAGGTGTCAGCGCTGAGATATGTTAATGGCTGCACCGGGCGCGGAGGGCGCTGGGGACGAGGAGCAGGGTGGCGGCGATGACGCAGGCGGCATAGGCGATAATCATAGAAGAAACAGGGGTGAAAGAAGCATGCAGCGTGATTAATGATTTAGACTGCAACTAGCACAATGTAAGAACAGGAGATCATCAGAAAAGTAAATGGTTTACGCATCCTAATGAAATAACGAAACTTTGACATTTTCCAAAATACCATTTTTTCACATTTCCAATACACTTATGAAAGGAACTAGAAAATATTTATAGAAATCATGTTTCGCTTTCAGTGATCTAGACTCAAGAGAATTGTGTTTTCAAAACATGCTTTAAAATCCATTACTCTTTTGATACAAAATTAACACATCTATAACAAATATTTGTAAAATTGTTTAATATTAAATTTTAATTCCTACTTCTAGAATTCATAAATATTTGCTTCAGTATTAAATTATTGCCTGAGTACTACATAGAAATTTTTCTTACAACGCATTAATAACGTCGTTATTATATTTGAGTTCATTTACGTGTAGTTGAAAAATATGTTGTTATATCAAAATAATTAATTTCATTGAGCATCTATCAATTCAATTCTGCTCATGGAGCGTGAAGTTAAGGGATGTCCGAGACGAGAAGAATCGAAATAGGTAGACGAAGTTAAGATCCGTAAGTGGAGGCGGCGGTAACTTGAAGAGAGAGCGATCTCCGCCACACCCTAACTTCGCCTCCCTAGCGGGAATGGGCCCTTAACCGCCGATTTACTCAGGAAGAAAAGGACAGAGCGTTGGTTCTATAGAAGGCACGGGGATAAGAGAGGGCGTTCCTTCCACAAGACCTTCTTCGCCAAGTTAATCAAAGTTCAGTGGTTGTGCGGCCGCCGTCGATTACGAGAACGATTACCTGAGGAAAGGAGGCCGGTGAGGGGCGGGGAAGGCTAACACTGCCTGACGACCTTTCAACGCCTCGAAACATCCAGCAGACGGAAATGAAGGAGACAATCGTGCGTTCAGTAACAAATAGCGGAATACAAAGCTCAAAAACTTTCATAAAAACGCTCTGTAGTATGATTGCCTTTGGGAAATCTCTCCGTTTATTGATCACCGCATGAAGACTGTGATTTTCTAATCTTTTCTGGGGAGGGTAGTAAAAAAAACTGAGGTGATGTGCCTAGGATTGGCAAAAAGAGCCATCAATGATTGTTCCCCAGAAATATCGATATAATAACATAGATGTTTTGATTTCGATGTTTTCTTAACATCGATATTTTATTGCAAAAACATCGATGTTTTTAATTTTTTAATACAGGGGTTTAAGCACGTCGTAGCAATCCACAGCAATATCGTTGTTTTGCGTCATCCTCTTTATCACGCTGCACTTTTCACCTGTGCAATCTGAGGGAATTTTAGCTGGCTTACTTCGAAAGTTTATGAAGAGGAGTGACCACAGGATGAAGTAGAGAAACACAATGTTCTTTATTGTTAATTTTATTATTTACATTCGATAATAATGATTACTAACATACTACTAACATGCTGGCAACCAAAAAAATAAAATATATCCCTTTTACGTAATGAAAAATGGATAAAAAAATATAGCACGTTTATTGGACTATAATTAAAACATCAATGCTTTCATCCACATAGAAAACCCTTTAGCGATCTATCGATGTTTTGGCAAAATCTGCCATTACGAGATGTGCCACGCCCCTCTGGGGTGGCTAAAAACCCACTGCTGTGGACCCGCGTCGCCTCGTCAACCGGAGCGCCGTGCCGCGATGGGCCAGGTAGGTCGCGCCTCCGGTGGCCCGGGCGCTAACAAGGTCAGGCTGGGCAGAGGTCGGCCGCCGCCCACATCCTCGCCCATGCCAGCGCCGGGCGAGGCAGACGACGCTGAGCACGAAGCCCTGCGCAAGACGCTGGAGAGCTGACCGGAAGGCGAGGGAGGAAATTGCCACGGACGGCAATGACGGTAATGGTTGATTGATTAATTGATTTTTTCGTGTTTCCGATCGCGTCAACGGCTTCGGTTTTTAATCCCGTTAGTGTAGTGCATGTTTTTTTCTCGTGAGATAGCGGTGATCTTCCCCCGCCGGATGGCGAGATTCGGCGCCGACCTACCGTTGGCTAGTGGGGTTTCTCCCTAACCAGGACCCTCTCACCAGCGGGGCACTGCCCCAACCGGGACGAGCTCTAAGTTCCCAACCGGTCTCCCAGAATATGTGATAGTGTAGTGCATGTTAGTGTAAGTGTGTGTGTTTGTAAGAGGAGAGGATAGGACAAGGAAGAGGAAGTATAGATCGCGCGCGGTCCGTGGCCCGTTTGGTAGCGTACTGCCCCGACATTCGCCTGGTGTTGATCGAAGAAACCACGAAAATCTACCGATCAGAGCAGCCGGCCGCTAGAATTCTCCTCCAGACAGCGACTGAATTCCACCTAGCTGAAAAGCTAGTGTCGAAAATCCTGCCGCCGTCAGCACTCGAACCTAGGACATCCCGGTCAGAGGCGCTGTAGTGACATCAGTTGATGCACTGAGCTACCGCTACCGCAGCGCGGTGGCACGTGCCTCCCTCCGAGGGAGCTTTCGCCTGCTTAGAGCAAAGCCGCTCTATGATCTGTCACCAAGCGCCGATATAACATGATCCCCTATTAAGGGTTACTTAGACAATTAAAACCTTAAGTTGTGTGTTACTGTAATGCCTCTGATCGGGAGGTCCTAGGTTTGAGTACTGATGGCGGTAGCATTTTTGACACTAGCTTTTCAGGTAGATTGAATTCAGCTGCTGTCTGGAGGAGAGTTGTAGCTGCCGGCTGCTCTGATCGATAGTTCTCCGTGGTTTCTCCGATCAACACCAGGCGAATGCCGGAGCGTGGACGCGCCGGGAAACACGAAAAAATCAATCACACAATCAATTGAAGGTGACCGAGAGGCAGAACGCAGCCAGCCACGTGGATGACGTCCGGGTGTGGATGGTCCTCTCCAGAAAATGACGGAGATGGCTGAAAGAATCAATTAGGCGGAGAATAGATGAGGAAGACCGTAAATAGAATGCAACGGCGGGCATGAGATGTTAATACTAATGGGTGAAAAAGGACGATGAGGAAGCAACCGATAAAAAGTGAGATAAAATTTTAAGTGTCAGCACAAAGATCACAATCGACACATATCAGACAATAGAAGTACCATGCACTTCAGGTATAAAGATTGAAAGACGTAAAAAATAGAAAAAAATTAATAGTGAAGGGAACTATTCGGATTAATAAATACAAAAGAAACCAGAATATTAAGGCAGCTATCAAATAGAAGATAAAAACGGAAATGGAATCCAGGCAGAAGATTAACATAAGATTTGAATGAGGAAAACCAATGCTGTAATTGGGACGAAAGAAATCCACAACGGGAGGAGAGGCAGAATTTGGAGCGGAGTGTGGCAGAGACAGAGATGCCGCCAGTCCCGCGGGCGCATAATCCTGTTAATAATCCTATTACGAGCAGCTTTGGCGCGCGTCGTGTGGGCGGGAAAAGGGGGCGTGGCGGGGAGCGGGGCGGGGGGAACGGAACGCAGGGGGGGGGGGGGGGGGGGGGGGAGCGGGGCGGAGCTGAGCGGGGCGGGGTGGAGCGGAACGGGGCGGGGCGGAACGGGGCGGGGCGAGGCGGAGCGGGGCGCGGCGGACGGAGCGGGACGGGGCGGGGCGGGGAGGGGCGGGCGGGGCAGAGCGGAGTGGGGCGGGGGGCGGAGCTGAGCGGGGCGGAGCGGGGCGGAGCGGGGCGGAACGGGGCGGGGTGGGGCGGAACGGGGCGGGGCGGAACGGGGCGGGGCGGTGCTGAGCGGGACGCAGCGGGACGGAGCGGGGCGGGCGGAGCGGAGCGGGCGGAGCGTGACGGAACGGGGCGGAGCGGGGATGGGCGAGGGGGGGAAGGGGAGGGCGCCGATCGGGCGGAGAAAAAGGGGGCGGGGGATGGCGATTCTAGGTGGAGCGGAGTGGGAGAAGCGGGGTGGGCAGAGAAGAGAGGAGCGGAGTGAGGCGGGAATGAACGGCAAGTAGCAGGGTTGGCGCACTCTACTGTACTCGCCAGCGCGAGGCGACCGCAAAGCCGTCTGCAGGCACGCTCGCCTGCGATGCCGAGTCACGCACGCGCAACGGCACGCTTTGCTTATCCATTCAACGACGCAGCCCACGTTCTGGGGATTGATTTATCGATAAGTCCCTTAGTCCTGTAAGTATAGTGCATGATTTATCACGGGGGTGGTTGTGAGCTTCCCCGCGGGATAGCGAGATTTGAGGTCGAACAACACGTCGGCATGTGAGATTCTCCCCTACCACGTACCTCCCAACAGCAGGGGCACCGCCCCAGCCATGATAAGTTGGAAGTCCCCACTGGTCTCCCGGCATGTGTGGTATTGCAGAGCATGTAAGTGTAAATGTTTGTAAGAATGGGGTGAGAATAAAACAAGGAAGAGGAAGGAAAGATTACGCGCCGTCGTTAGCCAGTTTGTTAGGGTACTGCTTTGGTTGATTGATTGATTAGTGATGCCGGGTGCGTCAACTGCTAAGGTCATTAGTCCAGTAAGTGTAGTGAATGCTTTTTATCGCGGGAGGTGGTCGTGACCTTTCCCCGCTGGCTGGCGATATCGAGCGCCGAATTTCGTCGGCTTGTGGGGACCTTTTCTCAACGAGGTATCTCCCACCAGGGTGGCATCGCCCAGCCGGGCGATCCCTAATCTCCCGACCGGTCTCCCAGCAAGTGTGTAAGAAGAGGTAAAGATCACGCGCGATCCGTGGTCCGGTTTTTAGGGACCTGCTCTGGCATTCGCTTGAAATTGATAGGAGAAACATAGGAAAACTACCAATCAGAGCAGCTAGCCGATAGAATTCTCCCCCCCACCAGAAAGCAGATGAACTTGTCATAATTATCTAGCTAGTGTCAATAATCCTGGTACTGTCGGGACTCAAACTCTAGGACCTCCCAGTCTGAATTCGTTGAGTGGAGTTCGACGCGAGAGCCAGAAAGTTGCGATCTCGTTGAGACGCCGCTGTTAGATGATCGGCCACTGGGACGGAATTTTTTTTCTCAAAGACTACTTACTGCTTACTGCAGATCTGCTCTCAAATAATGAACGTTTTTCCATATGAATCTGAGCCAACAACGACTAACCTTAATCTGTAAAGAGCTAATAAAATTTATCCTCAAGTAATATAACATTTTCTTAATTTTCGTAAGTTGATGGGATGTCACTTATAATGCCCAAGTTTCCTCTATTGAATTTTTCTTTTTCGTGGTTCAAAAAATCTAATCAAACAAGCTTTTTGCTTACAATTCAACTTTTATCTTGTTTAAATTACATGACAGATAGAAAAGTCGAGAATGGAGGTATTTTGCTTTTAATCTATGTTATACATTTTATGAAATAATACATTGTCGCGGGCGAACCTAAATACCTACATTACTCGTTCGTTATTACATCAGTTGGATTTAGTTATTGCTCTGATTTCAAAATCACGATAAAATCATTTATTTATATAATTCATTTAAAAGAGTTTTGGACTTACATTTTCGTATTAACAGAAGTAGTAATTCAGGTTTGTACAATCTGATATAGTAAGGGTTGTTACGTTTACAACAATTGAACATAATTATATGCCCTCAGTTTTGCGCTTAATATAATTATTACATCCCCGTAGAATGCTGCCTAAATCATACCTTCGAATTCATATGTTATACGTTTCCTTTGTTGCAGATGTCAAGAATTGGCTGAAGAGTACCAAGAGGATACCTACACCACGAATACTTAAATTCTGTTAATTTGCTAATAAAATCACATTTACCAACTTATTTTTTTTACAAAATGCTTGTAATTTAACTTTGTTGGGATTGTATAGAATCATTTTTATAAATTTCGTACCTGATCTTGAGAAACCAGTTCACTGCATTGCAATTAGTTTTGCATTCTTCAGTTTTCACTGGGTCATTTCATTAACCAAAGAAATGTGTCGTTATACTACAATTCCGACTTAACTACTTACAACCTCAATTATCATTGCCAAGAAGAATACATTTACACCCATTTCATTTTTTTAATGATAGAGACTATCGACCATATTGTAAAATTTACTTACACTTTACGAAATTTAAAATGGTAGCAATATCAAATAACAAATAAAGTACAGAAAAAAGCAACTGTTTCTCAACATTACATTTATAACTAATTCAATTTTAAGAAGACACACTCTAGCTGAAGCAAAAAGTACTATATCATTCTATAAACGTATAAAATAAAACGCACGGGGAGCGGTACCTCAGTGCATCAACTGACGTCACTGCAGCGCCTCTGACCGGGAGGTCCTAGTTTCGAGTCCCGACGGCAGCAGAATTTTCGACACTAGCTTTTCAGCTACGTCGAATTCAGTCGCTACCTGGAGGAGAATTCTAGCGGCCGGCTGCTCTAATCGGTAGTTTTCCGTGGTTTCTCCGATCAACACCAGGCGAATGCCGGAGCAGTACCCTACGAAACGGGCCACTGACCGCGCGCGATCTGTCCTTCCTCTTCCCTGTCGTATCCTCTCCCCTTACACACATACTTACTCTAACATGCACTACACTACCACATATTCCGGGAGACCGGTCGGGAGCTTAGAGCTTGTCCCGGGTGTGGCGGTGCCGCGCTGGTGGGAGAGTCCTGGTTAGGGGGAAACCCCACTAGCCGACGGTAGGTCGGCGCCGAATCTCGCCATCCAGCTGGGAAAGACCACCGCCATCTCCCGAGAAACAAAACATGCACTACACTAACGGGACCAATGACCAAAGCAGTTGACGCGCCCGGAAACAGGAAAAAAACAAACCAAACCAAACATAAATAAAACGACGGTCTACACCGGTAGAGCACGTCCCGCGTGAAGGGTTAATCGGATAACACATTGGCTGCGTTCCCAGAAAGCAAAAGCCGAAAAAGCCTCTTCCACGAAGAGCGAGCCGCCCCTCGCGAACGATCGCCTCTACGACACACGCGGTGGGCCCGGCGCACCCTGAAGATCAGAGACGGTCGAAGGGGAAAGGTGATATATGATTACTTCCCTCGAAAACGCGAAATTTGGGGTGGTAAAGTTTGTGATAATCAACGCTCAACAAGAAGATATAAATTAGGAGACTAATTAGTGCAAATTTTAACTTTGGTAAATTGCGTCACGCACACGCTGTTGATCCCGTTTTTTATGTTGTAGAAAGATGGATCCTTTTAATTTATTTTTTTAAATTTAAATTTTTAAATCTTAAAATTAAATATATGAATTAATTCCTTAATGTCTTAATTCCTGGTATCATCGTGGATTGATCCAATTTGGTCCAATAAATTTAAAAAGATCTATCTGACTATAATAATATTAATAATAATAATAATAATAATAATAATAATAATAATAATAATAATAGTTGTGCATCTCAATTACAAATCGCAGAAAAAAAATAGCATCATAAAAATATTTTAACTCGTAGTCTGTAATAAAGAATGAAATACTTCATTTTTTAATTTAAAAAAATTAATATAACATGAAATAAATTTTTTTATTTTTTTTTATTTATACGCGTCATTCTAGATGACACGTTCGTTATTTTTTGTGGGCGCAGGGCGAGCGTCCACATCACAGAAAGTACGAGCCACTGCGCGGCGGCCGCGAGCGAGCGCGTCCGTCCAGGGATAAAGGGATCAGGCGCCCGCGTCCGAGGGGCACGCACAGGGGCGTGGCTGCCCATTACGCTGCGCCTTTGTTTGTCTTGTGCGACCGCCCCCTATCAATCAGGACTAGACCCTCTCGGCTCCCCCCGCCCACGCCCCCGAGCCGCAAGAAAGAAACGCACCGGCCAGAGACTTCTCCAAGTCGTCTGGGGAGCACCGGCGCCAGTGAACCAACTGATGTTTCTGCAGTGCCTCCGACCGGGAGGTCCTAGGTTCGAGTCCCGATGACGGCAGGATTTTAGCTAAGCCTAACTTTTCAGCTAGGTCGAATTAAGGAGGTCGGCGGCTCTGATCGGTAGTTTTCCGTGGTTTCTCCAATCAACACCAGCCGCATGACGGTGCAGTATCCTAACAAACGGGCCACGGACCGCGCGCGATCTTTCCTACCTCTTCCTTGTCCTATCCTCTCTCCTTACACACACACTTACACTAACATGCACTACACACCGAGAGACCGGAGACAGAGAGATCGGGAACGTAGGACTTGTCCGGGCTGGGGTGGTGCCCCGCTGGTGGGAGATACGTGGTTAGGGAAAACCCCGCACGTCGACTGAAGGTCGTTGGCGGTTCTCGTTATCCAGTGGGGAAGATCACCGTCACCTCACGGCTAAAACATGCACTACACTTACGGAACTAATGACGCCAGTAGTTGACGCACCCGGAATCACTAATCAATCATCGGGGGTGCCCGTTCATTCGACCTTGTCTCGTGATAATTACCTTCTTGTACCTTGTCGGTTTCTAAATATACCATATATAACTACACATAAATAGCAACACTTCCTTGTAGTACTATTTTATGAGTATTTTTTATTGTGTAATTAAGAAGTAGTTTCCTGTCGATTTATGAAGAGTTATTTCGAGTTATTTGTTGAAGTTTAAGTACGGGACGAGTCAGCGACTTTGGTTTAATTCCGAAGTAATTTTTATATTTCCGACTTTTTCATTATCAAATGCACATAAAGAAATTAACGAAAAATGTGAGAACCGGCATTGAATGTCTATTGCAATTTTATCACGTACATTACAATATCATTATATTCTGGATAATTTTCAGTTTCATAATTTTTATTTCGATCCAATTTACGTAAATGACCTAATTTTTAAGAGGCGAATGGCCCACTTTGTAAACGTCACTGCTACTATTTAATTTTCTTTTCTTCTGTCACGCACATTTAAACACACAAGTCTACAGATATTGATAACATACTATTGATATGCAGTTGTGTACTGGAGTATTTGTTAACATATGAGTGACGTTATCCAAACACATCTTAACGAGTATTTGGGTAAGTGAAAATAAATAAAATAATTAAAAGCACTGGAACAAGTCAGTTACAAATTGACCATAATAGAAAACAACACAAAGAAAATACAACAAGACGAATGAACAAGATTACTTGCAGTCGGGACTCCTAAAAATCTTCACGAAGAAGCTTCCCTAATAAATCACTCCTCTTTCACTTATAACAACACCATACACGCCTTCCTTAGAGGCGACCTCAACACCGGTACACCCAAGGAATAACAATTCGGTCGGATAAACCGTCACCGAAATAGACCGTCACTGTTCTCACTGTGAAGTAACTGTTTTATAAACCCAAGTATTGTAAATATTTTACATTTTATCAAACTCCTATTATTTTTGTCCTAATCTAACTGGTACTTCAGGGCAAATGAAATTACTTTTGGTTTCAATATGTTTGTTTAAATTAAACCAAGCACTTAGTTCGGGGCAATTTAACTGTTCCTGGAACAATGCCTCCAAAGCTTTGTCTTCAGAATGGAGCAAATGAGCCGGTAAGAGGATCACACAGCCTGATTGTTCAGGCATATTGTAGGCCAAACTTCTGTAGCTAAGCTCCACATGGGCTTACAAATAGTAATTAAAATATCTAGTAAATGAAATAGTAGAAACCTCATCGTGAATAAGATACCACTTCTCTTTCGTAATTTGCTTTTTTGTACATTCATGACCTTTGTAAATATAATTACAACCTTACACTCACAGACTCGCTCACGCCATGTGACAAAACTGAGATCGATTGCAACACGCAGAAAATAATGGATAGAGAATGGAAGCTTTCATTCCATTTATTTGAAGATATTAAAATTTGATATGCATTTTTTACAAAATTGGTAAACAATAGTAACAGACAGTTCAGTAGTATATACACCTCTTGCAGCTCTCATATGCAACTAATCTTTATGATGGTCTGATATCCAATGAGGTCTCTAAAGAAAGTCTTTCATGGAGACGTGACGAATTGCACTTTGACTTAAAAATGTATAGTATTTGTTTATAAAATCGCATATAAATAATCATTACAAATGCAACCCGCAACACTCGGCCGCATTTTTAATCTAGATTGTTAAATAACTCCTAAACGAAGCGTTTTAATGCCTTAAAAACTAAAACTTTGAGGCCGAAGGACTCAAAGAAACTTTTCCACACCATAATCTATAGTATAAGATCTTGAACATTCTACAAGTATAACGTTTTTGCTGGTTCGACAATTCTGCTACCCCACTTGCTCAGAGCCTGTAGAATCTGAAACTGTATGTAAAAATTAAACTAATTACTTGATATTCTACGCGATTGAGTTACACGGGGTATCTCTCAGCTCAGTAATAACGTCACCTAAAAATAGTTTGTATTGACAAAGGCGTATTATATTGTTATCAATTACAACGATATATATAGAACAAGTGACGGAGGATGAGGGTCTTGAAGAAAAAGATGCATTACAGGCTTAATGTGGAAATGTAAAAACAGGGAAGAAGATGGGGTTTAACAAGCGAGAGTTCTTGCACGGGTACGCTAGATTTGCATACAAAAATTAACTCTGAATGTAACCGTGAATTCACTTTTGTTTCTTTGCGGCTAGAGACATGATGCGGCAGGTGAGAAAGCCAGAGGCGGCCGGATTAGATGGAGTGCAGTGCATTTGACGAGCGGCGAAGCGTGCGCCCAAGAAAAATGAAAATAACTCCGGTGGCGGTGGCAGGGGCAGTGGAGGCGGTGGCGGTATTGGCGGCGGTGGCGCGGTGGCGGGGCGGGGAGGCCGGGAGCGTTGGCAGTCGCGTTGGCGGGGGCGGTGGCGGTGACTGTGGCGGTGGCGGTGGCGGTGGCGGTGGCGGTGGCGGTGGCGGTGGCGGTGGCGGTGACGGTGGCGATGACTGTGGCGATGACTGTGGCGATGACGGTGGCGATGACTGTGGCGTGACGTGGCGTGACGTGGCGGTGACGGTGCGGTGACGGTGACGGTGACGGTGACGGTGACGGTGACGGTGACGGTGGCGTTGGCGGTGGCGTTGGCGGTGGCGTTGGCGGCGGCGGAGGCGCGTGGCCCGTCTCGCTGGCAAGTGATGCACCGCGTCCCGGCGTGGGCTGGCTACCTCGTTGGCGCCCGCCACTCCGATCGGCGTCACGCGCACCCAATAAAGTCCCCTGGCGGCGCCATTAATCTCCCCGCGCCGCCCGCCGCCCGCGCACGCACGGCAAACACGAGCGGGGGCGTCATTACGAGGCCGCGGAGGGAAGCGGCGGCGTGGTGGAGCAGAGGAGGCAGGACGAGAAAACGAAGACAACGGAGGCGCATCGGCTGGCGGTTCAACGCACCCAGATGGAGTTACGCGGCAAGGGATGGTCGAATAAAGAGGAAGCAAGAGCACGGGCGAATGAATGTTACTTAAAAGAGCTGAAGGAAATACAAGCTGTGGCGCATGAAGTACGGAGGTCATTATTCCCGTAAGTATAGTACAAGTTTTTCATCAGGAGATTGCGGAGATCCTCCCCTATTGGATGGCGAGATCCGGTGCCGATCTACCGTGGACTAGTGAGGTTTCTTCAACCAGGTATCTCCCACCAGCGGGGCACCGCACTAGCCGGGAATAGATATAACTTTCTGACTGGACTCCCTGCATGTGTGGTAGAGTAGTGCATGTTAGTGTAAGTGTGTGTGTAAGGGGTGAGGATAAGTCAAGGAAAATGAAGAAAGAGCGCGCGTGGTCCATGGGCTGTTTGTTAGGGCACTGCTCCGGCATTCGGAGATGGTTCGACAGATCCAAACAGAACAGAACAGCAGTTCTTAGAAGATATAATTTTGCATTATTTTTTACGTTCCATATAAGTCTAAAAGTGATAAAATTAGCTTATTAAACAAAGAGACATTAATAAATGAATGATGGGCGTACTTCTGGAGATGAGGTATACCTAATTAGGAGGGTTTTGTTTGCAACCGAAAAACCAGTCACTTCCTTATATCGAACGAGATATATTAAAATGATTTCAATGATTGCTATAATTTAATATTTCATATTGAGATTTCAGTGACTCATTCCCTGAAATAACATTCTCATCTATAACCAATTTATTTATTTCACCAAATAGTGATTAATTATTCTGTTGGTCATTTCTTCTTGGGAAAGGAGAGGCCAAATATTAATGGTTATTTGTGCATAAAGACCGTTGTAAGAGTTTTAATGATCGAGCGGCGACAAAAAGCTCGAGGAACTTCAGACCGATATTATTTTTTATCTAATATTTTTTTACCTAATTTTAAATATTCAGATTTACTTATTTACTAATGAACTACATGTTAACTAGACTCGGTTTGCCTTTTCATACTCCCTTCTCATAATTCCATTTTATAATTCTCTCCGTAAAAGAACATGAAGAGAACATACTCAACTGCTTTCATTTTTCCCTTAACTATCCTCTCGATCAGGATAAGTTGTGCAGTGTATATCGAAGGCAATAACACATCAGTAAAAGTAAATAATTAAAAGTTTGGCAATTTCACACTAACATTAATGAAGAAGCCGACGTAGAGGAGTTATCTCGGCCCCTACCCTGGCAACGGAAACGACTGCAGCGCGCCGGTCCGGCGTCCCGCCACAGGCGGCACGGCGTACGAGCCCTCGAAACAGGCGGAGCAGATGGAAAGATGGCGGGCGCGGCGATAGCGGCGGCTGTTGGGCGCGGCGGCGCCCTACTCGCCCGCGTGCGCTATCTGAGAACAAGCGACGTTGACGGCGGGGGCGGGGCGGAGGCAGCCGGGCGCGATAGGCGTCAGCCCTCACAATTCCAATCAACGCGGCGCGGCCGACGGCGGGGGCGGGAGCGGGGGCTGCCTGTGGAGCGACCACGGGTTTGGGGGGAGGGAGGGCGAAGGCTGAGGCAGTGGAGGGGGTTGGGGCGGGGAGCGGAGGCGGGGGAGGGCGTGGGCGGGGCGTGGGCGCGGCAGAGACTACGTGGAGCGGAGGTGAGGGCGAAGGCTGAGGCTGTGAAGGGGGCTGGGGCGGGGAGCGGTGACAGGGTAGTGGGGGGCATGGGCGGGGCGGGGTGTGGGCCAGGCACGGGGTGAGCAGAGGCTGTGCGTGGAGCGGAGGCGCGGGCGAAGGCTGGGGCGGGGGTGGAGGGGCAGGCAATGCGGGCGGTGACGGGCTGCGCGCTGCGGGAGGTGAGGGGCGCGCCTCCTAAGGAAACAAAAGGCGTCTGGCTGGTGATCAGGAGGCGCGGGCCGATAATGAGCTGGAAGGAGGTGGCGACCGACGGAGGGAGGAACGCGCCAACGACGATCATATCTGGGGCGTTGCGCTTGTAACTTCACTTCTCGGGATGTAATGAGCGCGCAAATCAATAAAAGTATAGTCACCTAATCGGTTTAAATTGAAATTGATCTTCTGTACTCGTAAAAAGGTATACAGTTAAAAGGGATGTGAAACAATATAAATATATATTCTCTATAACATGTACATACGAATATATATCATTCATTATTCATCGGCAACAGTGAAAGTTCATAGATGTGTAATCATAAGATATTTTATTCCAACACAGTATCAATATTATCATTGCCAAATGACAATGGGGAGAACTTTCGTATCCTTTATTGGCATAAAGTTTCCGCTAAATCTACAATACATTAATTATTCAAGTAGGAAAAGAACGTGAATTTTAGCAACTGAAAATATTAATATTACGGTCATCTTTTATTTCAATTCACATCATTTTTTTCGCTTTAATTCTTCATTACAAAATAAATTGCAAGAGATATCACGTAATGGGCATTAAATCTATGATACGGGGCACAAGATTTAAAAATGTCAGTTGTTATGTCAGATTACGGAATACTGACCATCACGATTTACCGATTTTGTTGGAGTTCGTATACTCACAGGCACGAAAGAAGCTTCAGACTTTTATGCGAATTTCAAAAGTGTGTAAGGTGAATTCATTTCTTATTTTCAGTTATAAATAAAATATGTTAAATATTGCATTAAATTTAATATACATTCAGAGACCAAAAGCGATTTGTCGCAAATTGGAAATACGGATTTTTATTTATTCCTTATGAGCAAACTCTTTACTTAAAAATTGTAGAAAAAATAACTGATTAAAAATAATTATTTTAAAATTGTATGACTCCATTTGTAATTTCAAAATTCATATTGGTAACAGGAACTCACTTTTCTTGCTACGAATTTGATCGATTGTTCTTGGATAGTTGCCGTTCAATGTGTAGGGAAAGGAGGTGGCGTACTCATCCCCCGAACACATCACTCTACATACAGCACCTAAATGTTTGCTGGGGAGAAATCTAGAAGTACATTTCTCTACTGTTCTATCTGTTTTGTAAAAATAGAGTTCACCGTGTAGAACGAGAGAGTTTGTTTCGGTTTATCCGCTTTGACAGATACACACTGAATATAAAGGCATCGTAAATCTTTCGACTAACGAAAAAAGATTAACATTTACGTATTACAACGTTACACATTGTGTCGTAAATTTAATGAATTTAATTATAGAACACCTTTCTCTAAAAGTGATATTTTTTATTTAAAGCGAAACAAATTAGAACATCATTAGGAAGAATGTGATATTTTGACAAATTTTTACGTGCTCTACGGATTAAATCGTTCGTCTGACAATATATGTCTACGTGATATAATTTATAAAAATTTTAATATAATGCATTTTTATTTTGAACGTCTTTCTGTAAAATGACATAATTTTTACAGCTATAAAGCCATTTATAGAGTTAAAAGTGTAAAGAAGTCATTTTTAAGCAGGATTTTTTTTTCAGAACCTTCAACATTTACGAGCTGACAAAGTTGAAATTCGAATTGATCACTCCTATAAACATAGAACGATAGAGAGAAAGCGTTTGCGTTTTTCCCTTGTGTAGCCTCTTTTCTTTTCCCAAGTGGCTGGACCGCAGACTCGATGGCAGCTCCGTCCCTTGGCCACGGGAGGTGGCGGGTGGGCGTTGGGCCGGAAGGGCAGCCGCCAACGCCGGCATCCGTCGTGGGCTGTCGGCAAGCGATAGCCATCTTGATTGGTTCAGGGGCGGGGCGGGGCGGGGCGGGCGGGGCGGGGCGGGGCAGGGCGGGGCGGGGCGGGGCGGGCGGGGCGGGGCGGGGCGGGGCGGGGGGGCGGGGGGGGCGGGGGGCGGGGCGGGGCGGGCCGGGTGCAGGGGCGGCGGTGGGCGGGGCTCTCCCAATCCGCTCGACGGCAATTACTGTGGCGCGCGCCCCGCCGCCGGCTGCCGCCATTAGCCCCGTCCCCCGCCCCCAACCGCCGCCACGCCAGCAGCACTCACCCTTTCGCTTAATGCGCCGAACAAAACCACGAGCCGCACGCGAGCAGGCCTGCCTGCCCGGCGAGATCTCAAGGTGTTCATGCCCAAACCACGAACGTGCTTCCTCGGGATGTTTCAGGATTTATTCCCGCAAATGGTTTCTGGGATGGGACAGACCACGACGAAATGTTTTCTTGAAATCGGATCTCTCACATTCGGACACTATTCACGAAGCTGTTTTCTAGAATTATGGAGCCTAAGTTGATGTCGGCGTGTGTGTGTGTGTGTGTGTGTGTGTGTGTGTGTGTGTGTGTGTTTGTGTGTGTGTCCTGTACATTTCTTTCCCCATGAACTGACATTTTTAAGACACCAACTTCACATACCTACTTGTCACATTCAGTGAAGGCATATATATATGATGTGCTGACTTAGCGAAAGACAAAGCTCTAAATCACTTCAGAAAAGAAGTGTCTCAATTAGAGAGGTGTGACGTGTTCTTTCACTTTCCACAAGGTCGCAGTATTGCTCTTCATTTCATATACCTAACTTTAAAAACTGACTTTCACCCACAATCAAATATAAATGTACAGAGTTCCCCCCACAAAATAATAGTTTACTATGGTATTCAATTTGCCTTCCAATCGCATGACAACAGAAAAAGCTGAATTATTTTCAATTTACTTACATGATAATATTTACATACATTTTACCTTTTTGAATATTGAAGATAAAACGCATAAATGATTTATTTTTAATAACTGACTCCCACAAACGTATATTACGGAAACCACGCAATGCGAATCAAACTGCAAATTGTATTTATTTGTTTCTCAACACTCCACAGTCGAACAAATTCCACATCCAAATCCGATCTCCCATCCAGGGAGCGAATTAATGGTAAGCGGTGTCGCGGCTAAACTGGCCGGGCGCCCGTGAACTGATTAGCCCTGGACGTTGCGAAAGCATCCGAATGAAAATCCCTGGCAATCAATGCAGCACAGTAATTGGGGGCGTCGGCCGCCAGGGTCGTTGTTTCGGCCACAGGGAATCGCTCGTTGTGGTGCGGGGAGCGGGGCCGGGGGAGGCGGGCAGAGCGGATTATAAGGTCAGAGGTGAAGCCGACGAGAGGTCGAGGACCCGGCGGTCGCTACGGCAGCGGTGTGGTTGGGGAGGGCTGGGGCGAAAACGGCGTCGTTGGGGTCCTAGAAATTGACGAAGTTACGAAACGATGGTGCTCTACAAACACATGTGTCCATGAAACCCGCAGAAGGGCTTGAAATTGATGAAAGAAAGAAAGTAAAATAAGATAGAGATATGAAGGGGATAAAATGTTTGTTTCTCAAGAGGAAATTCCAGAAGGTGAAAGTTCTGAAGAAATAATAGAAAACGTCCAATTCCGAAGAAAGAAAATTGTTTCTCAAGAGGAAATTCCAGAAAGATAAAGAAAGATAAAGAAAAAGAAAGAAATACTATTTATACATATGTAGCTTATAATCTTCATTTCTTCACACGCCCAAAAAACGAAAAAGAAAAAGAAGGAGAAAAAACGAAAAAATCGGAAGAAGTAGAGGAGAAACTTGGGAAAACGATTATAAGTATGCAAATTCTATTTCAGATCTACACAATAACTCAGAAAAAAGTATACAAACGCGGGATATACTCACAAGGGACAAGGACTGCAGTTTTCACCCTTGAGCCTGAGTTAAGTGCTGGGAGCTCACCGATAAACTGTTAGAAGCGCGCCTTTCCCCCTGCGATGTAGGCAAACCAACACGCGCGTGCGTCATGCGGGCGGCCCCTTTTTCAGGTTGAGAAAAGCATGTTACATCTTCAAGCTGTAATCATTCAGAAGGAGCTATCAAAGAGCATGGCATCTTAGGAGAACAGGCAATGGGCCGTATATACACTATCAAATAGATGCTACCGGCATGTTGATATACTTTCTTCAAAGGGTGATAGGTGCGGTTTTTGAAGCCAGTCGAACGCCGAACTCTTAGACTGAGGACTCAGCGACGAAAATTGGTTCTTTTGATCCATCTCTATTTCCTCTGCGCAGGTGCTTTTTCTTTTGAAACAATATCTGTATCGATCACCTCTAGCTTCGAGAATACCTACTTATTCATATTTTAATATAAAGAGGTTGGTTACATTTTTTTTCAATTCTTACGTACGAGAAAAACAGTTTTCAACTTCCACAATTGTTTCCTATTATCTCTTGGCATTTGATTATCATATTTTCCGTTTGCAGATATTTCCAATTCTGTTCTTTGTTTGGAGCCCTGGAGGCCCGTTGTAGAACAAACAAGACTGGCCACGCGATTGCAGCAGGCCGCGAGTGGGCCGGGTTCCTACAGTATGGCAGCGTATAAGCGACTCTTACTGTTTTCTCGCCACGTGCTGTGGTACGTCCTGTGACCTGCTCTGAGGCAATCAGATTACGAGGATTTGTTTACATTCTCACAGCCAGGATTCAGCATTGCCGCTCATCTGACTAGCAAAGTCGCTGAAGCAAAAAAAATCGTGTTTGGCGAAAGTTATGAACGGGATATCTAGACGTGTGATAGCCTGTCAGGAAGCGTTGATTGATTGATTTTTTCGTGTTTCCGGGCGCGTCAACTGCTTCGGTAATTCGTCCCGTTAGTGTAGTGCATGTTTTTTCTCGGGAGATGGCGGTGATCTTCCCCGCTGGATGGCGAGATCCGGCGCCACCTACCGTCGGCTAGTGGGGTTTCCCCCTAACCAGGACTCTCCCACCAGCGGGGCACCGCCCCAGTCGGGACACGCTCTAAGCTCCCGACCGGTCTTCCGGAATATGTGGTAGAGTAGTGCATGTTAGTGTAAGTATGTGTGTAAGGGGAGAGGATAGGACAAGGAAGAGGAAGGAAAGATCGCGCGCGGTTCGTGACCCGTTCGGGAGGGTACTGCTCCGGCATTCGCCTGGTGTTGATCACAGAAACCACGGAAAACTACCGATCAGAGCAGCCGGCCGCTAGAATTCTCTTCCAGACATCAGCTGAATTCGACCTAGCTGAAAAGCTGGTGTCGAAAATCCTGCCGTCGACAGCACTCGAACGTAGGACCTCCCCTAATGCATCAGTTGATGCACAGCAAGCGTTGATGTTTTGATATTTAATTGAACTGTGATGTAGGTGATGCTATGTGCGTAGTAAGATATGGGAACAGCGCATTGAGCTGTCAGGGTCGCTTATGCGCTGCCGGTACTGTAGGCGCTGAGACGCGAAGGGTCCGCGTGGGGTCGCAGGGATGCGAGCGACAGCCCGCGTGGGCGGGGACTGCACGGCACGTAAGCGGGCAGGGGTCCGATAGTGGCCTGGCGTCCCGTCCGCCGGCTCCGAAGCCACAATCTCCGGCTGGCACAGAGGGACAGCAGACAAGGAGCCCACCGCCACCGGTGCGCGACGCCAGGCACTAAGTGGGCAGGGCACGGGGGGGGGGAGCGCATTGCGTCCTGCACTATCGCGCGCTCGGCCATACGCCCACACTCCGCCCGCGCGATAAAGGTCAAGTATCACCCGACGACGCCTCTCCGCACGAGACAGCGGAAATTACTGGAGCTGTTGGAAGCATTTCATTACCCCAAAACCAGCACATTGTCACTCAAGAATTATAATTTAAATTTTAAATAAGTTTCATTGAAACCTTGCATAGATGAACTTCCCTAAAAAAATTGAAGCCCGTCCGTTAGAATTATGATTTCTTTTTATATAAAATATGCAAAAGATAAAACAAACAAACAAAATAAAAGAGAAAGCCGATCAGGGTCCCCCACATGGGCACCCATCGTGTGTATCTACTGAGCGTCTCATTGTGAAGGGTTGCGGTTTCCGGAGCAGCGGACGTTTTTCAGACTAGATTCCAGATGCTCTCAAGTACGGTACCAATAGAGAAGGTGGATTACAGAGTTTTCATAGAAGTGCAATTAGCTTCGGCAGCAAATTACCATGATAAAAACACACTACATTGCATTAACACTAATTCCTTACAGTAGAATAATAAAAATATTACATAGATTAAATAAACATTCATCATTTCCGAAAATATTCACGTTTTATCTTATTGGCTTTCATTTTAAAAATAAAATTTTGTAGAGTTTTCAAAATGATGTTTTTTATAATTCGGTCGATTAGTTCGAGGACGTGATAATTAACCGTCCGTCGATGATTTCGAATCTTTTTGCTCAAAAGTTAGACAAGTCAAAAGTAAAGCAGAACATCCTTCATCTCTACCAACCACGCTCCATCCAGCGGCCGAAATCACCTGGTGACGTCAACGGTCAGCGGCCGGCGCGCGCCCAGACGCCGGCCGGAGTACACAAGAGGGAGCGCGCGTTACGTAACCGCGCAGCGGCGCAGCTGCGGCACTCACCCGCTAGATGTCTCTCCGACTGCGATCGCGGCTGCGTCAGCACCTGCGCACACACACAAGCGAGCGCTCAGCCGCCTGCGCCGCGCACGGCGCAGTCGCGCGCCGGCGGCCGACAGAGCGCGCGCGCGGAGGCGCATGCCGCGCCGGCCCCGCCGGGCCCTCGCATGCGCCTCGTTTCTATGGTGCGGTTTTTCTTACCGTGCACATATCAGCTGTTGACGGTTTCATCCAATCGGGAGCTTGAACGTCACAATAGTGACGTCATTGTAGTGACGTTTAAGGTCCCGATTGGATGGCGCTGTAACAGCTGATGAAATGTCAGACGCAGCTAGGGATGGCAAAACAACATCCATGTTTTCCTCCAGAAACATCGATATATTAACGTCGATATTTTGCTTTCGATGTTTTCTTCTCCTCGATGTTCTGTTGCAAAAACATGGATGTTATTTAATTCTTTTTTTTAATACAGGGGTTTACGCACTACCAAAGCAGCAGCAATCCACAGCAATATCGTTGTTTTGCGTCATCCTCTTTATCACGCTGCACATTTCGTGTGTGCAATCTGAGGAAGTTTGGGAGCTGCTCGTATTATAAATGTATATTATCGCCAGGTGTGTCATTGCCTGAATCGTCAATTAAACACGATGTTACTGTTATTTTTATTCTTTACATTCGAAAATAGCTTTTACATACTACTAGCATGCTGGCGACCAAACAATAAAATATATCTCTTTTACTTACTGTAATTAATAATATACAGAAAAATTGCATTTCTATTATTCTATAATTAAAACATCGTTTTCGACATCGAAAACCTTTTCGCGAATTATCGAAACATCTCACCATTTTGGTAGAGTTTGCCATCACTACACAATTGCGCCTCGCTTTTATAGTGCGATTTTTTTATACTGCGGATTTTACAGAGCTGCGTTTGAAGTAAATCAGCTGATAGGGTGACATCCAATGCGTAGGCTGAACGCCACCATTATGACGTCACTGTAGTGACGTATAAGGTCCCCATTGGACGGCACTGTAACCGCTGATCAAATGTGAGACGCAGCAACGTAAAAATCGCAGCATAACTTTGAGTCTAAACATATCACCTGTTGACGGTTTCATCCATTCGTCTCTCGCCTCTCCACACGCAAAATACTAGGACATGCTTAGGAGATACCTGTTCATCGAAGTTATCTCTCTGTGAAGAGATAGACTGCTCCAAAATACAAGAAACGTCGTTCGTTTTCGTTCGAACACATGATCTGGCAGGGGTATCATAATGTTATATCAAATTTTAACTTTTACGAAATTGATTATGGAAATTTTTCATTTACAAACCAAACATAGAAAATCGCGCACATAACACTGAGTTAACAAGTAGATGGATTGATAGATGATGGATGAATATAAAGACAGACTGAATATGTGCTTTAGGAGACCCTAATAATATTGACAAAAATCATTTTATAATATTAAAATATTTTATAAAGTTTCATAACATTTATTTTCATTCCTTGTTTTATAAAAGCTCACTAACATTAAAAATATTTTAATATCGAGGTTTAAAGCTGCGAAGATCGTAGTTTTTAATTCATTTTTTTAAATATTATGAGGTGGCTGCATAGTTTTGCATCGACTTCAGTAATGGAAAATTGAAAATCCCCAGATCGTGAAAGTATTTTATTCATCATTTACACCAGTGACGGAGTTTGACGGACCATTCGGGTGGACAGGAGGCCAGGGGGTGAGGTGAAAGCGTGTCAAGAAGGGCCAGCCACTCACCCTCTTGATTGATTGATTGATTGATTGATTTTTTCGTGTTTCCGGGCACGTCAACTGTTTTGGTCATTAGTGCCGTTAGTGTAGTGCATGTTTTTTTCTCGCGGGATGGCGGTGATCTTCCCCCGCTGGATGGCGAGATCCGGCGCCGACCTACCGTCGGCTAGTGAGGTTTCCCCCCAAAACAGGACTCTCCCACCAACGGGGCATCGCCCCAGTCGGGACAAGCTCTAAGCTCCCGACCGGTCTCCCGGAATATGTGGTAGTGTAGTGCATGTTAGTGTAAGTGTGTGTGTAAGGGGAGAGGATAGGACAAGGAAGAGGAAGGACAGATCGCGCGCGGTCCGTGGCCTGTTTGGTAGGGTACTGCTCGGGCATTCGTCTGATGTTGATCGGAGAAACCACGGAAAACTACCGATCAGAGCAGCCGGCCGCAAGAATTCTCCTCCAGACAGCGACTGAATTCGACCTAGCTGAAAAGCTAGCATCGATAATCCTGCCGCCGTGAGGATTCGAAGCTAGGACCTCCCGGTCAGAGGCCGCATCAGCTGATGCACTGAGCTACCGCTCTCCACTCACCCTCTTCTTGGCCCCGTCCTCGGGCCTGGCGCCGGTGCCTCCTGGCGAGGCGGCGGGCGCTTTCACGGCGCGGACGACGACTTGTTGCCCAGCTCGGCCACGGGGCGGCGGGCGCGCGGCGCGCGGCGGCCCGCCGCGGCGCCGGGCAGCGGCAGCGAGCGCGCGCCCGAGCACGACGACGAGCGCGGGGACGGCGACGGGGACGGCGACGGCGCGTCGTCCGAGTCGGGCTCCGTGGCCGTGCCCGACGCCAGCGGCGGCGCCGGCCCGTTCGTCTGCGTCTCCACGCTCTCGTGGCGCACCCACTGCTGGCGGGCCAGCGCCCCCGCAGGCGCTGCGACGCCTGCAGCTCCTGCAGGTGCTGCTCCTCGCGCGTCGGCGACGACGGCGGCTGCTGCTGGCGGCGACGCAGGCGCTCCCACGCGTCCTTGCGGCGCTGCTTCTGCGGCGGGGCGCCGCCGACCACGCCCACTGCAACAGCGAACACCAGCCAAAGATCAATGGGGCAGCGTAGCACAACACGTCATGAGTAGAGACAGAATTTTTAATGGGGTTACATATTTTTTGTCTTTCTGCTTACCGCTCTAAAAGATGTAATCTTGGCGAATCACCATCAACATTTTGCATTACATATTTTACATATTTAGTACTACATTACATATTTTGCTATTTTCACAATATATTTTTTTATTATATCAAATTTCTTCAATTATATTACTTATTTTTTTACGAAAATAAGTATTTTCAGAGAAATCGCAAATTTTTCTACATTATTACTGCGTGCTGTCTACACGAGGTACGCCACATGAAGACCCGGTCGATGTTCTCACAGTCCGGCGCGCCTGCTTCAGTTAGTAGCTTCTTCAGTTAGTCATGAAGGTTGTGCTACTGATGGGAAAGTTGTATAATGCAAAGGGGGCATAAAATTGTGCTCTCCGAATGATTTTTAAAAGGTTTGTATTATTTTAAAAACTTGTGTAGGGATTTTTTTATAAATGTAATTTTGTATTATGTAAATATTCGTTTTATAATTATTGCATTTTAAAATTACACATTATAACCGGTTTTACATATTTATTAGGTATTCTTACTGTTTTCATTACATATTATGTACACATTTTGACATTTCATACTACATATTTTTTCGGTCTCTCGTGATGAGGTAGGCACGTGATCTGTATTGTGTGCGGTGAAGAGACTTTTCCCACATTTCGTTCTCAATGGAAGTATATCCGAACTGCGACGGCTAACGCTCAACCTCCATAATGCCACATCCTTTTAATTCTCATTTGCGCGACTGTAGCTACCTTTCTACACGCTGTTGCATTACGTGAAAACTGAGTTAGCAGCATACTCTGCTTCTAGAGTGGGAGAAAAGAATTGGAAGGTAAATGTTGTATTGCAAGGTTTTGCACAGAATTACGTCAAACGAAATCAACCTCCAGGCTCTACAACTGTATGGAGTTATATTTATATTGGCATCATTTATTCTTGTTCAGTGCGTTAATTATAATTAATATTAAAATAACTCGCATACAAGAATTTATATCGCAGGCGTGAGTTCAAGATCTGTCTAAGGAGTTACAAAAGAACAAGAGCTGCGTAAAGAAAAATATGAATTTGCAGTAACTGCACATATCTTTTTGAATATAAATAACAACTAAATATTTTATATTATTCAAATAAAATTTTATGTTATAATACAATGTAATTTGTGTAATAGAAATCGGAAGATAGTAAGTTTTGAAACATTCTGAGGTCCCTGGATAGAGAGCAGCACATGCTCCCTGTTTCCCTTTTTGATCCGTGCCTGTTATTTCGTCGAGTTTAAAAATGAATAGAAACGAAATTATACATATGAGTATAATGCATAGTAAATCGACAGAAAACCCGCATTATTACACGAATAAACTGGATCCTGATATTCAATATAAACTTATAAATAGAAACTACGGTAACAATACCACATCACAAAGAGCTTGTATTGCTACTCTTGAATATACTCTTTAACAGCAGCTCTAGAACTTTTGAAAACATGAATTTGCAACCCATATCTGTGCTGTTTTGTTACATATGTTTCCAACATATGACAAAACACCCCGTACTACATTTCCACTGATGTATTCACGTCCCACAAACAGAACGGAAACAATGCAATTTAATTAATCTGCGTTAACAGAAGACAATGCATAAAAGCCTACGTAGGAAGTGTGGGTTGAAACGAACCGAGAGTGAAACTTGTGATTCAACGTGCACGCCTAACACTTCTCTCTCTCGCGGAGCACGAATGTGAGCGCTGCTTTATGTACTGAAAAGGAGTTGGAGGTCAGGGACAGGCGACTACGATACGCCAGCAGGGAATAGAGAATGAGTCCGCCCTCTTTCAGACTACTTGAGGACATATTCCTAATATTTAAAATATCACTTCATTCCTTTTGATTTAAATCTCTTCGTGGTCCTACAGGATTAATGGTATATTAAAGGCGTATATCTAAAAGCTATTAGCATACTTATTAACCCAACAAGACTAATAGATTTCAGAATATTACAACACACACCAATTACAAATAGCAGTAGAGTGAAAGAAAATTACAGCTCAATAAGAACTCAAATCTGCACGACCATATATCTATATTTTTTCATTCTTTATAAAACAGGTTGACCTTAAAAAGTGATGCATGGTAACGGTTAAGCGATTATCTGAATTTATACGTCTGCAGAGCATTAGCGGAGAAGAACATGATCAGTGTATCCGACCGAAATATTATTAACATCAAAACTATAGTAAATAGGAAACGAGATTCAAACGTATTAATTGAAATGGTGAAAGAAAAAGTACAGAAGTAAGGAAAAGTAACACATCTAAAAATGTTTTAATCAAGACGAGAGAGGTTAATGCAAGTAACAAGATAAAAACTACGATAATTAATTGATGCGGGGTGCAGAGAATCGCTACCATCGGAATTGATTTGAAACTAATGTATTGGAGAAACGTGAATTCATATGAGAGATACAGGAAAGAAAAATATTGTAACTTATTTTAAAACAGATAAAATGGAAAAGAAGTCGGAAAACCTTAACGTCATTAAAACTCGCGAAAAGTAATAATACACCAATATAAAAAATATAATACTAGCACAAAAAGCTTTTCCATAGCGAAATACACGAAAGAAAGATTATGTTTCTTTATCTTTAATAAAAGACCATTGACACAAAATCCAGTAAATGTTGTAAAGATGGATAAAGAATTATCCCCCTCACTCCAATCTAACAGCTTTAAGACGAAAAAATAGAAATTTGGAGTTCTTAATACAAGTTTGCCGCTACCCTCGTTAAACGGCAACACAAGTCACCATTGTGCGTAACTCGAAACGATGGTTTCTAGAGCCTTAAAACCACGCGTAGACGTGTAGTGTAAACATGAGTTACGATTCTTAAGCCGTAATTTCCATCATGATGCCATTTTGGATGCTCTAACACTTTTGGAAGGTACTCCCACTTCACTGCACGCGTTGTCCGAAGCATTCAAAGTAGGGTTCCAGTAAGAAGCTACTTTCATTGAGCAAACTCACCACGCAAATTTCGCTATGCTCCTTTCGCCATCTAGCAGCGAAGGCTGCTAGCTGCTTCTAGGCTTCTGGTTCAAGGGCGGTGACAATTAATTTTTATTTAATTAGAAAGTACTAAATATTCGCACAAGACCACCAAGTCCAGCAATAAATGAACGAACGAACGAACGAAAACAACTCGTCGGAACGTACGCCAGTCTGCCGCCGCGAAATCCGTTTGGTGTCGCGCTTCAGAAGACGCCGGCCGCGGCCGTGGGCGAGTGGGTGAGCCCGGTGGGTGAGCGTGCGAGTGAGCGGATTGGTGCGCGGGCGGGTGCGCGGGCGGGTGCGCGGGCGGGTGCGCGGCGGGTACGCGGGCGGGTGCGCGGGCGGGTGCGCGGGCGGGTGCGCGGGCGGGTGCGCGGGCGGGTGCGCGGGCGGGTGCGCGGGCGGGTGCGCGGGCGGGTGCGCGGGCGGGTGCGCGGGCGGGTGCGCGGGCGGGTGCGCGGGCGGGTGCGCGGGCGGGTGCGCGGGCGGGTGCGCGGCGGGAGAGCGGGCGGGAGAGCGGGCGGAGAGCGGGCGGGAGAGCGGGCGGGAGAGCGGGCGGAGAGCGGGCGGAGAGCGGGCGGGAGAGCGGGCGGAGAGCGGGCGGGAGAGCGGGCGGAGAGCGGCGGGTGCGCGGGCGGGTGCGCGGGCGGGTGCGCGGGCGGTGCGCGGGCGGGTGCGCGGGCGGGTGCGCGGGCGGGTGAGCGGGCGGGTGAGCGGGCGGGTGCGCGGGCGGGTGAGCGGGCGGGTGAGCGGTTGGGAAGCGGGAGAGGAAGCGGAGGGGAAGCGGGGAACGAACGGCTGCGTGGCGCGCGGCTGGCGGAGGCGATCAAAGCTCCCGCCGGCGCCGCGGGCGCTGTTTATTATTCACGCGAGCGAGTACGCTGATCGCCCCGCCCCTCCCTCCTCCGCCCCGCCCCATCCCGTGTCAAGCACCACCGCCTCCAACTTCATCGCCGCCGACGCACAGTGGGCCGAAACGACATCGAAAGCACACGGTTTTCTCAAATGCAGAAATAAGAAATTTTAACCAGAAAAGAGTTTTTTATCCTCTCCCATTAACGGATAAAAGCAATTCAAAATGGATTCTCTGTTTTCTTTGCTGTTTCCGTCCTGCCTTTTCAACTTTTATGTTCGTGGTAGATGCGCAGCATTTTACACACAATATTATTACATTGTACATTAAGTGAAGCATGTACTTTCCAAAACCCTTCGCTCAATTACGTCGAGTCATAAAGAATTGGATCACATTTATCGAAAGCTTTATACCACTGTATGAACTGCAAGCACCGTCAAATTGCAATTTTGTCACTTTTTATAGTTACTACGTGTTTATATTTACAATAACACTTGTAGCAAACCATTCAGCATATTATGTATAATCTCAGAGTCCTTCCTTTATGCATTGTGGACTTTTTGGCTCGTATCGGACAAGTGTGCACCGCCAAGCCGCGGCTCCGTTGGTGTCGGAAATTTCAAGGAGTTTTGCAACTCCGCGGGGTGCCCCGCCCCTCGCTCTCGCTCCGGCGCAGCTACCCCCTCCTCCCTCGCGCAGCAGCGGGCTTCGCCGCCCCCCCCACCCCCACCCCGCCCCAGTGACCCAGTGCCCGCGCAGGCCGTCGCGCGCAGCCGCGGAGGGCCAACTCAAACAAAAGGCGAACCGCATTCAAAGGGAAACGCGCGAATTAGGCGGAGTGAAAAGTTGGTTCAGCAGCGCCCGGAAAAGGCAGATTCCAAAACTCTTGTTTTCATAAGGCAATGCATTATTGGGAGAATGAATCTGCTGCGGGGGAGGAAATGGAAATGCTCGTGAGTTAGCGCTCAACAGTCGCTGAATGAAACGAAATTAACTTTTTCCTATAATGCCACAGGACAAAATTATAACTGGAAATACAAAAATTAAAAGTTAAGGAAACGGAAATACACGAACCATATGTAATAAGAGTCCTCTACAAAATGTGTAGAATACAATCTTGACAACTTGCATCATATATTGCCATATTTTGAATGTATTAAAGCATTGCATATTGCAGAAAACGATTAAGACCGTCATTTTTACAGGCAGGAAACAGAACTAACATATGAACCCAGAGATTAGGTTCATATTAATAATAACACCAATCTCATTGGGCGTGAAATTGCAAGTTATGATTTAAATTTGTATGGAAAGTGAACAGGGAATACAAAATTTAATCTTTCGTAATATGCAATGATATGGAGGGAAAAGGTACACGTAAGGATAGAGGAGAGATGACAACGAGATATTAAATTACATTAGAGTTGGTTGACTAGTAGAAGTCCTTTAAAGGAAAGAGGTGTGGTGGTACAGACTTCAATTCATCCCGAGAAAAAAGATAGGAAGGGGATAATGTGAATCCAAGCTACAAATGTCGTGCAGCTTATTACTTCCAGCTTAACTGACGGTTGGTTGAGGTAGCCTCTGGGCCAAAGCATTACTTATTAAAAACATGACGATGAAATTATTTTATGATGTATTCTTAATGTTAACTTCCCAACCCGTCAGGGAAAACCATTAACTCTCACTATAAGAAGTGACAATCATAGTAAGTGCTTTCGTAGAAATGTGACACATGTCAGGCATATGGCTCCTCACAAAATGTCAATAACCTTAAAAAACGAATCATTAGCTTTGTGCCGGTAATCTGCAAATAAATAGTACTGGTTTTAAAATAAGGAAAACATTTCAAATATCACCCATTAGTACTGTCCAAAGCGTGTAATAATTTCTAATCTACGATACCGATAGCGGGGCACTGCCACATCCGGAACAAGCTCTAAGCTCCCGATCGGTCTCCCGGAATATGTGGTAGAGTAGTGCATGTGAGTGTAAGTGTGTGTGTAAGGGGGAGAGGATAGGACAAGGAAGACGAAAGGAAAGATCGGGCGCGGTCCGTGGCCCGTTTGGTAGGGTACTGCTTCGGCATTCGCCTGGTGTTGATCGGAGAAACCACGGAAAACTACCGATCAGAGCAGCTGGGAGCTAGAATTCTCCTCCAGACAGCGACTGAATTCGACCTAGCTGAAAAGCTAGTGTCGAAAATCCTGCCGCCATAGGACTCGAATCTAGGACCTCCCGGTCAGAGGCGCTGCAGTGACATCAGTTCATGCACTGAGCTACCGATCCCGGTTTTATTGTTAGTGATTCCGGACGTATCAACTTCTATGTCGGGTTACTAGGGCGCATTAACTACTATTACGGGTCCATTAGTCCCGTAAGTGTTGTGTGTGTTTTTGCTCAGCAAGTGGCGGTGGTCTTTCCCCTGCTGGATGGCCAGATCCGGCGCCGACCTACCGTGGACTAGCAGTGTTTCCCCAACCAGGTATCTCCTACCATCGGAGCATCGCCCCCAGCCGGGATATGTTCTAAGTCCCCGACCGATCTCCCGCCATATGTGGTAGTGTAGTGCATGTTAGTGTATGTGAAGTCGTAGGCTTCCGCGGCCGGAGTCATGTGAATGATCTTGGCTGCCGGGTGACGCCGCGTCGAAGGCTGTGTTGCCAACGTTTCGACCATCTTTTCGTCGTCTTTCTCAGGGCTACACACCAGCCCTGAGGAAGACCACGAAAAGATGGTCGAAACGTTGGGAACACAGCTTTCGACGCGGCGTCACCCGGACAGCCAAGATCATTCTCATGTTAGTGTATGTATTCATGCGTAAGGGGTGAGGATAGTACAGGGAAGCAAAGATTGCGTGCGGTCCGTGACCCGTTTGTTAGAGAACTACTCCGGCATCCACTTGCTGTGGATCGGAGAAACCACGGAAAACTACCGATCAGAGCAGCCGGTCGCTAGAATTCTCCTCCAGACAGCAACTGAATTCGACCTAGCTGACAAGGTAATGTCGAAAATCCTGCCGCTGTTAGGACTCGAACCTAGGACCTCCCTGTGAGAGGCGTTGCAGTGACGTCAGTTCATGACCTGAGCCTCCGCTCCCGGTGCCCCCTCCGAGAACGATAGCTTTTGGAAAGGGGAGAGCCGCGGCGAGCGGACGTAGCGCTATTAACACGTGGCGACTGATTTATTTCCTATTGTGAGGCCAGCGGCGGCCGCTGCCGATTGGGCAGGCACGGCCACTGCCCGCCACCCGCGCCTCAGGGCCTCACGCCCCCCTCGCGCCCTTCACGCCATACGTTTTCCTTGGAGGTGAGGTGGACGTTCCAAGAGAGCCCACCGCCAGGATAAAGCACGCACGTAGAAGGGGAAATGAGAGAGGACAGAGATGAAGAGGTGGGGCGGGTTTTAGGCGGGAAGGCGTGTTGCTACGGGCTAAAGTGAATAGAGGTTGCTCATTAGATGAATTGGCTTTGATAAAATCTTGATAGTATCATTATGTTCCGAAGTTGCTTTTTTTAAAACTTTGTTATTTTTAATGAGGCTTAAGTAGCCTAATACCAATATTGTGTCGAAAGGCACATTAGCCGGATTTCAGCGACAGCATACTTTTGAAATTAAGTTGCGATAATATGGCAAACATAAATTCCTTACAACGTGGATTTGTTTCAATGGAATCACTTTCATCTCCGGTTATTAAATTCAATTTTTGTTCTCGGTAATCGTTTCGTCTTTTCTAGATGAGAGTACACGCATATTTTGATTAGTTCGTTAATGTAAATAAAATGTCAGAAAATTTATTTTGTATTAGGCGGTGTTTTGAGATTTACGATGCTTCTAGAAATATTAGATTAATCTAATCATAAGAAACATTTATTTTAATTGATATAGATGTTTGTTGTGATGAGAGGGTGTCTAATATTTCCTCAAGAAAATTCTCTTTAAGCTATTTTTCATTTGTACACAAATTAACATGTTACACGTTTTCAATAATTCGTGTTCAAGAAATGTACATTCTTTGGAAATAAGGAAGAACATTCTAGGTTGACCCTCCACCTCCTACATATTAAGCAGAGTCTTGGAGGCAAGATATTAACGAGAGTTTATCCTGCTTGCCCACGCAAAGAGCCGGTAGCAGTAACCGAACACGTTCAGGAGCCATTTGTTATCTTTCCTCGCTACTTTATGAGAATGGGTGGAGTTCGGTGCCAGCAAGTACCAGTTACATTGAATGTTGCAACACTCTTCTACAAGCTGCAGGTGCGATATATTCTCTTGACTCATAAGGAAATTTCGATGAACACGCCCCTATAAGATATATCATTTCTTTTAATCTTTATTTCAATGCGTGGGTGTCTGTGAGAGATAAATTGGAAAAGTAACCTGAACAGTTTAGTAAGTAATTATTGAGTAGTCAGCGCTTCGGCCATGTGAATGCGATGAAGAGAATGGTAAAGGAAGACGTTTTTGTCGTATTTGTTGGCATAAATAGTACCTGGCATTACTGTATCTCACTTCACGTGGTCATATCATGTGTTCTTTACAATAACATAAAAGGTAGTTATTTGAAAGTGAAACTAACAAAGAAATCATTTGTGTGAGGAAACATTAACTACTGCGCAGAACACACCCGTATTAATGAGTGTGAATTTCTAAATTGAATTCAATTTTCAAAAGGAAAGTAAGCAGAGAGAGAAAAATAGTAAAAAGTACCGATTTTCAGACGAAAGATGCCCTTTCAATCGCCAAATCGATTTTTGTACGTATGATTATGTAACATTCGAAATATAACGTAATTACCAATTACCACAAAAATAATTTTGAAGGGAATCTACATTTTGAAGCCAAAATGACAAATTAAATGTTTAATGCTAATAGTATGAGAGACTCACTGGTGTCTCTTATCTGAATACTGCGCGTATGATTGAGGCGTTACACATATGCTAGCCCTCCCAAATGGGCCCTGTATATTACTGATTTCGCAAGCGCGTCGAAATTGAGAGAAAACTAAGCAGCCTGTGGCGATATGGGGTATGTAGATGTGACGAACCCAGGAACTAGGAAAATTACAAAAACAATGAAAGTTCAATTTTCACTAAAAATGCATTTTTACTACAAATATGCAAATAATGTATTATTTATTCTGCCTGCCCTCCCACTGTGTAGACTCTATAAATTCTCATTGTCAGTTCGCCACGGCTCTCGACATGGTTGGTGTCATGCGACAGCAAAGCTCCGAAGAAGAGCGTGCACTGATTAATTATTTGCTATTCATATGTCGCGTAGTGGAAAAGCACCGTTCTTAGTAGTATGTAAAAAACATTTTTTCTGTGTAAACACTATACTATGCTACTGAAATATTGCTAATTTTTTCTACTATTTCACTCCTGAAATTAGAACCAACTGCATTTAATTACACGTATAAAATGTCCCAATTAGGACTGTGTATCTCAAAAAAATTATCACTTTTTCTATCCGATTTTTCTTTCCGCCCCTTCCTACCGGCCAATAATAATTTGCGACTCATTCATCTTAGGCGGTATTTATCGATTGCTATTTGAAGTGCAATAAACCGCGTGTGTACTATAATAAAACCTCTCTGATTTTAATATGTTTTCAGTTACTTTCCATATTTGGCGCATTTTGGAACTCTGTTGGGTATCATTTCATTCAAGGAGTAGTCATTAAATAGTACTCGTGCTTTGGAAAGTCTCAAATAAATCCCCTTCTCGCTTCGCGGGTCGCGGATTTATCGACAATTCCCAAAGCACTCGTGGTATTACCTTTGACAATACATCGCGCCGGGAAAGTCTCTCTGCAGTGGCATCTTGCTGTTTGCAACAAAAATTATGTCGGTAACAGCGTGTAACGAACGAAAACGTAAACATCGCACTCACCTCAATTATAACAGATGCTGAAAGTGTTGGCCCTTCACATGTTTCACAACGATCTGCTTGCTACCAACATCTTTGCAATTTTTAACAAGAGGCTCAGTGCGGAGAGTCTTTCCAGGCACACTACAGTCGACTCCGGTTATAGTGAACTCGGATATAGAGAACCCTCATGTGTAGTGAACTTAATCCACTAGTCCCCTTTCTTTTACATTACAAATAAACATAAGATTCGGTTATAGTGAACCTGAACCTCGGCTACAGTAAACGTAGGAAATACAACAGTCTGGAAATTAATTCCCTCCTGGAAAAGAATACATCACCGCAGTGCCACAAATACAAACACTAGGGAGATTGAAAAAAATATCGTCGACCAAAGGTCATGATCGAAGAAGTGTCCTCTGAGGACTCCGGAGAAGGATCTAGAGAAATTACTAATGAAAAAGTAGGGGAGAAACAATTGAAAATAATTTATTCTTTCAAGGACAAATAAAGATATTTAAATTTTCAGTATGTGCTGATAACGTATTTTTCTGTATCTCAATATTAATAAAACCAATCGTTATAGAGAAATCCTATTTCATTTTGACATCGGATATAGTGGACCTCGGATATAGTGAACCTCGGATACAGTGAACCTCGGACATAGTGAAACTCGGATATAGTGAACGTCAGATATAGTGAACGTCAGATATAGTGAACGTCAGATATAGTGAACGTCAGATATAGTGAACCTCACATATAGTGAACCTCACATATAGTGAACCTCGGATACACTGAACCTCGGATATACTGAACCTCGGATATAGTGAACCTCGGATATAGTGAACCTCGGATATAGTGAACCTCGGATATAGTGAACCTCGGATATTGAGAACCTCGGATATAGAGAACCTCGGATATAGAGAACCTCGGACATAGTGGACCTTGGATATAGTGGACCTCGGATACAGTGAACCTCGGATACAGTGGACCTCGGATATAGTGAACCTCGGATATAGTGAACCTCGGATATAGTGAACCTCGGATATAGTGGACCAGACATTCTAGTCCCCAGACGTTCACTATAATCGGAGCCACTGTATTTGTTTGCAATGTTACACGAGAGTATTTTATGGAGTATTGCTGGGTACTCACGTGGGTCGGCGTGCGCGTGCGCGTGGGCGTGGGCGTGCGGCGGGCGCGGGTGGTCGCGCGCGCGGGGCGGCGACGCCGTGCCGATGCCCGACTCGGGCTCCTCGCGCTCGGGCGTGCCGGCGCTGCCGCCGGGCGACGGCGAGTCGCTAAGGGAGTCGCGCGAGCTGCGGCAGCCGTCCGACGAAGACGACGAGAGCGGGCGCCCCACGCTCGACGAGCTCCGGGGGGCCCCCCTCGCCCTCGTCCTCCAGCAGCAGCGACGACGAGCAGTCGGACACCCACCTGCAACGACGAGGCAAGCATGCAGCTTTTCCTCTTTTCTCCTTTTTTGTTTATTTTTTTTGTTTTCTTTGTTCATTTTTTGTTTGTTTTTTGTGATTTTTGATTATTTATTTTTTATTTTCTTTATTTTCTACTCCCGTTGTATAATTTTGTCATTTGATGGCTCAACCCATTGCATCATGATACAGGTTCTTGATCAATCACATAAAAGTTTACACGTATTGACACTTACTTAATCATTGAGCATAGTTTTAGTAAGTGTTTGGTTCGATTGTGTACATTTAAATAGGATTTTACATCATATTATGATTGTTAGATTTAACTACTTTATTATTAGTACCTTTTTCGTGGAATATTATTTAAAATAAATTCGATCGTAATTTTACTTTCATCCTATTTGAATAGGGCGGTTATGAACCAAAGCTACCTACAGAGGGTAGACAGCTGCCCGCTAGGAGGCCTTGGCTGAATCCTTTATGTCAACTGCCACGAAAATATTAAATGTAATATGTAACTTATAAAAGTTACCTCAAATCGTAGAAAAAGTACCGTATGAGACTCGTTCTTGTCCTCCGATCAACACCAGGCGAATGCCGGAGCAGTACCCTACCAAACGGGCCACGGCCCGCGCGCGATCTGTCCTATCCTCTCCTCTTCCACACACACTTACACTAACATGCACTACACTACCACATATTCCGGGAGATCGGTCGGGAGTTTAGAGCTTGTCCTGGTGGGGCGGGCCCGCTGGTTGGAGAGTCCTGGTTAGGGGGAAACCCCACTAGCCGACGGTAGGTCGGCGCCGGATCTCGCCATCCAGCGGGGGAAGATCACCGCCATCTCCCGAGAAAAATCATGCACTACACTAATGGGAGTAATGACCGAAGCAGTTGACGCGCCCGGAAACACGAAAAAATCAATCAATCAGTGGAGCAGGCCTGAGCGCTCCTAGCAGTCCTATGACATGAGCCTCGCCATTAATAAGGATATATTATTATTATTATTATTATTATTATTATTATTATTATTATTATTATTATTATTATTATCATTATCATTATTATTATCATTATCATTATCATTATTTTCATTATTATCATTATTATTATTATCATTATTATTGATCTGGTTGTCGGACGCGTCGAAGGTGGTGCCGACGCTGATCGACATATCGCGGTCCTCTTCAGGGCTGTACTGCCCTGAAGAGGACCGCGATATGTCGGTCGAAACGTCGGCACCCCAGCCTTCGACGCGGCGTCACCCGGACAGCCCAGATCATAACTCTGGCCGCGGAAGCCTACGATATCATCTATTATTATCATAAGATGGCTCACGTGAAGCTGGAGGAGCGCGAGAGCGGCGGCGAGGTCTGCGTGCCGGCGTCCACGGGCGGGCGCCCTGCCCCGCCCCCGCCCCCGCCCCGCGCCGCGGACGGATCCGCGTCAGCAGCGACTGCAGGGCCACGGGCAGCTGCCGGCAGAGCAGGGCACCAGCATTCGTTAAGAAATAACAATAATACACTACACAATAATACAATAATACATAATACATTACGCCCAAAGAGGCCTTTGCTTTAGTTTTTAGTCTTAGTATTAAGTAGTTTATTTAAGTTATAGCCCTCTTATCCGCTCCAAAAGCAGCAATGCTGGAGCTAAATTGTATCCGTACATTGAATAAACTCCCGAGTCATCAGGGCTACGGATGAGGGGAAAACGAAAAACATTACACAGGCACACACAAAAAAGTTGTCAAACCCAATCATTTGACAGATGTTATTCTATGTATGACGACGAGCTCAATCCGAATCCGAAGCCAGAATTGTGACGAATTGTCGCTCGTTATCTTAATGATATAAAGTAATAATAGGTAGTATAATAATATATGGTATTCAGTAACGATTATTATGTAGTATTAATAGTGAGAAGTAGGAGAATAATAAGACCGGCACACTCGCACAAAGACAAACAGTTGTCAGACCCAAAGACTTGACACATGTCTCTCTATGTATGACGACGAGCTTAATCCGAATCCGTAGTCAGAATTGGGCCACCACCCTCCTAATTTTTAATTTTAAATTGCGAAAAGTCGTGAAATTATATATTGTAAATTTCAATGTGTTTTTTCGCGTTTTAAAAAGAACTCGAAGGTAGTGGGACAATTCTGGCTTCGGATTCGGATTCAGGAAGTCGACATACATTCAGAGACATGTGTCAATACTTTGGGGGTCTGACAACTGCTTATTTGTGTGTGTGTGTGTGTGTGTGTATGCGTGTGTGTGTGTGTGCCGGTGTCATTATCCTCCTATTTCTCACTAATAATACTATATAATAATCGTAACCGAATACCATATATTATTGCACCATTGTATTATTACTTTATATCATTAAGATAACGAGCCAGCAACTGAACTAAGAAATTCCCTGCAGTCTTTTTACTGGTCACATTGAACAATCCGGAGTTTATTTTACTTAATGGGGATTTGTCAAACACCTCAAGCTGAGATCAATTTAAATATGTTTACGTTCATGCAAGTCTTCCAACTTCCATGAACATCAATGTCATGGAATCATGCCAGGAGCTTGTACGTTAAACGATACGATTTCTGGCAATAATTTAATTGAAAATGTTCGATTTCACCTTCCAAGGGGATATCTATTTCTTTTTAAATTTGAAATCCATTTTCTTATTTAATTGAGATTTTCTTATTATCTGAAGTGATGTTTTCGTTTCCACTTATTTGCTTCTACATTGATTAAATCAGCTAATAGTACTCTGAAAATAGTAATTGTTAGGTTCGAAAGTTAATCAAGATGAATCTGTCAAAGGACGTTTTTCAGTATTACAACATAAAATTAATTAAAAAATGGGCGCCTGATCGTGCAGTCAGAGAGTTCTAACGTAGCTGTTCGTACCACGAGTTGTAATACTGGTAAATCTTCATTCCCGGGATTAAGGATAGAACAGATTTTGCGATTTACTATGTCATGGTACGCTCACTTATGCTAAAATTAGAGGAGATTCTTACGAAATAATGCCCAATATAATTGGCATCTGATTATTAGGCGAACTGCATAAGCTGTGTGGAAAATCACATTCACTTGAAACAGAATGAAATCTTAATGACATACCATTTTGCAAATACAAAGATCTAAAAGTACCACAAAGGAATGTTGTATATAACGGTCATTTCTCAATGTAATGCAAAATCTGAATTTTCATATTGAAGTAACACAATCTAAATGAAAATCAGGAAGTTTTATTTCTTCAAATACACAAATCAATAAGAAAATGAATTCAAGCACATAATGGCGCTAACATTTACATCCGAACATTCGCTTTATTTACCAGTACAAAATATAGTAATATAGAATAATATGATGCTAATATGTGGTTCATTAGTAATTTTTACAAGAATGTATTTACGAAGGAAATAAATCTTTAAATAATATTTTACACAATTCAATGCATTAAATACAAGTTTAAAGGTAAAAAACTTTTCAGAAACAAGTGAACCATATCAAAGCGTGTAACTGAACGAATCCATTGACCATTAATCGCGAGAGAACCTGCCATTCTAAATTCCGTGACGAACTTCCGCGCATAATAAATGAACGTCGCGATCAATTACTCAACATTAATTGCACCCCTGACAACGTATGCGCTACGAATGAACTTGAAAGACAAGTGTGAACAAAACGAAGCATTTCCAGAATACCTCATTGCGAATGCTTTCCACATGGGTTGCTTTCAACACCGGTCAACAGTTTATTACAATTTGATATTTTTAACCCGAGGGAAATGCCACTTTCAACAAATCTCCCGAGAAAATATTCACTTAACTGGGACGCTATAACGAACGGGTTTTAGGAAAGATTTTTAAATTAAAATAGAAATCAAAGGAAGAAACGTAATGTAATGTAAATATTAAGAACGTTTTAGGTAATAATGAAACTAAGATTTGAAATGCGATTGCACGGGCTGGAAAGCAATATTCTATTGCTAAAAGTACATTATTACGAAATTACGGATAACGGAAAGATGTCTTGAATAATGAGTCTTGTGCTCAAATCAAAAACGAAAATACAGCCATATGCAACCTTCCGAGACGTGTAGATTGCCAAAACTTTCATGTACCGCGGATTAACTGATCTTAGTTTCAATTTAATAAACTTTAGGGTTAGACGATTAGAAGAGGATGAAGCAATACACTGCAAACTCGGCTATTCCGAAAATGGTCAGTTCGAGAGATTAATTACTTCAGCAACAGTGCTCCTTTTGTAAGAAAATGAACATCAAGTAATTGAAATTTCGTTATTTTCATGCAATAAGAAAAAAAATATTAACCCAAATAAAACAATACAAAAACGTTATTTAGTTTTCCTGTGCGCAATGAGATAAACTGAAGCTATTGAATATTATTCACTAAGCATTCTTGCTTGCTACATGTGTAACAGATACAAACCCAATTATTCACGACAAATTACTCGAATATTTTCAGAGTTATTTCTTCCCGTTTTTATTCCAAATTTCAAACAGACTCTTTCTGCATAAATATTGCCCGATATTAATCATTAACGTTTCATTAATGATTTGAACAGTAATGAAGTAATAATTAAACACCTTAATTGAAAGAGAAACAAAATATTTTGCGTGATAGTAATAACAGCATCTAAGGGGAATAATTAGAGGCAACTTCGTTCTCATTAAAGTTTCCAAGCAGAATTTCATCTTTCGCGCAATTGATTAGTTGGAACATCGGGTCACAATGGCTGCGAGTCCTGTGAACTCAATTTCTCTCCCTTGCGTCCGCTATTTCGCATTTGCCTTAATGCCATTCGCCGTAACGAGACCCTGTCTCGTATGAATCACGTCGCTATATGCGCGCAGAGTTACCTATCGCACATTTGCGCCGCGGAACCGTCCCCGTGCCTTTGATCTTCGCTCTAAAGAAAGATCCTGGACACGCGACCACGTGTAAACCCATCACCAGGAAGTTCACGCATATGAAGATTGCTGATTCTGGGTACCAAACACTAATTTGCAGACTCCGTTGAAATAATTGCAATTATCGTAGGTTACTGTAATTACTGTTCTGTTATTTATAGTTTTATAAATGATACGTGTACTTTCCACTAAACAATTAATCATTCATGAACAAATATTTAATCTAAATGCGTTAAGGAAATCTATGATGTGATATTTTGTTCATCATATTTGTGGAATGTCATTGAAATGTATAGCTCCGTGTGTGTGTGTGTGTGTTTGTGTAATATTAATGTATGTACTGTTATTTACTGAGATTAGTAGCAATGGAATGTAATAAAAATATGCAAAAGTGAAAAACTTTGTTTAAATACAATTTATTCTGTATTCTATTGGCTACATATGAGTGCAAGCTATTGGATGCGGCTCAGGACACGTATACCTGATTTATCAACCAACACCTGTACGAGTAATAACTGTACACGGGAGACGAACGATGGAGTTCCGTATGATAAACGATCATCAAGGTTATGTTCGTGACTAAACATGACATCTATTGCACTAAGAAACAATATTTAGTGACCTCATTCAAATTTATAGCAATGAACAAGACTTGAAAGCGGTAGCAAAAAGGTGAAAGGACTACACAGAACTTCACGCATATCAATAGGTTCAACAGTGAAATTCAACATTAATGTATGTCATAAAGTTGGTTCACGGCGCCGCGGCGGAAAAGTGTTTACTACCTTGTGGCACGCGAAATTTTTTTTAACAATTCAACAACACTTGTTAACGTTTAATATTCGTGGTTGCCGGGTAATACGCGATATACATCATTCCCATTATTGGATTAGTAAATGGAAAGTTATTGAGTTGAAGTGGAATGAAATTCAAGTGTCAACATGAAAACACTGAACTCGTACTGTGAAAGCAGGTTGTGGGCATTTATAACTCATTCGATCATATTTGTTTTCACAGTAACAAATTAAGTTCTATAAAAAATAGTTACTAGTGTAGTGATTACTGGAAACTTTTCAAACTCTGATGTAGAGATGTTATGCTCTGAACTCATCCAAAATGAACTATGATTATTGTCTCATGCGCGTAAAATATAAAATATCTGTAATGTACATTCGTACTGAAAATTTAACTACACCAAGTCTGTAGGGATAGGAATCAGCTATCAGAAATATATAGATCGGTGTAGATAGTCAAAACTACAAGCCAAATGATTCCAATTAAGAAACCCACAGTAACTGAATGTGAATCGTGACCATTTTTTCGTAATTGTCGGAAGGAGAAGTTCAAGTTAAGTAGCAAAATAAGCACCAACAGTAGCAGAAGCTTAATAAGAGGAGGAAGGAGTAGTAACTAAAATCAAAAGGAAAAAAGGAAAAATAAGAAGCAAGACATAGATAAAGAAAAAGAATAAAATACGAGGATGAGAAGGGGCAGAAATTGAACACTTGGAAAAATTAAGAATATACTATAAAATAAGGAAGAGAAGAAGCAGCACATGAGCACTGGGAAAAAATAAGAATTTAGAATCCGAGGAAGAGAAGAAGCAGCACATGAGCACTGGGAAAAAATTAAGAATATAGAATCCGAGGAAGAGAAGAAGCAGCACATGAGCACTGGGAAAAATAAGAATATAGAATCCGAGGAGGAAGAAGCGATTGAGCACTCACAACGCTGGTGCGTCCGGGCGAGCAGGCCTCGTCGCCGGAGTCGGGCACGGGGGCGGGCCAGGTGGGGCCGTCGTCCGTGGCCACGCCCGCGTCCACCTTCCGCTTGTGCGAGCGCTCGCGCGTGGACGAGCGCCCGTCCAGCAGGCGGCGCAGCGTGCCGCCCGCCCCGCCCCCCTTGGCGTCGGCCGGCGCCGGCGACGCGCGCCGGCGCCGCCCGGCGCCCCTGGCGGCGGCCGCCGGCTCGCGGTCCGCGCGCAGGAAGTCGGCGTCGGGCAGCGACGCGACGCGCACCAGCACGGCATCGCCGTGGCGCGGGGCGTCGGTTGGAAGCTGGCCGCGGGGCGGGGCCGTTGAAGTGCGCGCGCCAGCCCCAGGGCGCGCTGCGGCAGCAGGCCGCCCGCCGACGCCCCCTCCGACGCGCAGGGCGATGGCGCGGGCGACGGCGGCGGCGTCGAGTCCGAGTCCCCACCGGGCGGCGGCGGGTTGTCCCACGAGCGGGAGCGCGCAACGCGGAGCCGCATCTCGGCCACGGCGTCGCCGTCCGACGGCGAGGCGTCGCGACGCCGCGCGTGCCCGTTGCTCAGCCGCTGCTGCTGCTCCTTGCGCAGCTCCTGCTGGCGGGCGAGCTCGCTCAGCTCGTCGGCGATGATGCTGTTGAACTCGGCGAGGATGCCCTCGGACCACTGGTCCAGCGAGTAGTCGTCGGCGCAGCGGGAGCCGCGCTTGCCGCGCGACGGCAGCGAGCTGGAGGCCGCGCCATTGCACAGGGCGGCCGCCTCGTGCGGCGAGCGCGCGCGCCGGCCCTTGGCGGCGGGGCTGGAGGAAGGGATGGGGATGGCGGCCGAGGGCGGCTGGCGCCCGCCCCCCGGCGGCTGCGGCTCGGGCGACGGCGACGGCGTCGGCGACTGGCAGTCGGTCGTCTTCCAGCGGTCGAAAACCTCTCCGATCTCCTCCTGCCAACAACATCACAGAAAAGGGAGTTTAGATTCCATGCGATGAATTGAGAAATACACAATGACAAGACAACACATATTTTGCCTCTCGCTAAACAATCTTTCCCGTATCACTAAGACAATGCACATGTATGGGTGATCACCAAAAGTAATCAACTTGAACTAGAATAGAGTACTTGCAAATGTATTAAAGTTTAATTATTTGCCACGAAAGAGGTGTACAATGAACAACAGTGATAGTTTAGGTCTAGGTTATTCATACAATACCATTTTTCGTAATTTAAGATAATAATAATAATAATATAAACTTTCAAATTTTACAATTCATGAAATGAACGTCAAGAAAAAGTGTGAAAAGTGGAGTACGACATTAACGAATCTGCTTCCTTTTGTTGGATTACCGGAAGTTGTAAATAGATCGTTCTCCCCATGCATTTACACACACACACACATACACAAACTGATTCCATTTTTATTGGTCATGAACCGGTCTTTTTTTTTTACATATACCGTGTCTAAGACCACTCAATGTGCTAGAACGCATTGGCGGCAACCATATATTATAAAGCGCATTTCTTGCATACATGAAATCGCCTCATTATTGCACCGAAGCAAATACATGCTGATGTAAACCGCGCTGTGGAGGCTTTTGCGAAACAGGTGCAGGCCGTTAAGCGGCGTGAGTGACGCGCGCGCATCCTCGCGCAGAAGGCGCGCTCGTGCGCTGGGCGAATAAGGAGTCAGGCGCGCACGTCTCCCGGCCGGAAGCAGCGCTCGCCGCCGCCACTGCCGCGGTGCGCCGCAGCTCGGCACCTAGGCCCGTATTTATAAACCTCTGTCAGGGGCCTGCCAAGCCTAGCAGGCTGCCAGTGTTCGGTTTTGCGATTTATGAACGGCCCCTAGCCAATGCCAGTCGTCCCTTGAGCTCCTAGCAAGCCCCCAGATGGCAGGCCCCTAAGAGCGTTGCTGGAAGAGCTTCATAAATATGACCCCTAATCTCCAAATAAAACAAGAATGTGGTTGACAGTTCGGTGTGGAGAGGGGCGGCGTTGCCGCGTACTGCGCGCTCTACCACGTGCTTTGAACAATAAGACGAACAGCTGAGAGAAATCGCTCTCACAATACACTTGGACACTACACAATACACTTGGACAATACACACACACACACACACACACGTCGACGCTCAGCCGATAAACTGCAGCACTCCGGATACGCGATTCATTTCGCAGTTCAAACGTGACAACATCGGGCAAATGGCGATACTTCTGATTCGCTGTTGCCTAGGTTACGGAGCTGACGTCACCATGTTACCGGGAACTATCAACCACATTCTTCTTTTATTCGGATAATAAGGCTCCCACAGATCGGTGAGGTAGATCCGCAGCGGGTGTAGTGCGGAAAGTTCCGAGTTAGAAGTGGCCGCGAAATTCTCGGGACCGTTCACACCGGGTCTGCGCTTCGTGACGGTTGGCAAGGTCGCTCTACCCAGAGGGAAGCGAAGACTCCCGAACACGGGCAGACTTCCACGAAACTCGAGCTGCAGCGAAATAAACGCGTCTGAATGCGTTTCAAATTCCGCGGCTGATTAAACGCTGCCAATCCGTTGCCGCGACGCTCGCCTGCCGGGCAAGTCTGAACTTACTCATAAGGCAACACATTACGCGAAACTTTCGCTGCGGAGAACCTCCGTAGCCCGCGGATCGAGTGAAGCGCGGAAAGTTCCGAGCTAGATGCGGCCGCGGAATTCGCGGGATCGTTCACATCGTAGCGTCAATTATGAGTCAGGTCTCAACGTGCTCATAAGGCAACACATGACGCGAAACTTTCGCTGGGGCCAATCCGCGTTGGCTGCGGATCTTCCGCGTCGGTCTGTGGGAGCCTTAAACGCTGCCAATCCGTTGCCGCGACGCTCGCCTGCCGCGCAGGTCTCAACGAGCTCATAAGGCAACACGTGACGCGAAACTTCCGCTGGGCCAATCCGCGTAGGCTGCGGATCTTCCGCGTTGGTCTGCGGGAGCCTTTAGCGGGAAGCCGCCCTCTTCCACTCCACACGTCACCCGGCCGCCGAGCCCCGCGCGGGCCCCGGCTGCCCATATCCAGGCAAAACTGCATTAGGCGAGGGGCGTCGCCGGCGCGCCGACTGCCGGACTCGACGTAGTACATCAGGGGGCGTCGTTCACTCGGGGGGTCCGCTGCAGCCGGTGGAGAGAAACGGTCCGCGAATTTGCAGTAAGAGGAAACTTGTAGAGTTCAGAGTAATACATTATACAATCTCGGGATGGAGAATAGTGGTCAAATATTTTATTAAAATTACGCAGTAGCGGTGATCAACTAGAAGTTGGAAAGAAGAGAAAGGATTGTGTAGTGTTTGCCGTAGGAGGTAAGTCATGTAAAAAATACATTCTAAAATATACAACAAGTGCCAATAGGAACAAAAATATTTAAAAAATAAATTGATTTATAAATGATGTCACGGAAATCTTCACACTTTTAGTTACTTAACTTTATTAGCCACAATAATATATAGTGAATTATATTTTGTGTTACAATTCGACCATGGCAAAACCAGTTTGGTTTTAAATTGAAAATGAACAACTATTTAATTCAACAAGCAACGTTTATTGAAGAAATTCTATAAGTAACGACAGCATGCTTTTCTTCCATTACCAACCAGTTGTGCTTACACACAAACAAGCTATTGACACATTCCCATAGATTCAGAATGACATTACGAGAGCACATTTAGGAATAACAATCTGCCTACTCCCCTACTGTAGCAAAATACAGGCTGCGAACAACAATAATCCCCCTGCGACAGTCAGGAAACGCCCTCTGCACCTCACGTTTGAAAGCAGCGGCCGCCTAGTCGACGCCCGCGTCGTGTCGAGGCGGCGAGGGAGAAGGGGAGGGGCGCGTCGCCCCCGCAGCGTCACGACAGCGAGCGGTTTGTTTATGAAACAACGCGCGCGCCGCTCGCGCATTCATCTATTCATACGCGCGCGCCGCCTCAAAGACCGCTTAATTTCAATTCAGCGCAGCTAATAACTCGCGGGGCGGCTGCCGCCGACGCCACCGCCGTGGACGCGGTACGCCGCGGCGCGGCGGCGCGGCGCGGTGTGGCATGGCTATCGTGGCGTGGCGTGACGTGACGTGACGTGCCGTGACGTGACGTGACGTGACGTGACGCGACGTGGCGTGGCGTGGCGTGGCGTGGCGTGGCGTGCGGCGTGGCGTGGCGTGGCGTGGCGTGGCGTGGCGTGGCGTGGCGTGGCGTGGCGTGGCGTGGCGTGGCGTGGCGTGGCGTGGCGTGGCGTGGCGTGGCGTGGCGTGGCGTGGCGTGGCGTGGCGCGGCGCGATGCGGGGTGACGTTGCGCACCATAGCGTGGCATGGATATCGTGGCGTGGCGCGGCGTGGCCCAAGTAATACCATCGCCCAAGTAATACCATCTTTCTGCTTCCTTGGTGAAAGGAGCGTAGCGAAATTTGCGTGGTCAGACGGCAGAGCAGCCTCATGGCCTCAGTCTCGCCACATCAGTTTGATCAATTCAACACAAAAACTGTCCGCGGCCGTGTCAACGGCTCACCGTGTGCAGCCTCTTTCTCCGCATCCACCATCGCACCTCTTTCGCTTGCCACGCCCCCTCGCAGCCGACGAACCCTGCTGTCGGGGCGCGGCGCGTGGGCGGATGAGTCGCGACGAGTTGGCGCGGGCCACGAAAGAAAGCCGCGCCGCGTTTATGCATTCGATATGCGCATGCATTGGCCTAAACGCGCCTAATTGAATTGTAAACGTTCCGCGGCTCCATCGCGGGGGATCTGGCCCGCCGGCCCCCTCGCCTATTTACATGACCGTAAGTCTAAACCGCCGTTCATTCCCGGAATATGCTAAGTTGATCGTCAGATGCAGCCAAAATTTTTTTCCAAGAATTCTTCCTACCGAAATTTGCAGACCTGTAATCCATGAATATGTAAGGTTAATTTATTTTTCCAATCGATGCATATGCACGTGCGCACACCTTATTTGCTCGCGAACAAGAAATATTAGGAAATTAAGAAGCACTGAGGAACATAAATTGTTGATTCGCAGAACCGTTCTCGTTAAGTTCGACCATTGAATATTGAAAATTCGATTGAAAAAGTATCATGCATCAGAGGGCAGGCACGATCATCGTGCAACGTCACACAGCATTGAAAATAATTTATATAAGGATATAATTAGGTGTTACTCTTTACCTACGAATACACTCGAGGAAGAATGCATGGAACTCTCATTTCATATTGGAATCTGTACTTTTACGAAAAAGCAATGTGAGAAATAATGAATGTAAAAAGATGACAACAGACACAATTCTCGAAAAAAGATCAATACGTGTCTGGCTGGTAGATATTGGTTTAGTGGTGAGTTATAGTTGACATTTACATAATTGAAATGACTGAAGGCGTTGTCATTGTCAACAATACTATTTATTTCAATAAGAGCAGCTTTCGATGGCATTTGTAGTCGTTTTTGTGACTTCCAGACAGCAGAAAACTGATGATGATGATGATGATGATGATGATGGTTAAGCCATCGAAAGCTGCTCTTGTTAATTGAAAGTAGAACTCATAAATAAATCGTTGGTCCTTAATCAAAGTAAACACTGAAATTATTTCGAAACAGATGGCACATCGTTGCCATTTTCCTCGCGCACATGGAATCCCACAAATTTTTAGTTTAATCTCTACACCACTTTACCCCAAGCTGGACTCAAATAGCATCGTCAATCACATTTACCCGCTTCATCCTCCCCATACCCTCACTAACACCACTATCCTCACCGCCGTCCCCGATGTGGCGTGGCGGGGATCGACTCGTAATACAGTGAGCGGATGGCGACTGAATTATTCATCACTCGCAGCGTAATAGCATTATGCGAATCAATAATGCAAAGCGAATTAATGCTCTCTTATCATCAAATACACATGATTTAATTGAGATTAAAATGTTGTTCACCGGCAAGAAAGGCATTCCATTCTCCTGGCTAGATTTACAATATTCCACTCATTTACTTGCTCGGGGAATAAATTTGTTACTCTTAAAGAGGAAATGGTCATAGAATTTTAAAAGTGACTTTTACAGCACGTCTCTTTTTATTTTGAATTAAAATTCGGGAAATAATGAATACTGAAACTGGCGAAAATTGCATTCTTTCTGAAAAGTAACGTATTTTACTCAGATCGCCATAAAAACAACAGACCGTTTATTACAATAGCGTTTTAATCGATTCTTGAGTCATAAAAACGAGATATGAGAGTACATCTTACAATTACCAGCATTCTACAAAACCACTACAATTTCCGCTAACGCTATATTTCCTTCACAAATACCGGAAACCTTACATCAGTACTGTAACCGCTTCTCATCAGGTTACACTCGTGACAAAAGAAATATTGAAGTGACAATACCGACATCTTGCCCTACAAATAGTTCCTAGAGTAGCGAAGAGATGGCGTTACCTAGAAACAAATTTCTGAACGTACTTTCGCCCTAGCCAATCAGAACTTTTGTAGAAATGCGAATGTGGCATGAAGCTTGACTCGGACGAGATTGTCTTTCTTTCCGGATCGAGACGCTGAAGTGAGTAGATGGGTACTATTCCACCACACAACCAACGAGGGACACGTGGAAAATACCAGAAATGAAGCTTTATTAAAGGTAATTGTCTAAGTATTTTCATGGGATTAATTACTTGCTATGTCAAGATTACGTAAAATTTGATAGGAATATTAAACAAGTAATGCAACGAATGTAAGAATAACGGTGGTAGTGGACTAAAATGAATTTATAAAACCACGTTGCTACATTCTCGTTGCTGGAATATAGAAGAGATTTTTGGTAACATAGGACGTGTTTCTGTTTCTTTGTTACAGCTTTTCAGCTTTTTCAGTTTTTCAGCTTTTCAGTTTTTTCAGTTTTAGTTTTGAGCAGTTACTTATTCTACTTTTATTTTATTTCATTTTTATTTATGGATTTCATTTCGAAAATTCTATTGGAGAATTTTGATAGTTCCAAAGCATAGTTTATTCAACAACTGGCTCAACTTTCACTAAAACTAAGTTATAATTTGGAGTTTTGGACTCGCATTCTAACGCGACCACCACCTTCGTGTATGCTGTGATTTAACTGGGCTGTACAACGAGGAGAAGGCGTACGGAAATACTCGATTCCATCGCGGTAGGCAGCGCACAAACGTCGCAGGGACAACGACGACCTTGGGGCGTGAACGTCGCTCGACAGCCGTCTACGCTGCGCGGATCATCTTGGAAAATTCGCCTGTCGTGAGTCACAGAAAAGCAGAAAGAATATTTACTAAATTGCAGCTTGGAAAACTTTCAAGATAGAAGTATGATTGCACAAATTAAAACGTTGTAATATGAGCTTCCTCAGTAACAGACATTGATCGGACAAGTTTTACTAAATATTAGTCTTGATAACCAGTAAATTTATTTTTGCAGTCGTAAGAGAAATCAGATCTAAATAATTTTTATGTTTATTGATAAAAGTCGTCCTTGTGTATAATTCTTTATCTAAATTCATACATAATTGACTTGATGTTATTTGAAATCATTTAAGAGGAATTGTCTATGTAAAAAGGTTTTGAACATGAATGAAAGTTGTTAAATTGTTTCTGGTAAAACGTTATTTCATGAACAGTCGAGAGACTTTGAAAAACAGAATTTTGCACTGCGAGGTCACGCAGAAGCTGAATATTAAGTGTAAATATTGAGTGTAGTATTATTTCAGATTGAAAAGGTATTAGTGAATTTTGGTATGTTGTTTGTATGTATTTTTTACAGGATGGTTATTTAAATTATGAATTGTGGTTTCATTAAGAGATAATTTGTTTTGAGAAGTGTACATATGTATTTACTGTTTGTTTCGTGTAAATGTAGATCAGAGTCACTATTATTCTACAGAAAACTGCAGTTTAGGTAGGGAGTTAGCTACCATTGTGTAATCAAAGGAAAAGTAATCACGTAGGAGAATATGTGAATGTGAGTGTACGAAGGATCATATTGGAAAGAATATATGTTCCTAGTTCTTTAAAACTGTGAAATTGTGTTTGTTTGTTAAATGAATATTAGTTAGCAAAGACGAACCCACCACCGATAGGGAATTATCCATAATTTGAGGTATTCCCAGGTTTGTGTGACGGTGTAATCACACGTCACAAAACAAGTAAATAACAGATTTACTTCTGTAATTCGGCGTACTACGAAATAGGTAGGTAGATACGTGACGGTTACATTTTGGCGCCCAACGTGGGGCTCGAAATTATTAGAATTTCGTAGGCTAATATTATTAACGAAACCAAAAATTTGTTAATGATTTTTTAGTCTGAAACTTGAGTACAGAAGTTTAGTATTAGGGTGTGAAGCATCAGTAGTTCTATTGTAAATCTGAATTTTCATTACGACTGATTAAAAATGGCAGATAAATTTGATAGAGCTAGGAATCTTGAACAGATCTCGTCAGGTAGTGAGGAGGAAAGCGAAACTGTGGTTCAAACAACAGAACAACCTAAGGGAGAGTCTGAAGTACAGTCAGGAGAGGACGGTAATTTGCATTCAACGCCGAAACCTTCTCCGACGGAATCAACATCTACTTCAAGAGATGAAGTTCCGACGGAAGCAGATATTCGTAGAGCTAATGATATGATGGCTAGGCTCATGGCACAGTTCATGACTCAAATCGAACACAAATTTGATTTAGTTAACGCCCAATCAAGTCAACAAAATGAACAACTTGCCACGCAATTAGCTGAACAAAACGAGCAAATTACAAAGAAACTAGAAGAACAGGAGGCGCGTATAGTTGAACAAAATGAGCAGATTACCAAGAAACTAGAAGAACAGGAGGCGCGTACAGTTGAGCAAAACGAGCAAATTACAAAACAAAACGAGCAGATTACCAAGAAACTAGAAGAACAGGAGGCGCGGACAGTTGAACAAATTACAGCTAAAATTGAAGAACAAAACGAACGAATGTCAGCTAAGTTAGCGGAACAGGACGAGAAATTAACTCAACTTTCTAGAGATCTTATTGAACGGACTGAGGCATTAGAATTAAAATTCACGGTCATCTGAACAGTTAAAAGCCGAAATTAAGGAGGACCTTGATGTTCAAATTCAACAGATTACTTCCAATTTTAATTTTAAGACAGATTTAATTGAAACTAAGGTTACCCAAGTTGAGAATAAAATAGACAAGACGGTCGAAGAGCAAAACAAGACCATCCAAATTATTTCAAATAAGCAAGTAACCATTAGCCACGATGTGACACAGATTAAATCGTGCATACAAGAAAATAGCAGAAAATCCAAATTTTAAACCAGACAAAACAAGAAGTAGAAGCGAAAGTTGCAGATATAAAGGAGAGGATAGAAAATTTACCATCTTCTTCTGTTTTGCATCATTCGAGCACCATTACTATTCCTCCTGGTTTAACGTTTAGTGCGTTAGGAAAAGAAAATCCTTGCATGTTCATAAAGGCGGTAGAAAATTTCTTTATGTTATACAATTTTCCTGAAAGCAAGAAAGTCAGAATTATCTACCAAATGTTACAATCTAGTGCGAAATTGTGGGCTGATACATTAGATCCGTTACCAGCTACGTTTCAAGAATTTAAGGAAAAATTCTTCAATCGCTATTGGAATTATGAGACCCAAATTAACTTTAGGTTAAATTTGATGTATAGTACCTGGCGAAAGGGGACGGTTAGCATGCAAGATTATGCAACAGAGAAGTTAGCAGGTCTTAGTTTATGCACGCCACCCATTTCAGAGAATGAAATAGTATGTTTATTGATCAGACATTTCCGGTAGGCATACAAAATTTGTTGAAGAGTCAATTACCGATGTCTTCGGAAAAACTGATTTGCCAACTTGGATTGTACGATGCATCATATGAAATGACGGAAAAATTTAAAGCGAAGTCATCACCCACTTCAAGTGCTATTGTAGTTACCGCGCAAGAGGGACACGGTAACGGCAATAATAGTAAGCAAAAGGTGAAGAGACAAGGCTACAACAGAGAGGAAGAGAATAGTTCAACCCGACCGAAGCAGAGTAAAAATTCAGCGGAAACGGCAAGTCAACCAACCAAAGTTTTTATCTCAACTACGACTAATCCAAACAATGGCAGATATGAGTATGGACCATCGACGTCACGTGATTCTAACCCATTGATCACGGAATTAAACTAGTAAGGTTTGTCTCGAATGGTCGCCCCGAAACAAACCATTCTTCCATTGATGTCGAAGAGGTGACTTTCAGGTCCATGGCAGTTATACATTCCGCTTTGGAAACGCAAAAAGATTTATTTGCAAATGTAAAGATTACGAAACGCAAATGCCCATTGATAGAAGTAGAATGCGAAGGGAAAAAGATCCTAGCATTAGTCGACACGGGATGCACTTGCTCGGTAATAGTGGAAAGTTTGTTAGATGAACTTTCAGGGAGGGCAGAGGCAATACCGCAATTCCCTATGCGGAAGTCGTATCTGATGGGAGCGAATAAGAAGAAGTCGCGGCCTATCTACCGACAAGTACTATTGCAGCTGACGATAGGAAAGAAGGTATACGAGACTGTCTGTATAGTAGCGAAGGAGTTATTGTACCAACTGATCCTGGGAGTGGACTTTCTCTATGACCATAAAGTAATCATTGACATGGCGAGAAATTGTTTGCAAATTCAAGGAACGGCATAATTCACTATCATCCATTTGATGAAGATGAACATCTAATATACCATGCGAACTGTATCAAGGTCAACAACCTTCCCACTTTGTTAGAAAATGTTGTAAGAAATAATGATAACTTAAACCGACAACAACAGGAAGAACTGTTAAAATTGTTAATAAGATATCAACAAGTTTTTGAAAAATGTGAAGAGCCCATTAAAGATTTTGAATTTCATATTGAGCTACCTGATGTACAGAAATATGTATCGCATTGTATGAAGGACCATACAGGATATCGAGAGTTCGACTCCCGAATGTTGCGGAACTAGTGGATGACAATGGACGCAGCATCGGAAGATTTAATTTTTATAATTTAAAGCCATTTCAAGAATAAAGTAAAGAAGACTTAAGCAGCATAGAATGCAAGGGGTATGAGAAATCAACAATCCTGTAAAAGATTTTTTCGAAATTTCTATTGCGAGAAAAATCTTTTTTAAAGGAGGGGCTTATGTAACCGCTTGTCATCGGTTACACTCGTGACAAAAGAAATATTGAAGTGACAATACCCGACATCTTGCCCTACAAATAGTTCCTAGAGTAGCGAAGAGATGGCGTTACCTAGAAACAAATTTCTGAACGTACTTTCGCCCTAGCCAATCAGAACTTTTGTAGAAATGCGAATGTGGCATGAAGCTTGACTCGGACGAGATTGTCTTTCTTTCCGGATCGAGACGCTGAAGTGAGTAGATGGGTACTATTCCACCACACAACCGACGAGGGACACGTGGAAAATACCAGAAATGAAGCTTTATTAAAAGGTAATTGTCTAAGTATTTTTCATGGGATTAATTACTGTGATATGTCAAGATTACGTAAAATTTGATAGGAATATTAAACAAGTAATGCAACGAATGTAAGAATAACGGTGGTAGTGGACTAAAATGAATTTATAAAACCACGTTGCTACATTCTCGTTGCTGGAATATAGAAGAGATTTTGTGTAACATAGGACGTGTTTCTGTTTCTTTGTTACAGCTTTTTCAGCTTTTTCAGTTTTTTCAGTTTTTTCAGTTTTTTCAGTTTTAGTTTTGAGCAGTTACTTATTCTACTTTTATTTTATTTCATTTTTATTTATGGGATTTCATTTCGAAAATTCTATTGGAGAATTTTGATAGTTCCGAAAAGCATAGTTTATTCAACAACTGGCTCAACTTTCACTAAAACTAAGTTATAATTTGGAGTTTTGGACTCGCATTCTAACGCGACCATCACCTTCGTGTATGCTGTGATTTAACTGGGCTGTACAACGAGGAGAAGGCGTACGGAAATACCGATTCCATCGCGGTAGGCAGCGCACAAACGTCGCAGGGACAACGACGACCTTGGGGCGTGAACGTCGCTCGACAGCCGTCTACGCAGCGCGGGATCAGCTTGGAAAATTTGCCTGTCGTGAGTCACAGAAAAGCAGAAAGAATATTTACTAAATTGCAGCTTGGAAAACTTTCAAGATAGAAGTATGATTGCACAAATTAAAACGTTGTAATATGAGCTTCCCTCAGTAACAGACATTGTCGGAAAGTTTTACTAAATATTAGTCTTGATAACCAGTAAATTTATTTTTGCAGTCGTAAGAGAAATCAGATCTAAATAATTTTTATGTTTATTGATAAAAGTCGTCCTTGTGTATAATTCTTTATCTAAATTCTACATAATTGACTTGATGTTATTTGAAATCATTTAAGAGGAATTGTCTATGTAAAAAAGGTTTTGAACATGAATGAAAGCTGTTAAATCGTTTCTGGTAAAACGTTATTTCATGAACAGTCAAGAGACTTTGTAAAACAGAATTTTGCACTGCGAGGTCACGCAGAAGCTGAATATTAAGTGTAAATATTGAGTGTAGTATTATTTAAGATTGAAAAGGTATTAGTGAATTTTGGTATATTGTTTGTATGTATTTTTACAGGATGGTTATTTAAATTGTGAATTGTGGGTTTCATTAAGAGATAATTTGTTTTGAGAAGTGTACATATGTATTTACTGTTTGTTTCGTGTAAATGTAGATCAGAGTCACTATTATTTTACAGAAAACTGCAGTTTAGGTAGGGAGTTAGCTACCATTGTGTAATCATTTTTAAGGTGGTTATTTAAATTGTGAATCAAAGGAAAAGTAATCACGTAGGAGAATATGTGAATGTGAGTGTACGAAGGATCATATTGGAAAGAATATATGTTACTAGTTCTTTAAAACTATGAAATTGTGTTTGTTTGTTAAATGAATATTAGTTAGCAAAGACGAACCCACCACCGATAGGGAATTATCCATAATTTGAGGTATTCCCAGATTTGCGTGACGGTGTAATCACACGTCACGAAACAAGTAAATAACAGATTTACTTCTGTAATTCAGGGGTACTACGAAATAGTTAGGTAGATACGTGACGGTTACAGTACGTCACAGAAGATTGAAACATAGCACTTTATCGGATTTTCGTTGTACTTACGGGATACTCTTCCTCCACCGGAGACAACGATCCGCGGAACATCTGACAGGCGTACCGACTCCACATTGCGAACACATCTGCATCCAACGCGGCGACGGCGCCGCTCTTTGTACACGCTCCGTGCCGGGAGCGCCACCGAGCCGGGCCCGGCCGCCGCCCGCGCCGCGCGGGTATTCTCGGAAGAGCCGCCCCTTTCGACGCGTGACCAACGGCGGCGGGGGTGCGACGAGTGGATGAAATGATGGGCTTCGGAAGGAGAGCGAGGTCGGGTGTGGCGGTGCGTCGCCCAGATGGAAGCGGCCTCCGCCGGCCACGCCCCCTCCGGCGCGACGCCCAGTGCTTAGAGGTCGTCCGGGAACTACGTGTCGCAAATTTGAAACATTTTGAATACCCACTCTCCCCTGGTAACGCTCCTATAACGAGCGATGGAGATGTCACTGTAGCGCCTCTGACCGGGAGGTCCTACGTTCGAGTCCTGATTGGGCGGCTGCAGCATTTTCGACACTACAATTTCAGCTTGGTCGAATTCAGTCGCTGTCTGGAGGAGAATTCTAGCGGCCGGCTGCTCTGTCGGTAGTCTCTCCCTTACACACACACACACACACACACACACTTACACTAACATGCACTACACTACCACATATTCCGGGAGACCGGTCGGGAGCTTAGAGCTTGTCCCGGCTGGGGCGGTGCCCCACTGGTGGGAGAGTCCTGGTTAGGGGAAATCTCACTAGCTGACGGTACGTCGGCGCCATATCTCGCCATCCAGCGGGGGAAGATCATCACCAACTTCCGAGGAAATACATGCACCACAATTACAGGATTATGACCTAACCTGTTGACGCGCCCGGAACCACTAACCAACCAACCAACAAGCGATTGAACGTATCTAAATAATTATGTAACGCTTGCGACCCCCTATCATTTACAAAAAGTAATATTACATTTTATAACTATAAAACATATATTAATTTTATTGTGTTACATCAAAATCAATAAATTAATTATCATTAATTATCAAAATTAATGATAATTAAAGACAGTTAATTGGCGATGCTGACTTCATCTAACAATAAGATTGGTGAACAATTTTTACGTCAAAAAAAGGAAGGAAGCATTTCTGACTGAAACGAATGTCGTGGGGAGCCTATGGGCGAGAATCTACTTCAATTTATTTGTGTTCTAAAATATACTATAGATCAGTTTCGTAAATTTTCTCCCTAATCTAATATTCAATCAATATAAAATTGGTGAAAATATAATTTAAATTATTGTAAGCATAACTTTTTAAATTATTTATTTTTGGAATTTAATTTGTTAATATTTTAATGGTTTAGAGTGAAAGTGAATAAAAGTTAATATTTCAGCAAAAGTAGACCAAAACTTTTCGGCGTGACGTAACACCAAACTAACACGCCCTACCCCTACGTTTCGCAGTGTAACACTTCCTCAAATCCCTTACCCCCTCGTTAGCGTGACAATTTATGAGGGTCCCTTAGTCATCTCTCTGGCATAGGTGAAGAGCAATAACGACGGGCATATTCTGAGAAGCCATTAAGTCATTGTGGATGCGTGCTACAAAAGAATAATAAGATCAAACAATAACACACCAATTGCGTTCAAATGTACCAACGGTCACTACTGTCTGAACATGAGTTCTTATTCAATTTTGTTTCAAAGTCTGTAACGAATTCTGATAAATCCACCTATATAAATTTGTATTGCAATTTTTTTCAAAAAAAAAGAATAAGAAGAAAATGATATAACTGTTGAGCTGAGTTTTAGTTTTCTGCCTAGCTCTTTTATTTACTTTCGGAGCCAATGAAGCACATTACTATTAGTTTCGAAAACAGTTTATTTCCAGTTCCTCAGATATTGCTCTCTTCCAAATATTTATATATCTCGTTTTAATACATTGCAAGCAATATCTACTTCATAAAATATCAAAATTGATAAATATTTTTGTAATGGTCAGCAAATTTCATTTTTTTTTGCTTCATTCAATATCATTGCAATGTGGTTGGTGCAAAGTATACTCTAATTTTGTGCAGTTCATTTTTTAAACTTGTCTGCCAGAAATTACAACAAATGCTACCTGTAATAATGTTTAATATAATGAAAAGGTAAATCTTACCAATTGATGGAATGTAATCTGCAATATCTTCTCTAACGACCGATATAAATCTTTCAGGGCTCGCAATTAAAGCCACGATTAATGTAATATTTCACCGCTCTGAACAGTTGACCTAGATATTGGTATTCTCTCATTAATATGAATTAGAGATTATTGAAATATATCTTTCGGAAAATATTTCAATTGATTTCTACCATATATTAATGTAATGCAGACATATCTTTTAGAATAGTTGCTTGGTTTTGAGACTACACTCTGACACCCGATAAACAAATTCAATATTTCAAAGCAGCAGTGAATCGAATATGATGAATAAACAATTTCGGTAATACACGACAATGGAGGAGGAAAGTGTGATGTACACACAATTTACAAGATAATGGGGCATGAAACTTAAGACGAAGCGTAAAACGAAAGACATAAGTACGACGACAAAATAAAAGAATAAATAGTAATGAAAATAAAAATGATTAGTGGCTTATTTTGAAGTAAAAAACATTGTAAGGTTAAAACATATGAATAAAACGAGTGATTAGATAATTGTTTACACCACGAAAAGAATCAAAAAGAACACATTAAAAAGTTTCTACAAGGCACAGTGTGTCGAACTGTTTACTTCTAATGCCAGTGTGTGTCAAATCCATAAAAGTTAAATTTTTTCCGTAATAAAATGCAAGAAAATATCGATAACCATGTGCTAAATCTATAAATAAAAATGTAACTCTCGACTTGAACTATGTAGAATTAACCTTCGCGAAGAAAAAAAAAGAAAGTTGTTTTCTCTTGTTGACTTCATCCGTATTTTATTAATTCAGATTCCTGGAGCTAAGTAAAACCACGGTTTCTTGCTGACAAAGGCCTACTTTGGCTTCCTTCTTTTTCCATTGGTCGAATCACAGAAGAAACAAAAGCTATTTCAATCAATTTGAAATATATTTTTAACACATTTACAACAATGTTGCGTTCGCATTAAGTCATCCGAAAAAGAGATAACATTCTTCATGATTTAAGTTCATTTGCAATTTATGTAGGTCCCTATTTAGTATAAGTTGGACATTTTCCCATCAAGTCATTCCTATTTACAGAATAATCTCAATAAATTTCTCTTGCTTCAGTTTCATGAGCGAGGGAAAAAGAAACAACGTCGAAATTAGAAGTCGTAAAACGCAACACACGACTACATAAAGAAGGTAATGACAATGGGGATTGGTGAGTCGTCAAAGACGGCGGCGGAACAGGGATGGAAGCTGCGGAGCCTGCGCGCAGGGAATGGCTCGTTAGATGAAGCGGCTCCTGAGTTACGGGTTCGAGACCGGGGCAGCCTTATCACGCCGCAGATTACCTCGTTAAGTCGACGCCGCTCGTAAAGTTCACACATAAGAAGTCGAAAGAAGCCAGCGAGTTGCAATAAGTGGGCGAGAGCGGCGTTTCTGCGGTCAGCGACCGGACTATGAACTGTTACACACAGCGGGAAACTTAATTTCGGTGGCACGACGTCAAAATGAAACAGAGTAAATTAGACGTTCAACGCTCTGCAACTTCATCAGTGCGTTTAGCCCTGTAATATACGAGTCCTCCTTCCATCGTGCAGACTGATGAAATGATATTTTAATCAAGATTCTGTATTTAAAAAAAATCAATTTTTCCAAGATTTTGGTAGGACTTCATTACAAGTAGAGTTTAAGAGGAAGAATAAATATATTTTCTCCTCAATCTGTAAGTTTCCCGTAAAAATTTGATAATTATATTGGCTTTGGTGTTTAATTTGAAACGTTTGAAACCTTTAAAATATGACATCTCGTTGAATTAATCAAAGATAACACAAAAAAGTCTGCCTTGGTGGCACAGGATTTGAAGCAGGGACCAAGGACGCTGATCTCAAGACAGTGAATGCGTTGGTAATGCACGGATGTTATCCCCATGCGATTATAGTGTGGAAGATTCTCATACCATCACGTTTTCCATCTGCATCATAATCCCATCTATCTTACGAACGGCAATGGCAAATCACCAATAACCTGACTATACATGCGCAAACAACTTTCATCCTTGCCACTGGGCACACTCATCATCGGTTTAAGGTAGGCCTGCCGAAAAACTGTGGGCCTAGGGCGACCGCCCAGTTTAGCTGTGAGCTACCCACAGAGCGAAATAAGGAGAGGGTGAGGGTTTGAAGTGGCCCTGCGAAGCCCTGGGCATATTAAGGCTTGTGTCACACGAGCGTTGTGTTGACACACGATAAGTAATGCGCGTCGTAAATTAACACTGTACTTTAGTCGAAACGGCCAAAGCGCTCGTGTGCCGTTTCAAATAAGATACCGTGTTGTTCTACGACGCACGTTACTTAATTGTTGATAAAAGCTTACATTTTTCATACATATTTATATTAAAATGTAATAAAATATTTTACAACTGTAATTTTCGAAACTGTACAATTGCAAACCAGATGTCTGAAGATGGCTTAAAGGTGTAGCCGAAACGTTACGTCATCAAAAACTACAATTTAATCACAAAGTACGACATTAAATCACATCTGAATGTCTAAAATTTAAAGTGAAACTGTTTGCGTTAATTATTATAATACTTTATTTATTTACCAAATGTTAGCCTCACGAGTGGCTCTTTGATAGCGTGGTAGCTTTCCGTCGTGCAATCGTGAGTTCGATTCCCGGTCGGGGAAAAAATAGAGCTCTCCGATACAATTGTCTCAGTTTCTATAGCTTTATGACGAAAGGAAAGCTCAAACTCAAGTATGTTAGATACGATGAAGGGAATACATCATGTTCGTCACATGACTCACCTACCCTCAGACGTGAATTATAAATACAAAGGGAACCCAGGACTGAGAAGACTGGTTGGTAGCGAAAATCGAATTAATCCGACCGCGAACGCCAATTACACATACCGAATTTTATGAACTTAAAGAAATTGCGCACGGTATCATAGCGTTCTTTTAGTCTGTGAAGAGCTGACCAGAATCGTAAGTAGAATATACTTTCCACACAACGGACCCGACTTCACTAATTAAGAGGAGTTAAGTTTCGAATTCATTTTTCACAAGGCGGAGAGTAATAAAATTCAGCAGTCAAGGAAAGTCACGAAGTCTATTCCTTGTGATTACCCCTCCAGAACCAGTCCAACGCGCGAAAGGCAAGGCACGTATCGCAACGCTTCGCAATTCAATGAGATGTTAATAAAGTGATGAAACTCAATTGCACAATTCACTCGCAAAAACATCAACCCGGCGGAGTCATTAAGTTACGAACTACTCGGAATAACAACAAAACAATGCCTACAACGTATTTAAAAACATTTCATTTATTTAAACATCGCAATTAATTTTCGGAGATCACAAAACCGTTCGAAACAAAGGCGCAATTGGCCCGTATGTCAGTCATGTCTGGTAGAACAAAAGGAGACAATCACTTGAATAGGGGGGGTTTCAATTACGTTCCCTCTGTGTTCTCACATGGTAGGCCGCATTCTTCGGGCAAGCGGCACACAAAAACCTAATTAATTACCTTTCAAATCGCGGGCTTCGCGCGGTCGGTGGAGGGGATTGGCGAAGGCAGCGCTTCGAGGAAGCAGCGGCGATGACGCGCACTTCGCCGCTAGAAGTTGATGGAAACTCGGGTGCAGTCTCAATGGAGTCGTATCATATTTTGGGAGGTTGTTTAGACATAACTATTTGAAATTTTCCCAGAATTAAATGGTTTTTCCATTACCTTAAAGAGAAAATCTCCTGGTGGTACCACGGTAATTTAATATTCTAATTAAAAAGTCAATTTTTTCTGTACATTTAAATTGACAATGTGTGACACTTTTCACGAGAAACTCCCTAATAGCATTTAAAACGGGTTTCCTTCAGTGGCAGCTAGTAGTTTTGGCTTAGGGCGAGCAATGTTTCTCTTCTCTATCTTCTCTTTCCCCTCCCCACTCAATTCTTCTCTCCGTCCTTCCCTCTTCCTCCCTCCCCGCTCTCTATCTTTCTCTCTCTCTCGCACACACATACCTATGCATTACACACACACATATACATTTGCAAATACCCCACATTTACATATAGAACATGTGCCTTCATATTTTCCGGTCTGAATTGTTTCTGGCAGGTGATTGTCGTTCGTTCTAATTTGTAGTGTATCATCAAGACGTCATGAGGAATTTAGTTGAATGTTTTCAAAGCAATTCATTAAATATATTTTCACAAATACACTTGACAGAAAAACGAACACTAAACGAAACTTTTCATTATTTTTATACAGTACAGATGGGACCTGTAATGAAAAATCACTTGAAAATAAAAGAACGTAAATTAACGATTTAACACTTTAATTAATAAAAGAATACTTTGCACAGTCATTCGTTCGCGCTAGATTTGTTCTTCCGATTTGCATTCAAGGGAACAGAGATCGCACACTTTCTTAATCGAAAGCCTTCATTCTCTGATAAACGTTTGCTAGCTGTTACATCTTCGAGACACGACAAAGCATTCGAATTTCGAAAAAATTACCGTTGCAGTTGCGCTGAACTGATAACTTCGAAATGGCACACAGTTTGAAATACCATAATTTGAACACGCTCTGAGATATCTTTATCCTTCTCTTATTAAGTAATGTACAACAGAAATTGAATGAACTTGGCTGTGCACATATGAATGCTCTGAAGCCATGACTGTATTCTTTTCCTTAATTAACAGTAGGAGGTCAATATCTGACATTACAAGGGATTGATGAAGAGTAACTGAAACGGGTAGTCCTTTTAAGTAATGTACAACAGAAATTGAATGAACTTGGCTGTGCACTTTTATATTAACATACGTTTTTATGCTCGGAATGACGAATGACTTCAGTTGCGATGAATAAAAATCCTAATTTCTTTCGCTATTTGCAATTTAGGACAGAAAAAACATTTGATGTATGAAGGCGACGAATCATTTACTCCTACATTATCAAAACCGTTCACCGAACCTCATTCATTTTAAAGTATTTCGTAAATAGTATCGTCACTAATTATATTCAGTAAGTATGTTTTTTTTTTAAATTTTAATTCCGAACTATAGCCAGATGAACAGGGGTTTCTTCAATTTGGAAAATATCGTACGTGTGGTTTAGGCGCTAGGTTTGTTCACATACGACGGACGGATGGACGGACAGACAGACAGACAGACAGACAGACAGATAGACAGACAGACAGATAGACAGACAGACAGCTAGACAGATAGACAGACAGATAGACAGACAGATACAGAAGACAGAAGATAGACAGACAGATAGACAGACAGACAGACAGACAGATAGACAGACAGATAGACACAGATAGACAGACAGATAGACAGATAGACAGACAGATAGACAGACAGATAGACAGACAGATAGACAGACAGATAGACAGACAGATAGACAGACAGATAGACAGACAGATAGACAGGCAGATAGACAGACAGATAGACAGACAGATAGACAGACAGATAGACAGACAGACAGACAGACAGACAGACAGATAGACAGACAGATAGACAGACAGTTAGACAGACAGTTAGACAGACAGATAGACAGACAGATAGACAGACAGATAGACAGACAGATAGACAGACAGATAGACAGACAGATAGACAGACAGATAGACAGACAGATAGACAGACAGATAGACAGACAGATAGACAGACAGATAGACAGACAGGCAGATAGACAGACAGATAGACAGACAGATAGATAGACAGATAGATAGACAGGCAGAAAGATAGCCAGATAGACAGACAGACAGACAGACAGATAGACAGAAGACAGATAGATAGACAGACAGACGGACGCATGTTTTGACAAAAACACATTTTCGATATCAGGGACCCCGAAACGTGTAATTTCGATGAAATCTCGAAATTGACTTTCCGCAGCATTACATACTTTCTCTATACTACGTATATTACTCCGTATATACATATGTATACGAGAAAGTAAAAACAGAAAAGGATAATCGCTCAGGACTTCATGAGGTCAAACACCAACAGGAGCCAACAAGCACTCAAAGAGTCGACCATACTCTCCTGTGAACAGGCGGAAGAGGTGGCGAGGAACGTGGCTTGCCTTCCTCACACTCGCCGGCGCTCCAACCGCTTCATTTGTCCGCGTCAGAGCCCACCACCAGCGCCTGTCACAAAGTTCGACTTGGCGCTCTGGAGCAGCACAACGGAACAGACGAATACACAACTGGAGAAGGAGGAACGCTCTGCAAGCATCCGCGAGACGGGCGGCTTTTCACCACCGAACGCCGTTCTCTTTTTGGTTGATTGATTTTGGTGTTTCCGGGCGCGTCAACTGCTTTGGTCATTATTCCCGTTAGTGTAGTGCATGTTTTTTCTCGGGAGATGGCGGGGATCTTCCTCGCTGGATGGCGAGATCCGGCACCGACCTACCGTCGGCTAGTGGAATTCCCCTAACCAGGACTCTCACCAGCGGGCACCGCCCAGTCGGGACAAGCTCTCAACTCCCGACCGGTCTCCCGGAATATGTGGTAGTGTAGTGCATGTTAGTGAAAGTGTGTGTGTAAGGGAGAGAATAGGACAAGGAAGAGGAAGGACTGATCGCGCGCGGTCCGTGGCCCGTTGGTAGGGTACTGCTCCGGCATTCGCTTGGTGTTGATCGGAGAAACCACGGAAAACTACCGATCAAAGCAGTCGGCCGCTAGCATTCTCCTCCCGACAGCGACTGAATTCGACCTGGCTGAAAAGCTAGTGTCGAAAATCCTGCCGCCGTCAGGACTCAAACCTAGGACCTCTCGGTCAGAGGCGCTGCAGTGACATCAGTTGATGCACTGAGCTACCGCTCCCGTTTCTTTTCTTGGGATGCACCACCCTCAGGTCACCGTGTTTCCAGTCCTCTGAACAACACCTAAAGAGTGTGATTTTGCAAGGTTCATCAAAGTTGGTTATCAGATTTTAATATATCATTGTTTGTAAATAAATTGTCATCGTAACAAATTTTCTTTAAAATAAAATATTACTTATTTTGCATGTATTACGAAATTAACACACAGATATGGAGTTGTCATTACATGGTATTTTCTTAACGTCGGTAATATATAGTTTAATCTTCATGCTAAAATACAAAATAATAAAAGTCAATTTATAAACTTTTTTGTTTTAAAAACGTGAGATTGCCATAAACTTTTCCCCGATTTCTACAAAACTCATGGAATATCATTTATTATTTTTCCGAAAAAAGAACAGATACTAGTTCCAAAGCAGTATATTTTTTAGGACTACATAAAACCCTAAATTGCAAAGACCTCTCTTATAGGAAAGAAATATTAGAGATGAACGTCTAAGGTATAAGAAAATGAACATGTAACGCTTCGCCGTGATTTAATGACGTGTATTACATGCTAGTAACTAGTTCATAGCGATCTGTTATTTCAGAATACTATATTGGCATATAGGGAAGAACAAACGCAATATGAAGTTGGGTCCTTTCATATATTGGTGAATCACTGTTTCTTCTCTTCAAATGTGCTAAGTCAACGACCTGAAATACTAAAAAGAGAAGATGAAAGAAAATTGAAGTATAATTGAGAAGGCTCGTGTCGGCAACACTGAAAAAGGGTATACGAAACTGGTTATGACATGACTTCATACGAGGAATCTTTGTTTATCGTACAATTAGTCGCCGAGAAGTTACGCCCTGCATCATGTCGCTTGCATGTCTGTTCCGAGACGGAGGGGTTAAATGCGGATTATCTTGCTCAATAAATCGGCAAATACGACCACTTCCTGATGTGCAAATGCATCTCCAAGAAGAAAAGTGCGGTGCTGAATGCTGAGGTTCTCGACGTCTGACGCACTTCACAGACCGGAGCAGATCGATATCCATTTGAACGAAGAGTTCTGGCCATTGTAATATAACACCACTTCTTTTTCAATTGGTCTTTTTTCCAGACGAACTCACAAAGCAAAATGCGACCTTCAACTTCAAGTGGCATAAAAATCTTCAAGACCTAATCAGTTGTAACTACTGCTTAAATATTTTTTTAAATGAAGATACAATTTTCTGAAATGTAATTGGAATTTGCAAAGTGGAAGTATTTTTATGCAAATTTTAAGGAATAATTGACGTAAGTATTTCAACTCATCTCTTCATCTTTTTGGTTTAAGACTAATATATTGCGCCAGCTTCACAGCAATTAAGAACTTGATTTGAAACAAAGCAAGCTATTAAAATCTCCCTCGGGTATTACGCCATTCTTCGTTCGATATGTCTGTCACCATATCTAAAATATGCTGGCAATTTTCTAATATTTTCTGCGGAAGATGTGTTGCCGCTGAGGTATTTTTACCTCGTGATAATCAATATTGAAAGAACTGCTTAGAATGGCTGCATCATGTACAAGACTCTATTTGAATTCACGAAGCAGATAGTTGAATATACACAAGAAAATATTATATTTCCAATATTTCGAAAATTATATTGATGGATGCAAGGAATAAAAAAGTTACGAGAGAACAACGACCGTGTATTTTATTCAACGTCAATTTGCAATACATTAATGTGATAGAAAATAATAAAAATATTTATGTAATCGATCCTCATACAGGAAACTGAATGCCAACGTTACTCACTGCTTAGGATAACGGAGAACAAACTACGTTTGGAATTGCGTATTCGATGGTATAACGGTTAGCGTACCGGACTGTTGTATCCGCGGTTGCGAGTGCCGCGGATTTGTAAGGGCAAAAAACGCCTTTTTTCGGAGGAGAACTAAAGCTGACTGTCCCATGTAGTATATTTACTGCATGTAAAATATCCTCAAGCCTAAAAGACGCATTTGTGCTAAATTCAAATCGCATGTATCGTCGGCCAACTTAGTACCTTCTTTCTCCGCTAAGTGTTGCAAGGAGCGCAGCAAAATTTGTGTGGTCAGACGGAACAGCGGGCCTGATGGCCTGAGTCTCGCCACGTAAAATAAGGCATTAACTAACTAACTAACTACCATCGGGCACCTTCGGAACCTGTACTCGTGCACCTGCAGCAGTGCCCGTCCTGCACGGGGCGGCCGCAACTGCAAACAGCGATACGGCCGTTACTGCTTGCAGCGGGTGGCAGCTCGTTAGAGAGACATCCGCGGTCGCCCTATCCGCCCCTTGCGATGTTCCCCTCGTCCTGTTCCGCCCCGCCCCTCCCCACCCGTCCCCTACCCGCCCATGTCGCTGCAGCGCGCGCCCTCGTTGTTAAGGCGAGTCGACAGCGCGATAAGTATCGCCATCGCAGTTAATTAAATACCAGATTAGCCCATCCGCTTTAATTTATGCCGCATCCGCCAGGTCAATTTGCCCGTCGGGGAGGTAGGGGCGGCGGCGGAGACGGATATGGAACTGTGGGTGGGGACGGTGGACCTGGCGGAGGACGAGATGGAGAAGGTGAAATCCCGGCGGTGACGCAGAAAAGAGAGATACTACCATGCGTGGCAGTGAAATTCGAGGCGGCGAGACATGAAGAGGAGGAGAAGGAAAGGAAGTGGTAATGAAGGCAGCGCGGGTGGAAAAAAAGTTCATGTGATGGTCAGTTCTTAAAAACAAGCAAGCTCGCTGGTAAACACCGCTGTAAGATTTATGAAACATGTTATGTGCAAAATATCGGAGCGCATAAACACAGTGAATCACGTCGTTTTCTTTTGAATTCGTGGCAATGAATTTTAAAGGCAATTTACTTTTCTAAGAAAAAGTGGGGTTATGTTAAACTTTTCGATGACTTCCTTAAATGATCAGAATTCCATACAGATGTACGTTTTCAATCACTTATTACTAATACGTTTGACTGATCCGATGCGATTTGCGTTTCATCAAGTAGCAAATACAATATGCTCATGAGTCTCCTGAATAATCATCCATCTCTCTGTAAGCATGAATATAAGAACCTGCTTGAGGTCCGCGGGAAGAATTATGACCAGAAGGGACTTTTTTAAATAATCAACTTGCAGATAATTACTGTCGTCAGCTTCTGAAGGAAATTATGACCGCACGGCTCGGAGGGTAAGGCAGACACAATTGCAAAATATACGGAAGATTTACATTTCTCAAAAATGGACGAATATCGCTTACTAATCAGTATATTTAAATGCAACAAACATATCATCCATTTTCAGAAGAAGTGAAGGGAAAAAAAACTAAAGGGAGACTAAAAAACAAACAATAATTAAAAGGAGGCGGATTTTAATGACTTTTTTTTCACTTGGCAGCAATGCCTTTAAATATAAGCATTATTTTATGTTATGACAAAAGGACCAATTTTTAAATGACTTTTTTACCTTTTCATTTTTAAATCATTGTTCGTTGATTTAATCGGTTTTAATAGCATTTAATGATACTTGCTACAAATTGTATTTACAATACGTATTAAATGTTCTCCACAAAATTCCTGAGTAGCTCGATTCGATTTCTTCCCTCAGAAATTTCCTGCTAAGAACAGTCCAAACCAAAAGTTTGCAAGCCGAGTGCTCTTGCACGAAAGACAGAATCCTCAGTTACATCATTATATATCCAACAGTTTCAGTTATTTATCTGAACTAATTTTCATCAAATATTTCACATAATTTTTCATTGCTTTTTGGAGCATTTTAAAAACATTTTAAGACCATTTTATTGATCATTTTAGCGATGTTTTAGATCATCAAAACCCGCCCCCTAGTAATTACGATACCTGCAAACAATGCAACAAAATGCGATTGAAATGTAAGCATCAGCTGGGGAATGCGGGGTGACGCGAATGAATGCGGCATCGAGTTTTTAAGGAGCCCGCGATCCGTTGGCCGGCGCGGGGCAGAGCGGTTTGGCGGTGCGCGGAGCACCCCCCCTGGCGCGGCGCCGCGTTCGCCCCTCGCCTGGGAGCACTCGCCGTAACCGGTTCGCCGCCACGGGACCAGCTCGGCTCCGCTCGGCTCGCCGGCGTCTGTCTGACCGCGCACGCAAGATGATGTCACCGCAACGTTAGGGCGCCATCACGACCGCTCCGCTTATGAGCGTTTTTTTCGGCAGGCGGGCAGGCTGGCTGTCGGGAGAATCGGCGGGCGAACGGGCGGGCGAATGGGCGAACGGTGAACGGGCAGGAGCAAGGGCGGGCGAACGGGCGGGCGGCGGGCGAACGGGAGGGCGGGCGAACGGGCGGGTGGGCGAATGGACGGGCGGGCGAACGGGCTGACGGGCAAACGGGCTGGCGGACGAACGGGCGGGTGGGCGAACGGGCGGTCGGGAGAACGGGCGGGTGGGTGAACGGGCGGGCGGGCGAATGGGCGGGCGGGAGGGCAAACGGGCGAACGAGCAAGCGGGCTTACAATTGGGCGGGGAGGCAATTGGGCGGGCGAACGGGCGGGCGAACGGGCGGGCGAACGGGCGGGCGAACGGGCGGGCGGGCGAACGGGCGGGCACGCAGTGGCATAAACAAAACAATCGGACAACCCGATGCCGCGCTGTCAGTTCATCCGAAGCCTCGCGCATGCGCGCGAAGCCGACGCTGACTCGTGACTGCGGCTGACAAGCAGTTCGCGAACTGATTGCAGAACAAGGTCAGGGTTTTTATTAAACGAGCTTTATGAAACGCACATAAAATCTTTTATAAAACGTTTTTTAAGACAAATGTGTTGGACACAGTCAATTTTTCCTACAATTATTTTGCCAGCCATCTACGAGGAACACTACGAGTGTGTACCAACAATACAGTTTCGGCCCCTCGTTTTACATTTCGCATATAAAACAAAAGGTCGTTGGCGTTATACAAATGAGAGTACTTATGCTGATCATCTGGAAGATCCTTTCCACCTAGTATTCACAGCCAAACATCTTCCGTCATTTCGATGGTCTATCTTCTTTCGAGGAAGCTAAACTACCCTAAGTCTGGGCGCATGATATGGTCCTGCAGAATCTGTGATGGGTAGGTCCTACGTTCGAGTCCGCACGGTGGTAGGAGGACTTTCCAGAGTAGCTTGTCACCTAGGTCGAATTCAGTCGCTGTTTAGAGAAAAATTCTAGCGACCGCCTGCAGTAATTTTCCATGATTTCTCCCATCAACACAAGGCGAATGCTGAAGCACTACCCTAACAAACCGGCCACGGACTCTTACTCACTCACATTTGCACCAACATTCACTCCACCACCACACATGCCGAGAGACCGGTCGGAGCTTAGAGCTGGTCCCAATAGGGGCGGTGCCTCAATGATGCGAAGGCTGGAGAAAACTTCCCTAGCGGACGGTAGATCGGCGCCGGATCTCGCCATCCAGTGCGGGAAGATCACCGTCACTTCCGAGGAAAAATCATGCATTACACTTACGGGACTCATGACCTTAGCAGTTGACAAACCCCAAATCACTAACAATGAATTAATCAACAGCTGGACGCAAGTTGGGTCCTGGAAAGGAATTTCCTTTCCACAAACCTTTGTTGTTATTTGAGTTTCGCGTTTCTCTCGCCAGTAAAGTTGTTGTCAACGGCTTTGCCGAATGCTGATTAGCTGTTGCGTAAAATCAATTGATAAAAATCGAACGTTTATTATTTTTACTCTGAAATTTTCAGCATGAAAATTATAATTTATAAAATTTATGTTTTATGAATCATTTTATAAAATATTTTACCAGAAAATATCACCCTATGGAAGAGGTATAACAGCAAAATGACGCGCACCATTTCGCAAAATAATTTTTACGGTGGATGGGGCGCTTGATATTCCGCACTAATGACTGAAACGTCCAACTGAACTGCCCACGTGATAACCGCCCGAAAATGTTCGCTTCATAGTTGCTTTAATTATGTGTGAAACATGTCTTAAAATTATTGTGGTGTTTACAGAGAGCAACCAAAACCATAAGACTCAGTGTCCTGAGCCCATTTTCTCGAGAATGTTCTATTATTCTCTTGTGTGGAAAAATCATTTAGATAATTGATAGACATGTGCGCACATTAGAAATTTTAAAAATAATTGGCAAATGCCAGAAACGAAATTATTTCATTTAATTACTAGTTGAATTTTACAAAATTATTCGCCACTTGTTTAAAAAATTCTAGAATGCGATAAAAAAGAGCAAAATCAAAAGGGGCAATTTCTTTTATAACAAGAAGTCCTATTCTAACTTGACAGTTTTACTTTCTTCGCTGGGAGATATTATATGTGAACGGTGATAATGCTTGCACAAGGAGGCATCGTGTGCAACGTACAATCTCGTCCAGGAAAATTGATAAAGTTCTTCAGAAGGGCGTGTGGACACACAGTATATTCAAACTTATTCCAAAGTTTGAAACTGTATTGCAGACTTCGGTACTTCGTTCTACTTGTCTGGTGTCAGCAGTTTGCAACTTCTGTGACTGTTAAAGGAAGTGAAACCTGTGTCTTCATCTCTTTCTATGGAGAAAAAACATAAAAATATGGCCTAATGAACAAGCAGTATACCAAAGTGCAAAAAGTTATAAATAAAATACTTTACGTCATACCTACACAATATATGATATTAACATTTTACCAAGTCTAACATCTGAACTTCGAGATTACCTTTACAATAATTACAATTACTTGTTACTTTGTTAAGCTTCCAAGCCATGTATGCACAAATTAACTACACGATTTACGGAAAATGCAATGTCTCTTACAATAACTTGCATCAACCGAAAGCAAACACTCAACAATGATTAATAATTAAATGAAATAATGATTTAATGGATTTCCCAAAGAACAGGGTCAATCATAGAAGTAAAATACACGAGACAAAATGCAGATTTGTGCGTCATGTAATCAGAAGAAATATGCACATTAGGGTCATGATTGCGTCTATCAAGTGCATATAGTTAGATTTATTCAGAGCTGCCTCTGACGTCAATCAGCTGTTACGGTGTCACCCAATCGGAATGTTGAACGCCACCATAGTGACGTCACTGTAGTGATGTGTGAGCTCCCGATTGGATAGCATCGTTACTGCTGATAACCTGTGAGAGGCGGCTCTGAATAAATTGCAGTATAACTTGGGAATGTCTTCTGTAGGTGTTCATATCCACGACACATGAGAAAATTGGACGAAGTTCTGTTTTAAACTCTGGAAATACGGACATTTCATTTCTATCTACTTTAGGTCCGGTCTTAGTTTGGTTGGTTTGGTTTTTTCGTGTTTCCGGGCGCGTCAACAGCTTTGGTCATTAGTCCCGTTAGTGAAGTGCATGTTTTTCTCGGGATATGCGCGGTGATCTTTCCCTGCTGGATGGCGAGATCCGGCGCCGACCTACTGTCGGCTAGTGGGGTTTCCCCTTAATCAGGACTCTCCCATCAGCGGGGCACCACACCTCTTGTCCGTCGCCATGAAATCACGTCAAAAAAAATCTGCTTTGATCTCGACCGCTGCCTCCTCAAGGCGACGCACCGTCAACTGCAATCCCGCTCGTGTACCGCCGCGATGGCGCCTCCCACATCGCCGCGGCCCTGCTAACCCAATTACCGCTGCTTATCGGCATCCCACGCCGCCCCCCCCTGCCCCCGCCATCGCCATCGCCGCCGCCGCCATCTGGCGCGTCCGGCCCTGACCTGCCGCCGCTCCGCCTTCTACGCTGGCGGACCTGCTTGAGGGCGCCGCTCCGCACTGCAGCCCCGTGCGCGGCCCGTAGGTGCACTCGAGGTCACGAGCAGCCACTCTGGAAGCGCGCAATTGGAAGAAACAAAAGGGCACCATCGCCGGCCCGGTGGCCGAAATCGCTAAGGCAGTAGAGTCGTAGTGATCTCCAACTGAAGGGTCGCTTGATTGATTTGATTGATTTTTTCGTGTTTCCTGGCGCGTCAAATGCTTCGGTCATTAGTCCCGTTAGTGTAGTGTATGTTTTTTCTTGGGAGATGGCGGTGATCTTCCCTCGTTTGATGGCGAGATCCGGCGCCGACCTACCGTCGGCAGTGGGGTTTCCCCTAACCAGGACCGGTCTCCCGGAATATGTGTAGTGTAGTGCATGTTAGTGTAGTGTGTGAAGGAGAGGAAGGACAAGGAAGAGGAAGGAGAGATCGCCCGCGGTCCATGGTCCGTTTGGAAGGGCATTCGCCTGGTGTTGATCGGAGACACCACGGAAAACTACTGATCAGAGCAGCGGGCGACTAGAATTCTCTTCCAGACAGCGACTGAATTCGACCCAGCTGGAAAGCTAGGGTCGAAAATCCTGCCGACATCAGGAATCGAACCTAGGACCTCCCGGTCAGAGGCGCTGCAGCGATATCAGTTGATGCACTGAGCTACCGCAACCGGTCGCAGGTTCGAGTCTTGCCTCGGGCATGGTTGTATTTGTGTTCGTCCTTTCATCCCTAATCATCACTATTTCGTTTCATTTTCAGAATTACCATAACGATACCACCAATAGTGGTTGATAATAACCCAGATGTTGATGCGACGTTAAATACCCCCCCCCAAGAAAGGGCACCTTTACAAATAGTACATCGTCATGTGCAACCTGTAAAAAATTCTCTCGAAAAGCATGTAAAAGAGTTAATTTCCTGTTTAATTAAAAAGGTTTCAGAATGCACTTCAAAATAAATTAAGAAGTAAACTCTGATACTTGAAAACCTTCCATTAAAAACTTAGCAACCCCTTCTCAAAATTTTTCACTGGGCGAATACTGCAAGTTATTTCAGTAACAGAAGTTTCCTTTCTTTGTCCCAGCTAAATACGTAAGCGGCTGAGGTGAGTTCCATACACCAGGAACTTTCTTCATTTTTTTATGAAAAGTGTATATCTTCACAATGAACAACATTACAAGATATAATATTGGCACTAATTGCAATTACAAAAGAACAGGATACATGTCAAGCTGAAATAATGAAAATAGAAAACTGGGGCAAATTTCAAAATGTTTTCTCTAGATCTGTGAATCCCTAACTAAATATACGAAAATCACGTTTATTAACAAAAAAATTTCAAGTAGAAGGAACGTGATTCAATCCAGTTATACAAACAAAACTTATATAAAACAGAAAATATAAAACATTATTCTCTTATGCAACATAACTTCTAACCGCTGATTATTGAGCAATGCTTCATCAGTACCGTTGATGGACCTTTGATTTACCTTCTCATACTTCCCTCTCCATTTCTCACTCTGTATATGCAAGATAATTTAGCACTTAATCGAAGTTTAAACACATACATTGAAGATAGTTTCTGAACACTCCATCTCCATTACATCATTTCAAGGAAAGAAATTAAAGTGGGAAATCCTTCAAGTTGTCACTAAACAAAGCGTATGGATTCAGGTCCGTCGGGGACAAAATAAGGAATTCCCATTATTTTACATACAATGCGACAAACGGCCGACCCACGGGCCAGCCGTCGGAGGCCACGCGGTAATTGGCAGGTTTGCCCAAACGTCGCCGTCGCGTCGCCAGGTGTCAGCACCAGGTGCGAGCGAGGAGCCAAGAAGCCTGCGCCGCGCGGCACACACCACGCGAATGGGCGACGGCTGCCTCGAAACAGTGGCGAAGCGCAGTGGGGCGCAGGGGCGGCCAGCCCGGGCGGCACTCTTAAGACGACGCAAATGGCACACACACGCAATGGCGACGGCTGCCTCAAACAGTGGCGAGCGGGGGGGCGGCGCGGCGGCCAGCCCGGCGGCACTCTTAAGGTGCGACAAAATTTCTCAATAGATAATAACAATAATAATAATAATAATAATAATATATTGTCAAAATCTGAATATTTTCATGTCACATTTTTGTTGGTAGGTGATTCTCAGCTCGTCAACAGCTTAAGTAATTCATCCCCTAAGTGTAGTGCATGATTTTCCTAGGGAGATGGGGTGATCTCCCGCTGGATGGCAAGATCCGGTGCAGATCTACCGTCGGCTAGTGGGGTTTCCCGTAACCACGACTCTCCCACCAGCGAGGCCCCGCCCCAGCCTGGACAAGCTCTAAGCTTCAGACCGGTCTCCCGGAATATCTGGTGGAGTAGTCCATGTTAGTGAAAGTGTATGTGTGTAAGGGGAGAGGATAGGACAAGGAAGAGGAAGGGAAGATTGCGCGCGGTCCGTGGCCCGTTAGGTAGGGTACTGCTCCGGCATTCGCCTGGTGTTGATCGGAGAAACCACGGAAAACTACCGATCAGAGCAGCTGGCCACTAGAATTCTCCTCCAGACAGTGACTGAATTCGACCTAGCTGAAAGCTAGTGCATCCGTTGATGCACTGAGCTACCGCTCCCGGTGAACTGTGTTGAAAATTGTATTGTTCGTGTACGTACACATTCGACAATGTACTGATAATAGTAATTACTAATGTATTACTAGTGTATTATTAATAACTTGACTAATAATTTTGTTCTCTTCTGATACTAAAATTGCATTACACGAAATCTTCTGTTTAAGAATAGGAAGAAAATAGAAAAAATTTGGAAAATTTTGCACTGTGATTCTCCAAAAATAGAAAAAAAATATACCAAAGTGTTAAATTATTAATATTGTGACAATCACCTCATTTCAAATATTTTTGACTGTTTCAAAAGTTTTGGGAATTTGCGTAGAATAAAAATTTGATAAACTATTTTATATGCTACTTAAACATGAGGTTCCTTCAAGAAAACAACGACCTCAAATTAGACTGTTGTAATAGCACATATCAGTAAAACCCACTATTTAAATACGAATTCAAATACCCACTATTTCACTACGAGTGTTCCCATCCAAATCTCTACAGTTGAAATTTGCACAACTGCATTACATTAAATTAGGAATCCAAGATCATAAACACATAATAGTACAATACTTGAAAATTCCCCAAAACCTTTGTAACTCACATATCATAAATATTGTGTTCATCATCAATTAATTTTTTTTTTTTTTGTTCTTCATAAATTTCAACATTCCTTCATTAAAATAGTTTTGACATTTACAACGTAATAATTGCTACTTTCCTAAATTAATAAATATTAACATTCATATAACATTTCTACTGTTATTCGTTTTAAAAACTTTCAACCTGGAGATAAAACATTCGTGTTCACCTCGAACGTGTCTTTCCATAATTTATCCAGAGAGGCTGGAAGATAATGCTAAGAACAAGATGTTACAATTGTATCTAGATGTAAGCACTTTTTGTAGACAAGTCACAAATCATTTTTTTCGAGTGGAAGTTAAAAGAAATAATAGTTAATTTTCAATAATTCAAATTGTTACAAATAATTTCCATCCCGACAAGGAATCCAACATGGATTATCGGGTTCACGCGCCAGTTGGTCCAACCAGTGATATACCGAGATGATCAAAGTTTGGAACTGTGCAAAATACATTCCCCAAGTAATATCTCCAATAAGGAGAGAGAGTAACGAAAATTGCCTTTTCAATAGCGCTGTTCAATTTCCACAGTGCTAATGGATGCTTATTTTCATCCAGAATGATTGTTTTTTCAATAGCAAATTTGTAGGAGGTAAGAATGATTTTCCTCCTAAAGATATATATTATTTAGTCACTATACTGCGCAACTCGCTAGTCTTCGGTCTGTCATGTGTCTAAGAAAAAAACAACGAAACCTTTCCCTCCCTTTCAACGTTCCGGCAGCTTGTCTCAAACTACAACGCGGACTGCCTCAGAGGACTTCCTCTTTTTTTCATTTATAAAGTAAAGAGAACAAAATGTGCAAAACGGGTTGCACAGTTATCCACTCATCTGTGAAACGTACAGAGTTATCTTTTCTTTTTTCTCGGTCATCCTGCCACTCTGCTCACTTTCCGTTGCTTCTATGACCACTAGAATTTATACAGATGGACATGCTTGGACGTAAATTGCTGTCAAACCACGATGACAGCTTGTGGTCTGAGAGAAGTGTTAGAAACAGGTATATGATTTTTCATTTCTCAAGTTATTTTCTTGCTAGAAACAGGATCCCGCTTCCTGTTCTTCTCTTGTTAGAACTCTCGAGACGTGATTCTCCATCAAATGATGATGTTCATTGGTGAAGTAATGTATTTTCAAAACATTGTAGAAACATTTCACATTAATATTTTTCTGAAATTGAAGGACACTTCCTGATAAAACATAAACGCCCATAATTTGTTTCATTTAATGACTAATTATTATTTCCTTCGAAAAACATAACATTAGTGATACTGAACAATAATTCGATTCGTTAAGTTCCCGTTTATTCTTATGACCAAAATAGTTTACATGCTATGCTCCTAAAACCGCAAGGATTTTATCTCGGCACGTTAATCTCTTTTATGGGAACTTTATGCCGAAATAATAACTTCAGCAAGGTTAGTTCACAGATAATTTCGAGTAGAACTACGGATAACCTGACACCTCTGCCCGCAATCTCTGGCACTCGCCACCCTGTTTTCGAGTAACCCGGCCCGGCCCCTGCCCGCCTTGCCCCGCCCGCCCCCCCCCCTCCGCCCCTCCGCTCCGCTCCGCCCGCCCGCCGCCCGCTCCGCCCCCGCCCGCCCGCCCGCTCCGCCCCTGCTCCGCCCCGCTCCGCCCGCTCCGCCCCGCTCCGCCCCGCTCCGCCCCGCTCCGCCCCGCTCCGCCCCGCCCGCTCCGCCCGCCCCCTCCGCCCCGCCCGCTCCCCCCGCCCCCCGCCCGCCCGCTCCGCCCCGCCCCCCCACCCCGCCCGCCCACCTGCCCGCCCGCCCGCCCACCTGCTCGGGCGCGCCGCGTGCCTTCTGCGCAGAAAGCGGGTTCGACGCAAAAGGCGAACGGGCGAATGGGCATATCTTAACGCGCCGCCTCGTTACACAGCGGGGAGGCAGGTGCGAGCGCGCAGGCGCGCCGCCCCGGTCGCCGTGGACGACCGTCGCCTTCGCCGTCCCGTCCCGTCCCCGGCGCCGTCCCGCGGACGCAGCACGTGTAGTGCTGACCCCAGATGGCCCGCCGATACCTCCGCGCGGGCTTGCTGCGCCGTGCTGCGTCGCCGCCGCCGCCGCCACCGCGGGGGAGGAGAGATCTCGCGCAGATACTCTCAGCGGGGAGCCCGTTGAATGAAAATTTTTCCGCGACCACACACGCCACCGCGATATATTCCCGACGGCGCACACTGGTTCAATCGGGCCCAAAACCTGGTCATAATTGCAAATGCGAGTGGATTTCCGTACAAATGGATACAGAGAAAATAATACACAGAGAAAATAATTCCCTGTGGCGTAGAAGGCAATTCCGAGATATCTAGTGTTGTAGCATTGCAGTAAAGAGGTTATAAAACAAAAGGTACAGATATGTGCAGCTAACTGTGTGTTATTCTGATTACATAAAAGAAAATTATTCGGGCAGGAATACTCAAGACAAAAAATACAATCCACAATATACATTACAAATTTGTTACGCTCTATGCGTTAGAATTCAATCGTATTATACATACAATTATTTGACACTGTTTCTTAAAATATACTTAACTTACAGTCAAAAGTGTCTTCTATTCGGAAATACAAAAATAATTAAAAAAAAATTAAACCTTTTTTTTAATTTCACAAATATCGTTGACAAGAATCAATGAATTCGAGTGATACAAGCAACGGTAACTTCACCAGACCATGAGGAAGACAGAAATGGTTGAAACAACTTTCTGCAGCTGAAGTAGCGTGCGTCAGTGTCTTCCGAACGGGATTTGCTAAGTCAGAATTCCGAACGCGCACTTTGAATTTTGCCATTATGGCCGGGTTTTTGGCCAGATTGAACGTTCTGAAGCTGAAGTAGTGTGCTCCAATGTCTTCCTCCGAACGCGCACTTTGAATTTTGCCATTTGGCCGGTTTTTGCCGATTGAACGTTCTGAAGCTGAAGTAGTGTGCTCCAATGTCTTCCGAACGAGATTTGCTAAGTCAGAATTCCGAACGCGCACTTTGAATTTTGCCATTATGGCCGGGTTTTTGGCCCGATTGAACCAGTGTGCGGCGACGGCGGCGGCGGCGGCGGCGGCGGGGGCGGCGGCGGCGGGGGCGGCGGCGGCGGCGGCGGCGGCGGCGGCGGCGACGGCGGCGGCGCGGGGTGGCGAGCCGCGGCGTGCGGCACATCGGCGCGACGTGAGGCTCCGTTCGGCAGGCGTTAAACAGAAAGAACGCTTGCAACAACACGGCGCTACACGAATACACGGGTACCATTTTGCATAGCAAACTAGATGTGCCACCGTGGGGGGTGATTGTATTGTTTTCTCAGAAAGAACTTTAATCTTGAGAGCGTGCAGCAGACCCAGCCAGCGACTACAACTTTCGAACACCCCTTGAGGGCAGCAAATTAATAACAGCGCGTTCTTAAGGAATCGACCGCTTCCTCAAATCGTATCGAGGGCGCCCTCCTCCGAACGGCACATACAATAAAAGATTTCACGCGCAATGACTGTAATCTGCCCGCGGGGTAGGCTCCGCGCCTGCTCGGGATTGAGTTTACTCCCCACGCAGCAGCCCAGGAATGCACTCCACCCATCGAACAAGCAATTACTGTCATTCCTTCCAATTCCCGGCAGGCTGTGCGTTCGTCTTGCGTTGTCAAGGAGGACAGGGGTCGCCGCGACGGCCGACGGGGACTCCTATGTTATTGCTCCGCTATTTGATTTAGCTGGCAATCCGAACATATATAGCAGGCGGCGCCATTTGCATATCGGGCATCAAGGCCGGTCGGGCGAGGGGCCGCGACTTTCCAGAGCTTTCGAAGAATTAAGGCTGGCAATGGAAGGAGGCTCGCAACGCAGCACTGCCCGCCTGCGCCGCCGCCGCCGCCCCCCCCCTCCGCCGACTCTTTCATAATTGTCTACCACTTCCCAATATAGTCCGGTGGCGCACGTGAAGGTATTCCACGCAGCAATGCGCGACGCGCGACACGCCCCCTGCCGGTGCGAAAGGGGGAAGGGCAGCCGCACAAGAATCTCAGCGATGTCGCAGAAAAGGCTGGAGGAAAAGCTATAAAATACGCCTCGACGTTATTTCACAAAATCAGGACTTAAAGGATATAAAGAGATTCTACGGAGATTATATGATAAAGTAACTTAAACTTCACGAAACATAAACTCTGAAAACATGAAACAATAATTGTGTTACAAAACATTGGAGAATCTCATTACTCGGCTTTAATAACAAAAAATAATTCGTTACGAAGGTTGAAATTAAATTGAAATTAAGACTGCATTATGAGTATATTTTAATGTCTGTAAGATTATGACCTTTGATTTTAAGGCAACACAACACACGATGGTTTCACCAAAATGTAACAATAAATTCAACAAGAGATTCTAATGATAAAGGCCAACGTCCTTCGAAACGTTGATCTTGTAATATGTAAAAAAGTGACAATTGTAATAAATTTTGTCTTTCATGACTTAACTAACTTGATTTTGTTTTATGCCTGCTTTGAAATGGAAGAACTTATCTTCCCAGAAATTAAAACAAAATAATGTTTTAGGATAACATTATTTTCACAACACACGGCCACAGGTAGTATGTGCATGCTGTTAAGCAAAATGCAACAAAGCAGCAAATGCACGAGTGTGTTATTCTTTGCTACGTTAACTGTCGGTAGAGATGACATAAAATCATCGATGTTTTCCACCAGAAACATCGATTTATTAACATTATTGCATTTGATGCTTTCTTCACATCGATATGTTATTGCAAAGTAATCGATGTTTTTTTAATTTTTATTTGTTTTAATTTTTTAAAAATGAAGGTGCTCAAGCACGTTTCAGAGTAGCAGCAATCCACAGCAATATCGTTGTTTTGCGTTACCCACTTTATCACCCTGCACATTTTGCCTGTGCAATCTGAGGAAGTTTTGGAGCTGCTCGTGTTATGAATGTATGTTATCGCCAGGCGTGTCGTTCCCTGATTCAACAGTGAAACACGAAATCGATAGCGAATCACAATGCTCCTTATTGTTAATTATATTCATTACATTCGATAATAATGTTTACATAGTACTAGTATGCTGTTAACAAACAATAAAATATATCCCTTTTACATACTGTAATTAAAAATGTATCGGTAAATAGCATGTTTATTAGTCTATAATTAAAACATCGATGTTTTCTCATTATCGATATCGATTGATTGATTGATTGATTTTTTCGTGTTTCCGGGCGCGTCAACGGCTTTGGTCATTAGTCCCGTAAGTATAGTGCATGTTTTTTCTAGGGATATGGCTGTGATCTTCCCCCGCTGGATGACGAGATCCGGCGCCGACCTACTGTCGGCTAGTGGGGTTTCCCCAACCAGGACTCTCCCACAAGCGGGGCACTGCTCCAGCCGAGACAAGCTCTAAGCTCCCGACCGATCTCCCGGAGTATGTGGTAGTGTAGTGCATGTTAGTGTAAGTGTGTGTGTCAAGGGAGAGGATAGGTCAAGGAAGAGGAAGGACAGATCGCGCGCGGGCCGTGGCCCGTTTGTTAGGGTACTGCTCCGGCATTCGTCTGGTGTTGATCGGAGAAACCACGAAAAACTACCGATCTGAGCAGCCGGTGCTAGAATTCTCATCCAGACAGCAATTGAATTCGACCTAGCTGAAAAGCTAGTGTCGAAAATCCTGCCGCCGTCAGGACTGGAACCTAGGACCTCTCGGTCAGAGCCGCTGCAGTGACAGCAGTTGATACACTGAGCTACCGCTCCCGGTCATCGATATCGATAACTCTTTAGCAATGTATCAAAACATCGATGTTTCGGTAAAATTTGCCATCGCTAACTGTCAGGGTCGATGGGAGGGGCCCCCAAGACGGAGGCGGCAGGGCGGGCGAGGGGTTTGAGCGCGCCTGCTTCCGCCCGGTGGATTCCGCGCGCCACGCGAACAGCCAATTTGGGCGGCGGCGGCGCCACTGTCACCCGCGGCGGACACGGGCGGCGCGACGGGGAAGGGGCGGGCCCCGCCAAAGCGCAGCAGCAGCCGGACCTTTGATCGATGTCTTAATTAAAAGGAGCTCGGCGCCGCTCACCGCTGCCGCCCGTTTCCCACCGCCCGGGTTCGCCGCGCTCCGTCCCGCCCCGCCCTGCCCCCCCATCCTCTGCCCGGCAACCCATCGCGTCACATGCCCACTCACGTCTCCGCTAGATTAAGCACATAAAAATATCAAGCGCTCTGGCTATCACCCTTAACCAGTGGCGAATCCTGAACATATTTTAACGTATACCGCACTTTATGGAAGCTTCCTCTACCGTTGTCTTTGATTTTCAGCTTTTCTGAAATCCCAATACAATGAAATTCCGTCCTTAATAATTGTTCGATAAGACAATTACGCAAACCACTAACTTCTGGGTCGTTAACACATTCCACTTTCCCAAAAAACTTGAGAAAAGTGTAATTTACCAACGACCAGAGACGGAGTGTTCACCACAATATTTTGCGGTGCTTACCGACCGTCCAGACGAGCATCCTCGCCTCCCCCGCCCTTGAAACATGAGGAGCTCTAGGTTATCGCAGCTGGCATGCGGTGACTTCGCCTGCGGTAGCAAATTCTCTGGACAGCATTAAGAACTGTTTCAAACTTTTCACTCTACGGCACTTCATACTAGCTCTTAAGGATCCGGAAGACTGGCTCTGGCGAACAAAACGAGTAATTTGTTCGCATAAGTTTTAAAGCTTTCAAAATCTCAATAAATTTTTAGAGAATTACAACACTTACGAAATATTTCTTCTACACTTCGAATTACTAGATATACCGGCGGGATACGCGGTGTATCGGAGAATCCGCCACTGCCCTTAACAAAAATCCCTGCATATTCCGTCGTTAAACTTTCATCCCATTTCCCTACATCCACCATCATTCACTTAATCAAATCCCATTAGCTACGTATCAGACTCAATGCCCGTTCTGAGACATCTAATACTTCAATCTTACCCGCTTCGTCCCTTCAATCCAGATCCCTGCCATCGTGTGCCTTCCTTCTCGCTGAACCTGCCCGTAATTACTGACCGCCTCCAACCACACCTCCTACCCCGCAGTCCCACCCTCACCATCCCCAACAGCACCGGCGCAAAGAGGCCGCACGGACTCATTACTTCCCCCGGCGCAGAGCGGCGCCAAGGCGCGTTTTTCAGCGCGCAGGAACGAGGGGTAGAGGGGGTTGCGGGGAGGGGTGGGGGTGAGGTTGGGGGGGGGGTGAGCAAAGGCGGAAGGACGGCGCGCACCCAAAGGCGCCGCGTCTACCGAGATGACTCGACGGCTTATAATCTCAATGGCAAAAACAGACGCGCGGGCGCCGGCGTTATTAATCGGGTGGCGAGAAGAGCGGCAACGCTCCGACGCGGAGCTGATGAAGACGACGCGACGCGTCCCCAAGGCAGAGAACGGCAATCGCGGCCCGGGGCAGACGCAGTCTTTTGGAAGGGAGGGAGGAGGAAATGGAGTGGTGTGCACGACATTTGCATCATAGAAATGGATTTGAGGCGTTGTTTTGTCCTAAGTTTTTATTTCTTCAGAATTAGAATATAAGTCAAATAGAAATATTGAATACTTATTCAAAATTAGGTTTATATGTTCAAATTGTATATTCTAATTTTTCAATTTTACTTCAATTCTAATTTTCTTCATAATAATATCCTGTAATAGACTAAAAATGTAATATAGTATATTATTATTATTATTATTATTATTATTATTATTATTATTATTATTATTATTTTATTTTGTAGCACTGAAGATGGCCGCAATGCGGCCGAAAAAGCTTTCTGAAGGAATAAAAACTTACGACAAAACAACGCCTCAAATCCCTTTCTAAGTAAGTGAGGGTGTATTTGAACAAGTTTTTATGCTGAAAACTTTACTACTGAGAATCAATAACATAATGAACAAAAGTTCTAATCAAATAAATATTTTCCTACATACTCTTAATTTCCCAATCCATGGAGATAACGACGTTTTAGAACTGTGATGTAATCCATAAAAATCATGATTACATTGACATTGAAATACACATCGTAAATTATAAGTTCATACAATTTCAAAAACAAATTAAATTAATTATAATCAACATGCGTTTCTGCTTAAATACTTAACGATACAGAGACTATAATGTCTTTCTCCATGCAACATTCCTACATGGTAAACATTTCACTGTTAGAGACATACGTTTACTCTGTCATTCAAATACTCACAAGATCACTAACTCTACAGGATATTATTCATCACCAATAATTTTTCACATCAATTGTTCTAATTGGTATTAAAACATAAAGTGCGAATAATTATGTAAGAAATTGAACATGCCCTGTACATTATTAATATTTATTCTTAATTATTCACAACAACTTGAATCAAATTAGAAATATTCTGAAGATTGAAAGGAAAAACCTTAATCCAGCTTGCTTGTCATCCTTTAAAATACCAAATGCAGCAATCGACAAACAACTCTACCGTGAAAGCCATCAACTCATACAGACACTTGTCGGAAGAACCGGTTGTGCAGCATGGGCATGTCACAATGACAGTACACCCACTCGTTCTGTGACCACCGTACCCAGCAGCGACACTCGACACCAGCGAGAGAACTAGACACAGGGACAGTTACGAGGACATTTCACGAGCCAGAAGAATACGATGGAAATGACACTAACACACGAGTCAGTGGTTCCTTGACGTCATTAGTCGCTACGAGCTCATATTAGATGCAATTTCTTCATATTTTACAGTTTGAGAGTTATTACAATGTGACAAGTGAATATAGAAGTGAATATTAAGCGAAAAATATAAGATTGTTGAATGAAATGCTTTTGAACAAATTGATTGAAACTTATCATTTTGAGTCGCTTGAAATTCAGATATGTTATTGGCAACAAGCCTTAACAGTTTGCCCATTTTTCCTTTACCAAAGTCCTACAAAATACTGCAATATTATTGGCATGTTCATACAATCTTTAGTGCTACCTACAATTGAGAAGTGAGAATAACAGCTTGTTCACAGCGGAAATACGAGGTTCATTCGTTTATCTTAGCAGTGGACGCGCCCGGAAACACGAGATAACCCATTAATAAACCAATCCATCACACGTTGCAACGACGCTTTGCCAGAGCTGCAACTCCACACTAGAGCGTCGCCGCCACACCCATCGCGTCGGCCACCGCCGTGGCAGCCAACAGCGCTCCTTGACGGGAGCGGTGGCGCGGCGCTCGGCGGCAGCGCGTAGGTGGCGACGACCTCCAGCGGGCGGCGATTGAGGCAAAGAGCGCGGATTGCGGCGGCCGGGGGGGGGGGGGGCTCTCCCTCTGTGGTTAGACACCGCCCCTCGCCCCCTCGCCGACAGTCACGCTTGCTTCGCCCCCGCCGCCGCCGCCGCCGCCAGACGCAGTTCTGCGAATCCGCCACGGCGCTGTGGTGGCGGAGCGGAGGCTGACTCACAGCCGGCGGCGGATCAATCCGCCAGAGAGCGGCCGTGCGTTAACAAGGCGCTTCCTAAGCCTCACGCCTGCTTTGGGATGCTCCTTGCGTCCAGCACTTCATGTTCGGCCATTGCACATGCGACGGGAGTAACCGGTAGCGGTAGTTCAGTGCATCAACTGATGTCACTGCAGCGCTTCTATCCGGGGGGTCCTAGGTACGAGTCCTGATAGCGGCAGGATTTTGACACTACTTCCAGCAGGCGATTCGTCCTGTCTGGGAGAATTCTAGGCCGGTTTCGAGAGTCCTGGTTGCGACTGTGGCGGTGCCCCGCTGGTGGAGAGATCTGGTTAGGGGAAACCCCACTAGCCGACGGTAGGTCGGTGCCGGATCTCGCCATCCAGCGGGGGAAGATCACCACCATTTCTCGAGAAAAAACATGTACTTCACTAACGGGACTAATGATCGAAGCAGTTGACGCGCCCGGAAACACGAAATAATCAATCAATCAATCAATCGACAGGATTAAAGGCTCTACGTTTCTGCATGTCGATATCAGGGACGTCTATTCCATGAAAGCAAAGGAAGCATTGCTTCCCCTATCAGTTCCATGGATATCTTACATTTTAATACCAATAATTTAGAATCATTTACTTATAATCCAAGTCAAAGTAGTTTAATCTTTACAAAATGAGCCCGTAATTATTATTATCACGAATAGATAGGATAGAGTCCACCAGTAAAGCTCTTAGGAAGCCCTGGGCTGACTGCATCCAGCGTCTCATAATGAATGCTGTGACTGCGTATATGCTGGCGCATGCGGTGAGCGCGTGCAGGCTCATTCAATGGAGCTCGCCTTTGGAAGCAATGGGCCAGTTGCATACAGCGTGACTCACTGCGCGCGTGTGGTGGGCTCCACAAGTGCTTATCGGTTCAGTGGTTAAATTATCCATTTGTCGTCTTAACCATGTGGATAATTAAAAATATACCACTTGAAATGTAATTGCTTCCGTAGAAAAAAAAATCAGCACACGCCACTGGTCGATATCCTCTGTTGAGCTCGTGTGTCATAGCCCGTTTCATCAATACTTTTTCATCGACATTTTAACACCAAAGGTAAATTCTGAACAATAATAGGCACTATTGTATATGCAATCACGAATGCAAGACATGGGCGTTTCTACTTTCTAAAGGACAAACTTTATTCAGAGAATAATGTTTTTTTTTTTAATTTTCTTTAATAAAATCTGAATTTTCAAACGTTGTGTAGGGACAGACAAAACCAGACTCTAGTAGCTTTGTCGTTTAGAAAGAAAAATTAAAAACAGAAGGAACTATTTGCTCTATTTTTATAGAGTAGATTGTGTCAAAAATATTAGTTACTTCATGCTGACAACTATGTTGTGATTACTTATTATTAGTTTATTCTGCCTAAGGCAATCTGTCAGTTAATGCAGCAGGTCCCCTGCAAAAATGTTCTTGAATATTCATTTGTTTCGAACTAAAGGGCACCCCACCACCTTGGTCAAAATAAAATTGTACTTGCGTATATAGTACGTACTTTATCGTGTTTTTTCCTTATTTCTGCGAATCTTAATTTCTTTTTAGAGTTTTATAAATTATCAGTATATTTTTTAAACACATTGGACACTCGCACCACAAAAAATTATTTAGTGATTTGTTTATTAACATTGACGGGAAGTACAAGGGTAAAGTGAACCTTTTAATTCCCTTTCTTTTCGGGTAAAATGTCTGAAAAACTTTATTTAAAAATTCTTGCTTTTATGGGTTGTTTTGAAGTGCATAATTTTATTACATATTAAACTGGACATATACAAATTGATACAGATTAAAAGGACTTCTGATGTACAGAGTGAAGAGAAGAATCTCAAGCTGTTCCCATCATTCTGATTAACAAAGCAAATGAGAACATGGTTGCGCGGCACTAACTCAAAGCACAATGATACTTTTTCAAACAAAATCATGACATCATTCAGAGGTGAGTGGTGTGCAAATTTTGAGGTTAAGTACCTACCTTCAAATGCAGGTGATTTGATGTTGCGTCAGTCTGTACGTATGTGGTATCCTCGACCGCAAAAGGAGATTAACGGGCATATGACGCAATAGAAAACAGCAGGGCGACGAGTTATGTCAAGAACAAAATGAGTAAAATATACCAATTTGTTTCTATTCAACTAAGAGCCAATGAAAAACTAATTACTAAAATTCGATAAATAATGAACTGTAATAAGTAACAATTTATAATATATAAAAACTTAAAAATTTTTAAAATATTCATTCCCTCATATCAATACAAATGAAATATCATAATTAAATAATACAATAAGTCGATCCTATTTAAAATTTGTGAAAAAAGTGTGTTTCCTTCGGAACGAGAGAGACAACACATGTACATCTACTTAAATTTTAAACTTCAAATTTACTTGATTGTGCTTAAAGCGATGATAAATGGCAAGATACCTTTACAAGCTTCACGAAGCAATTTGACAGAGTAGCCACAACGAAGTAGGCCCTGCATTCTCCGCGGGCAGAAATAGCGCCTTGTATCATAAAATTTTAGAGCCGGCGATCGAGCCAGCCGATACGGCGGGAGGAATGCTTTGCATCGACGACGGCCTGGTCACTTTCGCCAGTGGCGACGCGGCTGCCTGCTTGTTTTTGGATCGCGCGCCGCCTGAACAAGCCTATTTGCGAGCCTCAAACAGCTGCGCCCACAGACAAGTCGGCGGGCCGAGAAAGGGCGACGAGGACAAGACTGCGGTACCTACGTACGCGAAAGATCTAGCAATACGCCCACTTTTATTCCCCTAAATAGATAAGGACGTGATATGACCATCTCTGATAGCTGGGGTAGTTAGACTGACCGGTTGGGTTGGTTAAAGGGAGTGATATCCTGAGCAATATCAGATTGGCTAGGTCATAATCAGCCGCTGTCGGCGGAGAATTCTAGAAACTAGCTGCTGTGATCGGTATTTTCCGATCAATACCAGACGAATGCTGGAGTAGAACCCTAACAAACAGGCTGCGGACCGCGTGAGATCTATTCTTCCTCTTTCCTTGTCCTAAACTCACCCTTACACTTAAATCCATTACACAACCACACGTCAGGAAGGCGAGAGCTTAATCAGAGCTTACCCCAGTTGGGGCAATTGCTCGCAGGTGGAGATATCTGCGGGGGAAAACCTAGCCAGTCGACGTGCAGATCGGTGCCGTATATCATCATCCAGTGGGAAAAGAAACACCGCCACCTCCCGCGATAAAAACATGCACGACACTTACGGAACCAATAACCATAGCAGTTGACGCGTTGGGAAACACGAAATAATCAGTCTCACAGTGAGCTTCAGTCCAAGATCAAACCCAATGGGGATGGATGCTTAGTCCTAATTGCTTCCACAATTGAGTGGCGTACTATGTGACGAACGAGAATCGACTCTTTCTCTGTCAGAAGGGTAAGAATCCTACTAACACGCCCATGAAAGACACCGCCTTACCGCCTTAAAGAGCGCCTGGCGTAATGGTTACAAAAGTTCGCTTTAGAATATCATCTAATTTAGAACATTCCATTACAGTTCTCAAGAAATGTGAGGACGACCCAGCTTCAGCCACATATATATAAAATTCGATAAATTGTGAGAACACCGCGAGAATGTTCAAAAAGGAATTTCTGTGATACACATTAATATTATAGACAAGTTGCTGTGTTTATATAAAACTCCAACGTTCCAATCACAATAATTTATTTAAAAGTATTCATCCACCAAAAATTCGAAATTATTCTCGAATGATTTCACAAAAAATCTGCGTTTCTTTCAAGCAAAACTAATCGTTTCGAGAATTGCTGCCGATCTCACTAAGGGTCTTCAGGCACAAAACTAAAAAATCGTGCCAAATATCCTTGTCAAAGATAACCTAATCTTGTTAGAAAATCGCAAACAGGTCGATAACGCCCATTCCCAACGGCCGTCTTACCCACTTGCTATTTTCTTGCGAAATTATGTCCCGCTGTTGAACACGCGATCCCGATTACAACAACGCCGATCGTGAAAATGTTTAGAATGGCGAAGCAGGTCGTCGGAGAGGTCTGTTGCAGAAGGCCTCTCCTAAAGGAGACGCCAATGGTGTCTGCGCCTGTGTGGGCGCTGCGCACGCAGTCGGCGCAGCCTCCCCCTGCTGCGCGCCCGGAAGGAGGGAGGGGGGGGGGCGACGGCCTAATTGATTTTCTACAAATTCGAACCCGAGGTTTCTGCCGACCGTAGAACTATGAAACAGGTCAACCTTGATTCGAATGGGAACGTATCTGCATAAGCAATATATACTTGTGACAAGACTGCCATTACTTTTTCACTGAGCAATCGTGAATAATTATCTGAACTCACAAAAAAATCATCTGAAATAAATACGCACATCTGCACATATCCTTAAACATTAATATATATATATATATATATATATATATATATATATATATATATTAAACAATCTTTTAAGGGAATACTATAATTGTGACGCGCCATACTGCGTTAAGGCTGTTAAAAGAGGGAATATTTCATTTGATTCGCCTGTATTACGGAGATGGCAAAGTAAAAATATGTAATACACTCAGTTTACGTATTTCGAAATGACCCATTTAAATTCACCGTATGTTAGATAAATTAGCACGTTTTCTATATAGTCATAAAATAACTTTTCAGAGAGTATCTTTAGAACATTTTAATAATAGCTGTCGTCTGAATAATTTGGTCGGATGTGTACACACATTCCATTCTCCCATTATACACTGTTCTCAAAACTTTTTTGCAGGAAAATGATAATGTTAGTGGTAACAACAACCTGATGGCATAAAACGCCACAACCCTGATTTTTGAGACAAAAGAAGTAAAACAAAGAGGATATCCATTATATTTAAAATATAATTCGTTTTATGAATGGATAGTACCCACTGGATCGAAGAAACAAACGAATTGATATTCCATAAGTTGGACCGCCTCAATGGAGTGAGCCGTTGCCAATCAGTGCCTAGGGTACAGAACAAGTCGTTACGGTGCGTTTGGAAGTAGGGGAGGGGCAAGGTTTTGGTGGGAAGGGAGGAGAGGGGAAGCAGGGCGGACCCACGCCGGCGCCTCGGGACCTGTCGCCGCGGCCGATCGTGACCGGATCGTTAAACAAACCGGCCAGCTCCACTCACACAGACGCGCGTTCGCCTCACCGAATACTCCCCGTTCATCTTCAGACGCTCTTTTTCTCACTTGAAGCTGGGTGGAAGAACGAAGAGAACGAGCGAAGCTACAACAGCACATACTTTCTCGATAATGCGGCGGCTACGCAATTTTATAATGCTACATGAAGGGTTTCCAACCAGCAAACATTTTTGTTCACGTCGGGATTCCAACTCATATATTTAGAGTTAACACATATGTCACGTTTTCCCTACACCACCAGCCTCACAGCAAAACTCTACCTTCACGACGCTTAAGAAAGTTGAACGTACACATTTGCTATTTTTGTAAATCAGATATTTTCATTTATATTATTTCCAAATCTAGTTTTGAAGTACAAATTCATTATCGAAAAAAATCTATCATCAATACTGTACTTTTGCAATGTACAACATTTGCAATTTACAAAAATACAGAGAGTTTCACGAAAACGGAACATATGCAACTTTTTAGCGTCCTTTGTTTTATCTGGTAAGAGAAAAATGTTTAAAGCTTTTCACGCAAAATTAAGAGGAAACTAGTTATATTTCGGAAAACTTATACATTACCTTCCTTAAATATCCGTCTTCGAAGAACAAATTTTGTGAAGAAAAAAATCTGTCTTCCGTATTGTACTTGTAGAAAACATTAAGTTAAGGAAAATAGCAGCATACTGAAAAGCAAGCAAACTCATTATCTTACGCACTTGGGTGGGGGGGTTCGACTCAGAATCCGAGAAGTGAAATAAAGTCAGCACACGAAATTTTCTTTATCCAAAACTGGATTAATACTTAAGAGCCCCAAGCAGAGCCCAAGCATTCTAATAGCACTAGATCTAGTGTGGCACCATGGTAGCGAAATGACAACACAGACACGAGCTTTATTTACAAGTCTATTTATTTACAAGATGTACACTATTTACAGCTGTGGAGTTACGTTCGCAATCTACCTCCGTGACTCACACGCATACTGCTCCCCGTTCCCGGGGTAGTGCATTCTCCACTCAGACAGTTTACCGCGCCGGTGCCCAGACACACAGCGCTACGCACTCGCAATGTCACAAGGAATACACCCCCGCCTCCCGGGGCAACAATTGCGACCGCATGTAAAAACGAACTCCGCTTCACCTCGACTCCTTTAACCTCTTGGCGGTCACGGGATCCGCCACCCCCTAGCCTCTCTGAGAAATGCGGGTGGCTTCTGGGACCACATGGCCGTTCACCGGGGATCAGTCTGCACTGCTCTGCCGCCTTGCGTCATGGGGTGCCACAGCTCCCCAAAGGCTTTGTCATTCGCCGGCCTTTGTTCGTTCCCATGTGGCCGGCAGCCTCCGGCACCCTCTTAAGGAAGTTCCGAGGTCTGGCCGTCATGTGGTGGCGTTACATTAGACTTTACTTCTCACTTGCTGCCTCCCAAACGGAACTAACAAACCAGAATCCCCTTGCAGCCTTCTTTGTCACAGCTTATTGTTCCTTTATACAACAATTTCTAACATTCATTGACGAAGCTATCAAATCCATTTTCAACACTATTCTCTCTCAATCTAATATAACCAATCTTTTACCATCATAACTATTTTCGTTGTTACGATAAAAATACGCCGAAAGCGTCCCTTACAAATTTTTAACTGAAATGTGATATATGCAGGTAACTGAATTAACATATAATTCATTTTACGCAACATTTCTTCCTTTACTTTCATTGTTCTCCATCCACCCCAAATTTCCGACGTAGGGCGAGACCTTTTATCACCAACACGACTTTTTCTCCAACTGCCCCTTTCACATCATCTTTCAAAAACTTCATAGAATTAATATTATGGTTCTAAACGATAAATTTAACAATACCCCATGAACGTAAATATTCGGAAGTATGTATTTCCCCAAGGCTACTTTCAAACATTATGTAACAAAAGCTAAAAGACCATGAAGGCTGTAATAACGAGCGTAACATAAACAAACTATAATGTGACCTAGCAATAAAATATTGAACGTAAATTATTAGAATAAATATCTAAACCGCTTACCATGTTTAGGGTCTGAAAATTGTAGAAAAGTGCATTAAAAATTATTTGGGCCCCTTTTTGGTTGGAGCCTATGAACACGTGCTTAAGATACGTATATATTAATCCATCCGCACATTTACCTATCCGCACAGTTAAGTACAATATTTGGAAACAACGTAAGAGTGGCAGACAAAATGTAGAGAGATAAAAACATATTTAAACTTTCTATTCCCCAAAATCGAAGGCTCCAAACATTAAATAATGTTAGGTCATTGCAAATCAGCATATGGCGTTGAAGTGATATACGCTAAACATGTAGACCATTGACAGAGAAATCACCAATATTTCAGAACATATAACAGTGAACGGTAATATAACCTGTTACTTAACTTCTCATATTTCACACATTTATTGTTTTATTTGCAATAAGGGCGAGTAATCTTAATGAAGACTCCAGGCACATTTTTAATTACAAACGATTTCAATGCACCTCTAGATCATGTACAAACATAGATCCGAATTATATGAACTTGTATAACCCGCCGGGGAATGGGCTCCACATCTACAAGGCACTTCACAATACAGAACCTATTCTGCGCGTACGCGAGCGTCGAAGCAGCCACCAATCGATAATCGAATTCCCTTCGCGAATGCGTTCATAAACCGATGGTGGCTTCCGCCGCGTCGCCGATTCTCTAGAGAGATTGGCGGGGCGCTCGTGCTCCATCGAAATGAATCTCGCCTCCTGCCCAACCGATGGACGACAGGACTCTCCGGGCGTGGCGAAATACAGCGATTGTGAAAATTGAGGATGAGATTGCATCCGATCCTTTAGAACACGATATCTAAGATTGCTTCGGCGCGGAAATATAAACGACGCGATGATTCAGACTAGTAAAGGCCGAAATTATAAGCGATTCCCGAGTCAAAACGAAACTTCTACTGCGTTCAGATGCAAAAGTGCTGCAGCGGTGTATATCGAATGGTGTCAGCACCTCAAATACAGCTTAAAGAGTTAAAGCATTTATTATACAAATTACAACCGCAAAAGGAAATATTTTATCAAACTTGTAAAGGACAATTACACAACTGAACCAGACATACAGCATATTTCGATTACTGGTATATATTCTTGGGAAGTCGTTCTCAATACATCTCACATGTTTACGAGTTATATCTCTCGTGTTTATGAGGCATAAAACGAAGGTTTGATAAAGAAGATCGTAATTAAATCAATAAAAAACTGAAAAAAAAATTATTTCATTCATACCAAGACGTATACATTATTTCGTCATTTTTTTCACCATCACCATCTGTTCCATTAACATAAAAACTGTCATCAGCATATATTGGCCCCTATCATTATATTCCCAATTAGAACAGTCATTTTCAATCAAAATAGAACATCTCTTTAAAATTTTGTTTACAATTTACATACTTGTTTCTATTAATGTATATTGCATTCAATTGTATTCAATTTACATACTTAATCACACATTAAAAAGTATCTCTACCACAAGTATTTTTCTCAAAGAGTGTTAAGAACTAAATAGAACATATCTTTATGGCGTCTTATCGTCTCTAACACCAAAACGTTAGCTTCTCTGCTAATATCGTGAACTCTAAGAGCAGTTGTCCTCAGTAACAGTCCTCATCCATTCATCCATTCACGCAGCCATCGTCTATTACGCAACATTATTGCAATATATTCAAAATTATAGAAATATCACGGCCAATTGTATATAAAAGCACCTCGATCTCTCACTTGGCACCATATCACAAAAATTCCAGGGTTTAAGTAATGCAAATTCAACGTGCATACTGTTTACCCGACACCGGCGTATGAAAAAACATCGTAATCACTTAAAACATCTGTCAAGATACAAATACCTCAATGAATACAATAAAAACATATTTGAAAACGCGCACTTTTAGTATACCGTATATCGACGCACGTTGTACTTGCTTTAATGCACTAGTCGTCAAACTAATGAATCTTGTAAGGAAACGTACCGGTTTTTAAATCTTAGTATGAACTACCAAAATAAAAAAGAACAGATACAATATAAGAACTTTCAACAAGCTATTCACATTACGAAATATCTGGTTTACACACACGCAAAATATAACGGCCATAAGCTAAAGCTCACACAATCAACTATAAAACAAACGGTGTCATCTGCGCGGGAGTATGTAAGCAGCCGTTCTCCCGAGTCATCCGTCTGAGCTCAATGACGCAACTTGAGGTCAGACAATCTGAGCGTGACACGGATCTACCCAACATTTCCTCACGAACTTTCAGTAGCTACCAGTACCTCGAGATCGGCGGTCTGGCAAATCTGTTTTAACTTGCTGCAAAGGTATATACAGATATGTGCATTTCTTTTGTAATGAATGAACAAATTACATGTTTCAGAGTGTTTCCATACTTCTGCAATGCAAATGTTTGTCTACAGGTCATTTTTTCAAACCAACATTTGAGTGCTTATTGCGGCTCAGACATCAAGAAAATCGAAGTAGTTTATTAGACAAAATTAACATAAAATTGTCTTAAGATTGTACATATAATTGTGTTAATTGTCTTTTTTCGAATTTTCGCAGTTTCCTCCTCAGATATCCTGTAAACATTCCCATAACAGTAAGATATTGACACTAAAAAACTAACATAATGATGATATCGATAAGGAAAAAAGTAATTAGAAACAATTAAAACTATCATTCACACAGTGTCTCAATCTGTTGTAGAAAATAATCAGCAACTACGTTGAAAAACAAAATAAGGAATTAAAATGTTTGATTTCGACGCAACGCACAACATAAAAAAGAATTTTTAATGAATGCGCTACGTTAATCCATCACTGAATATTTCAAACCCACATCACCGAAACAAACAAACAAACGGCGTCTGCTCATTGAAATTTAACCCTTCGCCGCCGTTTGCTTTGGCCTGACGCGCGGGCATTCATCCAGCAGCAGTCCGCACCTCGCGGACAAGTCAGACGAGGCGCGAGCGAGCGAGCGCGCGAGCTAGCGAGCGCATTCAACACGGGACCCCCGCGGCGGCGGCACCGCCCCCCCCCCCGCGGCCCCGCCCCCGCCCCGCCCCCGCCGAGAACCAGTTGCGGCAACAGCAGCCGCCGCCGCCCGCGCCGCCGCCACCGCCACTGACGACTACTCCATTACGCGCCAACGCGGCGCTTCGCTGCCTGCCGCTGCCGCCGCCGGAGCCTCTCAAAATGCAAACACTCCGGTGGCGGCGCGGCGCGGTGCGGCCGCTGGAAAGGCCCTCGCGTGAAGAGCACGTCACAACAGCACACCTATTATCAAACCCGGGGACACGCCAAACGATGCGGTTTGCCTGTCAGTACGAACGGTCTGGAACAGCGACATCAAAGGAACGCTGCATCCATTCCGAAGCTTTCAAAACATGCAAGAGCTAACAAAGTATTTGCAAAAATATCAAAACTCTTTCCTCTAATCAATGCATATTCTTCTTTGGAAGTCGAATGCCGATTGCTACTATGTAAGTCCTTCATTCTACCAACCATGACTTATGCCTGTCCAGTTTGGGGTTGTGCAGCGACTAGCAATCTCCAAAAATTAACAGCCATTCAGACTGTTTTTTTACGAATAACTTTACATGCCCCCTGGTTCATTCCGAACACCCATTCGCAGAGAATTGAAAGTGCCTTCATTAAGCGATCACATAACACAAATAACCCAAACGATTTACCAAAACCTTCACACTTACCCATTCTCTTTAATCTTCAGCCTAGGTCGCAATGCTGCATACTCAAGTATTAAATCCAGGTATCCCAAAGACCGATTCAAACCACCGTAATTCCCCATAACTGTCAATAGATCAACTGAAACAGTCTTCAATCTCACTTCATTTACTTTAGCCCAATGTTTACGTTATTCTGAGTAATAAAAACCACTGCTTATGGATGGACATTCCAAAAAAGTAAAAATCTATGTATTTCATAATTTAACCTCCTCGAAAGAAATGTATGTCGAACAAGAAGAAATAAATTCAAAAAAAGCTTTCAAAATTATATAATTACATGCATTCGTTACAAATACTAGTACAGCATAATCTAGGTCGAACACTACACAAACATATCACACCAGGATAATAAAGATTTCAGCTGCAACATTTTAACCGTAAAAATACAAACGGAAAAGTATTTCCATTGAATTTTCTTTCATTTTTTTGCTCATACTACTCACCACGTAAGTGTGTTTTGTATGAAAGCGTATCCCAATATGTTGTATTCATGTCCAGCAATGGATATATTCCTCCAATAGTAGCTTGGCTGCAAAACTGGTCAGCATAGCTTTCAATATTTTTTTCTCTTGTCAAAGAAAATAAACAAAAATCGCAATGGATCTCGACATGAGTATATAGAACACACGGTTAAACCTTCACAGAATATAAGGCAATTCAAACGGTACATATTTCATATAACAGTTCCTTTTGACATTTATATTCTATGGGTCTCTTTCTCTCAGACTTGACAATACGGCCAAGCTACATTAACAGCGAAGTCAGAATAATAAAAATCAGAACTGAGTGTAGATGCGTGCTTAACTTTAAATATATTTTCGAGTTATTTGCAAGCTTCCAGTGACAATAGTAACCGAGTTCCCAAATGCTTTAATAAGAATGACTTTAAAAGTTATTTAACTGGGAAAATAATTTTTAGTTTAACACAAAATTGAGATCTACGTTGTTACGACAAACTTCAAATTTGGGTTAATCCTTGAAGCCTACAACAACTGGGCGCTCTGGCATGAGCGCTCCAAACAAAAAACATTGCTTTTAACTTTGTCTGAAGTAAATACTTTTTAATAAACAGAAAAAGCAACCAGTATCAAAAAATCAATCTTGACAAACCTACCACCTAATTCATCTCAAATTATAATATATCAACAGAGGAAAAGAGATATCTTCGTTATATACTGCATCTCAAAATCTACAAGAACAAGAAAAGCGAAATATGCCGACTGGAGATTTCATGAAGATTTGTTATGCAGCAATACAGAAATCAAATTTTCAGAATCACGAATTTCTTATTTTCTTTGATTTTCTCTCCCATTTTATTAACACCCAAAACATTATTCCTGGATTCGCAGTTTCAAATATCATAGATTTAAATATCAGACAATTCTACTTTTATCCTTGCAGATTCCAGATTCCGAGGTTCCACTATTCCCCTCAAGCTTGAGCACCCATTAATCAAGTAGCTGGTACACGCACCGGCCTAATGCAATGCGGTTTACATTGTACCCAAACCCGAACTATTAGTTGCCGCCTAATCACCACAAAGCATGAGGCAACTAATAGGGCGGAAAACCCCGTAACCGCAGAAAAACCCGTTAGCCGACGGTAGGTCGGTGCCGGATCTGGCCATCAACCGGGGGAAGACCGCCGCCACCTCCCGATAAAAGAAACACGCATTACACTTACGGGACTAACGACCATAGTAGTTGACGTGCCCGGAATGACTAAACAATCAATCAATCAAACTCATCGGCCTAATATCTGGAGCGGTAGCTCAGTGAATCAACTGATGTCACTGCAGCGCCTCTGACCGGGAGGTCCTAGGTTCGAGTCCTGATGCGGCAGGATTTTCGACACTAGCTTTTCAGCTAGGTCGAATTCAGTCGCTGTCTGGAGGAGAATTCTAGCGGCCGACTGCTCTGATCGGTAGTTTTCCGTGGTTTCTGCGATCAACACCAGGCGAATGCCGGAGCAGTACCCACAAACGGGCCAGGTCGAATTCAGTCGTGACCTGTCCTTACCATTCCTTGTCCTATCCTCTCCCTTTACACACACTTACACCAATATTCACTACACTACCACATATCCCGGGAGACCGGTCGGGAGCTTAGAAGCTTGTCCCGGCTGGGGCGGTGCCCCGCTGGTGGAGAGTACTGGTGAGGGAAACCCCACTAGCCAACGGTAGGTCGGCGCCGAATCTCGCCATTCAGCGGGGATGATCACCGCCATCGCTCGATAGAAAGAAACATGCACTACACTATCGGGACTAATGACTAGAGCAGTTGACGCGGCCGGAAACACGAAAAAATCAATCAATCATCGGCTTAATGCAATTCTTTATATTGATTCAGTGGTGAGTTGTAGTTGACATTTACATAACTAAAATGATGATGGCTAACCCATCGAAAGCTGCTATTTGTGAAATAAATACTATTGTTGACAATGACAAAGCCTTCAATCATTTCACCTAATGCAATGCGTTTATATTGTACCGAAGCCCAAGCTATTTATCGGCCGCCTAATCGCCACAAGGCATGAGGCAATAGTTCGCCACAAGGCAGAAGCCAACGGGAGCAAAATCAGCTTTCCCGTTTCCTCGGGGCACCCGACGCCCTCCCGAGACGACGACGGACTGGAGCGTCCACTTTTCAAACGTCGCACCCGCGATGACACAGAGCTCTGGCTGCCGCGACAGCGCGAGATACGGCAGCCGGCGGCCCCGGCCATCCACCGGGGCAGCCATCATGCCTCGTAACGAAAGGGCAAGGAAGCAATTACAGAATCATTAAATCGCCCGACAAAACCCCTCCGCGCCCGCTGTCGTAATTACAAGAGACGTGGCTCGACGTTATTTCATTCGGTCTCTCCTCTTCGGAGTTATCGTGCGCACGGCGACCGCCGCTTTCTCTCTCGCGCGTGACTAATCTTCCCAAGGACGCGGCCTAAGGGGAACACTTGCATACATGTGTGTGAAGAGTACAGTCACACCTATTCTCATTTGATAGTTAGTTCAACTTCATTTCTATGTTTTCAGTTATTTTAAGTTATTACGTTTCAAAACATTCGATTATATAAGAATGATGAAATAAAATATTTCCCATTAATTAAAATTCAAAACTTAAAATAACATTACTAACTAAAAAATTACAATAAAAACTGATTGATTTTTCTTTATAAGAAGAGATAACGATGCAGAGAAGGCATTTTACATTACATAAACATGGTCGCCAGCGACTACATCAAGTAACATCATTAAATTGTAATGAACATTACATAATTCAACCAAAGTAAACAGTTGCGTGCGTATTAATTTAAAATAAGGACTAAAAAAAGGAAAAGCAAAACATTTTTATTTCATTTATTTCGTCAGCACAGTAAAGACGTACGGGGTGTAGAATAATCTGCGCATGTTTTCTTGAGGACCAGAATCTCTACTCCATTACAGTCGAATTAAGACTACAAGAGCCAACAAAGCGTGGATAGAATCATTTGAACATGAGAAATTTTCGCGCTCTAGTAATACCAGAGCAATACTTATTTGCATCAGTATCGGAACTACAGATGTGATTTTATTGTATTACTTGCAAAACAGCAACCCACATCCCCCGGTACCTCTACTATAAAAATATATCAATATTATCAATAAGAGCTCAACAAAACGTGCGCACAATGAAGCTATATTTCTGAAGAAGAAGCCATCTCAACATTTTCTCAATTGGTCAGGGAAAAAAGAAAAACGTGATCGAGAGACCCAGAAGCAGAAGTAAAAGCACGTTAATTGTTATAGGCATTAATACATTACATATTATAAGTTTGCAAATTGTATTTGATACATAAAATATTGTTTTAAACATCATGTCCTTTTGTAAAATTCTTAAATTATTCTCTGATGTGTCCAGAGCAAGAGATTTTCATTTTTCGAATGAAATGAAATCGTTCACTACACGTGGGTAGTAGAACAAAGAAAATTGCTAATTGGAAAATTTCTACCAATGCTCTAGGCAAGATCGGAACCCAGGAGCTCCATTCCATAATACGCTTGTCACAACCATCGGTAACAGAGCTGTTAGCAACAGACACGTACCACGTGCAATCGATAGGCAGCTCCCGCCACGAGAATCAAACCGCCCGATCGCCTCGGCCGCCCTGGGGGAGCGGGAGCGCAGGCGTAAATCAACCTCCCCTCGACGCTGCCGCTGCGGCTGTCAGGAGCTCTTCCCTGCGAAGTTTCAAGCGAGGGGAAAAGCGGCCCCAGAGCGCGGGCCGCCGGCCGCTCCCCCGCCACGCACCCTCCACACCGCGCTCCCAACGCTTTACGGCCCCCACTCCACACACACACAAACACACACACACACAAACACACACACACACACACACACACACAGCAAACACACACACACACACACACACACACACACACGTCGAGCGTACGCGCCGCGCTTCCCAGCCCCCGGGCCGCGCCTCCGGGCCCCGCCCACGCTTTCCATTCCCCTGCAATCCTCCCTTGCTCCCGCCCCACCTCGTGCGCTTCGGCACGCCACCGCTCCCCTTCCCCTACCGGATTAGGTGGCTCAGGGCATCAACTGATGCCACTGCACTTGTCTGTCACCGGGAGGTCCAATGGTCAACTTCCAGCAAAGGAGATTTTTTGGCACTAGCTAGATCGAATTCAGACGCTGTCAGGAGGAGAATTCTAACGGCTACTGTGATGGGTAGTTTTCAGTGGTTTCTCCCATCAACACTAGGCGAATACCAGAGCAGTACCCAAACAAACGGGCCACGGACCGCGTGCGATCTTTCCTTGCTCTTCCTTGTCCTATCCTCACACCTTGCAAACACACTTACACTAACATGCACTACACTACCACATATTCCGGGAGACCGGTCGGGAGCTTAGAGCTTGTCCCGGCTGGGGCGGTGCCTCGCTGTGTAGTGCATGCTAGTGAGTGTGTAAGGGGAGAGGATAGGACAAGAAAGAGGAAGGACAGATCGCGCGCGGTCCGTGGTCCGTTTGATAGGGTACTGCTCCGACATTCGCCTGGTGTTGATCGGAGTAACCACGGAAAACTACATATCAGAGCAGCCGGCCGCTATAATTCTCCTCCAGACAGCGACTGAATTCGACGTAGCTGAAAAGCTAGTGTCGAAAATCGTGCCGCCGTCAGGTCTCGAACTTAGGACCTCCCGGTCAGAGGCGCTGCAATGGCATCAATTGATGCACTGAGCTACCGCTCCCGGTCCAGCAGCCGCGTTCGGGGAATCCCCAGCCGTCGCTCGGCGCGCGCTGCGTCGGCGCAGTAAACGTCGCGCGCGCAGATATACGGGCCACGTGACCGCCCCGGGACCTTTAACATGGCCCCTCGCCAGCCGCGCCACCTCTGCACGTTCGTCTTGCCGTCCCTTCGCCGCCTCGCGGGGTGCTGCTCCGTCAGATCGTCCTTCATGTAGACGGCACGGCGCATTTTCACTCAACGTACGGATTCAGAACAGTTTCAGTTCACTGGCCTGGAGAAAAAGTTGCACAATTTAGGTAAAATGCGTCTTGTAGTAATTTTTAATATAAGCGAATGAATAAATCATACACGTATATACAAGATCTTGTGATCTACTTTACAATTTCTGTCTGGAAAAGTCTAGAATCTTAAACCACCAATTGAAAATGCGTGTATGTTTTGACTTGCAGACAATAAATAAGTGATCTAAACAGAACTTCTTCATAGACCAGTTTGGTTTTACTAGTATATTCACTTGTGCAAGTTTCACTATATGTACAATGATAAAATAGTACATATTAATGAAAATACATGTTAAGCTTTTCTCCTTTACTGCTGTTATTAGACAACGTTAGAACCACGTCAGTCAGTTAGCTACGTTCTGAGCTATGGAAGGAAATAAAGTATTGGAATATCGCTTAATGACAAATTACAATAAAAGCATATTAGTAAAGAAAACTCAATATTAAATTTGTTAATGATAATCATGCAGAATCCTTATATCAACTTTTTTAAACTTTTCAAATATTTCCGTACAAGCACCTTTATAACAGTTCCATTCACATATGTGAGCCTTACCGAGCCAAACATACATCAATATTTAATGAATAATGTTTCTAGACTCTCAATGATCAGAGTTTACCGTTAATTTAATTTCAAAAGAATTCATAATTATTTTGAAAGCACGAAATCTATTTTGCTGAAAAAATATTATGCAAGTTTATCTATAAAATCAATCAAATCATACGAATCCATTGAATTATGCATTCTCATTTCATCAATACTTTCTCTTTGTTTTCTTATGACTGCCCCTTCTTTCTTGTCCTTTACGTATTAAAATAACACGATTAATATATATTATATATATATATATATATATATATATATATATATATATATATATATTTCTTTACCGGAAATAATGAATAATCTTCCATTCAATATCCTGAGCATTTTCTCAGAATAAAATAACATACTTGTCAAGTGAATTCACATTGAAGGCAAACCATAGTCCATAAAAGAATTCGCAACTACTCTCGCCAGAAGGTCCAGTGAACGACGTGAAAAACGGAGCTATTATACTCGTACGGCGCGGTTCAGTACCATACAAAATTACTTCTCGACGTAACAATAGCATTGAGGGGAGCCATTTGAAACCGTTGTAGATGGCACATTATGAGGTGCCATTACAATGCCCGTTTGCGAGCACGTTTAAGCGAGTAATGACTACACCATTCAAGAAGTGGATCGGCGTCGGTTGTTAAATCGGAGTAAATCAGGTTCAACAAGACTACTCAAAGCTACACGAATATAAAAATCCGTTCACTTTTTCTTCGTGCGCATTCTATCGTCTCTTTCTTGAACGTTTCACTGCGCGCAGCGCACGCGTGTGCGTGCGTCTTTCGCTCGCACGCAGCCCTGAGAGAGCACGTGCGTGCGGCACGTGAGCTCAAGTCGCGAGTGTTTTTGCTAACGGCGCGAACGAGCGACTGGGTAGGCATATTTGCATAACAAATCTCGCGGAGCAAACAAATGGTTCCCTAAATTTGGAATGCCACTCGTTCTGGACGGAGTTCTTGGTTGTGGAGTCATTCAGCAGAAAAACAATTATAATTGAGAGAACAAACTGTTAAATAGTTAATTTTTTGATTGATTATTTTTGTGTTTCCGATCGTGTCCATGGTTATGGTTAGGAAGCGGACTTTGACTGCATGAAACATCGTCAAAAACGATCAATAAAATGCTCTTTAAATTTTTTAACATGACCTAAAACCAATGAAAAATGACGTAAACAAGCTTATTAAAATCAGTTCGGATGAACAACATGGTGTACGAAACTTTACTGATGTGATCGAGGTTTCTTCTTATTGTTCAAGTGAACTCAGCTTTCGAAATTTTGGTTTGGACTGCTCTTTACCAGAATATTTCTGTCTTTAGAAATCGGCTGAACCGCCAATAACGCTGACAGGTGTCACAGGAACTTTAGATTACATACTCGCAATGGCTGACATTACAACTTCTGAGCGAAGAAATCGAATAGGCTACTAAGGAATTCTGTGGAGAACATTTGTTGCTTCTCGTAAATATCATTTAAAGCAAGTACCAATAATCAACGAAAAATGCATTAAAAATTACGGAAAAGTTTAAAAAATGACGAATTAGTCGAATTCAATGAAAAATCAAAAAAACTATAAAAATGGGTTATTTACTTTTGTCATAACTTAAAATTAATTTCTAATCTAAAAGGTATTTTCCGAAAGTCAAAAGGAAAAAAAGACATTTCATTAAAATCGGCTTCCTAGTTATGGTCATTTGTTCGGTATTTATAGGTAGCTAGTATGTGAGACCTGGCGTCGACCCACTCACCAGTTTGCAGGGATCTTTCCCTCCAGTATTCCGACAAGCGGGCACCGCCCCAGGGAGGACGAACTGTAAGCTTTCGGATTGCTCTTCCGTCGTGTGTGATACCGTAGTGCTAACAGTGTGTGTTTGTGTATGTGTGTGTGTGTATGTGTGTGTGTAAAGGGAGAGAAAGAGGGAAAGATAAGGAGGAAAAGATCACAGGTCGTCAGTGGCCCATTTGTAGGGATACTGACCAGACACTCTCCTCGTAATTATTGCAGAAATTACGGAAAACTAATGATCCACAATGACCAAACATCTTACCTCACGATTTTAAATCCTAAGAGAAGTTCCCCAACTCATGGGAGGGGTGGTATGTCCAGAGTGCCCCTTCGGTCGACAGCGATGGCGGAAAAATCACCACGTTCCATTGGGGAGTTGAGACCTGCTTCCGTGTAACATCTGACTTTGCCAACAAAGGTCTCTTTCCCCCGATATTTCCTGAGATGACACTCCAGTAGCCATTGACATGCTAATCTCCCGCGTGCGGTAGGGCGATAGGCAACCTATCCCTTCTTAGCAAGCATTGACGGGCTGTAAGGGAAACTTTAGGCTTATCGCCGGGGAACAGCACTCGCTTTCGTCCAAAGCCAGGGGGAGAGCAAAGAAGATACTGCTGAATGATAACATTGGTCATTCTTCCTAAAAGTGGATGTGCTGAAGAGCTGAGAGAGCTACGATAAAAAGGCTGGAACATAGGTAGAGGTAATAAAATGAATCTTTGAAAAAGGGAAGTGCCACCGAAGCACAAACTTATTCATAGCACGAAGAAAATAAAATGAAAGCGAATTGTCCCTAAACGAAATAATAACCACACTCAAATGTAGAGTTTCTCTAATTCACGTTCACTGAATTACAATATATTTCGTTTATTGATGATATTTCAACGATAAGAACATTTACAATATTTTAATTTCTAACCAAAAATAATATTGTTTTAAAAGCTCTAAATAGTCGGCAACACTAAAGACAACATAATTATTATTATTTAACGTTAAAAGTCTTGAAAATAATTGCAAAATAGCTCAAATTTGACTAATTTTCTCCATTAACGTCGTAATGAGCCTCATGAATAAATAAAACATTACAATCAACTACATGTCTCCCGAGAACTAGTATTCGGACTAAACATTAAGGTGTCTCGTTGCTTCGCAAACCTCGTTGCCAAACAAGTTTGTTTTCATTTTAAAATTATCTAATAACGACTAATTCTGGGTTTCGCGATAACTAAAAACAGAGATTTTCTGGTAATGAACAAATTTAAATTTGGTTCAAAAAAAAGCCTCAATTTCTCAGTAAATATCCAAAGTTTAAATTGTTTATAATGGTTTTGATAACAGTTTTTACGTCTTTTTCTTTGCTTGTAGGGCATTTTAAAAACATTTTACGAGAATTTTATTGATCATTTTTGGCGACATTTTAGGTCATCAAAATCTGCCCCCAAGTAATGACATAACATTTTACTCTGTTTTCCCTGTCATTTCTTTTCCATACTTTCGAAGCAAAGTAACTTTATCGTTGAACTGCATTTATATATATACTTTTTCTTTGCTTGTAGGGCATTTTAAAAACATTTTGGTAATTACGAGTATTAGTATTATAATTAGGAGTACGAGTATTTAATTTTAGGATCACCGGGAGCGATGACTCAGAGCATCAACGGACGTCACTGCAGTGTCTCTGATCGGGAGGTCCTCGTTCGAGTCCCGATGTCGGCAGAATTTTCGACACTAGCTTTTCAGCTAAGTCGAATTCAGTCGCTGTCCGGAGCAAAATTCTAGTGACCGGTTGCTTTGATCGGTAGTTTTCCGTGGTTTCTCCGATCAACACCAGGCGAATGCCGGAGCAGTACCCTAACAAACAGGCCATGGTCCGCGCAATCTTTGCTTCATCTTCCTTGTCCTAGCCTCACCCCTTACAAACACACTTACAGTAACATGCACTACACTACCGCACATGCCGGTATACCGGCCGGATACATAGAACTTGTCCCGTCTGCAGCGGTGCCCTGCTGGTGGGAGGCATCTGTTTGGGGGGAAAGTCCGCTAGTCGACGGTAGGTCGGCGCCGGATCTCGCCATCCAGCGCGGGGAAGATCACCGCCACCTTCCCATGAAAAAGCATGGACTACACGGACGGGACTAATGACCTCAGTAGTTGTCGTGCCCGGAATCAATCAATCAATTTCAGGATCCACCGAAATGAGAGACATATACACACATGTTTTGAGCATGCACCTCCGCGCATGCACCTGCGATCAACCCAGGCGACGTCGCGTCGGCGTCGGCGGTACACATGGCCGCTCACGGCGGCGCGGCGCCGCGGGGGCAGGAACCCGGGCCCGCAGCTGCCGCCGCCTCCGCCGCCACCTGACGCCCACCTGGCGCTGTCCGTCCGCCTCCCCCGTTTGGCAGACGCCGTCGGGATTTGCGTCGAATGCGACCTTTCGCGCCGGGAGCAAAGGGCTTCCCGCCCGCCCGACACAACTGACACCTCAGGGCTTGGACTGGGGGGGGTGTAACGCGTGGAAGACAAGTGATTACGCGATGTTGTGATCGGAGGTAGTAAAAAGCTATTTCAGTACAAGGGGTGTAGTAGCTCATGTGTCGATTTATTGGGAGCGACAAATCAAACAAGCTGGGACACAACACACTAGTCGTTAAAAGAAATTACACTAGAACCACTCAGGGGTCCACACAATACGTTCAAATTCTTGCTAGGTGGGTCCAAGCTTTAGAAACGATATGCTGGTTTATATCATTTCCAACACAGCTAAAGTCCAGAAAATGAGGAGCCTTTCCTCGGCGATGCTCAGGGTTCTCCTTTGAGGCCTCTTGCAAAGCCATAAAACCCTTTTCCTTTCCCTTTTTGGAAGGTAATACACATGTCTCCAAATGTGGCATTTCCCCCATAACATAACATGTTTATTATCCTTGGGTAACTCTTGATGACTTCTCACTGGTAGCCATAGTAGGATGTTGCATCAGCAGTATCAACTAATAGTCTGATTCGCTCACAATGCACTAAAAAGTGACGAGAAGAATGGTATAAATAATGCGCCCTGCCGTTTATTTATTGCATAGGAGTAAAAAATTGCAATACATAGTGACAACAAGAAAATGAATTTTAAATTACTTTATTAATTTCATATAAGCAAAAAGACGTATTCAATAGGAGAATCGTGAGAAACCACGATAACAATTTATGGATAACACTACATACAATGTATGGCATGCTGCCGAATTCGAAACATTAATTCACCACGTAACACATCGAAGACCCGTTTCAGTTTCAGACAATACTTGTACACTTGAAGTAGGCAAGAGTCCATGCATAGTAAATTCATGCACTCGAATCTGGAATGTGATTCTGAAGAAACTTGAGTGTCTTCACTCCTCTCGAATCGGCGCTTGCGTCGCCACTAATTGCATATTCTCCCACGGTCCCCCTCCAGCGCGTTCGTCACTTTCGGGACTCTCGACGAGCTCCTAGGCGAGAAGTAGCTCTCGAAGGAACAAATTCCAAGAGCTTTTGTGTTCGCATAAGCAAGAGATGCGGAAATCAACTCGGCACAAGTGGTCATAAGCAATCACATACTTATCTACGCAGAAAGACGTAGAGTACAAACGGAAAGTTACTGGGGTGATGCGATACTGGTAAAATAACTTTTTTTTTAGTGGAAATCATCCAACTTAAACGCTCCGAAACTTGAGACTCATTGCTTTAATATTAATGAACACTGAAGTAACAGACTGTCATTGTTTCTTCTCAAAATACATTTAGCTTATTTATAACCGGTTTTTGATTCTAAATGCGATGAAATAGTAGATGGAATGAAATGGCAATTGTCTTCTTCGACATAATATACAATGCCCACTCACTTCCAAGAAATTTACAAATTTGTATTATCCCTAAATTCAATTTTATAATCTGGATGCCTTAGCCATAACTAGTTGTAGATAACCGATTCAGTAGAATTAGCCTCTGATAACAGACAAGGTTTCGTTTTATGAGTGAGGACCTAAAAGAAAAGGCAACTCGAAATTCTTCTAGTCTCAACAGACATTCTTGCAACCCTACTTCTTGTAAAGAGCTCATTCGTAAAAATTCTTCTTTAGTAGCCTACTTGAAACGTAGTACAGTCGACTCCGGTTAGAGTGAACTTTTGAGGACGCACATGTTTGGTCTACTATATCTGAAGTTCACTATATCCGATGATATCAAAATTAAATAGAAATTCTCAACAATTACTGATTTTATGTGTATAGAGACATTGAAAAATTCTTTAACAGCACTAACTGAAAATTTTATTCGTCATTTCCTTAAAGAATCAATTATTTTCAATTGTTTGCTTCGTACATTTTTCACTTGAAATTTCTCTACATCCTTCTCTAGCCATAGTTCGCGCTCTATCCATACTTGATTTTGCATTGTCCTCTGTTTCTACTTATCGTATTACATACCTTGCAACGCCTCTTTCACTATTGGAACACCGTCTCACTTTCCGAAGGCCCTTTTACTCGTCTAATAATATCCGAAATGCAATTAACTTCCAGGACATTGAATTTCGTACGTTCACTATAGCGAGGTTCAGGTTCATTATAACCTAATTTCTTATGCTTATTTTATGTAAGGAAACGGAACTAGTGACTTAAGTTCACTATATCCGAGTTCACTATACCCTTTTTATTTATTAAGTGAAACGGAACTAGTGACTTAAGTTCACTATATCCGAGTTCACTATACCCGTGTTCACTATACCCGTGTTCACTATATCAGTGTTCGCTATATCAGTGTTCGCTACATCAGTGTTCGCTATATTAGTGTTTGCTATATCAGTGTTCGCTATATCAGTGTTCGCTATATCCGCGTTCACCATATCCGTGTTCACTATAACCAGAGTCGACTGTATTTTCTATTTCTTCTCACAATCCAAGTGGCGCAGAGTGGATTCCCTCCCTGGCCTGCCCCGCGAGGCGCCCATGTGGCCGGCGGCGCCGGAGCCCGGTGCTCGAGAGCGGGCCCTGCGAAAGGGCCTTTGGAGGCGGCGCGTCCCAACCAGACGGGACAAACCCTCGCTGTCTCAAAGGCGGCCGATTCCAATTAGGCGTCGACTGCAAGTGCCGGCCCGAGTTTCCCGACGAGCCTGCTGTCGACGAAAGTTTGTGACGCAGCGACAGAGACGACGACGACGACGACGACGTCCGAAGACAAGGCCCCCAGCTGGTCCCACCGCGCGGGCGAGGACGCGGTTCACAGGGCCGCCACAGAGGACGGAACACTATAACACGATACGGGAAAGATAAATTGAATTTATCATAATCAGTAGACAGCGTGCTGATTTTGACTCGACATTTGTTCTATTTCTCCAAAAACAGAACCACTTTGCAAAGATATTTAATGGATTGTTTACGTATGAAAAGGTTTTCGGGCATAACTGGCTTCCTATTGTAAAACAAATGAACGTAAGTTTACATCAAAAATAATTCTAACGTCTATTTTCGTTCCTCTTCGTGATTTGCGTTTTCCTTGCTAAGTACAGGATAAGTATTTAAGTTAAACTTTGAACATTGTTTCAAAAATATATGTAACAAGACAGCTGAGAAAGGCAATGAGACATGGAAGCATGAAGACAGAAGTCAGAAGCAGACAAAAAAACATTAGTATCGTCCGAGAATCATCATATGTACGATCAAACTTATCATAAGATCAAACATATCCTGCAAATTTGTAAAAATGCTGTGCTCTAGCGTATTTACGTTGGGACTTTTAACTTACGGCAATGAGTTTCCTACAAGATTAACACTTTCGAATCCAATAGATAGAATAACAAAAGAAAACAAATGGATAAATAATACGATTCAAATTTTATAAAAGTGTAGTATCAGAGAGTACTCACTCGTAGGTTCGAACATTAATGCCACAATTTTGGAATCACCAGTTCCCTACTTTCGTTCCCACTCCATTACACCTCGTTCGTAACTTTCGTAACTACCTTGGTATGCGTCGCCTTCGATTGGCTGACAGCCTGTTCAAAACCGCGGTGGATACCGTTCTAGCAAAACAAACAGAGCACGACAGCCCCAATAAACAGGTGAGCGCCAACCCACGAAACGAAGGACATCTTCGCCACCAAACAGGCTTCGGATGCCCCACGAATCACCCGCTTTCGCAAACTCCCCCCGCGACGATTTTAAGGTATTTTGGCGTGCGCCAAAATTAGCTCCTCCGAAAGGTCGCGCTCGCGCGCGCGTGTCGCCCTCTGCCGCCCCGCGCGCCGCCTTGCCCACCTGCCGCGCGACCGTGTTTGGTCGCCCGCCCCGCCATCCGCCCCCGCTCCGCCTTCCGCCCCGCGCCGCCCTCCCGCCGGCCTCTCTCCGCTCGCGCGCTCGCTCCCTCGCCCGCCCGCTCGCCGCCTGAATGAGTGTACCTGCCGCGCCGGAGGCCTTATAAGGCGCGACTTTGGGCCTCTGGCGGGGCGACGCTCGCGGGGGGGCCGCGGGGGGTGGCCGGGCGCGGTCGCGGTGGCGGAGATGGCATTGATGGTGGTGGCTGTGGCAGTGACAATTGCAGAGAATACGGCGATTCGCGTGGCGTGGCGATGGCGATGGCGATGGCATGGCGTGGCGATGGCGATGGCGATGGCGATGGCGATGGCGATGGCGATGGCGATGGCGATGGCGATGGCGATGGCGATGGCGATGGCGATGGCGATGGCGATGGCGATGGCGATGGCGATGGCGATGGCGATGGCGGTGACGACGGCGTATGTGATAGTTGTGGCGGTAGCTGCGGCGGTAGCTGCGGCGGTAGCTGCGGCGGTAGCTGCGGCGCTAGTTGTGGCGGTAGTTGTGGCGGTAGTTGTGGCGGTAGTTGTGGCGGTAGTTGTGGCGGTAGTTGTGGCGGTAGTTGTGGCGGTAGTTGTGGCGGTAGTTGTGGCGGTAGCTTTGGCATTTGATGTGGCGGTAGCTGTGGCGGTAGTTGTAGCGATAGTTGTAGCGATAGTTGTAGCGATAGTTGTAGCGATAGTTGTAGCGATAGTTGGGGCGGTAGCTGGGGCGGTAGCTGGGGCGGTAGCTGGGGCGGTAGCTGGGGCGGTAGCTGGGGCGGTAGCTGGGGCGGTAGCTGCGGCGGTAGCTGCGGCGGTAGCTGCGGCGGTAGCTGCGGCGGTAGCTGCGGCGGTAGCTGCGGCGGTAGCTGCGGCGGTAGCTGCGGCGGTAGCTGCGGCGGTAGTTGTGGCGGTAGTTGTGGCGGTAGTTGTGGCGGTAGCTGTGGCATTTGATGGCGGTAGCTGTGGCGGTAGTTGTAGCGATAGTTGTAGCGATAGTTGTGGCGGTAGCTGGGGCGGTAGCTGGGGCGGTAGCTGGGGCGGTAGCTGGGGCGGTAGCTGGGGCGGTAGCTGGGGCGGTAGCTGGGGCGGTAGCTGGGGCGGTAGTTATGACTGTAGTTTTGACTGGAGCGGTAGTTGTGGCAGTACTTATGGCAGTAATTGTGACGGTTGTTGTGGCGATAGCTGTAGCGGTAGTTGTGGCGGTGCCGGCGTCAGACGAGCGCCCGGGGCGTCTCTTTGCGCGACGCGGCAAGTCGGGGCAGGCAGCGATGGAGACGTGGAAACGTAAGAGAATACTTGAGGGGACGAAGAAAGAGAATGAAATAAGCATGGATAGCCCTCAAAACGACCAAACCGAAGGCAGGCTTAGAGAGAAGGTGAAAATATAACTATGAGAGGGGTTAGTCCTGAGAATCGATAGAAAAGTGGGTTAAGTCGAAATATTAAGGTTAAGATTGCGTTTAAAGGGATAGTGATATGTTGTGAAACTGACACGATGGAGAAAATATCTTTGAAAGGTATTTAACTGTGAGCAAATGTGACTCGTTTAGCTGTTAAAATGAAACGGAATGATTGAAGCGTAATCGGATGAGAGCGCGAGGGGCAATGTGGCTAAGGGCGCAACTAGCATGCAGGAGACGTGCAGATGGCGTGCGAGCAGCGTGGGGCCCGCACGTGCGCGGTGTGTCAGCCGCGTGTGGACGGGAGGAAAATTAGGGGGCAGAGAAAGGTCACTGTTTGACAGATGCGCTGACAATTAACGAAGATGGACATGGCGCAGGTCGCCGGCTCGCACGACGAGTGCGAGAAGAGTGCTCGTGGAGGTGGAGGCGGCGCTCAGGTGGGAAGAGCAAATAGGGGAAACGAAGCGAGAGAAAACTGCAAAACACTCAAGAGAACAGAACTTGAGGAGAATGCAGCCTGAAGCTGGTGGCGATGCGAAGCGAATGATGAGTGGTAGCGGGTAGCTCAGTGCAGCAACTGATGTCACTGCAGCGCTTCTGACCGGGAGGTCCTAGGTTCGAGTCCTAACGGTGGCAGGATTTTCGGCACTAGCTCATCAGCTAGGTTGAATTCAGTCGCTGTTGGAGGAGAATTCTATAGGCCAGCTGCTCTGATCGGGAGTTTTCCGTTGTTTCTCCCATCAACACCAGGAGAATGCCGGAGCAGTATCCTACCAAACGGGCCACGGACCGCGCGTTACCTGTCCTTCCCATTGCTTGTCCTATTCTCTCCTTTACACACACACTTACACCAACATGCACTACACTACCACATATCCCGGGAGACCGGTCAGGAGCTTAGAGCTTGTCCCCGCTGGTGGGAGAGTCCTGGTTAGGGAATCCCACTAGCCGACGGTAGGTCGGCGCCGGATCTCGCCATCCAGCGAGGAAGATCACCGCCATCTCCCGAGAAAAACATGCACTACACGAACGGGACTAATGACCGAAGCAGTTGACGCGCCCGGAAGCACGAAAAAATCAATCAATCAATCAATCAAGCGAAGCAAATGAAGTAGAATAGCGATTGGAAGAGCCAGCACGGAGATTATCCGCGAGCGCACGACATGGCGGCGGGCAGGAGTGACGTCGAAAAATAGCCTGGAAATGCAAACGGGCGCTGCTTTGAAACCTGTCTCGCACAATCAAGCACTTAGCAACTTTCGAAATAGCAATGAGGAGCGACCGGCTCGGCAGGCTTGTGTGCGGTGAAGCATCTACGTCTTTTTGTTGGCGGCTTCTCAGGCGTCTCGCGCTTGTGTGAAGGAGAGAGGAGCGTAGGAGGAGGCGAAATGATCGAAAGATACCGGCACAATGACCAAGCACATCTGGCGACAGCAAAAGGACCTATCGAACAACTTTGCACTAAGGGGGCGAATGTAATAGAAGAAGTCAGTATTGTAGTGGCCAAAGACGTTGAACTCTAACTATTCTGAACACTGGGTGACACACATTACTTAATGGGATATATCTGTTGCTTTTTATTAATAAAAAATGGGTTTGTCAGTTTCATATACGACTGGTTTTGTTGCTTAAAAACAGCATGTCGGGAAAATATTGTAATTCCATAGAAAAATATTTATTAATTATTATTATTATTATTATTATTATTATTATTATTATTATTATTATTAATATATATTTCTTCATAAAGGAAAATAATTCGCATTTCAAAATCCTGTTTGTTATATCTCTGATATTTATACATAATTCTTTATTACAAAGAATCTAACACATTCTCTAATTTTTATTAGTTTTTACTACTAATAATATTAAATCCCACCGGCTCCCTGAAAGGCAACGTTCGAGATCAGCTCTAAAATTATTTCGCCACCAACAAAATGCTAATGTCGGTGTAATCCAACCTTAGACACTAGCAATCCATGATACTGTTTACGAGGCAAGTGGTCCTTGCTGCAACACCTTTTGAAGAATTTTACGAGCAAAAACTTTTCTAGAAAATTAAGTGCAAATAAAATAACTATAAAATTGCTAAAATACTCTGGAGTTTATAGCGGAGTACTTCTACTTAATCTTTCAATTTTTACGTGCTAATCGGTAACATAACAACGTCACTCGGCCAAAAACATGTACACCAACTCAATTTGTAGAATGAATTAATTACAAAAGCTTTTATGTTCCACTAATTTGTGTTAGGGACTAAGATATTCTCCTCAACGGATGCACTTCATTAGAAAATCCTTTCAAGATAAGATTTTAATGTTTCGAGCAAAACTTTCTAATTCCTTAAAATGTTATAAAATTTAATTGGTTCATTAGAAACAACAATTCTAGTTTCACGATACCAACAAATATCTCAGGAAATGATTTTTCTTTACATGAATACTTCGATGCTTTTATCTTATTTCGTGTTTCTTGAGATAGAAGCTTGACATGATGCTTTTATTTACTACATGTCGATAATTCGATTGCTTTTGCCTTCTCCAGGACAGTAATATAAGTGAAAATTAGGGACGCTTGATCTAATATTGATGTTTAATTTTTTCTGTAAATTAAGTATTCAGAAAATATGTAGAGTTATAGATTTTATATATTAAAATGTAATGATCGAAATGATGAATTATTCACAAGCCTTCCAATTCCAAGCAAGAAATATGTAGAGATATTCAGATCATTTAGGCATGAGAGCAAACAGTCGCTTTAAAATGAGCCAATAGTCGCTTTAAAATGAAAACTAGGTTTCAATTTTTTAAATTAATATTTGTACAAAAAAACCCATGGATGTAATGTTTTTAAGAAATCTCAATGGGTTTTTTTGCAAGTCTATTATTTGCCTCTTAATATCTTATTTACGAAAGTTCGATATATTCCTTTTCCTTCGATTCACGACCTACAACTACAATATATTTTTGACTGGGTTTTAAATTAATATCTTTTTTGTATTTATGGACTACCGACACATATTCTTTCCTTTCCTCCCGTTCAGGTATACGACGTTTGATAGTTTGAAACAACTGGTGCAAAAACAGCACGTCCTTTCTCGCCCATACTTGTACGCAATATTACGCGAAAAGTACTATAATTTTCGAAAAAAAATGTATATGACCTTTTTTCAAAATTTACCTTAAGGAAACAGATTTCATTAAGGGGAAAATCCCCTATCTTCATAAGTATAGTTGTACGAACACGAAAAATTAGTTTTTAACAAACACGAGACCTACACCATTCTCTTAAACGTCCTTTACGTTTTCCAACAACGAAATTTAAGAAAATACAATGGAGCTATTTTTTTTTAAATGTCCCAGGGGCTTTTTGTGAAGTACCACCCGAAATTCAAATATCGGTTTCAAATTCAATGGTCCGCGACATCAGCCAGATCGATTGGAGAATATAAATTTTGGAGAACATTGGCTGAAATGATTCGATTTTTCGATATCAAGGAATCACAAAATATGAAATGCGGCTACACCGCGCATTAGGGGATTTTTTCTTCTAAATTTAGCATCTGGATTTTTCCACACTTTTGTTACCAAGCCCTTGTAATAAGAGTTTTTCTGACGAAAATTCGCCGTTTTTTCGCGCATTACGTATCTTTCTACTTCGAAGCGAGAGAATAAAAATTATCATGGGTCAACTAACTTATGAGAAAATGTTCTTCACAAGATATTGCAACATCCATCACACCCATATCCCACACAGCCCGACATACAACACAACTTCATATTCAAAAAGGGCCAAAAAAGTCGTATAAGTGTTCACCACGAATAGTGCAGAAAAATACATGTACTAGGTATCCGAATGTGAAAAATTGCTGTGCATTCGACCATTTACGGAGAGGGGATCTCAGGCATTATCTTCGCCCAGGATGCTTTGTCAGCAGTGGCGTCTCCTCACTCTGGATTTAGGGCGTTGATCGTGAAGAAAAGCGTTATTTTTTATTTTTTATTTATTTTACGTCAAAAAACAGTTAAAAACTGCGTATGACGTGCTATAACTAACACCCATACTACTCTTTTCGCTTACTTATTTAGAGTAAAATTGAATTATGTAAACAAAATTCTTATTTATTTTAAATGATGTTGGAAGAATAAGGGGAAAGATAGTGCCAAAATGACAACAATGAAGATGGTGTATTTTCTATTGCAAAGATGGAATAATACATTGTAAAGTATTTAAAAAGGCGTGCTCGACGCATTTTCATTTTTTTCGGTTCCCGTTTTAACAATTAAATTCTGAAATATTATCAGGATAGGACACAATCACCCATTTCTCAATTACTTGTTTCTTTTCTCCATTCGAAAGGAAAGGAAAGCAATTATTTAAAACTATTCTTCCACTTTTTCACTATTCTTGTAAAAAAATAACACTAGTAACTTCATGAATATCGCTAAAGGCTGCAAATCGCAACGGAAAATATCACAATCATATACACTCGGTCTCCAGTAGGCCGTTAAAACGTGATCCAACGCCTTGACACGCTTTATGCTCGAGTGGGGAGACGTCGCGCGCATGCGCTGCCGCCTCCAGATCCGACCTGAAGACGTTGGAGGCATTCGCCCACAGCCTGAGCATCGCTTGCGCACCGCCTGCTTGCATGGACGCGCTGGTACTGGTCTATACCGCTGACCGCACGGAGACCGACTAAATGTAAAAAATCTCAATCAATTCAAAGGAAAATGTAGTTATTTTTATTTCTTTGGGCTTTGGTACACGACTTGCACACTCAAAGAAAACGCCCCTGGTTGACAGTGCAATGGCGGGCTCGCTCGTGCCTCGGAACGCCCACCACACCTGCCGGTAGACGAGGCAACTATCGTACGAAGTAGCGGGTGGGTTGGCGAGGTACCGGGCGGGCAGGCGGGCGAGGTGGCGGGCGGCAGGATGAGTTGGCGGACAGGCGGTTGCACGAGGTTGTGGGCGAGCAGGAGAGGCTGTAGGTGGAAAGGCGAGCGGGCGGGCGCGGTAGCAGGCGGTTGGGTGAGGCTGCGAGGTCGGGTGGCCGTGGTTGCGAGAGGGCGGGGGTGAAGTAGCGGTCGGGAGGGTGAAGTAGCAGGAGGGAGGGTGAAGTAGCGGGTGAGAGGATAAAGTAGCTGGCGGGAGGGTAAAGTTGCAGCCGGGAGGGAAAAGTAGCGGGCGGTACGGAAATGTAGCGGCTACGGGTTGCGGACGGGGATGCGGATGGGGGGGCGTGGGGGGGGACGGGCAGGCGGGGGGGGTGTTCCGGGCGGGAGAGTAAGGTAGAGGGCGGGTGGACAGACACGAGTTGGAGCAAGCGTGTGCCTCGAGCGCCTATTTCTGCGGAGGCGCGTGGGCGGTCGCGTGTCGACGTGTGTTTGGGCGGGCGGCCGCCTCTGATGGACACGGCGCAGATCGCGCGGGCTATGCTTTGTCTCTCATCGCAGGGCGACGCGCAGCCCGCGGCCCGCCCTGCCTCAGCAGACACAACTACAGCACGTGCGCTCTCACCAGCCTCTTACAAATGCTTCTACTCAGAAGAAACAACTCAATATGTTGCGTATTGATAGGGTGAACATCATGATACGTCAATAAAAAAATTGACATTTATTTTCATTATTTAAGAAAGTTTTGCAAAGAAACAAATCTCATTGTAAGATCTTTTCAATTCTCAACGTAAATTAGGACTCAAGCTAATACGTACAATTTCAAATGACTTTTTTCTCAACCGTGGTGTTCAACACTAAAAAAATGCATATGTCTTTTAAGTCGTATATACATTTTTCTAGGAGGAATAAATAATCGACCAAGTGTAACTGGCAATACACACGATGACTATAAGAATAAGAAAATTCGAAGCAGGATATCGTTTCTATGTAAAAAATAAAAATTGCGGTGACTTTAAAAAGTTTATGAAAATGTTCTAATGCATATCTGATTTAATTAGACGATTAATAACTTACGAACTCAATCAATGAATACATAACTTCATGGTATTCGTAATGTTAATGAAGGAATTATAAATCAAAGCATAGGAATGAAATAGAAGTTATATTATTAGGAAAAAACAATTAACTCTGTCATTTTTAATTTTAAAAAATGTCTATTAGTTTGCAATCTCTTTGTGAAGATGAATACTAGATTATGAAATTTTTGACATCTCAAAGAAAGACGAAACTAAACATTGTCATCACATTTCGCTCCATCGCCTAGTAGTCTCAGTTGAATTTTATTATAATCTCAGTAGTTAGCAACTGACAAGTTGGGCGTAATTAAGTCTACGGAGCAACTGGAAACTTTCTAATCCGCGGTGAAGACCTTGCAAACGCTTCGCTCCGCACTCCATATTCCCAAAAAACTTCGAAGACGGGTACTTCTAATGGGTCTTGAGCCTGTTCATGCTCAGGAGAAGCCTTCTTCAGTTCACGAGACTTCGAACTGTTTCCGAGCTCTGGCGTGCACACAAAAAATCTATTTTTGGAAATTAGTTGAAATTATGTTAGTCTTTCTTTTTTCACTTAACTTGAAAAGGAGAACAAGATGCAATAATATATCTCTGTTTTTAACCATGAAAAAACAGTATGTACACCCCCAAATAAATTTCCTAATATCTACCATAATTCTTCCCGTCCTTCAGTTCTCAATGGCGGTGATATCTCGAGAAATAAAACCTTGAACGCCGACGTGTATTTCGGTGTCGGATAACATATACTGGGAGAGGCACTTCGCAACCACCGGGATATCACTTGCATTCATCTTACGAGACACTTAATGACCATAGCAGTTGACACGCCCGAAACAAAAATCAATCAATCAAAACAGCTACATTCGCAATAGTTATAAGAGGGTTCCACATCCTTAGCAAATCTATTCGAAGGACGATCATGCAGTCCGCACATGCGCCTTGATAGATGGAATAGTGTATCCAGGCGAGTCAACGGCTAAGGTAATGTCCCGTATGTGTCGTGCATACTTGTTATCGCGGCGATCTTCCACCGCTCGATGGCGAGATCAGGTGCCAACTTACTTCCCCGTCGTCTTGCGAGGTTTTCTCCAACCAGGTATATCTCCCAGCGGGGCACCACCCCAGACGGGTTAAGTTCTAAGTTCCCGACCGGCCTCACGGCATATGTGGTACGGTGGTGCATACAGGCGTAAGTGTGTGTACGTAAGGGGAGAAAGTAGGGCAAGGAAAAGGAAGGAAAAATCGCGAGCGGTCCGTGGTCCGTTTGTTAGAATACTGATCTGGCACTCGCCAGGTGTTGATCGGAGAAACCATGGAAAACTACCAACCAGAGCCGCCAGCCACTAGAATTTTCTTCCAGACAGCAGCTGAATTCGACCTAGCTGAAAGCTAGTGTCGAAAATCCTGCCGCCCTGAGGACTCGAACCTAGGGCCTCCCGGTCAGAGGCGCTGCAGTGACATCAGTAGATGCACTGAGCTACCGCTCCCCATACTTTATAGGTACTCTGCAACGAATTGATATATTCTGAAAATTCGTCTTTTAAATTAATCACAATTTATGTTCTAGTGAATGAACTAGAATAGAGAGGGAGCGGTAGCTCAGTGCATCAACTGATCAACTGATGTCGCTGCAGTGTCTCTGACCGGGAGGTCCTAGGTTCGAGTCCTGAGGCGGCAGGATTTCGACACTAGCTCTTCAGCTAGGTCGAATTCAGTCGCTGTCTGGAGGAGAAGTCAGTGGCCGGCTGCACTGATCGGTAGTCTTCCGTGGATTCTCCGATCACACCAGGCGAATGCCGGAGCAGTACCTAGCAATCGGACCATGGACGCGCGCGATCTGTCCTTACACTTCCTAATCCTATCCTCTCCCCTTACACACACACTTACACTAACATGCACTACACTATTCGGGAGACCGGTCGGGAGTTTCCAGCTTGTCCGGACTGGGGCGGTACCTCGCTGGTGGGAGAGTGCTGGTTAGGGGGAAACACCACTAGCCGACGGTAGGTCGGCGCCGGATCTCGCCATCCAGCGAGGGAAAATCACCGCCATCTCCCGAGAAAAAACATGCACTCTACTAACGAGACTAATGACCAAAGCAGTTGACGCGCCCGGAAACACGAAAAAATTAAATCAAATCAAATCCGGTCGGGAAGTCCTAGACGGTTCGAGTCCTGACGGTGGAGGCAGGATTTTCGACACTGGCTAGATAGCTAGGATGAGTTCTGACGCTGTCTGGAGGAGATCGCCCCCTAAGCTACCTGCTACCTATGAGGTTGATTGATTGACTGATTTTTCGTGTTACCGGGCACGTCAACTGCTTTGGTCATTAGTCCCGTTAGTGTGGTGCATGTTTTTTTCATGATAGTGTAGTGCATGTGCATGTTAGTGTAAGTGTGTGTGTAAGGGGAGAGGATAGGACAAGGAAGAGGAAGGACAGATCACGCGCGGTCCATGGCCCGATTGTTAGGGTACTGCTCGGGAATTCGCCTGGTGTTGATCGGAGAAACCACGGAAAACTACCGATCAGTGCAGCCGACCACTAGACTTCTCCTCCAGACAGCGACTGAATTCGACCTAGCTGAAAAGCAAGTGTCGAAAATCCTGTCGCCTTCAGGACTCCAACCTATGACCTCCCGGTCAGGGGCGCTTCAGTGACATCAGTTGATGCACTGAGCTACCGCTCCCGGTTACCTATGCCGCGTAAGCCTGTCGCACCGGTGAGGATGCATTGCGGAGCGAGCGTTGCAGGCGGCGCAAGTGGCGAAGGCAGCTCGTTAGGTAACAGGAGGCGCATTGCTCGCTTCTCGCCCCACGTGCACGCGCGGCCACCGCCGCCGCCGCCGCCGCCTGCGCAGAGAGCCCCGAGCAAAAAGCGCGCGCAAGCAAGGCGAGCGAGCGAGCGAGTAAACGCACCGGCGCAAGCGAGTGCCTGCCAATGTGTGTGGTCCGTTGGCTATTCAGAACGTGTACACTTGTGTCAATGAGAGGCAGTGGTTGACACCTAGTTACGCACTTTGCGCTTGGAATGGGGCAATCGGCGACATTCCTAGTGATAATTTCGTTGGCGATAAAAAAAAACGCATAGAGACCATCAGCGCGTTAGTTGTTCCCACTTGGCAAGTCCGACGAAAACGTGTTTGGTGAAATGTCACTCAAGATATTCTCTAATGCATATGTCTTATTCGTATTACAGCAGAGTAAATCAGCATAATGCTACAAATAATAAGATCGTTATCGTTAAAATATTATTATTATTATTATTTTTATTCGTATTAAATCACGATGTTACATGTGTACAGTATGACAATCTTTTGCATCTGGATGTATAACCCTTCTTCAGTTGCAGTTCAGCTAGGATTCATGTAGGAACTTAGGAATTTCACCAGTGGCGCCTAGAATTATTGGTACAATCGTCACCATTTCCACTTCGCTCCACATTTCCTTTATCTCATTTGCCAGAGGTTGATATTTTATTATTATTATTGTTATTATTATTATTATTATCATCATCATTATCTTCGTAAGCTGAAAAGTTATCCCTTTAAAGTACAATGCTTCGTAACTGTTGTTCCAACGACAGAATAGTGCGAACTATTTCAAATCATAGAGGAACGATAGTACTCGGAGCAATAGTGCGAGTCATTTTTTTTTCAGTCAGTAGGCTTCGAGTAAAGGAAACGTGCTTCGAACTGTCAATAGTTGTGCCGTTTGCATTTATGACGTTGCTGGCATTCCTTTTCTCAAAATAATCCGGACGGAATTTTGTTCTGGGAAAATGCTATGAGTTCATGAACTAGGAAAGAAGACAGACAAAAATAGATATTTCTACTTTACCATTGTTTGTGAACCCAAAGTTGACAAAGAGAGAATTACACTTTGCACATTTCATTCTGTTTTTCCTTCGTCTTTCCCTCCCTCATCGCGTTTTCCCAATGCACAGAATCGAAACCTTTAGTTACACAGACGTAGAAACATAAGTGTTAAATGTTTCTGAACTTCACTAAAATAAGGTACGATCTATCAAAAAGTAATACTTCGTACTTGGCATTTTAGGGAACTTTGCTTAAACGAAGCAATTTTGGTATTGTTCTTCCGATGTAGACCAGTCATGTAAGTTACACCAAACTTATAGTATAATTCTTAATTAAAAATAAAGCGATAATAAAGAAAAAACAACGTCTATGGGGTTTTAATTTTTATGAGCAATAATTCTTCAGTAAATGCGAATAAGATTCGCATGTGTTGTTGCATATTCCGATCGTTCTCAAGACCGTGAGTCCCTTCTTTACGTCATTCTTATCGAGGTATTTTTGTTTTCCTCATTCATATCTAAGTATTTAACATGGTTTTCTGAACAACGTTGAGCAATTGAATAATTTCAAACTCTATGTCAACATTTACAACCATTATTACCTTCCATGCACATCGTTTAGGTACTGTAGAATTCTGTCACAATAGCTCATATAATTTTCTGCTGCTCACGTTATGATGAAACTTATCTTACTCAAAGATAGCAACTAATCGATGAACTACCACCCTGCCAGAAGCTTGCCTTTCAAACACAACACACTATACAAGTATTAGCAGAGCTTTTCTCTTCAATGGCCCTTTCGCTGCAGCGTCGGATAAACGCCACTGCGTCAACGAGACCATGCTCGACAAAAGGGCAGCGCATACACCCCTTAGTGTACGGATCTGGTTGCGCAATGTTAATAATCAAAGGTGAATACACGACGGAAGAGGTCGTTAAAGGAGTGGACCAGGCATATTTCAATGCAGGTTGCCTGAAAGGTTCGTAAAAATTGAGTGAACCGATAGAGGAAAGTCCATTAACTACATTCAAAAACTGTTTCTCTCGGAAAGCAGTAACTACTGCTTATATAGCTACCATAACGGAATGCAAATGTTCCCGCCTGTCAGGAAACATTACATCACTTACCACCAAGTAAGAGCTCGAAATGAGCAATTACCAAATATTTAATTTTTTAAAAACGTCATCAGAATTCAGTTTTGTCGCTACAATCGTTTAACATTCAACATTTGAATTCATACAAATGTTTATATGGTCTTAAATTCGTATGTACTTAAAATTTCATCAATAATTACTCGGAGCATTATTGAATAGTTTCAAACAAAGAATATTATGAAGGAACCCTTGAAAGGTATAAACCTCCTGATTAAATCTTTGATACTGACAAACGAACAAAATTTACCATAAAATTACGAATAATATTGAAGAATAATGACAGTGTCATATGCAACAAAATAAGGCCCTCATTATGTTCTGCGAGCATTAACAGTTTAATATAAAATATACGTAAATTTTCACATATGAATGAAACTTCAGTTCTATTTGTGCGTCCCTCGCCGTTTTCTAGCAGTCACAATAAGAAATAAATTGTACTGTCGTTTGTCTAGCAAAATCTTTAACAAAGTTTCAGACAGAAAACAATTCCCACTGCACCTTATCTGGTCTGTAATAATTAAAATGGTCAATTACAATTCCTCCTTAACTCATAACTATAAAGATTTGTCGTACAAATATTCCATAACTTCCACACCACTTTGATCTCCGAAAGTAAATACAAGTGCTCTCATTCTCAAAACATCTAACAGCTGTATCATATGAATTGTTGCCACATTCGCAACCTACATTTTAAATACATTTCAAAGAAATGCTAAGGAAAAAAAATTTAAATTTCACAACTGTAGTAAACTGATGCCAAAGTAACCTGAACACACTAAATGTATGATTTATGCTCATTTCATAAACTGAGCAAATAATACATTTCCATTTTTCCTAAAACAACGCTTCAGAAACGCCAGTCAAAACAATTTACCAAGATCTGCATAATTAAAACTTAATAGAGTGTGCTTATCAAGTCTCGTTACGCCGACAGGTCACAAAACCGCGACGCGGTGCGTTAACTCATGTCGACGACAGCGTCTCCTGGTTCCTGACCACGTCATCATCGCGCAGCTTCTCGAGAGCAGTTTGCACTACCTCACACCGTTCTGCGAAACGCACGAGGGCTTTAATAAAGCCGCCGCCGCCGCCGCCACCGTCGCCAGCGCCATCAAAGCGAGCGCTGCGTCTTCCTGGGGCAGGGGCTTACGATCCCCTCGCACGGCGCGTTTGATCTCGCGCGCTTCGGAGGGAGAAAGCTGCAAAGTAAGCGAAACCGAAAGAAAGGCGTTCAATTGGGTTTGGGCGATGACGGGAACCAAGTTAAACACGAAATCAAGACTTATTTTTCAAATTACAAAGACACATTTATAGCAGTTTCCAAAACGAAACTTGCTTACAAGCGACTTAATGGAATTAAATTTTAATTTACGACGTAAACAAACCCCTAACTTTCCCTCTAGCTGTGACAGTGTTTAAAGAGTCAACAACTACTTGAAGGGTTTCGCCGCAACGCTTTAACGAGTCAGCAAGGACCCAGTCGCGCAATTTTGAAACAAAAGGTATTTGTCGACCGACTTCTCCTTAGAGTAGATTATTCCCCTCGTGTTCCCACCCATATATACAAACTGGTCTTGTTTGAATTGCATCCGAAGGGAGGCACGAGCAAAAACCGTCGCGGACGCTGCCGAGAGTGAGTGAAGGATCAGGTGCCGCCAGCGGAGCCGTGCGCTCTTTTACAATGGCGCATTCCCGGAATTTCCGCGCAGCTCCAATGCCCGTTTTTGTGGCGCGGTCGCCGACTTGCTCCGGAACACGGCCTTAATTGCTGACAATGAGTCGCCCGCGCGCGCTGGGCACCATGGCGCGGCGAGCGGGTGGCACGCGGTCGGGCTGGGCGGTTGGGCGGGCGGTCGGGCTGGGCGGTCGGGCTGGGCGGTTGGAGCGAGGCGGTCGGGCTGGGCGGTTGGAGCGAGGCGGTCGGGCTGGGCTGTCGTGCTGGGCGGTCGGGCTGGGCGGTCGGGCGGGGCGGTCAGGCGGGGATCGGGCGGGCGGTCGGGCTGGGCGGTCGGGCTGGGCGGTTGGAGCGGGGCGGTCGGGCTGGGCGGTCGGGCTGGGCGGTTGGGGCTGGGCGGTCGGGCTAGGTGGTTTGCGGGCAGGCAGGAGCAGGCAGGGGTCAGGGCAGGCAGATAGGCAGACGGGCAGGCAGGGCGGACGGGCTAGGCGGACGGGCGGGGGACGGGTGGGCGGACGGCGGGGCGGACGGGCGGGGCGGACGGGCGGGCGGACGGGCTGGGGGAGGGCGGGGGGGGGGCGGACGGGGGGGCGGACGGGCGGGGCGGACGGCGGGGCGGACGGGCTTGGCGGACGGCTGGGCGGACGGGCTTGGTAGATGGGCTATGCGGTGTGTCTGTGCGGTCGGGGAAAGTGGCGGGCAGGGCTGGGTGGCTGGGCGGACGGGCGGGGCGGAGGGGCTGGGCGGACGGGCTGGGCGGACGGAAGGGGCGGGGGGATAGCTGGAGGTTCAGCAAGCCGTGCGAGTAGACCCCCCGTATCCGACACGCGCTGCTTTTATTCCACTTCATTAATTTCTTTGGTAATTACGTCGTGGACTCCGCGTCCGCCGTGCAGAGCCTCCCGGCGACGGAGCTCCGTGTACCTAAGTAATGCATTTTAATGCGATCTCGCTCTGGTAATTAATACGCAGAGATTGTTTCGTTCCATAACAACGGCCGCGCTCCGTTGCATCGGTTGTCACCCCCCTCGAAAGAGACTAAAACGAAACTGAGATCAGTTTGTGTTTCGGTTCCTGGAAAACAATTAACTCAAAGGATTGAAGTACACGTAACGTGCTCAATTCTCTCGTCAACGTCTCTTTTTTTGCAAGGAAATGCTAATGTGTGGTTTGGAATCATGAAATAGATATGCTTTCGATTTTTTCTCGTTTATTTGAGAAGTTCATATAAAATGAATAATAACATTTTTATCTAATTTCCTTAATTACAGGACGCGAAAAATCCTATTGATGTGTTTCAAAATTAATGTCCTTTTGACATTCTGTGAGCAACGTCGCTTCAAGGTAAGAGAGAGAATATCGTATTTATTACAAGTAATGAGAAACTGAAAATTTGTTTAAACAGTGGAAAAATATTACAAGACAATTTTGACAAAGAATTTGGCACATTTTCGTAGTTCAAATTGATCCTTCATGAATTTCTATTTTGCATTCATCTCGTTTGTTGTTTTTTGTCAGTAATACACGGTAACTGGGCTCAAAAAATATTTCTGCATATTATGGCAATACCAAACCAGCTACGCCAAACCTAGTTTGGGCGTGGGACTCTTCCGTGCGTGCAATGCGATATGCCACCCTAAAGAAAAACCGAGAAAGAATAACCGAAAATGTACGGAACCAATGAGTGATCAATATATTATTTAATAGAGACGTTTAGAAATAGGAACAGACGAAGTACGAACAGTCAAAATATCTACAGCTAACGATGGTGATCGTTGGGTAGTGGAAAAACGTTATTTTGGGTAGGGAGATGAAGGGACTGGATATTGAATTGTGAAGGAGAATTGAAGCGTAGGTTAAGTGTGTTTCAGTTTTGAAAAAATATGATAGTACGTAACCCGGAATATCAAGTTGCCAGATGTAATAAATGAAGCAACTGATGTCACTTTACAGGATAGATGCACTTCTGGATGCGATTAAGAATTTTAGAAAAAAATAGTTTTGAATAACTGAGAATGTACTTTTCATGGAAATGGTTCGTTTTCATGCAAATTAAATAGCATATCAACACCAAGTGCAACAATCTTCATCATTTTGTCATAAACACGTTAACGCTCTCATGACAAAACTTCACCAGAGCCTCTGAAATAAAAAAAAAGCAACTTTACCACACGGCGTATGCTAAAACAGACATCACCGACAGCCAATCGCCTCGAGGAACGATAGACGCTATTCAGCATCACACTCGCCAATGCACCAGGCGCGACAGCGGGAGCGCGAAAAAGCAGTTCCACAAGTCGGCGTCCAACAAATCCAAAGGCGGATGCGGAGCGCGTGTCGGCCGCGGCAGCGCTGCATATTGAGCGCCCAGGCTGGCGTTGCTCCTCGAATGCAAACGAAGCGCCCGCGTCACCCACTAGGCGCATGTGCCACGCACGCAGCGGTGCCGCAAGCACAATGCACGGGGCCGCCCGTGCGACGGCGCGCAACAAATTGCGATAAGACCCTGTACGCTGCAACAATGGAAAAGCCGTAGCAAAGCTATGGAAATTGCCTTCGGACCTGTTTATTTTATTGCATCCTTGACTCACTTTAGAGGAAACTTTAGATTTATTTCGATTACGATAGTAAACTAGTGGGGCTACAGAACGGCACAGACATTCACATACTAGTTAGCTTTCTAATCTCTTTTGTCAAGACGAGTTTTTCCGTATTGCGCCCACTCTGTTCCAGCTGCTACCTATCGACCGACACCTAATAGTATAATTGAAATAAGGCTTTAAGATTATTATGGAAGAGTAAAACATCAGTGAAACATTTGTAGCCATTTTTGAGAAGATGCCGTTCGAGCGCCATGTTGAGCAATTTGCAATAATTTCCCGTAATGTAATATCAATGAGATTAGACAAAAAAACTCACACATTTGCGTAATTTTTGAAAAATCAAAAGAAATAAAAAATTTTTTTTTAAATTTAAAGAAAAAATTTGGAACGGTTTTTGAGAAAATCTTGTTAGAGAAATTTACCTTTATTTCAAGCAAAATTACCCTAAAACGATCATATTTTGAAAACGTTGTGGATGAGTTCATTCAATGATATATTTTTAAAGAGCTGAGTTCATTCAATGATATATTTTTAAAGAGCTGAGTTCATTCAATGATATATTTTTAAAGAGCTGATTTTATTGAGCAGAAAAAGTATTTGTAGAAGACACCGAACAAAGTTTACTATTGTAATGTTAGGAAATTGAAATATTTCAACAAAATTGGACTTGGGCCATTTTTATGAGCGTACTTTGCTCTATCTGATTAAAAACTAACGCATCAATTTGAAAAAAGAATTAAAAATATCGCAGAGACTTCTTGTAAAGTTCCCCTCGAAATTGAGATATCTATTTCAAATTGAAGAGGTCACAACATCAGACAGATCAATCAAGAAATATAAATTTTTAAAATCCTGCGTGCGAATTAGTCACTAACATTGTTTCCAGAAAGACGGACGGACGGACATGCAGATAGACGTTTTGTCGCAAATCAATTTTTCGATATCAAAGACCCACAAAACGTGGATTCTGTCAATCCAACATTTTAGAGGAAGTAATTTACGACGTAAAAGAACAATAATTATCCACTTTGTCAGCACCGCGACGAATTTTCGCTGAAATATTACCTAACTTTCCCTTTACTAGTTATGTAGTACGTAAGAAAGTAAAATAACAACCAGATAATATTCTAGGTTTATGTGTAACAACGTTTCTCTATAAATTAAACATAAAGACATATTTCGAATGCAAAACTAAAATATCGACGTTGGCGGATTGAGATTCAAATCTGAAAGGAGTTCAGCCGCTGCCTGGAGAAGAATTCTAGCGGTCGTCTGTTCTGATGAGTAGGTTTCCCGTGAGTTTTACGATGCATAAATACTAAGCGAATGCCGAAAATTATCGTACCAAACGTGCCACGGATGGCGCGCGTTATTTTTTCTTGTTCGTCCTTGCCCTTCCTGAGACACACGTACATTTACAACAACTACTACAGACATTAGAGGTCGGGTCAAGAGTTTAGAGCGAGTGTCGGCTGGAGCGAGGCACCTTTGGGGGAGATGTTAGGGGAATAAAACTCTAGTCGTGTAGGTCGGCGCCGGCCCGATCAGGTGTTTTAGAGGGGGCAGAACACCACCACCACTGAGTTCTATACGTCCTGCAGTGATGGGGCTAATGATTAAGTATTTTGCGCACCTGGAAACAACAATAGTACTCATTCGAATGCAAAAACAAAAACAAAAAAAAAAAAAAAAAAAAAAAAAAAGTGTAAATGGGGAAAGGGAGTAATTGATTGATTGATTTTTTCGTGTTTCCGGGCGCGTCAACTCTTCGGTCATTAGTTCCGTTAGTGTAGTGCACGTTTTTTCTCGGGAGATGGCGGTGATCTTTCCCCACTGGAAGACGAGATCCGGCGCCGACCTACCGTCGACTAGTGGGGTTCCCCCTAACCAGGACTCTCCCACCAGCGGGGCACCGCCCCAGTCGGGACAAGCTCTACGCTCCCGACCGGTCTCCTGGAATATGTGGTAGTGTAGTGCATGTTAGTGTAAGTGTGTGTGTAAGAGGAGAGGATAGGACAAGGAAGAGGAAGGACAGATCGCGCGCGGTCCGTCGTCCGTTTCGTAGGGTACTGCTCCGGCACTCGCCTGGTGTTGATCGGAGAAACCACGGAAAACTACCGATCAGAGCAGCCGGTCGTTAGAATTCTCCTCCAGACAGCGACCGAATTCGACCTAGCTGAAAAGCTAGTGTCGAAAATCCTGCCGCCGTCAGGACTCGAACCTAGGACATCCCAGTTAGAAGCGCTGCAGTGACATCGCTGAGCTACCGCTACCGGTAAGGGAGGTAATGGATCTCCCCCTTAATGCAAAGGAAGAGATTCATTACTCTGAATAGTTAATAAGAAATAAATCTCATTTAATGAAATTGATATAATTCTTGCCCAGGTCTCACCAACAGAGTAATATTAAAATTGAACTGAAGTTTATTTCAAAAATAAATGTATAATATTCGAATGTATAGTCTCTTCAATTAATGTTTCGGAAAAATGTGAAGAATATGTCGGTTTAATTTTGTAGATCGTTTAAAATGTTTATGCGAAGACGAATTAGATACAACAAAACACTGTCAGTAGTGAGCGCTCTCTAAAGGCATACCCCTCACCCATTTCGCATCTATTCATAATAATTATCACGTATCGATCGCATCACATTCCAAAGAATTATGCCTTTATTCCCGAATCGCGAAGAAATTTTCATTCTAAAAAACTTTTTTTTCTTGAAAGAATTAATGGGACATGAAATTGTATGTTTACCAAAAATATTTTCCAGATCCGCCCCAAATGTCATTGAGCGATTGTGGGTTTCGTGTCTCTAGTCTCACGCTTGGGCTTGAGGCTGAACCAAGATTAGATTGACGGGAGACACAGCACACTTAACTTCTAAACCGAAACTCAGCAGCGGACAAGAAGACGGAACAGAGTGACCCAAATATAGCCATGCTATCAGACCGCGAGCACGCCGAACTTCCACAGTAGAAACGGTACTGAGAACTAAGGACAAAATTCGGGAGAAGCGTTATTCTTGAGATAAGGATATCTCAGTGGTTATCCTTCCGAAATAGGAATAACAGTGTTATAAAAGTTCTGACACTCGTCTACACCTTCAAACCAAACGAAAACAGCATAGCAGAGAAAATAAATGCTTAAGTTAAGACTTTGTAGATGGTGTAATGCTATATGTTACTCTGCACATGAAACATTTCCATTACATTTACTTAAGAAATTCAGTGTTATTTTTCATTACTAATAATGACAAATTGCTTTTCTGAACGAAGTGTACACTCGCGAAACACAATAAAAATGAATGTTTAATAAACAATTCAACATATTTCAGTGGTATGCAATGTATCGGGCAATGAAAGTAAACAAGACTACTTTGAACATTTGAAAAGCAAAAAATGTAAAGTTAATAATATTTGAAAAAAACATTTGAAAAAAATGTGATTCAGTGAAAGTGGTCTAAGCTGAAAGTAGTTCTAAAGACATGATACGTCCGATGGCAGATTTGTATGGAATCTAAAGAAAGGGGGGAGTAGAGCATTCACAATTCCAAACCAGACGTTCGACTAATTTGTTGACAAACATTTATCAGCAAGAATTCATGAACAGAAATGTCATTCAACTACAAACTAAGAAGTTGTGGAATATTTTCAAAGAAAAAATTATAACTTTTCATTATTTGAAAAAGTAATCTCAAATGTTCGTTGGAAAATTAAGGTAAAGCGATGATCTTCATGTATAACTTTTTAAGCAAATGCATTTGAAACGAACGCAATGGAATGATACCCACTAAACGAAGAACTGTTTAAAGAGACATGAAAATTGCGGCAAATTCCTCTATTTGACGGGTCCCAAAATTCACGAGATAGCAAGCATATCATCGCACATGTAACGGTGCCTCGGTGGTGAACCCCGACCACAAGGCAGCCACCCGGCGCGGCGCGGCGACATGGTTCGCCAGCGAGCGGGAACCTGAGACGAGGCGCCCGTCGCCCCTTGACCACGCTGGCGCATGGCACGCACGCGGCAAAAAACGCTCGAATGCTGCCGCCACGAGTCCCCCCACCGTCACTATCCTCGCCGCCATCACCTTGGATGTCCCCGCCTCAAGCGATCACATCACCATTGCCGCTGCCGCCGCCAGAAGCAACCGCCGCGACCGCCGCCGCAAGCAACTGCTGCCGCTCTCTCCGCTAAAACCTCCACCGCCACCTTCACCTCAGCCTTAGCCGCCACCGCCGCCAGAAACAACCACCGCCGCTACCGCCACCCGCCCTCGCCGCCTCCGATGAAAGAGACCACCTCCACCGCCACCGCCACCTTCACCTCTGCCTCAGCCACCGCCGCCACAAGCTCCACCGCATGCGCGGCTGCTGCCGCTGCTCGGCCAATGAGTGGGTCGAGGCCGCGACGACGGCAACAACAGCAACGGGCGACCGCTCAGCGGCAACGGCCGGCCGGTCAGCCCGGCACTTGTGCAAGTGGCCACTCAACTCGCATCCTCTCCCGGCGGCAGCGCGCTGTCCAGCCTGGCCGGCGCGAATAGTGGTGGCAAATTTGACCAAAACATCGATTCTTTGCTAAAGGGTTTTCGATGTCGATGAAAACTTCGACGAGAAAACATTGATGTTTAAAACATCCATGTTTTAATTATAAACTAATAAAATGCTTTTTACTATCCATTTTAATTATATTACTGAAAGGGATATATTTTATTGTTTAGTTAACAGCATGTAGAATGTAAAAATTGTTATCGAATGTAAAGAATAAAATTATCAATAAAGAACATCATGTTTTGCTATCGATTTCGTGTTTCACTGTCGATTCAGGCAATGACACACCTGGCGATAACATGCATTCATAACACGAGCAGCTCCCAAACTTCCTCAGATTGCACAGGCAAAATGTGCAGCGTGATAAAGAGGATGACTGAAAACAACTATATTGCTGTGGATTGATGCTACTTTACAACGTGTTTAAACCCCTTTATATAATAAAAAATTAAAAACATCGACGTTTTTGCAACAAAATATCTATGGGGAGGAAACAACGAAATGAAAATATCGATGTTAATATATCGATGTTCATATATCGATGTTCATATACCGATGTTCATATACCGATGTTCATATACCGATGTTCATATACCGATGTTCATATATCGATGTTCATATACCGATGTTCATATACCGATGTTCATATACCGATGTTCATATACCGATGTTCATATACCGATGTTCATATACCGATGTTCATATACCGATGTTCATATACCGATGTTCATATACCAATATTCATATATCGATGTTAATATTTTGATGTTAATATATCGATGTTAATACACCGATATTCTGGCCATGGACGAGCCAGCCACCGCGCGCGCAGACCACGGCGGCGCGGCGGTGGAGGTGGGAGAGCCGGCGGTGGGAATGGCGGCGGACAATTAAGCGTGTACAAGGCGGCGGGCGACGCGGCAACGCGCGATACCGCGCGAAGAACAAGCGCTTGTACACGTCGCAGAAGTAGCCGCTGCGCGGTGCAAGCGGCTTCGCGATCTCCGAACCCGCGGTACACGCACCAGCAACGGGTTAATTTGTCGCAGGCAATTAAACGAGCGTTCCCTCCACACACAAGGCGGTCGGACGTGCTTCAGATAATACAATAACAGGATTGATATACCTTTAGAAATGTGTATCAAAATTTAAATAATATGAGTCGTCAAACATTACTCATTTGTTACAAAAAAGGATTTAAAACTGACAGTGAACGAATCGATCAAAGTACGCGTATAACTCAAGAGTTCCTTTTCTAATCTGCAATATCATGATCTAATCTATTGGAGAGGGGAGTCCTTCTTTCGGAATGAACGCCGAATTATAAATGGTAATATGAATATCTAAAGTTTGTTTAGAAGAATGAAGCCAAATATTCACAATTTCTCTGTTTTTACTGACAACTAATTTTTCTTTGAGACCAAATAAAAAGCATTTTCATGAGCGATAATCTTATCATAAATTCACAATTCTTAATCACAAAAACCATACCAGCGTCATCAACATCACAAATAAATAAATATTAAAATTACACCTAAAACGACAATCGCATTACTCCATTATTTAAAAGTGGCACACTTTACAGCTTCTAGTCACATTCAAAATTATCCTTTGACTTACTTTTGCGTTTCACAACAGAGATGTGTAACAGTAGGTGTTTAACAGTTAAAGAAAAAGTTTTTGAATGTTAATGATTAAATATAACCGGTTTTAAAGGAATGTTCACTGGACTCAACCACCAAGTTCTACTGTACGTTAAGAAATGTTTGGAAAAACGCACCATCAAATTGCACTCGAAATAATTTCAACGTAAAATTCAAATAATATTAGTGCATTACTGTTGAAAACATTAACAGTTTACAACTAAGAGACAAGATGAAAAAGCAATAGAAATGCAAGTTATTCAAACTCACATCTTTTTATATGCCCACAGCGAGGCTAAAATAGGAACGTTTCATGCGTCATCTAACAGCTGTAGCAGTTTGCTCGCTTAAGAAGCAAGAGGCCGTGTCCCAACGTTGATCAGACGAACCTCCATTTTACAGAAGCAAAATGGCGCTGCCGACAAGTGATTCACCACACGGCTGCCCCTTTCAGCAGCTCGCCACTCGGCATGCGGCTCGTCACGGGAGGCACGGCGAGCCGAGCCGACCCCTCGCAAAGGTTAACGAGCCTGCATATTTTATCCGGCCCCCGCCGAAAAGGAAGATTTCGGATAAGGCGCGCCTCTTGTCGGGGAAAAAGGAAAAACCCTCGCACCTTTGGTAGAGCTAAGTGACGACAATGGCCACGACAAACTGCAGTAAATCACGCCGGCACGCCGGAGCTTGGGAACGGTGTTCGGCAAAAGGATCAAGGGGTTTACCGCTTCTGTAGTAGTGGGTTATTTATGAATTCGAATATCTTCTTGAACGAGCTGCAAGGAAGAGATTCTCTGCGAAGTGTATTCGTTGTCACAATTACAGATCATAGACTCCTTTCATAATGGATATAATGCATCGAATAATGGACACGTCCACAAACAAAAAAGTCATGTTTATCACTCAAAGATACGGATAACGATTATAAAAAGAATTTACTAATAATTACATAGACGCAATAACTATCCAAATAAAAGTTCTACATTAATTCACATAAATGAATTTCTGATGGGTAGAGAATTATCTAAATGGGATGAATATCGTGATAACATTTCACTTCCATTTGAAGTTTTCATGTTCACGCCCTTTCTGTGTTCGAGGGTCAAAACTATCAGTTAGCAATGAAACGTGCTTTATGTGTTAGTTTATGGCGAAATGCAAATGAATACCTCTTCAATTTAAATGTTGTTGCCTACCCGAGTAATTTCAAACACGTTCTTTAAATTTTATGTTCTCCCGAAGTTGCTGCACACATACAATCAGAGTTTAAACAAACCACGCACACGCTATTTAAATGGCAGAAAATTATTTTTCTCATAACAAGAAACATTTAAAGACAGAAAAATGGCAAGAGAACACTAAGGGAATGACTTCGCACTTTTGACTCCTTTAGTCAAGTGATTACATCTTGAGGAACGACACTCAGCTTCCAATATTATTAACATCATAAATCTTTAAAACAACTTGGTAATTGAGTCTGAAGCAAACATTAAATCTGAATACGTACATCACAAACAATATGGAACGCGACAGAACAAACTGCGTAGCCATCATTATGAAATTTATGGTACCAGCCCACAAAAAGCAACAATCAGTCCTGCAAAACGAAATTCTGCTCTTCATCATCAACACTGTAAATATCTTTTCATTCAGTAATTACAAATCGTATCCTAAACTTTGACTCCAGAAAAAACTAACCTTACAATTTGTCCCCCCTTTTTTTAAGGTCGCTTTTCAACATGTAGGTCAAATAGCGACCACTTTTGATTTTTAAACTGGAGGGAAAACTTATGGACAACACAAACACACACAAACATCTACGCCCGAGGAGGGATTCGAACCCGTAAATCTTCCGGTCTTCAACCGCTACTGCACTACTGCCTCAACGACCTCGGCCATCGGATCCGTCTTACCCCCCGTTTGTTGATTAAACGCAGCACTCATAACGCGGGACCCACGTGCCTCACGTAACAAGACGCTCACTTACCTCCGATCCGGCGCTGCCGAACGAGAGAGTAGCTGGATCGCCCGGTTTTCACATAACGTCACAAGAAAAAAAGGCACTGCCGCGGTCGCTTCGCCTCCAACACGCGAGACGCACACGCAAACACGACGAGCACCGGGCGCGCAGGCGCACGCAGCGACAGAGCCTCGCGCCACTTGCGCGTCTCGGAAAGCGCGCGGTACTCGCGTCTGTTGGCGCGCGGCCGGCGGCGGCGGCGGCGGCGGCGAAACGCGCGCGTGCAGGGGCGGGGGCGGGGCCCGCGGTCCACAGTGGCACAGATCCCGCCGCGCCCGGGCGAACCACTCCATGGTTGTTAATCAACATTTCTTCTTCATTGTCAATATGTGTTTGAAGAAATAAAAGAGGTCATCTTCGTCAACATATCATATGTTGAATGGTGATATGTTGACGAAGATGACCTCTTTTATTTCTTCTTATAAGAACGTCAACACCAAATCAGAATTCCCACAATATGTGTTTGCAAATAAAAATATCTAAAGTTTTTTATGAAAATCATTTATTTCAGCAATTGCACAACGTTTCGTAACTAGTTTTGTTACATTATCAGGTGCTAAAATAATGGGACACAACAACCGTGTTGCACTCCATGGTTGAGTGATTGAATTTTTCGGTTTTCCAGGAGCGTCAACTTCTGTGGTCATTAGTCCCGTTAGTGTAGTGCATGCTTTTTTTCTCGGGAGATGGCGGTGATCTTCCCCCGCTGTATGGCGTCCATTCCGCGGCATGGTACCGGTATTATACGCGCACGTTTTCTTGAGCCCGGAATACCTACCCCCACTCCTTTGCCAACATTAGTTGAATTACAAATAAATAATAGCAACGAGCATTGTGGACAAAATCTGTTAACCAAAAATGATCGCTCCCATGTAATACTAGAAACTATTTTGCATCGCAAAACGAATTTCAAATTTGATATAAAGCTCATTGTCAAAATAGCCAAACTCCCCACTCCTCGCGCAACGAGCGAAGCGATGGCTCAGAAAAACGTGCGCAGATAATACAGCATGATGAAAACGTAAAAGGCGCGATATAACGAAATTATTTTTGAAAATGAAATACAAATAAAGGCTTGGAATAAAAAAGATTGTAAGCGCAATTTCCATGCTTTCGAGAAAAATGACTTCATATTATACATTATATATACGGGATATTCGTTAAATAATTTATAATCACCTCGTAACACCATCAAGAAATGCGTCTGGACTTTGATTCCTATAGGGCTTGATTAATTCATCATTACTCTGATAAAAACGTAAATTTAACAGAAATTGCACTTACATTCTTTTTTATTTCATGTGTTCAAATGCTAAATTAGCCAAAGGAATGTTAGAAAAATAAATAGTCTCTAAGAACGAAATATAGGGAAGAATTTACTTCATAAAACGAAGCTAAGTGACAAAAAATCTCTAAGACAAAATAGAACAAAGAAATAATGGAGGTGGCGTGGAGAAATTCTTGGTAAAGGTCAGTCAGAAGAAGAATTACTCTGTAAAGATGAGATAAATGAAAATCATGCAGGAGCTGCAAAAAACTTCTTGTATCCCCACAAGCATGTACCACGCCGATGTCGTGCAGAATTTACGGTATAATTTCCCATGCCCAACGATCCGTAGAAGAGACCGATTTGCAGTCCTCATTACGACAGTTAACTATTACACGCCAGACAAGTTGTGTGCGCGAAAGTGGAGTTTCAATCTTCGTCCGACCTTCCCTGTCTTTTCTTTTCATCCCTCGCCGTTTTTTTTCTTCTTTTTCTTTCCGAAAGGGAACCAGCGTGTACGGGGTACACGCCACTGCCTGCGCGAACCAGTCGCTGCCCCCACTGTTCGACGCGGCGTCGAAAGCGGCGGTGGTGGTGGTGGTGGTGGTGGTGGTGGTGGGGCGGCGCCGTCAATTGAAGCGATCGCCAGCGCGTCGATGGGCGCGGAATGTTGCCGCTTTGATTCAATCGCGCAGGGGCCACGGGGCGCCCAGTACGAGGAAGTACGATGGGAGGCGCCGCCAGTTGACTATAGGGACGTGCCTGTAACAGCTAAACTGTTATTTCTTAACAGTTAACGCGTCGTAACTGTATTGCAAAATAACAGTTATTTCGTTTATCCTGTTATTGAATGCTATTAGTTGAAATTCTTAGAACTGCAATCTACTGGGCCAAATCTTTAACCACTATAAGTTTTTGTGTTAAATAACTCGCGTTATAATATTTGATATTCAGCCATTACCACTTTAGCTATAGGTAAGCACATGCTTTAGTAAAGTAGTTGCACAAGCTTTACGGTGCTATCAACGTTATTCGTTTTGTGTGGTTTAACTCTTAGCAGTCGCCACAATTGATTTAACTCAGCAGTCGGCCATGTTAGGTTACTGATCATGGACCTGTTATTTTTCAACTGTTATTAATAACAGATATTACGAGTCAAATTTTTTTGTGGTAACAGTTACTGAAGAAAAGCTGTTAGGCCCATCTCTAGTTGACTAGCGATTGGAAGGCTCTTTGGAACCCCGCGACTGAAATTGCTGGTTTTGTTCCATTTACTTTTAAGTTTGTTCGATTGCATACGAGTTTCCGAACTTTTCTTAAACTTCGGCGAACCTCTCGTGTTTCCATATTAACAAAAGTTCATCTAGAGGACAGAAAAATTCCTCATAAATTGTTAACAATTTGGGTCTGCTCTCGAGTAGTAACAGTTTTTTCAGTGAAATGTGTTGACGCGAAAAGTTCGAAATTCCCCGAATTTCATGTCATTAGTTTATAACAGTTCGTTACTTTATTTCTTTCACTTTTTATTTTACATAGAATTGTATATCTGTTTTTCATATTTTTCCCCATTTGTACTGAAAACGACGACACGAAATGGTCAGGTTTCTTTTATTAAGTAAATAATCTATACTGTTAATTTTCAGTATATTTAATAGTACATTTAACGGTATCTATTATTTGTCTTAATTTAATTACCCTTTCTTTCCTTTAGTTTTTTTTTTTTTTAATATTTTTTAATGTTTCAATAATTTGATATTCTGTGCACGTTATGAATGTAAATAATGAGTTAACTAGTCCAGGTATATTTTGACAGCAAATTATTAAAATTAATAAACCAATATCCAATAATGAAGTATTTGCAATTATTGAATTGTTACAAGAAGCACGTTATATGTAATTTACATATCCAAATAAATCTTCAAATTAATAAACTCTATTGAGACATCACAACTAAATCATGAAACGCAAACTCATTAACCACAATTATAAAACAGAAGCAATTTGTTGGCGTAGACAAAATACGACATCAAAATATCTGTAACTTTTTCAGCCATAAGTTAGTCAATTCAACTTCATTTCCACCGCATGTTACCAACATTGTAAGAGGCAATGGAATATATGTTCAAGACTCTTAGATGACAGCTCGAATTCCGCTTTCGGGCTCGAAACACTAAAACGAAGCAGACCCCACCCAAGAAACGTCGTCTTAGCACCACTCCGACATTCAGCAACTCAACGACCGCAATCACTTTGCAAGTCGTTCGGCTCAAAACCCGCAAAACCAGTCTGCCCGAAACAAATTTTGAAAAACGGCGTAAAAAGGGGCAGCGAGCGATCTCTGTCGCAACAAATCGCCGCCGCTGGCCGCACGCGTAGGTGACGGATTGGGCGGAGCGGACCGCGCGTCTTGTTTCCTTACGGGAGACCGGAGCCATCGGACTAGCGATGACAAATTTCACCAAAACATCGATACGACGATGCTTCGATACATCACTAAAGGGTTTTCTATGTCGATGAAAACATTGACGAGAAATCACTGATGTTTACAACATCGATCTTTTAATTATAGACTAATAAATAAGGGGCGGATTTTGATGACCTAAAACATCGCCAAAAATGATCAATAAAATGCTCTTAAAAATCTTTAAAAATGCCCCAGAACCAAAGATAAATGACGTAAAAGATATGATCAAAATCGGCCGAACCGGCAATGGTGCTGATATACGTCACAAGAATTACATACTCCCAACGGCTGTCAAAACAATTTCTGAGCGAACAAACAAAATAGGCAACTCACTAATTCTGTGAAGAACATTTGTTTCTCCTTGTAAATATTATTTGAAGCAAGTACCATTAAAAATTAAATTAAAATCGACGAAATCAGCAAAAAAATCATTAAAAATGACTTATTACTCGAAATCGACAAAAAGGCTAAATAATGACCTATTAAAAACGGGTTATTTCCTGATATCGTAGGCTTTTTATTTCCTTTTGCCGGGGGTTATTTCCTTTTGCCATATTATGTTATGTTATGTTATTATGTTATGTTATTTTATTAGGGTTATTTCCTTTTGCCATAACATAAAACGAATTTCTATACTAAAAGGCAATATTCTAAAGTGAAAAGAAACAAATGACATTTTATTAAAATCCGTCCCCTACGAATAAACATGCTATTTTTCTATGTATTTTTAATTACAGTACGTAAAAGGGATATATTTTATTGTTAGGCTACCAGCATGTTAGCAGTATGTTAATAAAAAATTTATAGAATGTAAAGAATAAATTAACGAAATTAACAAAAAAGAACATGGCGTTTCGCTACTTTACCTTTCAGTCACTTCCATTCATACACCATCGAAGTAAAACCACCTAAAAGTCTCTTAGATTGCATAGGCACAATGTGCAGCGCGATAAAGAGGGTGACACAGAACAACGATATTACTGTGGATTGCTGCTGCCTTAGAACGTACGTAAGCCCCTTTATTTAAAAAATAGTATAAATATGAAAAAAAAACAATGTTTTGCAACAAAATATCCATGTGAAGAAAACATCCAAAGCAAAATATTGATGTTAATATATCAATACTTTTGGTGAAAAACATGTTTTTGCAACAAAATATCAATGTGAAGAAAACTTCGAAAGCAAAATATCTATGTTAATATATCGATACTTTTGGTGGAAAACATCGTTTGGTGGAAAATATCGATGTTTTTGCAACAAAATATCAATGTGAAGAAAACTTCGAAAGCAAAATATCTATGTTAAATATCGATTTTTGGTGAAAACATCGATGTTTTAAACCATCGATGTTTTTTGCCATCCCTAGGTCTTGTTTCCTTACGGGAGACCAGAGCAATCAGACGCCTGCGACGCGTGGCACTGCATCATACAGACGTGCGACAAGCTCGTTGGGAGCGCGCTCCTCGCCGTTCTGGGAAACGCAGCCTCGTTAAACACACTCAAATGAATCGAAGAGCGAGGAAAAATTGTTTCAATTAAAGGAAAAAGACCGTTCGAATGTTACATTCGAATTCAAAAACAAAGTTCCAGGTGTATATTTTTCACAAATAAAGCATTTAAAATTTTCAATTAATATTCATAGAACATTGATGCATAATTCATATTTGCAGTTTTTTTGGCAGATGAGATGAATGACGTGTGGTTTTGGTTGAAGTATTGATCCATTGTTGGGATACTCCTGTTTAATATCACAGAGCTGTGACATGCATATTAGCATTACAGTACGATGACACTGGATTTAAGAACGACGAATGTTAAGATACTTCTTAAATGTGAGGTGAGACAGGGATCTCACCTCACATTTAAGAAATATATCCTCTACAGATGGAACGTAATTAATTATAGTCTACCGAAACGTCACTAAATTACGATTTTATAACTTCAACATGTATCGAACAAGAATTTGTTTGGCAGAACATCATACATACATTAATACTTTAGCAAACTCATTAAGATTCTTTCGCACGATCTCCGTAACCCACAGACACTAAAACTCTCCTCGAGATTAATTGTTTCGAAGTATGATTCCACTAAGAGGAACCGCAACGTAATACAGCGTATTTCGAGCAAGTAAACAAAGAAGTAAATTGGAAACTCGAATGATTTCGTATTTGTAAATAAAGAAGGAAAATGACCGTAATTGTGAAGACGTCCGTTGACGCCCCGCATCTGCAGAACCGATTCGAACTGAACGATTCCAAGCGCGCGGAGGAGGGCTGCCCGGGTATAAATTAAGTCGCAAAGAAACCCAAGCCCATATATCTCCCCGTGACAGGCTAATTCCCGCTGAGTGGGACTGTCGAAATCGGTGGGAGGCGGGAAGTGGGCGGGGCTTGCGAGCAGAGGCGCGGCGAGGCTGTGGCTGGGGCTGCGGGGCTGGGGAGGGCCTCGTTGGGCGCGGGACAAAAACGGCCGGAGGCGGCGCCGTCGCCTAGACCCCACGCCGTACACCTCGTAGTTACAGAGAGGAGAGCAACCTGGACGTCAGTCGCTATTTAATAATCTCTCTACTCAATTCAGTGATGCCGTCGTTTTACGTGCGAGGTTCAGGCCTGCTCTTCCGCCCGACCACGCAAATTCCGCTACGCTCCTTTCGCCATGTAGCACAGAACGGAGATATAATTCAGGCCACGAAACAGGCGATTTTGGATTTAGCTCAGAGGCTTCATTTAGACTTGACCTTTTACGTGCGTAAGTCTACAATATGGGACAGTAGGCTTTACTTTCCTTCCGAAAGAAGGAGTACGAAGGAATTCTTTCGCCCTTAAAAATCACAGCTTCGATTGGCTCTGAACTCATGAACTTGGGTATAACAGTCCGATATACGCCTACAGTTATACGATCGGAGCCGCTAGCCTCGCCTGTCACCCGATTGTCCCGCCAGACAATACACATAAGTTGAAGATAAAACAACAAACGAACACAATTCTAGTATCTTAAGAATGGTTTTGGATACTTTGATAGTTTTCAATGTGCACAATACCGCACAGTTTGAACTCTCCTGACAACTTGAAATTAACTGACAAGTAAAAAAACGCCGATGGAAACGAATGTTCTTCTCTGTATCTAGGAACGGTATGGCAGCGCGGGGTACAACGGGCGCGAGGGGTCTCTGGCGGGGAGTCTAGGAACTATACTTGTTACTTGACTATCCTTCACACATGTTCGTATTTGTGCAAACACGTTACAGAAGGAGAAAGGAAATGACTCAAGAATGGCAAATATAATTAAATAGTACATGAACAAAGGGGTGATCTTTCTAATGATGAGTTGTAGTTGCGATCGCAAATAAACTGACAGAATCGACTAGTTTAGCCTAACCGTCACATGTTACCAGAACTGAAGATCACAGCCAAGTTAACAAAAGCGGCTCAACAAAATAATAATATAGAAGAAAAGAAAAAGAAACTCTTCCATCGAAAAAAAAAGCATCAAATTCCACAGCAAAGGAATGCGAGAATACAACTGAGAAAATAATATGTTTTCTAATCTTGGACACACATATTTAACTTGTAAGGAAATTTTGTAAATGTGCCTCTGAATAGTAAAGGAAAAATACGATCGTTATAAAAAATTAATCTACATTACGTGTCCAAACTTGTCAGAACATAACTGAAAACTTACAGTTGTAAGCAAGTGAATTATACGGTCTCAAGCATCTGAATCAATTTTGTAACTCTAAAGTATCACGCATAATCAAGAAATTAACGGGGAAAATGTTGTAACGATAACAATTGTTTTGTGTCATTATCAATGTCCCATTCTGTGAATACTGAATCTCTTTACCAGAAATTCGTCGTTAAATATTGTATAAGTAAAATTCAAGAACAAATCTGACCCATTTGAATCCAACATTTCTATCGAGTATTTTCAGTGAGTTCAGAGAGATGCATTAATGGAATTGTAGCATATCAGAAACTAATAATAGAGAAAAAATGTCGCTTTTGGTGATTTCGAGGATATATTTGTCTTCAAAAATGTCGAGCTAAAACGAATGACAAAACGATCCTTCAAATTTAAGATGTAGAGCCTGGCAGCCTCTTGATGAATTACAGATGCAACGGTGAGAAGTATGTCACAACAAGAAGACTCGCAGTGAAAAAACGGCTACCCACTAGAGAGTGGGGGAACTTCTGCGAATGCTGCATGTGTGCTAGGCTGCTCCCGAACACCGGAACCCTCCATATTCGCAGAACTGGGCGATGCTGGAATCTAATACCTACCGGAGGAACTGTCGGTTGGTTCAGTCACCCGCAATCCTGGTACGGAAGTCACGATGTAATGTATCAGTCAATGTCAGTGATGTATCTGCGGAATGTTCAGAGCACCAAGTGGTACCAAAACACGTATTAACACTCACAACGCTGTTTTTTACTAATCACATCACTATTTTTTTTAAATTTCGCATCCGATCGGGGTAACAATTTACAAATGAAGGAATTGACGCGCATAATACAGAGGGGACAAATAAATCACCCGATTGGAACTAATTACTCGAGGAAATTGGATGCTAATGATTTCTGGGGATATTAACGGATTCCACGTAATGCAATGACCAAAAAAATTGAACCTTCATTTTAATACCACGCTACGAATTTGCTACTCCCATTTGTTAAATTGCAAAACATCTTTAATTTCCTTTGCATAAATTCTTGCATGTGTATTTTTTTTCTAAAGAGTAGAATTTACTTCAATGAAATGGATGTATTATAAACATATCTTCAAGGGAGAAGGAAGGATAAAGAACAAGTGGCAGCATAGACTCGTTCTTTAATATTCAATGCCAGGTAATAAGATGGAATGAATATTTCATGCTTCCGTGCGCGTCAACTACTATGGTCATTATTCCCGAAAGTGTAGATCATGTTTTTTATCGCAAGAGGTGGCTGCGATCCCCCCAGGATGGAGAGATCCGGTCCCGACCTACAATTCGGCTTGTTGTTTTCTCTAACCAGGTATACCGCTCCCACCAGGTGTACCGCAGGGTGGAGAATGTAAGTATAAGTAAGTAGGGGGGAGGGAAAGATCGCGCCCTTTCTGTGACTCATTCGGCAGGGTACTGCTTAGAGAATTCGCATGGTGTCCATCGGGGAAACCAGGGAAAACTACCGATCAGAGCAGCCGACCTGTAGAATAGTACCGAAATCTCTCCAGTCTTTTTGAGATGTTTCAGTCATAGGAATCACCCCCGCCTGTCTATGACGCTAAATTCCACTCATCGGTGTCCCCGCCCCCTCAAAAACGCAAAATTTAAAGAGGGGTCGCGACGCACGCTGCACAACCTGGCCATCCCGCCGGTAACGCTCGCCGACAAACCGTCCGGCATCCCGGCGGCGGCACACATACGCACGGTCAGGCACACGCGCGCGCGCCCGCGAACTTTCCCTCGGCGCCGACTCGATTCGCCTATCCGCACAACCCGCGCGCAAACATTTTACAAGGTGCAGTTAACCCGAAGACCTTCACCTACTATCACGAGCACCGGAGATCGCCAGCGGGGGGCGGGGCGGGGCGGGGCGGGGGGGCACAGAACGGCGCAGACCGGCGCAGCGCAGCGCCGGGTGGCCGGCGATCATGAGCGCTGCGCGGCGCAGTTCGCACATCGTGGATTACCCGGCCTCGCGACCGCCCCGGCATGCGCTACGCCCACCCACGGCGGCGCGCCGGCGGGGCAGGGCCGGGGCAGCGCCGGACGCCGCGACCGGCTTTATGGAGGCGTAAAAATGTTCTTTCATTGACCTGGACAACCACAATAAAATGTTTGGAAATTTTAAATTATTAGTATTATCATTCACATCCCGTAGTAGGGCAAAGGCCACTTACGTTGCAAGGTTCTAAATACGCTATCACTTCACTTATCAGTTATCACTTCACTGTCAGTTACACGTCACTATCACTTCACTTATCGTTGTGTTCTTGAACTTTCTGTCACTGATCCTTTTTATTTTTTAATATTGTTCTCTATGAACTTCGAGTGTGTTGACGACTTTTCTCCATTTTACGTGGTCTCCTTTTAAATAACGAAACTTTTAAATAACCAACCTTAAAAGTTGCAGAAGTCGGTTTTCTTATGCAAATTATTTAAATCGGGAGGAGTCCCTGTCATTATCAGTTAACCAATCCCCTCTGTATATTTCATAACTTAAGAAAAGTTAACTGATTTGTAACATTTATATTAGATCGTCTACACAAAATACCGTAAGTGTGTTAGGCAGGATAATTTATTACCTCCCTGTTTTGCATCAAACTGATTAAAGTGCGTATGCTTCTTGTTCAAATGTAATTACATTTTAATGATTACACTTTTACACACGAAAATTCTTGTTGTACAAAAATGACCCTCTAGAGCAGATTTCGGCAACTTTAAAGCTATAGAAGTAAGGCGCGTAAGTGTGTGCTTGCAAGAATAATTTTGAAATGGGTTTTTTGTATTTACTTCATACAAGTAATTCATTCCAGAAAGCAACTTATCGTCATTCTTTCGCGTGTGTTGTATTGTTCTTAGCATCTTCGCAGGTAACCCCATTCAACCTATTCGTTCTACATGGAGAAATATAATGTCTTGACCACGACGTACAGTTCTCAGAAGTTTACAAACTGGAGAGACACAAAAGTTCGTATCTTATATTCTTCAAAGTTCTCGGCAAGGATCGTACTATGTGAGAGCACAGAGATCGTAGCGGCAACAGTTTTGTTCTTTCCGAGGGAATGAGCAGAATTAAAAACTAGCCTCAAATATTTAACAACAATATTAAGTATGAGACTATTTTCAAGCATTTGCTGCCTTATTCTACATGGAGCTATGCGTTCGGATGTGAACATAACATTCATATGTCGGTTTGTGCTTTCCGAACTTTCAGGATAGCAGAAATTTGAAAATTGCAAGTCCGCATCAAAATGTTTTGAGTAATAGTAATCGACCAATGAAATTGTTACTGAGACATTCAATAAATACGTTCTAGAGAGTATCAATTAATAAAAATTTCAATTACGACAAAATTATTTTCAAGCTGTACGTGCCCGGCAATGTGAGTAAGTTTTTTGTTTCATCAGAAATGACAAAAACAAGTTGTTTATGTTACAAGAAATTCATATAATCAGGGATTTATAAAACAAAATGATCTAATGACACTTCTACTTATTTTATTTACATAGATTGTGTCTCTCATTTTACTGAAGCTTGATGTTTGTTTTTTTCAAAATATGTAGAAAGCGATGGACAGCTTGAAGATGTATAGCGTGACACCTTCTTGCGGCTCGGACAAAACCTACTCGCGCGCGTGATCATAGATCCATCAAAAGATCCCTCCACCAGCGACGTATCCAGTGACATTTCACATTTCAACCGGCCACCGCGCGAACAGCAAGTTCCAGATGCACTTTGTCAACGTCGGGAAGCGCTATGCCCTGCCGCATGAACGACAAGGCTACGCGGCACATCCATCTTGTCCTTTGCGCGACCAACACTCACCCGCACACGCTCGCACTCGCACACGAAGGGATGGGGGCGAATGTACTCACCTGGAACAAACAAAAGAAAGAAAGCAGTCATCTCACTGTACAAGACAAAAAGAGAAGAAAGATTTCGATTAACGTCTAAAAAATGAACTTCTGTTTTTTAGAATTGTCAAGCATTATATTCATATTTTTAAAAAAAATGGATTTCCACTTCCAAATTAATAAATGCAAATGTATTTCTTAAATCACGTTCTTTCTTACGAGAGCTTTACATTGCAAGTAAAATATATTATCAACAGCGAAAACTTCCCAGACTCAAGAATCTCTGTGCAGAAAAATAATTCGTTCACGAGAAATTATTGCCGTTCAAACATTAATGAACTGAGAATTCTCATGGAATTATAGATAAGTTTCAAATAAACAATGTATGGTTGAAAGTAACGTAATTTACATTTATACAATCTAAGTTACATTAGTGTCAAAAGCGCTGCAAAGGGAAATAAAATTGCAGGTGTTCAATTTCTGACACTAACAATTATCTACGAAATATATCGTGTGGGTGATATTTCAAGAACAGTAACGCAATATTTGCTCCGATAAGAATTTCTTCCCTGATGTGAGGTACAAAAAGTTTATATATAACTCCAAAAAACGGCCCATATTTTTATACGTCGAAAGGAAATTACTTGGAACGGGGAATGTTCAATATTACCGGGAGCCGAACTCTTCTAGATATAACTGTTATTGTGTTGACACCTTTTATATTGATTTTTAGACCTCAGTGAAGTTGGCTACCTCACCCCACAGAATTCCAAATAGACTCCATACAACAGCATATGATATATCTCTCAACCCAGTTCTATTACTCCATACCTCAAAATCCACACCTAGACAACTTCAGACACCGGAAAACTCCTCATCGCACCACAATAAAAAAATTAATATCCATACCAGGCATTCCTAGTAAAATTTTCCGATATACATAGTTTTTAGAGGTGTCTGGAAAATATTTTCTCAACAAAATTAGTTTGTAGTTTAATTTCAGGTAAATTAGAATGTAAGGTTTCACTACATAGGTAAAGTGTATTATGTACTGAACTATGTATGCTCTGTAAAAAAAACTAATTAAGAAAAAGAAACAAAAAAGGAAGAAGAAGAAATAAGAACTTCGCCGGCCCGGTGGCCGAGATCCCTAAGGCAGTAGTGTCGTAGTGATCTCGGACCGACGGGTCGCGGGTTCGAGTCCCGCCTCGGGCATGGTTGTATTTGCGTTCGTCCTTTCACCCCTTATCATCAATCACCATATCGTTTCATCCACATAGTTACCATACCGTTAAAAGCAATAGTGGTCGCTAATGACCTTAGATGTTGAAGCGACCTTAAATAAACCAATTAAAAAAAACAAAAAAACTTCACACCGAAAATTGCGCAACTAGACTTGAGCGCAATGCAAAGTGGCGAACCACTTGTCCATTTAAACCCCGCAGACGGCCCGCGTGAAGTCCACACTTCAAACAGCGCTCCGTCGGCACCACCTCTTCCGATCCACTTGACGCGGCGAGCGCCGCTCTGTCAACACGGGGCCCTAATAGCCGGGCTCACGCGGGGCCTTATTTAAAGGGAAATCGGTGCCACGCACCCAAAAAGAGCAGAAGCGCCGGCTTGGGTAACTGACGGATAATTAAGGCGAGGAGCAGAGTTTGTTCAAAACCGGCTCGGATCGGCGGTCGAGATGTGCGCGGCCGGGCGGCGCCGCCTCCAAAATCCGCGCGGGCCGACGGCACCTGGCGCGGCGAGCCGGTCCCGGGGTATGTAAATTCCGAATTTCTCGGTGATTACCCCCGACGAGAGACTCGGAGCGGCGATAGATGTTATCCCTCGCGCAATTTTGTTTTCGTCGACTTTGCGAGAATATTGTAATCTTCGTCGGAGGGAAGGTGGCCCATGTCGTATCCCACATTATATGTTTGTATACCCCAATGATCATATCTGGTATAGAATTCTAAAACTCCAATGTTCCTATTGACGAGTTAAACGGCAATGCGTTCATTGCTATCAAATGAATTAAAGTTTGCGGAATTCTGAAATTATGATTGAAACGGAGTATATTTTGGTCACTGCAATAATCTAGAGATGTTAATCTTACTCAAGCATGTTACTAGAGATACGCATCCTCAGAATTTATCAGAAATCATTAATATAAATCCATGTTAGATTCAAATCATTTAATATAATTTTGTTGTGACGTTTGAATGCTTTGCTCTCTAGCGAATACTGTTATGCAAGCTCAAAAGTAAACATAATGATGTACAAGACAAATTCAATCAGCCAATTATAATTGTTTCTCCCACGCATTCGCACACACAAACATTTTCCACAACTTCACCGCCGTCAAGAGGAATCACAGACGACTTGGGCGGTACCTGAATGATGTAATTAAAACGTGCTTCGCTCTAACTAGCTATCCAAAAAACGCAGGCGGGCGGTGCTCAACAAAACTGTTAAATCGCGAAGAGCCGGTTGCGACGCGAGGGGTAGTGGCAGGGGGCGGGGGCAGGGAAGGAGTGGGGATGAGAGCGAGAGTGGCGTCACATCTCGCTAATCTAGTCGCCCCAGGCATCATCCTTTTCACTGGGTCGCCGGCGTGGCGTGGCGTGGCGTGGCGTGGCGTGGCGGCGTGGCGTGGCGTGGCGCTGGCGTGGCGTGGCGTGGCGTGCGCGTGGCGTGCGTGGCGTGGCGTGGCGTGGCGGCTGGCGTGCGGCGTGGCGTGGCGTGGCGCTGGCGTGGCGTGGCGTGGCGGTGGCGTGGCGTGGCGTGGCGTGGCGTGGCGTGGCGTGGCGCGTGGCGGGTGGTGGCGGCGGCGCGCGCGGTGGCGGCTGGCGGCGTGGGCGGCGGCGCGGCGTGGCGGGTGGCGCTGGCGTGCGGCGTGCGGCGTGGCGGGCGTGGCGTGGCGTGCGGCGTGGCGTGCGTGGCGGCGTGGTGTCGTGGCGGCGTGGCGTGCGTGGCGGTGGCGTGGGGGGGGGGGGGGCGTGGCGCGGCGGCGTGGCGTGGCGGCTGGCGTGGCGGCGTGGCGTGGCGTGGCGTGGCGTGGCGTGGCGTGGGGCGGTGTGGCGTGGCGTGGCGTGGCGTGCGGCGTGGCGTGGCGTGGCGTGGCGTGCGGCGTGGCGTGGCGTGGCGTGGCGTGGCGTGGCGTGGCGTGGCGTGGCGTGGCGTGGCGTGGCGTGGCGTGCGGCGTGGCGTGGCGTGCGGCGTGGCGTGGCGTGGCGTGCGGCGTGGCGTGGCGTGGTGCGGTGTGGTGCGACGTGGCGTGGCCTAGCGTGGCGTGGCCTAGCGTGGCGTGGCGTGGCGTGGCGTGGCGTGGCGTGGCGTGGCGTGGCGTGGCGTGGCGTGGCGTGGCGTGGCGTGGCGGCGTGGCGTGGCGTGCGCGTGGCGTGGCGTGGCGTGGCGTGGCGTGGCGTGGCGTGACGCGTGCGTGGCGTGGCGTGGCGTGGCGTGGCGTGGCGTGGCGTGGCGTGGCGTGGCGTGGGCGTGGCGTGGCGTGGCGTGGCGTGGCGTGGCGTGGCGTGGCGTGGCGTGGCGTTGCGTTGCGTTGCGTTGCGTGGCGTGCGTGGCGTGGCGTGGCGTGGCGTGGCGTGGCGTGGCGTGGCGTGGCGTGGCGTGGCGTGGCGTGGCGTGGCGTGGCGTGGCGTGGCGTGGCGTGGCGTGGCGTGGCGTGGCGTGGCGTGGCGTGGCGTGGCGTGGCGTGGCGTGGCGTGGCGTGGCGTGGCGTGGCGGTGGCGTGGCGTGGCGTGGCGTGGCGTGCGGCGTGGCGTGGCGTGGCGTGGCGTGGCGTGGCGTGGCGTGGCGTGGCGTGGCGTGGCGTGGCGTGCGGCGTGGCGTGGCGTGGCGTGGCGTGGCGTGGCGTGGCGTGGCGTGGCGTGGCGGCGTGGCGTGGCGTGGCGTGGCGTGGCGTGGCGTGGCGTGGCGTGCGTGGCGTGGCGTGGCGTGGCGTGGCGTGGCGTGGCGTGGCGTGGCGTGGCGTGGCGTGGCGTGCGTGGCGTGGCGTGCGTGGCGTGGCGTGGCGGCGTGGCGTGGCGTGGCGTGGCGTGGCGTGGCGTGGCGTGGCGTGGCGTGGCGTGGCGTGGCGTGGCGTGGCGTGGCGTGGCGTGGCGTGGCGTGGCGTGGCGTGGCGTGGCGTGGCGTGGCGTGGCGTGGCGTGGCGTGGCGTGGCGTGGCGTGGCGTGGCGTGGCGTGGCGTGCGGCGTGGCGTGGCGTGGCGTGGCGTGGCGTGGCGTGGCGTGGCGTGGCGTGGCGTGGCGTGGCGTGGCGTGGCGTGGCGGGGTGGCGTGGCGTGGCGTGGCGTGGCGTGGCGTGGCGTGGCGTGGCGTGGCGTGGCGTGGCGTGGCGTGGCGTGGCGTGGCTGGCGTGGCGTGGCGTGCGGCGTGCGCGTGGCGTGGCGTGGCGGCGTGGCGTGCGTGGCGTGGCGTGGCGTGGCGTGGCGTGGCGTGGCGTGGCGTGGCGGCGTGGCGTGGCGTGGCGTGGCGTGGCGTGGCGTGGCGTGGCGTGGCGTGGCGTGGCGTGGCGGGCGTGGCGTGGCGTGGCGTGGCGTGGCGTGGCGTGGCGTGGCGTGGCGTGGCGTGGCGTGGCGTGGCGTGGCGTGGCGTGGCGTGGCGTGGCGTGGCGTGGCGTGGCGTGGCGTGGCGTGGCGTGGCGTGCGTGGCGTGGCGTGGCGTGGCGTGCGGCGTGCGTGGCGTGGCGTGGCGTGGCGTGCGGCGGTGGCGGCGTGGCGTGGCGTGGCGTCACGGGGCGTGGCGTGGCGTGGCGTGGCGTGGCGTGGCGTGGCGTGGCGTGGCGTGGGCGTGGCGTGGCGTGGCGTGGCGTGGCGGCGTGGCGTGGCGTGGCGTGGCGTGGCGTGGCGTGGCGTGGCGTGGCGTGGCGTGGCGGGCGTGGCGTGGCGTGGCGTGGCGTGGCGGCGTGGCGTGGCGTGGCGTGGCGTGGCGTGGCGTGGCGTGGCGTGGCGTGGCGTGGCGTGGCGTGGCGTGGCGTGGCGTGCGGCGTGCGTGGCGTGGCGTGGCGTGGCGTGGCGTGGCGTGGCGTGGCGTGGCGTGGCGTGGCGTGGCGTGGCGTGGCGTGGCGTGGCGTGCGTGCGTGGCGTGGCGTGGCGTGGCGTGGCGTGGCGTGGCGTGGCGTGGCGTGGCGTGGCGTGGCGTGGCGTGCGGCGTGGCGTGGCGTGGCGTGGCGTGGGGCGTGGCGTGGCGTGGCGTGGCGTGGCGTGGCGTGGCGTGTCGTGGCGTGGCGTGGCGTGGGCGTGGCGTGGCGTGGCGTGGCGTGGCGTGCGTGGCGTGGCGTGGCGTGGCGTGCGGCGGCGTGGCGTGGCTGGCGTGGCGTGGCGTGGCGTGGCGTGGCGTGGCGTGGCGTGGCGTGGCGTGGCGTGGCGTGGCGTGGCGTGGCGTGGCGTGGCGTGGCGTGGCGTGGCGTGGCGTGGCGTGGCGTGGCGTGGCGTGGCGTGGCGTGGCGTGGCGTGGCGTGGCGTGGCGTGGCGTGGCGTGGCGTGGCGTGGCGTGGCGTGGCGTGGCGGGCGTGGCGTGGCGTGGCGTGGCGTGGCGTGGCGTGGCGTGGCGTGGCGTGGCGTGGCGGCGTGGCGTGGCGTGGCGGCGTGGCGTGGCGTGGCGTGGCGTGGCGTGGCGTGGCGTGGCGTGGCGTGGCGTGGCGGCGTGGCGTGGCGTGGCGTGGCGTGGCGTGCGTGGCGTGGCGTGGCGTGGCGTGGCGTGGCGTGGCGGCGTGGCGTGGCGTGGCGCGGCGTGGCGCGGCGTGGCGCGGCGTGGGGCGCGGCGTGGCGCGGCGTGGCGCGGCGTGGCGCAGGGCGGCGTGGCGCGGCAGTGGCGCGGCGTGGCGCGGCGTGGCGCCGGCGTGGCGCGCGCGTGGCGGCGTGCGCGCGCGGCGCATGGCGGCGTGGCGCGGCGTGCGCGCGTGGCGCGGCGCGGCGCGGCGCGCGCGCGCGCGTGGCGCGGCGTGGCGCGGCGTGGCGCGGCGTGGCGGCGTGGCGCGGCGTGGCGCGGCGTGGCGCGGCGTGGCGTGGCGTTGCGTGGCGTGGCGTGGCGTGGCGTGGCGGGCGGGCGCGGCGCGGCGCGGCGCGGCGCGGCGCGGCGCGGCGCGGCGTGGCGCGCGTGGCGCGGCGTGGCGCGGCGTGGCGCGGCGTGGCGCGGCGTGGCGCGGCGTGGCGCGGCGTTCCAGACCGCCCCGCAAAGGCACACAGGCCGCCGGCCGCGCTGGTTAGCCGTGACCTCTGGTAAGTTCCGCTTGCCGCCCTTGCTGCCATATTCTCTCTGTGGTATACGCTTTTTTTAGCGGATTCGGTGGCATAACGGTCAGTATACTGGACTGTTGTACCCGAGTTTGCAGGTTCAAATCCGATCGAAGCCGTGGAAGGGCGAAAAAATCCTTCGTACGCCTTCTTTCGGAGGGAAAGTAAAGCCGGCTGTCCCATGTAGTAGATTTACTGCATGTAAAAGATCCTCAAGCCTAAAAGAAGCCTCTGAGCAAAATTGAGATCCGCCTGTTTGTCGCCCAAGATCATACCTCCTTTCTCCGCTAGGTCGTGAAAGGAGCGTAGCAAAATTTGCGTGGTTAGACGGAAGAGCGGGCCTGATGGCCCGAGTCTCGCCACGTAAAATACGGCATTAAGTAACTAACTACACTCTTGTATATACAAAGTAATATACGTAATATAGTGTAAGTTATGTAATGCTGCGGAAAATCGATGTCGGGGTTTCAACGGAAATACACGTTTTGGGGTTTCCCGATACCGACATTTTGAAAATTTTTAAATATTTATTTATAAATTCAATACGTACGTCTGTCTGTCTGTCTGTCGTACATCAACAATACTAGAGCCTATACTATGCGTACAATTTTTCCGAAACTGAAAAAGAACTGTCAATCTAGCCTCTCTGGAAGCTCTGCGATTTTGAAAAATATTCATAATTTTTTGGAATTACATAAAGTCCCTGTGACAGTTTCAAAATTATCTAAAAAAGGCTCCAAATTTTGTCTTGATTTTTTATTCTGTGGAATAAATATTTTATAGGAGACTACGAAAAGAGAAACGACGAAATGGAGATGTTGCCGTTGATGTATCCGGTATCAGCGACTAAAGTTGAAATGGAGAATGCAATTATTAAGGGGTATGTAGGAGTTTTCTTTCATCTTCTACTCCACAATGACAAACTGCATACTTTACAGGAGAATTGAAATCACAATCTCAGGCAAAGGAACCGCCTGTAGTAGTATCTAGCAAGTTAAAAGATCTAGCTAATGTAGCTGGTTAGTTGTAAGGTGTCGATATGTTTAATTATTGGATTCATAAAGGCTACAAACCCACATTTTCTAGCGTGTGGGTTTCTAGGACCTCCACCAAGGTGGAACGGAGTATACGCGAGACGCGATTCTTCTAGCTCCCGAGGCCATCCCGTTTCGGTGCGTTGGAGGCGAGAATCATACAACTTGGCTTATGATCTATAATGATATGGATTGGTGTCACACCTACGAGAATGGTGATTCCGTTAGCTGTCGTGAAAATGTTGAATCTTTACACGTGAAGACTGAAAATTACAAAACTTGTCGAAAAGTGTGAGTCCTCCTCCCATTTTATGAATTGTCTGTCGGTTTCTCTTAAGTCTGCGTGTTGACAGAATGTTTATCAAATATTACTTTCGACTCACAGTTTTGTCATTCAGTTTTGTCACTCGTCATGCTTACGAGGCGCATCCAGAGTGTACGTTTTCCTGCTACCAATCAATGTACTACCACTCCATGAATTCACTACAAAACTAACCGCAATTATGAACAAAAGAGAATGTGTAAACATGCTAAATGGCTGGCTGTTTATTTCGCCATAAAACAACTTGATCACGACCGGCTAGCGCGCGTGACTTCGAGATTACCCCGCGAAGTGAGTCGTCAACCGCAAAAGACACGGCCGCCCGCCGTCCTCATGAAGCCATCGGCTTCGCGGTGGCCTGTGCGAACTCGCGATTGCACCGGGGGGGCAAGAATGCCGCGTGCCTTGCCCGCGATGACCTCGCGGCCTCGCGAGTCCGAAACCAGAGGCAGAAAAAGAAACAGGAGAAAGCAACAAACGATAGCCCGGGCGGCGGGTCTGTGTCGATGGTGGTAGCTCGTAAGTTAGTGGAAGTAGCAGCATTGACAACGATGTCGGCAATAACAACGGGCCCAAAAGAAAAAAAGCGTTGCAAGGTGTCGGTCATCATTATGCCAAAAACACTCGCTCTAGCAACAGGTGACGGAAAATGATCGTATTTGCACCTTCGAACCTACCGACTAGGCTGACTCGGTAGCTCTCGGTTAGTGGAAGTAGCAGGACTGACAACGATGTCGGCAATAACAACGGGCCCAAAAGAAAAAAAGCGTTGCAAGGTGTCGGTCTCATTATGCCAAAACACTCGCTCTGCAACAGGTGACGAAAAATGATGGTATTTGCACCTTCGAACTTACCGACTAGGCTGACTCGGTAGCTCTCGGTTAGTGGAAGTAGCAGGACTGACAACGATGTCTGCAATAAACAATGGGCCCAAAATAGGCAGCGTTACAAGATGTCAGTGATCATTATGCCAAAGGCACTCGTACTGGCAATATGTGACGAAGACTGATCGTATTTGCACCTTCGAACCTTCCGACTAAGCTGACTCGGAGGAAGACAGAATACTTGAATGCCATTGGCTAAAGTTTCAGTGATTGGCAGAAGTGACAAATATGATTTGACGCCATGCAAGTCTCAGTTGTGGCATGAACTGTGGCATCTAGAGATTATGCATATAGCATTATGACGTCCGTCATTGCGCAGAAGACGGCACCGATAGAGAGGGCAGTGTAAGTCGCGACAACCCACATCGAAAAAATCAATAATAAAAAGTGCAAAGACTGCGTCAAAAGCAGAATTGATATTGAATATTCACAAATGGATGTGATTGATCTATTTTTATCCTATGAGATACTTTTCGTCAAGATCCTACCGCTACAATATAAAAGATGATTTTTCCTTAATATCAGTTCTTGAAACCTGTGTCTTTAAATAAGGTCATGTACAACTTTTTTTGGGGAAATTGAGAAGTTTTCACGTAATCGCATCAGATAAAGGCAATTTCAAAACATGATTTTCTCAAAAAAGGCTCAAAATGTGCTCTTTTTTCTCAGATAGTGCGAAGTAAAAATGACTCATTTGTGATTTCCGTTCAACTTAATAAATTTTCGAAAACTGCCACAGATACAATCTATGCGAGAACGTAGTATGTGCTGCTGTAGCCACCAGTTCTGTAGATGGCGGCTGACTCTGGAGGGTGTCAAACACTCTACTTATTTTTTTCTAACCTGTCCGATGACACTTCATCCGCTGTTACGGTGTCATCCAATCGAGAGCTAGAACGTCATCACGGCTACGTCACAGCGGTGACGTTTAAGCTCCCGATTGGACGAAACCGTAACAGCTGATCAGCTGTCATCAGTCAGGTTACAGAAACCAAAATATATTTGCGCCGTTGTCGGTGATTTCTCAGAGGGCAACGCGACGTTTTCGCAAGCGCGTCGGCCGAACACCTGCATCTCGTACTCCCCCCCCCCGGCTCTCCTCTCGCAGCCCCGCCCCCCAGCGCGCGTCAGGCCAAGGTTGCGCGCAGCGATTCGCGAAGCGTCGACGCAACGCGGTCGAAGCCGGCGAGTATCCTCTGGACGGCGCGGCGTACGCCAAGCCCCCGGACCCGTGGAGATTACGAGGCGGAGTTTAATTGATATTATATGCCCACGTTTTCTTGAGCCCCGGAATACCTACCCCCACTCCCTTGCCAACATTAGCTGAATCAAGAATAGCTACAGTATATTGATTCAGTGGTGAGTTGTAGTTGACATTTACATAATTGAAATGATTGAAGGCGTTGTAGCGTGATTTCTCAGAGGGCAGCGCGACGTTTTCGCAAGCGCGTCGGCCGAACACCTGCATCTCGTGCTCCCCCCTACTACAAACTATTGTTGACAATGACAACGCCTACAATCATTTCAATGAATCAAGAATAAATTATAGCAACGAGCATTGTGGACAAAACCTGCTAACTAGAAATTTTCGATCCCATATAATAGAAACTATTTTGCATCGAAAAACGAATTACAAACTTGATATAAAATTCCTTGTCAAAATAACCAAACTCCCTACTCTTCACGCAACAAGCGAAGCGAGGGCTCGAGAAAACGTGCACGGATAATACATACTACTTCAGTTGGGGTTTTTCATATGAAATTTCGGGTTGGTGTGTCCTTAGCCATGTGATTAAACACATTTCCAGAAATCATAGTACTCTTTTTATTTTCAAAACAGCAAGTTAGCCGACGATATGAAAAAACTATTATATCATGAACAAGTATTTTGCACACGTTTCCGTTGTAATATATCATTAATAGTTTTATTTTACGCTTATTCGTTTCTATAAACATATGGCTATAATATATTTTTACATTGAAGATTCGAATTATTATTTATTTATTAAAATAGAGTAAACCATCGTTAGTACGAACTCGCTTACACGAATTTCGCCGTAACACGAACAAAACTCGGTCCCAGCAAGGGATTACGGTAATAAAGACTCGGAGATAATACTCGGATAACATGAATTTTTATAACACAATCTCCGATTATTTCGGTCTTTTGGAATTTGTGTTAATGAGGATTTACTGTAGTTTATTAGGTGTCAAACAATTTACTTAAAGAATTTAAGCACTGTCTCATATTAGTATGGAATAGCAATATATTTCAATGAAGCTGTTAAAAAGGCAGCTCTCGTAGCAACCATACGCTCCACAATTGATTGAGAAAAAAAACAACAACTACAGTTTGCAACGTACCAACAGACCCCGCCTTTCTCTGCTTTGTTAGAGCACTCCTGATCAATCACGGTATTCAGATGAGCGCTCATCAACAACCCAAGCAGTCCGACGGCAAGGAACACAACTTCGGCAGCCACACCGCCTCCACGCCTGTTGACTGCGTTACCACCGCCACAAGCGACCAATCGCTGACGTAACACCGTGATTAATTGTCTCGGGCTGCGCAGGGCACGCTTGTTTGCCAGTCCGCCGCTAGGTGCGCTGATGACTCCGGGCGGGCTTTCGCCGCCGTGTCCGACCAGCCGGGCGATTTGCGAGCGCGCCGATTTTTGACCAGGCCCCTGCGAGATAATTGCGTCAATTTGGGCGGAATCAATAGGTTCAAAACGAGTTTGCGAGGTTCGTGTACCGACGTCCGGCCACCGGCCGCGGAGCGGTTATTTTGAGTGCGTCCTAATTAGAAGTTACAGAGCGCTGTGGGGCGATATTACACTCCGCAGGTCGGGACTCGAGAAGAACAATAGGGGAAAGCCAGTCGCGTCGAATGGTAAACACAATCCCCTCGTATACCAATATGTGACACTAAAGGGAGAGTGAATTTGGAGTCGTTGCGTCCGACCTCCTGCCTTAAAAATACGACTGCAGTCACTGCGTTGGCAGGGAGAACTGTTGCGGTAATGTATGTAAACAACTTTTGAATAAATGAAGTGTAAGTGTCACTTGTTCTTCCTCACTACGCAAACAAGAAATGTCAAGTAATCAATAATGAAACTCAGTAAATTCAATAATCTAGTTTGAGTAAAATATGCCAATAAATTCCTCTAGAAAACTACTACTATTGGCAATATAGAATAAAAATTAGTATTTCTAATATTAAGTTACTTTGAACCAAATGCATATTAACCTGTTCCAAGAATATTCTTCTTTTAAAGTTTTTAGGAGCATTTATTGAACAATTAAATTTGATAAATATGAGGCTAAGGATAGACACGAGACGAATGTAGGAGCCGACAAATAACAAACGGGCCAAGAACCGCGCGCGATCCTTCCTTCTTCCTTTCCTTCTTCTTCGTATTAGTCCTAATCTCGTCCCTTACTTACACACATCGTGCGTCAACTGATGTCACTGCAGCGCCTCTGACCGGGAGGTCTTAGGTTCCAGTCCTGACGACGGCAGGATTTTCGACACTCGCTTTTCAGCTAGGTCGAATTCAGTTGCTGTCTGGAGGAGAATTCTAGCGGCCGGTTGCTCTGATCGGTAGTTTTCCGTGGTTTCTCCGATCAACACCAGGCCAATGCCGGAGCAGTACCCTACCAAACGGGCCACGGACCGCGCGCGATCTGTCCTTCCCATTCCTTGTCCTATCCTCTCCCCTTACACACCCACCCACACTAACATGCACTGCACTACCACATATTTCGGGAGACCGGCCGGGAGCTTCGAGTTTGTCCCGGCTAGGGGCGGTGCCCCGCTTGTGGGAGAGTCCTAGTTAGGGGGAAGCCCCACTAGCCGACGGTAGGTCGACGCCGGATCTCGCCATCCAGCGGGAAAGATCACCACCATCTCCCGAGAAAACAACACGCACTACACTAACGGGACTAACGACCGAAGCATTTGACGCGCCCGGAAACACGAAAAAAATCAAACAATCAATCAAGCTCCACCACCAACCGCAAGGTCATGTACTCCCTAGGTGGGATGAACAAATGTTTATTATTTAACAGAAATCAATGATGTCCCTCCCCAAGAAACTGATCGGGCAGATCCGCCCCTGCCACCGAGCTACGGCAGCGGACCGCGGACCGCGCGCGATCTGTCCTTCCCATTCCTTGTCCTATCCTCACCCCTTACACACCCACCCACACTAACATGCACTACACTACCACATATTCCTGTAGACCGGTCTGGAGCTTAGAGCAAGTCCCAGCTGGGGCCGTGCCCCGCTTGTGGGAGAGTCCTGGTTAGGGGGAAACCCCACTAGCCGACGGTAGGTCGGCGCCGGATCTCGCCATCCAGCGGGAAAGATCACCGCCATCTCCCGAGAAAAAAACATGCACTACACTAACGGGACTAACGACCAAAGCAGTTGACGCGCCCGGAAACACGAAAAAAATCAAACAATCAATCAAGCTCCACCACCAACCTGAAGGTCATGTACTTCCTAGGTGGGATGAACAAATGTTTATTATTTAACAGAAATCTATGATGCCCCTCCCCAAAAAACTGATCGGGCGGGTCCGCCCCTGCCACCGAGCTACGGCAGCGGACCGCGGACCGCGCGCGATCTGTCCTTCCCATTCCTTGTCCTATCCTCTCCCCTTACACACACACACTTACACTAACATGCACCACACTACCACATATTCCGGGAGACCGGTCTGGAGCTTAGAGCTTGTCCCGACTGGGGCGGTGCCCCGCTGGTGGGAGAGTCCTGGTTAGGGGGAAACCCCACTAACCGACGGTAGGACGGCCCCGGATCTCGCCATCCAGCGGGAAAGATCACCGCCATCTCCCGAGAAAAAACATGCACTACACTAACGGGACTAATGACCAAAGCAGTTGACGCGCTCGGAAACACGAAAAAATCAAACAATCAATCAAGCTCCACCACCAACCTCAAGGTCATGTACTCCCTGGGTGGGATGAACAAATGTTTATTATTTAACAGCAATCTATGATGTCCCTCCCCAAAAAACTGATCGGGCGGAGCTGACCCTGCCACCGAGCTACCGCAGCGGGTGCGCTCGTGGGGCTGCTGCGTATGGTAGCGAGCGGGCCCGCCCCGCCCCGGTGCGGCACGCGGGCGGGGAGGCGCGCCGCTGTTGCCGGCCGCGTCGGACAGCTGCGCCCGCTGCGTTTCCTCGCCGCCGCCCCGAACAAGCGGCGCTCTGTTTCCGGGGCGATGGGCGCCGCTGGACAATGCTCGTCTTTCTGGCGCCGCCGACGCCGCAGCCGACCTAGGGGGCCAACGGGAAGACGCACAGTGGGACAAAACCCCACCAAACAGTTTTGCGGCGGCGATGGTGTAGCGGTTAGCGTATCGGACTGCTATACCCAAGTTTGCGGGTTCAAACCCGATCGAAGCCGTGGATTTTTAAGGGCGAAAAAATCCTTCGGAGGGGAAGTAAAGCCGGCTGTCCCATGTTAGTACATTTACTGCATGTAAAAGATCCTCAAGCCTAAATGATGCCTCTGAGATAAATTAAAATCGCCTGTTTCGTCGCCCAAGTAATACCTTCTTTCTCCCATGATTGGTGAAAGGAGTGTAACGGAATTTGAGTGGTCAGACGGAAGAGCAGGCCTCATGGCCTGAGTCTCGCCACGTAAATAAGGCAAATTCAAACAGTACTTTGCTTATTTTAAGGAATCTTCACACAAGAAGTTTTGCTTGTTTTCTGTAGCGTCACAAGCATTTTCACCCAGACACTAGTACGAAAGAGTGGCATAATGAAACTGGTTTTTCCTCTTAGCCGAATTAATGCTCTACTGAACGCCGCAACTAGTTCCGGATGTGTTTACTAAGTTTCAACTGAAAAGCTTCTAATCTGACGGAGCAATGCGTATGACACAAACTTCCATCAGTCATTTATTCGTACATCCCGATTTTGGATACAAAATTGCGTGTACATCCACATCATCGGCACCAATCTTAAACGTCTTTGGAAGAACATTCATGGATCTCAATCCTGAAGTTCCAGGTCATAACAAACCGAAACACGGATTTTAAAATTTAAAAAAATATCGAGATTGTATAGTGTACGTAATTCCTTTACTTCGTATTGTATAGTGTATGGAGGTAAAAGAGTCGTACATGTATAGGGAGTGGGCTATCGTATGTAGTTACGAGTTCGCAATTCAAGCTTGGTGGATCTGAAGGTGCGAATCGCACTGGCAGTAGTTTTCAACACCAAACAAATACCATTCATTAAACAACTACAGGTCGGCTGGTTTGGACGGTCATTTCTGTCATACACTGCAACCAAACCCAGGTGCATACGGGAGAAATATCTTCGACAACGGACAGCCCGGTCCTTCCTTCCCCGAACGCCCACTTCCATCCTTAGTGCCCAGCGAAGGGCTGGCCCCGCTCCCCCTTCCAACCTCCATGTCTTATAAAGATCATGTGGGCCTGAACCGGCAAAAATGCTGCTGGACAAAGCCACATGAAGTGGTTTTTCAACGAGTAGCACTTCACTGCTCACGAACAAAAAAAATACCCTCGTAAAACCCTGAAATAAATTAAATACTTGAACAAAAACAGTCTTCAAAAATATAGAAATAATATAGTACGCAGTATGTCTGTACAATATACGGATAAACGGTACCACATGGCAACGTTTGTTTACATATCAATATCGTAAATAAATAAATAAAGCTCAGAATATAAAATATTTATTTTCAGGTTGCCTCTTCCTTGATGTCTCGCTGTCGCTTTACGTCAACTGTCTCGTGACGCACTGTTTATCTTTCTGTTTTCTTTCCCTCCCCTTTTTTTTTCTTTTTCTTTCACATCTCAATTTCTGTGTCCTTTTTACAGAATGGATGAAGATATTACAAAAGATTTTATCTTCTTTCTCTGACCTTTAGTTTGTGCTTAAACTCTATTTTTAACTGAAATCCATGTCTATAAATGACTGCCTTTGAAAATTCATCTCCCTCTTCAATTATTTTTTAACAAAGTGTAGTATGGTCGCCTTTCTGCTCATTTCGGACCTGTGTGTGTAGCGCAGCGATCATCTATAGGCGAGAAATTGGAAATCACAATCTGGGCGGCTAAGCAGGAAGGACAATAACAAATGAGGGCAGATACACTAACAGCCTTCTTAAAATAAGAGATGCTCGATAGTTCTAAAAGATGAAGTGTTAAATTTTTAATTCCGATACACAATCATACAAAAGAATCCTTAAACTTTATACAATTGTTTTACGAAAGAACGTTCTCTCATTTTGTATCCCATGCATTCTACATTATACATATAACATACGTATACATTCTACATTATACGTATCACATGTACTCTCTTATCAACATATAACCCCCAAACCACGGTCCATTACGAAAAGATTTTTACCCGGAATCAGAATTCAAATTGTGACTGCGAAGTAACTGTAACCGAATATTCAGTCTAATTCTGATATGGTAACGATATGGCTTATGACCACCATAGAAAAACTCTTGTTTAGGTAAGATGCCATCAATGATTGCAAGGGTCTTCCCAAGACAATTAGGTAAATATTTTTTTCAGTACGGATATTAGTGTTATAAAACTGAACAAGAACAATACGAGCATTGAGAACTTTAAGCACATTGGTTGGGGGTAAGGAGAAACTAATGAACTAACCAATAACTTCGGAGAACCAAATGATTATCTGAGGCAGAAAGCACAGTCAAGTCGCTAATTTGACAGGGGAGCCTGGGAGTGGCAGCATGGCGGCGTGGTGGCAGCGGAGTGTGGGTGGCGGGGCCCAAGGAGATGACGATTCCCGCCACCGGAAGCGCCACCCGCGTTGGTCATGTGCGCCTCGCCACTCATCGTTCAAGCTGCCGCCAGGGAACAGGCCGTGCGTTATGAGGCACTCATCATGGTAAAGAGGCGCTGCCTGCCAGGGGTGGTGTGTCAGTGGGTATGACGCCACTAGATTCCAGCTGATTCACGCAGCCGTTGCCATTGGACAACAGGGCACGCACAACTGAACCTTCACAACTTAGTAATGTAACAACTATGTACAATATCAACGAAATGTGGTGGTGGGGGGCTAGTGCGTCGTGATTGCGCAATCTTCAGAGCAGTTATTTTCTTGTTATGTGATTACAATCAATGGAATTAAGGTCTTTCTTTGCGAATAGGGCCTAAAAATCGAACGTAACGAAATCCACAAAGGTCACGATAATTTTTTTTTTTTTTTTTTTTTGCAATCAATGCGGTTCCATCACTTCCATACTTCACAAAAATATTCACATTTCATGTTATTTCCAGACCTACAAAAGTTTCAATTAATATATTGTCACTAACGTTTTGAAATGCTTTCAAAGAGAGATTAATCAAGAAATTACCCGAATAATAATGGAAATAATTATTGAAAATCAGAATCAATTTAAAGTCAATGAAATTGTTTTCATGAAACTGTTCATTCATATCTAAATATATTTCAATTCTTTATTGTATAATTTTATAACAATTTTTGAATTGTTAAAACAAAGTTAAAATATGGTCATACTTGCAATAGTATAGAATAATAAAATATATAGTATATATTGTAAAATAATAATTTCTCTACTTATTAAAATTCAACAACGAAATGATAAATCCCATCATACAACTATTCGTATCTTCAAGTTCTTTTTTTGTGCCAAAAATAATTCAAAGATGTTTATTGTCTATTTTGAAAGTGTCTACAGGTTAACCTTTTGATATTTTGTGTGACAAATTGAAGCGAACCAAACTGAATCATCCATAACCAAAGAAACACCCAGGAATTAAAATTAACGAAATGATACCACTTTAAAAGATATTAGACGTTCGTTCATTATTACAAATATTATTATAATGTGGTTTCTTATAGGCTACAACTGCGTTTTAAGAAAATATTTGTCTGTATTTGGTAAATGTAATGCTCCTCTTACATTCCAAGTGGATACAATTCACCACCCGAAACAAATAAAACAAAGGAAAAAATTAACAAATAAGCCCGCCAAATCTCACTATCCCGAGTACGCATAAACATAATTTATTTTACTTGAAATTCATAAAAATACGTAAAACATGGAATTATTAAGTTATACACCACTCACAATTAGTTTTACACCTTTTTTTGAACATCTGTTTTAATAAAGATTTTTAAAGAATAACTTTTATTCACAACATCCTATGTGAAGTTTCCAAAAGACCTTCAACGTTCCTAAAAATACTTGTTCGGAAATGTATTCAACACGGACAGTTCGGGTGCAGTTGCACCCGCCGGTCCATCTCTTTGCCGTCCAAGAGCGGCTGGACGTGCCCGGCCGCCGCGACCGAGACGCGCTAAATGGTGCGTTCGGTTCCCGTCCCGATGGCGCGTCGGCGGGCGCCAAGGTCGCACTCGCCCCGCGCAAAAAAGGCCGACGGCTGCCTCCGCTCTGGAGGCTGACCCGGGCCCGTAGCGCGCTTCGGCGCGGCACGGCTAGGGAGGGCAAGAAAACATCGATGTTCTCTACCAGAAACATCGATATATTAACATCGATATTTTGCTTTTGATGTTTTCTTCACATGCTTTTTTTTTTCGCTTTCGATGTCTTCTTAACTATTCTGTTGTTAAAACGTCAATTTTTTTTCAATTTTAATTTTTAAATTTATTTAAAAAATAAAGGTGTTTAAGCGTGTTGTAGAGTAGCAGCAATCCACAGCAATTCCGGTTTGCGTCATCCTCTTTATCACGCTGTACATTTCGCCTGAGCAATCTACGGAAGTTTGGGAGCTGCTCGTGTTATGGATGTATGTGATCGACAGGCGTGTCATTGCCTCAATCGACAGTGAAACACGAAATCGATAGCAAAACACAATGTTCTTTATTGTTAGTTTTATTCTTTACATTCGATAATAATTTTTACATACCAGTAAAATGCTGGGAACCAAACAATACAATATATCCCTTTTACGTACTGTAATTAAAAATGGACAGGGAAATAGCATGTTTATTAGTCTATAATTAAAACATCGATGTTTTTCGTTGATGTTTTCATTGACATTGAAAACCCTTTTGCGATGTATCGTAACATAGATGTACAGATGTTTTTGTAAAATTTGCCATCTCTAGGCACGGCACCCAAAGCACAAGATGAGTCGAAACTGTGCTACGTATCGTAGCAGTGCCACACTTACCATCTGGTGCGCTCCAGCAGTGTGGATCATCTTGTACTCTATATCCCTTCATGGAAAATTTCTCTTCGTAAAACATTATTTTCTTAGCGTAGCTAATTACACCGAACGTAATTTAATACCGTGACCTTGCTAATACTTTAAATAACTCTAGTTCTCTATGAGACAAATTATGAAATTTAGACTCGTTTTCTACGCTGTGTTACTGCGGAATGGGTTTTTAATTTGTACATTAAATTGGTTTGTAGGTAAATATTAATTAAATTTCAAAAGTAAAAAATAGCCGTTCCTAAGTTTTAAAAAACTCAAAATCTTGCCCTAGATTTGCATACGTGTTAGGTCAATCCATTTAGTGATCATCTTTATTAACTACAAACATTCATTTTACAAGAAAACTTTCTAATCATTTCAAAAGTGGTCATTGAATTCATTACCGAAGACGGTCCACACCGATTCTGATTCAAAACAACTCCGGAGTAGAGAGAGAGAGAGAGAGAGAGAGAGAGAGGGCAGGAAGGAAAGAGAGAAAGGGACAGTTAGAGAGAGAGAGAGGGGGGGCAGGAAGGAAAGAGAGAAAGGGACAGTTAGAGAGAGAGAGAGAGAGAGAGAGAGAGAGAAATCAAGAGTGGAAATTCGATGGAGTGGACAAGTTGAGATCTCAGAGAAAATACATAGATCGCTTGCATGGCGTCATCAGCTATTTTCATCTAGAAACAACCACACTGTTAAAACAACGTTCTCCTAACAAAAAGTTCCAGACTCCAAAAGAAAGCAAGTAAGAGCGAAAACCTCCGCAAGGTCATGCGATCAGACACTCAGCGCAATGTTATAGTATTGACGCAGGGGATAACATCCGGTCGTCGTTCCTAACTCATGCACATCTACTCTCGTAGATAATGGTTCTAAATCGTAAAATCAAGTTTCAGCAAAATTATATTTACAGCATAGAAGAACACGATAACGTGGAAAAGTCGTCTCGTATAAATGAAGCGATGAAAACTCGTCTTGATTAAAACGTAGTTTTCAGAATACTATCATCCAAGACGGTCTTTGTCATTAATAGAGCTTAGAAGTTTAGAAAAATTCCCTTTTAATGTTGTTATGATTGTATGTCTTAACAATAGAAATCAATTAATTGCACTTCTGGAGTTGTTTTAGTAGTTTTAATTTTGTTTTTTGTTTTTTTTTTTTTTTTGCCTGTTTTAGTTATTTTTGGTATATTGCCTTTTTCTGTCTTTTCATAATTTTCTTTCTCCTAGCACCGATCTTGACGAAGTTCGAAACATATCTGCAATCCTGAAAAACACGTTATGTTTGGTCTTTCTGTAGGACCAGAGTCCAGGGCCAGGTAGTGTTAAAAATTTAAATGAAAAAGGGCAGATAATACCAATTAAGATACTTAATTTTTCATTGATGCCGGCAGTCTTTATGCGTTGACGAAGAATCCATATACTTTTTAATGAGACCTCCGATTCAATTTGAAGACAGAGCTCTTTGTATGTGATATACCCTTCCCAGTTCTGGGGATTACACAAGTACGAAGAACGAAAAATATAATTCCGTTGTCACAATTTAATTTCAAGATTCAAAAGCGAGTTAAAAATAGCATTTCAAAGAGACAGCGTTTCGAGTATAATAAATTCATAGCCATCATACCTTGTGGTCATGAGAAGAATCATTTCCTCCCACGTAAGCACTAATCTAAATTTTAGCCAGAATAAAAATGTGAATAACTAATTATTATTTTTTTACATAATTCCTTTTAAATCTGATTATTCATTATTTACATTCCTTTTTGCACCTCTATTTTAGCTAGAATAAGTGTCTCTTTGCCTACCATTTTAGAAAAAATAAATGCATTTTTGTTGCCCATGTGAGGCAAAATAAATGCCTGCCTCCGGGCTCTAGTCATTAAACTTTGTACTACGCAATAGGTCCTTAATCTTGAAAGCAATCAATTTAACTTCAATTATTGTCTCATATGCATGTTTTCACAGAATGAGAAAGCATCATGAAGTCGGTAATTTCTTACAATCAATTTATTACGCTATCCTTCATGAATCGAACTATAATAAAATGGTTGAACTAATTGTTGCGGAAGCGGTGAGTAGAAGTGCGAAGAAAGATACCGAAAACGCCCAAACTTAATTAAATGAAATCTCATGAATCCAATGCGTGAAACGAAATCCCAACCATCTACGTTCCCACCTACTGTCCGCCCACTTGAACGGTTAACCTTTACGAATTCAATGCCATCCGCCGCTTCCAGCAGGCACGGCTAATCCATATGGAACACGCAGGCAGGCCCAGACGCAGGCGAAGAACCCTCTTTCGACGCCGTACGAGGGAGGGAAGATTGGATGATAAGCACCTTCGCTCTACAACTTACTCCCCAACGCAACATCCTCAAGAGCTATTCTCATTAGAAATGTATAGACTCCTCCGTCGAAATATATAAGACCTAGGGAACCAACTCTTTCTAGCTTTATCACTGTAATTAAGGACTGTCGTTTGCTTCAAAAGGAAATAGATCTATGGAAGTAAAAATAAGCAACTGAGAGGCATGACAAAAAAGCGAAATGGGTTCACTTCGTGAAAGAGAAGACAGCATTGATGGTAAATTTAATTTACAGTTAGTTTTATTTCAATATTTGTTCTTCTTAGATTGTGTGCAGCCTAAATGGAGTGGGGTACTACATTTCTGAGCCTTCTTTGCCAGTGAGCTGTTTTATTTGCATATGGAATATTTTAGTAGTATAAGAATAACACATTTACAATGAGAATGAAATTATAACTTTTTTGTTAAATCAATAAATACAAATGAATTTATGTTAAATCATTTACATGACTGCCAGATGACTTGGAGAGCCTCTTTCCCGAATGTCAAATCAAGATTTACCAAATTATTGCGTCAAAAAGGGAAGAAACCAGGAAATGAACACATACAAGGAAATGCATTGTTTTACTACGTCAGGCCAAGAGCCCCCTTCGAAAATGTTCACGAGGGATATGGCCTCCCTGGTCTCCCTCTGTGCGGTCGCCTGTGTCTTATGTGAATAATTAATAGTAGTCCTGTGTAATTAACGCTTTCATAAGAAACCTGTTTATTAGGATAAAGCTACTGCAAAGTATGTTTTAAAATAGCTCTTTTCTTCCTCAAAATTTGGTGTTTACATTACAACATTAACAATTATATAATATCCCACCCCACAGCAAAATGGAATGTAGAATGGATAGTATTATTTTGACAGCACAAAGTATGTTGTTTTACATTTCAGTAATCATTTCTGGTGGCTATACATATTGTTACTATTCAGTTCATCCTCCAAGACACTGAAGCACGAGCTCAGCGAGTCTGCCTCGTGCTGCACCCGGACCACGCCCCCTCTTTATCCCACGATTCCAGAAGGCTTAACAATACCTCTTTGGATCTCGATCGTCGAATTCCTCCAGAGGCCACCACACCTCTCGCTCGTGGAGCTTTATACACAGAGTACCCACTCGAGCCCCTGCCCGGCACGAGGCTGCGCCACTCACCTAAGCTATCCGCTCCTCGCAGCGGCGGCGGCGGCGGCGGCGGCGGCGGCGGCGGAGGTAGGGTCACGTGACCGGGCGGGCACACACTACTACACGCGCGCGCGCGAGCACTCGCGAGGCCGCGGCGGCGGCGGTGGCGACGGACAGAGGAGCGCGCGTGGCAAGCGAACACCCGACCGTCTGAGACTGGGCGACTGGGCCGCGCCGCGCCTAGCCGCAGCCGTCCCCGCCAACGCCTCCCCGCCCCCCCCTTTAAAACAATTTTTTTTTTTTTGGGCGCTTGGCATTAGTCCCGTTGTGTAGTGCATGTTTTTTTTCTCGGGAGATGGCGGTGATCTTTCCCCGCTGGATGACGAGATCCGGCGCCGACCTACCGTCGGCTGGTGGGGTTTCCCCCTAACCAGGACTCTCCCACCAGCGGGGCACCGCCCCAGTGGGGACGAGCTCTAAACTCCCGACCGGTCTCCCGGAATACGTGGTAGTGTAGTGCATGTTAGTGTAAGTGTGTGTGTAAGAGTAGAGGATAGCACAGGGAAGAGGAAGGACAGATCGCGCGCGGTCTGTGGCCCGTTTGTTAGGGTACTGCTCCGGCATTTGCCTGGTATTGATCGGAGAAACCACGGAAAACTACCGATCAGAGCAGCCGGCCGCTAGAATTCTCCTCCAGACAGCGACTGAATTCGACCTAGCTGAAAAGCTAGAGTCGAAAATCTTGCAGCCGTGGGGAGTGTAACCTAGGACCCCCGGTCAGAGGCGCTGCAGTGGCATCAGTTGATGCACTAAGCTACCGCTCCCGGTAATTTTGCCCCATCCCATGGTACCCTCCATTAGCTTTACTCGAATAACAATTTTCTTATGAATGCGTTCCTTAATTACGCAGGACTACCATCAATTATTCACATAAGAAGCCAGAGGCGTGCGCACAGAGGGAGACCAGAGGGGCCATGTCCCTCTCCAACATTTTCAAAGGGCCTGACATAAAACAGTGATGTAGCGTGTGTGTAAGCCGCCCGGGGCGGAGGAAAATTTCGCCTCTCCCTTATTTAGGTATTTTAATTTAAAAGACTAGAGTATACCGAAATTCTAAAGAACTATTCGGCAAGAACAATCATTATTTTTTTATGGTACAGCATACAAATAAAAACGTCATGTGTACATGTTTTACAACATAATAATTACTACCTATATTTCATTTAAAGAAGTCGTTAGAGAATAAATAATTAAAGATTCTGTGCTCGTTTCAATCGGTCCGATTCGTAGGTTCCACAAAAATATGAAATGAATTCTAATTTTTACAAGATATTATTATTTATTGTGAAATTTTGCCGCTCCCTAAAAGTGCCGCCCAGGACGGGTCGCCCCTGAAGCCCCCACTACGCTGTGCTACTGCCCCCTCCCCAAAAAAACATGAAATATTTACGACTGCACATGGACACCAAAATGAACTGGAAGCAACACATAGAGATCAAAATAATACAATCTAAAAACCAAGTGCATTAACAAAAACACTAATTAATAGGAATCAATACCTCCCATATTACACAGCGATATAACTTCACAAAACAATAATCAAACCGACACTTTTGCCTGCCCAGAATGGATTAATGCTGCAAAAACCGATGTCAACAAAATCCAAATACTACACAACCTATTCCTTCGCACCATCACCAATACACCCTGCTTCAATTCCAATCACCAATTACACAATGATTCAACCTTGATCCCATCATTCACCACATTGCTTACCTGCCACATAAGTTCTGCAATATTCACATCCAAAATTTATCTTCATTCAACCTCTGTAAGAACCCCACTCACTCCAGTCGCATCAAAAATAAATATCCATTTCACGTATTTTGTAAATTGTTTTCAGTTCTAGAATAGAACTTGCGAGTGCAATCACGGTTTCCACAACCTCTATACTAGTATTAAGTTACGTTAAAATGTATTTATTAAGCCATAATTACACATGTCTAGTTCAGTAAACTGATATTTGTATAAAATAATCAAATAATAAATTGAAAAAGAGTGGTACACTAGCGTTCGGGACCAGGTGAAGAGTTGGTGAGAAATGGCCCCAGAGTAACTCTGAACGGATTCCAACAGAAGTGATAACGAAAGATCCACGAACATATATTGATGGCTTAGTGCACAAATACTGAAAGTCCACACACGGTCGTTTTCAGTAGTTTTGTTCTCACTTTTATTTTTGATTTTGTGTCAGCTGACTATATTCTAAAGCTGGCTAAACATCGATTTTTGAGAAAATTACAAATGTCCAAAATTTGAAGATAGATCATTTATTTAGCCTAAAATGATCAGTTAGTCCTCTTTGTGCCTGCTGCAGAGTGTCAGCCAGCTTTATGGACATGACTAACCCTGTGAAATGCAGTGATGCTCTGAGGGATGCCTAACCCAGGCTTGTCGTAGTACAGCAAGATCTGCGATTAATAATAGTAACTATGCATATACGATAAATCGTTATCTAATTACAAATCCGTTAAAGTCAATGAGTACCAAAAGAATCGTCCTGTAAATTAGTATATGAATGGAATTGTTTTTATCAATACACATTTAGGCACTAAGTTGTTGTTAGCAACATTTTATTATGGAATGTGAACCATCTTAACATTAGTTTTGCTACTAATATTACTTCTAGATATCCATGACGTAGCTTACGTCTCCCACAAGAAGCTAGTGAATCCATAGCGTAATATCCATAGCTTACGTCTACCACAAGAAATTATTGAATCCATAGCGTAATATCCATAGCTTACGTCTACAACAAGAAACTACTGAATCCATAGCGTAATATTATACGTATATATTGTATATATTGCGTATATATTGAATCCATAGCGTAATATCCATAGCTTACGTCTATCACAAGAAACTATTGAATCCATAGGGTAATATCCATAGCTTACGTCTACAACAAGAAACGACTGAATCCATAGCGTAATATCCATAGCTTACGTCTACCACAAGAAACTATTGAATCCATAGCGTAATATCCATAGCTTACGTCTACCACAAGAAACTATTGAATCCATAGCGTAATATCCATAGCTTACGTCTACCACAAGAAACTATTGAATCCATGCGTAATATCCAAGCTTACGTCTCCACAAGAAACTATTGAATCCATAGCGTAATATCCATAGCTTACGTCTACTACAAGAAACTATTGAATCCATAGCGTAATATCCATAGCTTACGTTTACCACAAGAAACTGTTGTCGCTTATTTTTTCCAAGCCGGGAGAAAACCTGACAGCGTCTCCTGACGGGTGCTTTTTGACCAGCCACTGGGCTCGCCTGCCCCACCGCCGCGCCGCCGCCGGGCGCCCGCTCGCCTACTCACTCGCCCGCGCGTCCATCCGCGCGCTGGAATGGATCGCGCGGCGCCCACGCGTTGTTTTGGGCGATGCCTCACTCGCCTTTCCGCAGCGATTGCTGCGCGTGTCGACTGCGCCGATCCGCACGCCTCTCGCTCGTGCACTCACGCCATCCAACGCACGCTCTTTTCCTTCTTCTTTTCTCATCGTCATCATTTTTCGTCATCATTTTCTTCTTCATCGTCATTATCATTATCTTCATCAACATCGTCATCATTATCTTCATCAACATCGTCATCATTATCTTCATCAACATCGTCATCGTTATCTTCATCTTCATCATTATCTTCATCTTCTTCATTATCTTCTTCCTCTTGTTCTTCACGTCGCTCGCTCTCATCTCGCAGCTCCACTCGCGAAGCGAGGAAGTTCGAAGACGTGCGTCGAACGATTTAGATTAGGGCGATATATCAAAGCGCTGACACTCACACGTACACGGGAAGAGGCTAACTGACATGAACGCTTTCTGATAAGAACCAATTAATCAATTTGTAGATAAATCAACAGATTAATTAATACCCCATCTTTTAGAGGGTAGATAATGAAAACATGAATACATTTGCGGCGCACACATCAAGAAATGTTGTTTCTATTCAACCTGCAATTATATCACCAAGTATCTCAAATTATCTTCATTCTAAGACTCAAAGTAATCCACAGATTTCGTAATTGGATTTTTAATTTTGCTCATACTTTTTTAAACAATAAAACATCCATATGATTCCAATTTTGAAGAGCTCGAATCTGAATATCTCATCCTTGTGCATCGCACGTTTCAAATCGCCGCCTTCAATACTCCCCAGCGCAGAACTTTCGACGAGAGTGACAGCAACCGGTGGCGGGAGACGTGCCCCCTGAAATGTGTATTTGTCTGTCGTTGCTGAGAGATTTTCCTCTCTGTTTCGAATCCGGGAGTGCCAGGGTCGAGAACTTATGTGAAGTGACGGCAGAGTCAATACACAACTCTTCTCTCCGCTGAAATGAGGCAATGTTGAATAATCGAAAATTCGCGAGGTACTCGCGCATTCTTCGCAAAGAGTGTGGAATTAAGATATACAGTAAAAATACTCGTATTTAACTGAAAATTGATTTCAACTCGGTGGCAGTAATTTACATAATAAATAAATATCAATGTAATATTAATGATGTGTGTATTTGTCACTTAGGATCAGATTAAACCGACTTCTGCCGGCTAACGGTGTTCCTGGATAGGGGTCCAAATTTGTTTCATTTCTTATCCACGTCTGGGGGAACGGGAAACATTTGGGGGTAATGAAGTATTCTCATCACTGTATATAGCTTACTTGGCCAACCTGAGCTTTCTTTCATAACAAAGCTATAGAAACTGAGACGATCTGTATTAGAAATTAATTTTTGCATTGGCCATCCATTTGCTGGGACCGTCTCACAGGAAACTAGCACGCTGTCCATGAGTCACCCGAAATGTTATATTATTGATAATAAAAATAATAAACTTGATATTAAAGTTTGTCGAAAGTTGATTTGAAAAATGCTTTCTAGGACAAAATTTACTTTGTAGAAGCAAATAAACACTGAAGTAATAAATACAAGTTGTTTATTATATACAAAATAAATTAATATATTTGTTCTGAAAGAAAAATTCGTTAAAAAATAAAAAAAGCAGTCGAATTGTGTAAATTGGGTGCATTTTTATTTGTCGGCTAATTTTTCTTTCTGAAAACATATATATTCATTTTTTGTAAGTAACACACTATTTACATGTTTTTGGGGTGTTTCTATGCTTCTGCAATGCAAATTTTTCCCTAGAAAGCATTTTTTAAATTTAACTTTTGAGTGCTAATTAAGGCTCAGCCATTCAGAATATCCAAGTAGTTTATTAGACAACATCTGCTTAAAATTGTCTTAAAAGCTTATTTCCCAATTTTCGCAGTTTCCTCCTGCGGAGCATGTATATAGCCAGTAGTGGCATAAGCCCAAGGTCGAATCCCGGCCGGGCGGGAGAGATGGGTCGTGGGCGTGGGCGTGGGCGTGGGGCAGGAAGTGCGTGGGCGGCGGCTCCAGGGCGGCGCGCAGGCGCTCCGGGAATGCCACGCGGCGCTTCTGCCCGATTGCAGCTCCGCTCCAGCACCAGCTCCACCTCCAGCTCCAGCTCCAGCTCCAGCTCAGGGCAACAACTGATGCCTCCGACCAGGCTTCGAGTACCCGACTGTCTACACACTACTGAGACATGAGCTAGAGTTATGGATGGCAAAAAAAATCGATATTTTCCATCAGAAACATCGATATATCACGATCATCGATATATCGAAACATCGATATTGCGGCGGCGATGGTGTAACGGTTAGCGTATTGGACTGTTATACCCAAGTTTGCGGGTTCGAACCCGATCGAACCCGATCGAGTGGATTTTTAAGGGCGAAAAAATCCTTCGTACGCCTTTCTTCGGAGGGGAAGTAAAGCTGGCTGTTCAATGTTAGTAGATGTACTGCATGTAAAAGATCCTCAAGCCTAAATGACGCCTCTGAGCTAAATTCAAATCGCCTGTTTCGTCGCCCAAGTAATACCTTCTTTCTCCCATGGTTGGTGAAAGGAGCGTAGCGGAATTTGCGTGGTCAGACGGAAGAGCAGGCCTCATGGCCTGAGTCTCGCCACGTAAAATAAGGCAAATTCAGTTCAATATATTAACATCGATATTTTTCTTTCATCGATGTTTTCTTGAAATCGCTATTTAGTCGCAAAAACATCGATTTTTTAATTTTTTCCCCTTTGAAATAGAGGGGTTTAGGCACGTTGCAGAGTAACACCAATCCACAGCAACACCGTTGTTTTGCGTCATCCTCTTTAACACGCTGCACATTTCACCTGTGCAATCTGAGGAAGTTTGGGAACTGCTCGTGTTATGAATGTTTGTTATCTCCAGGCGTGTTATTGCCTAAATTGGCAGTGAAACACGAAATCGATAGCAAGTCACTGGTCCCGTTTCACTTACATTATAAATTAGCATAAGAAGATTCGGTCATAGTGAACCTGAACCTCAGCTATAGTGAGCAAAGAAAGTAAATCCTGAGCAAAGTGAGTGAGCAAAGAAATTAATTGGACGATGCAGAATCAAGTATGGAGAGAACACGAACGAGAAGGATCTAATGAAGAAATACACGAAGCAATCAAGTGAAAATTACTTTTTTATGTACAATTAAAAATACTGAAATTTTCAGTTCGTGTTGTTAATGAACTTTGCTGTATATTAATAAATTCAAGTATTATGGATAAATTCCATTTAATTTTTGACATCGTCGGATATAGTGAACCAAACATGTAAGCTCCCAGAAGTTCACTATAACTCGACTGTATTACCACAAAGATGCAAGGTAGAATATAGCGAATGATCAAATAATCAGAAGTTTCCATAACGGGAGTTCAAAAACAAGCGGTTTTCTGGAAGAAATAGATTCAATGTAACGTAATCCATACAATTTTAAACAACTGCAGTAATGAAAATATAATTTTATTTATTACATATATACACATGCATTGGTAACTTGTGATCATGATAACTCGGCATCGAATCAATTATTTGCCTACTAAGAGAACTTCAACCACAAAATTTATTACATTTTATTGAATGTGGGAATTAATCTACTTGTCACTTTACGCACCGTATGTACTTCTTCAAATGATATGTTACTCCATTACACGGCTAAATACGTTACCTAAAGATTACGCAATAGATACATTACCATAATCGAATTTTCTGTCGCAGCAAACATACTCTGACATGAAAAGCCTTCAAAGCAAATGCATTGCGACAGACACTTCCCTCGCAAGGAATTATCGATTTCGTGCGACGCCTTGACATTTCCCGGCACGGAACGAAAAGCAAATGAACTGTCACGGCGCAGAGAGACGCCAAATGGAATTTCTAATGAAATAAGATCGTAAATCAGCTGTTGCGCTCTAACATATCTCTTGACAGAAAAATTCAAAGCGAAAATTGCTTTCGAGTATTTTCGTTGCTAGTTTGTTGGACTATAAATGGTAACTCACTTCGGTACCTTGGATCTGAAGTGAGTGTTCCTTGAAACATCATGCCTTTTGAAGTCTTATTTCAGATCAATCATTAACCGGCAAACGGAATATAAAAAAAATCGACTAAAATTGTTCTTTTGTGGTATATCGATGAAAGTGTACAGGAAAGAAACATCGAAATATCCTGTGACATGTGTTAAGAAAGTAATACTAAAGACAGTTGACGATTACGTGTTAGATGTTTCCTTTGGCTATTGGGAACAAACCTTTGGACAAAGTTCCTTTTATAATTATTTTTCATATATGATCGAAGTTATACTGATTCGTGAAGATGTGTTCCACTTCATAAATATTTTTTGAAATGTTTATTTATTTGTCCAATGCGTTTGAAAGCTGAGTAGGTAGTATTACATTTGTTGGGTTTCTATAATTCACAATTATGAGGAAACTGACAAAAATAAAACAGGTATGAACATTTTTACGCACACAACAAGGATTTCATACTGTTTTGTATCTCCGTAAAATATGAAAACAAAATTATGGTATATATCTGATCCCGAGAACTTAGCGACATACTCGTAGTGTGATTAAAATGGCAAGAGAATGAACTCTATTTCATCAAGGATGTTCATGGATTATAGAGTTAAAAGGAATCGTGGTACCACCAATACTACAATAATCCCTGAATTTACACTTATCACCTCACATTGAACACAACTAAAAAAAAATCTTCAATCCCCTTCTTTCCCAAAGCGTTTCACCGTGAGCGGTAGCTCAGTGCATCAACTGATGACACTGCAGCGCCTCTGACCGGGAGGTCCTAGGTTCGAGTCCTGACGGCGGCAGGATTTTGAACACTAGCTTTTCAGCTAGGCCGAATTCATTCGCTGTCTGGAGGAGAAATCTAGCGGCCGACTGCTCTGATCGATAGTTTTCAGTGGTTTCTCCGATCAACACCAGGCGATTGCCGGAGCAGCACCCTAACAAACGGGCCACAAACCGCCCGGGATTCCTTCCTGTTCCCTTTCCTATCCTCTCCCTTTTGCACATTCACTTACACTAACATGTGTAATGTATCATATGTTCACATACCATATTCCAGTGATCGGGAGCTTAGAGCTTGTCCCGGTTGGGACTGTGCTCCGCTGGTGGGAGAGTCCTGGTTAGAATGAAACCCAGCTAACCGACGCTATGTCGGCGCCGGATCTCGCCATCCAGCGAAGAGAAAATCACTATCTCCCGCGAAACAACATGCACTACACTAACGGGAATAATGACCAAAGCAGTTGACGCGCCCGGAAACACAAAACAATCAATCAATCAATCAAAGGGTTTGGTCGTAGTTTGACATCGGAGCATTCCCGTTGGCGGTTCCGCAAACTGTTCCATGGGTCGCCGTGCTGGTGCATTTCGAAGTCGATTCCCCCGCATACACCCACTCACAGAAGCCCAGAGCGAGTTGAGACCCACCCAGTTAAGACCCAGATCGCAGGCGCCGGCTGCGACGGCGTCGTTGCCTTCCCGGTGCGTCACGCGCCGCCTACGTCACCGTCCAAAACGCACACGCGGCGGGCGGGCGGCGGGAGAGCGCGTCTGGAGGCGGATCGCTTCTGCTTTCGGCCGCGAAGAACAGTCACGACTGGAGACGTATTAAAAACAATGACTATTATAGACTGTTATAGACTAAAATGATCAGGTGACTCAACTTCGCACATCAACTCCACCCTCACACAATTATTAATAGCTACAGTAGAACCCCGGTATATCGAAGTAATTGGGGATGCGGCCTGTTCGGATTCGGAAATGTTCGGATTATCCGAAAAAATGTACCGTACATATTCAAATAACATCTAAAGGATTACCAGTGAATGCACATAGAATGCGATGTGAGAAACTGGCAACGTAGCGTAGCGATCGCATCATCAAGCAGGTCAGTTTCTTACGGCAAAAGAAGATTACCGATTTTGCAATTTCTAGTAAGTGAAAATTACTGCTACATAGACATATGATATACACCGCAGTTACCAATGCAATAAACGTTTCATTTTGACAACCTGTGTTTCAGTAAATACTCAGTTCTAGTACATTACTCAGTTCTAGTACATTACTCAGTTCTTCAACCTATGTTTCAATAATAGTTCAGTTCTACAAAAATGCTTTCTTTACACTACACAAAATCATTTTATTTCATTTCTTTATTTTTCCTAAATCCCAACTTCTGTGCGCGTTATCCGAAATTTCTGATTTGCGAACTTAAGATTGGCGAGGTCGTACAGTAATTTACCTTAAACACATTGCGCGCAATGAGGCCACCTGCTGCTTGAGGTGAGACCTCGTCTGAAGGCCCATGAGGCAGCCGGCTGACTCAGAGCACGTAGAAATTCCAGCAGTTCTATTTCGTGACAACCAGTGACTGTAATGAGAGCAGGTCGTATCCCTTCTGAATGAATAATAAAACAGTGTGGCCTGCAGATTGCCGCATGTTTGTCCGTCAATGTCGTCAGAGTACTTCAAATGATTTACATTGTTCTTAGAAAAATGTAGCCCAGGTTGGCCCGTGAGTGAAACCAATGTGCCTCATTATTTTATTAATTTATAAAATTGTTATTCCGAGTTTCTGTAGACGACCCAAGTAATCCAGATTGTAAAGGCTACTGTGGCTTGGCGGTCTCGGCCAAAGGGTCGCGGTTTGGAATCCCACCTCTGGTATGATGGATGTTTCATTGTGATCTGTAGAGACCGGAAGAATATGTAGTATGAAACGTCAAAATAAGTACATACATATGTAATGAAAACAGTAAGAATATGTAATTAATATGTAAAATGAGATTAAATATGTAATATTAAAATTAAATTATGTAAAAGTGATTCATAATACGAAATTACATTTATAAAAAAGCCCTTAACAATTTTTAAAAATAATAAAAACGTCTTAAAAATCATTTGGAGAACATACATTAATGCACACTTTGCACCATACAACTTTCCGATCAGTAGTAAAAGCATAATCTATTGCTATTCACGACTAGTTTTGCAGCCATAAACGCAATAGAAGACACCCAACAAATTAGCGATATTTACGACCAGCAAACATCACTGCATGGAGAAGCACTGGGTACTGCTGAGGCACTAGGGTACTGCTCCGGCATTCGCCTGATGTTGATCGGAGAAACCACGGAAAACTACCGATCAGAGCAGTCGGCCGCTAGAATTCTCCTCCAGGCAGCGACTGAATTCGACCTAGCTGAAACGCTAGTGTCGAAAATCCTGCCGCCGTCAGAACCCGAACCTAGGACCTCCCGGCCAGAGACGCTGCAGTGGCATCAGTTGATGCATTGAGCTACCGCTCCCGGTTCCGAGTAAGGCATGTGTGGGGTGTGCTATGGCGTGGTGAGGTAGACCTAACCACTATGAATCGTGCTACCCCTACAAAAATTAGATAACGTACCTCAAACTGGATAGTTGCAATCCTGAAGTGACTAACGGAAACGGACTCACGGGCTATCTCTCACAGTCGAGATTTCCGAAATCATGTCCCAAGGAATATCCGAAGCAATGAAAATGTGAGGGAAGAAAGAGATTTGTGATGTGTCGGATGGGCTGGTCGCTGAGAGAGCCGAAAAGTAATCCGATACAACTTAACTACACTGTACTTTTCGAATCATAGAGTTTTGCTTTTTGGGGTTGGTATTTTTCTGTCACATTCTCTCCGGTTACGTGGTTACGAAGAGTGTCAATGTAACTATTAATCATAATCTCAAAAGTATATTATCATCGAAAAGCTAACATCTACGAAGTACACCACCAGATATTTTCATAATGCTATTAATATACTTAACATAATACACTTATACACATTCATACTATCTTTTAGATAAAAACATGTCATAGTAGCGAGTTCGTTTGAACTGATTCTCTTAAAGAAAAACGGGTCAGAACAAAAGATACGTGTCAAATTCGAACGTTCTCGGAAGAGCAATCGTTGGACGAGTTCTTAGTTTTCGCTGACGTCGGGGCCCTAGTCATTTAGTGGCCAAGGGAAGTAGCGTGGTGGCCACAGGGTGACGCGTCTAGAAGGCGGGGGCGGGCCGAAGCGACGGCCACAGAGCGGCGTTGTTCAACAACTGCCCGTCTGCGGTGGTCGCCGTGGTGACAGTGCGGCCGCTGGCGCAGCAGCTGCCCGTTGGCCCTTCCTCGAAATGGCATTCGCCCCCCCCCCCCCCTCAGCACCAATCCTGCCTCTTTATCTGGCGTCTCAGCGGCGTTCACAAGACCACATGCACCCCCATAAAGTCGAGCACTTGAGAAAATTTAATGCACAAGCATGTAAATTTTTAATGTACAGTCGAATTTAATTTAAGCGTTAAATTTAATGTACAAGTAAATTAATCTCACTTTAATGTACAAGGTACATTAAGATTCATACATAGTCGTACATTAAATCTATATTAAATTTAATTAATTCCTGACAGTGGACTGCATTAAAATATTGATTGACAACAGAGGAATAGGACTCTATATTCTTTTTAGACCAAATAAGTTCGAGAATCCCTGGTTTCCCTCCTCCCCTATTTATGTTTGCTGGAGGATATCCCACACGTTTTGTTAACACCCAATTTTTTCATTACAAGTACAGCCTCTCTACAGGTCACACTACCATATTTTTTCACACATTGGATCAGAGAGTTATCTTCCAACGATGTTTTACGAAGTTTCACAAAATATCTATTATTTATAACGCAAAAATATAGCAACAGAAGATACCTGAGTATCCCCACTTCTGAACAAAAAATATTATTTCTTATAGGGTAAATTAATTATCTCTAATTCATCCGATTTTGGGACTTTATTACTCATTTCTATTTTTCTATATATAAAACTCATCATAATGTAATACACTGGGCCAGAAATAATTTCCAAATTAATGTCGTATGCATATAATTATCAACGTCATGAAATTTAATTTTCATGTTATTACTGTTGTTAATGTGCTATTATGTATACAGTTTATTACAGTGCGATTGTTTTAATTTCTAAAACATTGTACTACTCTAGAAAGGTACAGTTGCTGAGTTATCAGGATTGTCAAAAAAATGTGTTCCTTTTTTGAATTATAAACTTCAGTTACACAAAATATATGGAATTTTCAGTCTGCCAAGGAAAATGTTCTTCGTCTCGATTCGATAAATGCATTTTTGTTCTGAAAACGTCTTCAATTGTTTACAATCCGAAGTAACCACAACATTGTCCAGGCATTTATTTTTCACAATTGTACATTGGAGAGTATAAAGGAACAATTGCGTCAATGTCATTGTTCTTCCTTCTTCGATCCATCAGCTTTCCGTGTCCTCCCGCCGCCTAGCCATGCCTCACCCGGTCCCTTTTCAAAAATGCCTCGCCTTTCCGGGGGTACCCATAACGCTGTCCTGAAGTTAGTAATATCTAAATGCTTTGAAGGTTACCAAAAATGTTATTTTTATTTTAAAAATGGTGTTTTTTATCCGATGCAGTGACTTTATTCTTGTTCGGAAAGTCAAGCGTGCAAAACGTCATCAATATCGGAATCAAACAGTATTTGTATAAAAAACAAGCATCCTTCTTTATGTATTGGAAGTCAATAATGCGATTGTTTCTTTTGGACAAATACGCAGAACGATTTGGTTGCCAATTGAGTAGATAAGAAAGTCGATACAAGTAATAAAACCAACATTTTTTAGGCTAATATCTGTCTTCGGATTATACCATAATATATTACCAATATTGGAATTTATAAATACACAAACTGCCGAAACAAGCTCTCAGCAAATGAAAGTAATTTACATTTCTAATGAACTAAAAGAACTACAAAGAATACAGCCGAAAGAGATGTCAAATTAATGTAGATGGATATCCGAGGTAGCAGTGAAGAAACGTTCACGTATTTCGACAATCAAGAATTTGACATTCGCTTCCAAAGGGACATGATCTTTTAATTCAAAGAACTCTTTGTGCCCAAACATACATGTGATCGAAAAGTATTATACAAAGAAACAGGCATACCATTAATAACAAGAGAGATAACAATTTGAAAGGATAAAACCACACACAGCAGACAACCTCGAAGAAAAAACCATTCCCTTTATAGTTAATATACGATCATAGAGAAAGTTATCAGATAAAACGAACACCTTTATAAGGGAGATAATATGAAATTTAAATGCCGCTTCTATAAATTCAGTTTCGTAAAAAAAATCGAAAGCCAGCCAGATTCGCAATGCAACACATACTAACCACGAAAGAGCTTCGGCAGCGAAATTCCATATTTAGCGAATCTGAAGCAGCAGGAGCAGGAAAATATCAGCTTATGAATATCTGATTAGGCTCTGCACGGCGACGGCTGAATCTATGAAGGGACACGCATCCATATATCGTGCAGACGGTTATCGGACGGCGCAAGAATACCTTATTTATCGGGATCGAGTAGCATTCGTTCCCGGAGCCCGGCCGCAGCAGCCGCCGCCGATAAAAATCACCTTTTCTGTACAGAACAATCGCCGATGCGTGGGCCGATTGTTTTATTTCCGCTGTTCCGCTGTCAATGTTCGCGGAGGCACGTTCGGGCGGGCCGGGAGCCGAACCGAAGGCCACGGTCGGTCACTGCCGCCGCGTCGCATCGCGTCGGATCGCATTGCATCGTGTAGCGTCGCATCGCATCGCATCGCATCGCATCGCGTCGCATCGCGTTGCATCGCGTCGCGTCGCATCGCATCGCATCGCGTCGCATCGCGTCGGATCGCGTCGGATCGCGTCGGATCGCGTCGCATCGCAAAGCATCGGATCGCGTAGCATCGCAACGCGTCGGATCGCGTCGGATCGCGTCGGATCGCGTCGCATCGCAAAGCATCGGATCGCGTCGCATCGCAAAGCATCGGATCGCGTCGCATCGCATCGCGTCGCGTCGCATCGCATCGCATCGCATCGCGTCGCGTCGCATCGGATCGCATCGCATCGCATCGCATCGCGTCGCATTTCGTCGCGTCGTCGCTGACGAGTCGCTAGGCGGGCGCCTTATGACGGTGGATGATGAATGGAAGCGGGTCTGCCGCGACAGGGGACAGGGCTGTCAATTCAAGACGAATCGAAAATATGTCAAAATGGTAGCCGGACGGGGACGTACATGGCTGTCCGAATATGATCGACGTGAGGCGAATGACGTGAAATACATTTCAATTCACGCAGATTTTGAAATTACGTAATTTAAAATGTATGTAAAATTACTTAGTCGCAGTCGACACAATCACAATCGTTGCATTTACTAGAACGCAAATTACAGGTACAATACTCAACAACAAAACAGTTTGTTCTACCAACAGCAGAGGGATGAAGATTTGCGGAAAACTACATAAAATTAGTCATGATTCATACGATATATAGGGCAACAACACTGAATTAGGCAAATACTATTTATGAGGATAATTTTTTTCACTTATTCAACGGCTTGTAATGAACTTAGTAACCTTCATTATTACTGATATTATTTTACAATTAAATGTTAATTAGTTCATCTCTTATGTGTATACATGCCCATGTAAGCCTATGAAGAAAGGTTTCACTAAGTTTCATCGAGATGGAATTTCATTCAATTTACGCAAATTCTTTTGCAACATCTTTTCTTGAATAGATTTAACTCAATAACTCTCGCGTTTCAAATTTAAGATGAATTTTATCAATTTTATTTATAGATTCAAATTGCAGAAAAACACAAATATCGTGCCGTTTCATTTGCCAATGGTTCACAGACAATTCTACAAAATTGAAATATTTCAGAAGAAAACGACATCAATGCTATTTTGTTTACTAATGTAAAATTTTTATTCAATAGGCTAGACCACTGATTTATTTCTATTGGTATACCTAGAACGTCAGGCGATCGTGTTTACATCATATTTACGTTTGTAATTTTAATACAACAGAAGATTCAAATGTATAAGTGACAGTAAAAGTAAGATTTTTTTTTCCCTTAAACAACAGTGCACTGCAAGATGTGTAACATGTCATTATGAAGCTCAGGGCATTGAAGACCAAGATATTATTTTCAGTTTTTCACCCAACAATTCGAGAGACAAGTCGACCTGATCGAGGTCCAGGTTGTCCTCGTCCTTTTGTAGAATTCGAAACAGATACAATGCACTACAAGATGTGGAGATGCAACATATGCACTACAAGATGTGTGAGATGCAAGTCGACCTGATCGAGGTCCAGGGTTCGTCCTCGTCCTTTTGTAGAATTCGAAACAGATACAGATGCACTACAAGATGTGCGAGATGCAAGCCGACCTGATCGAGGTCCAGGGTTCGTCCTCGTCCTTTTGTAAATTCGAAACAGATACAGATGCACTACAAAATGTGCGAGTTGCAAGTCGACCTGATCGAGGTCCAGGGTTCGTCCTCGTCCTTTTGTAGAATTCGAAACAGATACAGATGCACTACAAGATGTGCGAGATGCAGGCCGACCTGATCGAGGTCCAGGGTTCGTCCTCGTCCTTTTGTAGAATTCGAAACAGATACAGATGCACTACAAGATGTGCGAGATGCAAGCCGACCTGATCGAGGTCCAGGGTTGTCCTCGTCCTTTTGTAGAATTCGAAACAGATACAGATGCACTACAAAATGTGGAGTGCAAGCGACCTGATCGAGGTCCAGGGTTCGTCCTCGTCCTTTTGTAGAATTCGAAACAGATACAGATGCACTACAAGATGTGCGAGATGCAAGTCGACCTGATCGAGGTCCAGGGTTTGTCCTCCAGTGCGCTGGCCCGGGTGGCGTTTCGCACCGCTGGCGGCCGGCTCATAAACTTCAACATAAAAGCCCTTTCACGATGGGCCACTCAACGCGCAGCTTTCTTTAGTTTTTTTTTCTTGCTCGAGAGAGGGCATCTTCTGCACGATAGTGGCGATAACCTCGATGTGAATTGCTCATTATGTCCATAAGAAGTGAACCCTGCAGACTTTATTGACGCACAAAAACGGCAGCGGGAAGAGCGGCGGGCGCCTTTTCACTTGACTTGACGCAAGCGGCCGCTCCTCATCCGGAGAGGGTTGCGCGCCGAAAGAACAAGATGTGATTTATAGGGCAGCACTTTCGTCCTTACGCCTGCACGCGGCGAGTGACAGAGCAACAGGCGCCAGGGAAGGAGCAAACAGCAGGAACGGAACATGGACAGAAGGCCGATCTAGAGAATTCAATTGTCTTCGGTATAACAACTTCCCAATCACCCAATAACTAATTGCACTCGTAACATTTAGGTACCTGTGCAAATTGATATTTCATATGCCTGTTGGAAACTTTCATCGCAGCCCGATTCATTTATACTTGTATTCTATCACGCTTCGGTGAGCGATCGGTTAAGTCACTGGCCTCAAAACTCTTTTCGCGAGTTGGAGCCCGGCTGAGGGCAGGCATGTTCGAAGGGTGAAAATTCCTACAGTGGCCATGTCATGCTTGGGCATGACAAAAGAACACTCACAAGTTCTAACGAGATCTCACGTTCTCCCAACCACAAGTTAGTTAACTGAGACGATATTTGGTGGAGAACGTGAAAATCACACCCAGTAGTTTAAGGGGACGCTTAATGGGTTCTGCTTGAATAAAGTCCTCTAGACTGGCGTCGGAGGTACGCTTTAAAAAAAAGCGGCGTCCAATACATGCGTACGGATCTTCAGCTGATGGCTTTAACCCTGCAAAATAACCGAAACGATAAATTTAATTTTATCCTCGGCTACTTGTGGATACTTCAAATCGAGGATTCAGAAGTCCATTGACAAGTACACATTAAACATGCAACAGTTTAGATGGGAATTCTACAGAGTGATTTCTCTGATTATTTTCGCGATCCAAATATTTTGAAGCGCTATGTCGGGAGCAGAGTTCAGAATACTCAAAATGTTTCCTTTCCCCTAGGTTCAATCCCGTTCCTGGGTTCGAACTTTCATATCTTTTCAATAAAATCTAAATGATTATGACTTTAAAAAGAAGGAAAATATGTTCATAATCTGAAACGCAAAGACTTGTTTATTTTTCCCGACAGCTGAGAAGTTCATTAGAGAATAGTGAGTGGTCCCTGATGTCGACAGAATAGCTGAAGTGACGAGAAGCACAGTAGGCTCTGGTGCTGAAAGTAGCGACCGCTGGCGAAAGTCAAGGGGTGGCGACATCTTTCCCTAGTAATTTCTAAAACATGTTTGAAAAAACTTGCTTGTTATATTATGAGACAAACGTACGTATATCGAAGTTAGATGTATTTTGAGCTAATAGACAAACTTGTTAAAAATCGGCATTTGTACTTCTTTCATTCGCGATATCAGAATTCCCTTCCGAAAACACTCAGAAGAGAGTAGATAAGCAGAAAAGGTGAAGGAATAATTGAGGAGACAATGCGCAGCGTACTTGAGAAGTATTGAATATGTTTCGTATTATATACTTCGATTTTTTTGAAGTGGCCGATGTCATTAGATCATTGTTACAATTTCTGGCTTAAACAATGAATTTTTTAAATTAATTCGCGAACGTCCTTCTCAAGGGGGCTCTAGTCTCAATAATGTACTTACCATTATTAACATGATTCATTTCATAAGGCAGGAGGTGTAACAATGATCTAATGTCATCGACCACTTTTAAAAAATCGAAGTAATGAATCTTAAAAACTAATTCCGTTCTTACTTCACAGAGATCGCCTCACTACGTTACGTGTTGAGAGAACTTCAGCGGGAAGGTGCCGAAGCTGCGAAGTGCATGTTGAGTTCGGTGGAGGAGTAGGTGCGGGGTTTGTGATTGATTGATCGTCAACTGCTCTGGTCATTAGTCCCGTTAGTGTAGTGTATGTTTTTATCTCGGGAGATGGAGGTGATCTTCCCCCGTGCGATCCGGCGCAGACCTACCGTCGGCTAGTGGGGTTTCCCCCTAACCAGGACTCTCCCACCAGCGGGGCACCGCCCCAGCCGGGTCAAGTTCTAAGCTCCCGACCGGTCTCCCAGAATATGTGGCAGTGTAGTGCATATTAGTGTAAGTGTGTGAGTGTGTGTGTGTGTGTGTGTGTGTGTGTGTGTAAGGGGAGAGGATAGGACAAGGAAGAGGAAGGACAGATCGCGCGCGGTCCGTGGTTCGTTTGGTAGGGTACTGCTCCGGTATTCGCCTGGTGTTGATTGGGGAAACCACGGAAAACTACCGATCAGAGCAGCCGACCGCTAGAATTCTCCTCCAGACAGCGACTTTATTCGACCTAGCTGAAAAGCTAGTGTCGAAAATCCTGCCGCCATCGGGACTCGAACCTAGGACCTCCCGGTCAGATGCGCTGCGCTGACATCAGTTGATGCACTGAGCCACCGCTCCCGGTGCGCAGTTGGGTGTGATGTGGCAGGGCATGAAGCGAGCTGAGGGGGAGCAATGTCAGTCGGCGATGGGAGGGGCGCGAGGGGAACGGGGGGGCCGTGAGGCGGGTGGGGCAGCTCTCCCGCTCGCGTGGGCAGCTCGCGCCGACCTCGCGTCTGGCGGCACCGCCCCATCTCGCCCGTCATAAATCGTGCGGAGCGTCTCGTAACAATGTTTATAATGAATAAAGAACAGCCAATGTCAGACGTTTATCCGCGATTAACGTCGTGTAATCGGGTGCGACACGCAACCCGAGCCGTCCGTCCGTCCGTCCGTTCGTTCCTTTGACCGCCGAGACTCGACGGCGGTGACAAAGAGGAGGGAGGAAAAGGAACTAACAGAAGACGGAGAAGGTGAAGGTGAACATCAATTAAAAGTAAAAGAGGAAGAAGGTTAAGCCTACGAGGAAAAGACTCTAAGAAGGAGGACAATAAAGTTGAAGGAAGATTACTCTGGCTGCCGTTTTTGACGATGATTATTCAGAGGATGAAGATTGAAGAGGAAGAAAATATAAAGAAGGGGAAACGTGAGGGGCAGGCATTGTGGGAAGGAAAATAAGGACGAACACGCGGAGAAAGACAAAAAGAAAGAGGAATATTCTTGGTTTTTCATAACATGGCGCGTGATGGAATATGGCACGACATTTTGCGTCTTTCACGGTCGTGCCGCCAGATATCGCATGATCGCGACCGTATGAAGCAGTGCTGCAAGCCAAGCGACATCTATCGACACGACCGAGAAAGACGAAAATATCCGTGTCATATTACATTGTAAAGACAAGTCCCTCACGCGCCTCGTTACGAAAACCCAAGTATAGAAGAAGAAGCATTAATAGAGGAGGAAGAAAATTGGAGGGGAGGAGCAGATGAAAACAAAATCCTTCGTACGCCTTCCTTCGGAGGGGAAGTAAAGCTGGCTGTCCCATGTTAGTACATTTACTGCATGTAAAAGATCCTCGAGCCTAAATGACACCTCTGAGCTAAATTCAAATCGCCTGTTTCGTCGCCCAAGTAATACGTTCTTTCTTCCATGATAGGTGAAAGGAGTGTAACGAAATTTGCGTGGTCAGACGGAAGAGCAGGCCTCATGGCCCGAGTCTCGCCACGTAAAATAAGGCAAATTCAATTCAATTCAATTCAGATGAAGGAGTGGAAGGAGAAGGAGGAAAATGTCACAGAGGTGGTATCCCTTAAGTAACAAGAAAGCAAAACCATACAGGAACCCTTTCCTCTACGGTAGAACCCATGGTCAGCGCCAGCAACACAAAGCGACTACGCCGACGGGCCGCGTGCCGCGCGACCAACGCGCTTGGGTAAATAACCCCTGGCCTTTGGCGAGCGGCTGCTCCAACGTGTTTATCTGACGGGCGCGGGATGGGGCGGGACGAGGAGCGAGGCGCCCATTGAAGGAGATATTTAATCCGGCGAGCGGCGGGCGGCGCGGTGCCTGAATGAGACACCCGATCTTCTATTAGACCGCGGGCGGGCGGGCGGTTCGGGGCGGAGCGCGTTCAGAGAGCGAGCTGCCCTGGCGCCGCGCCGAATCCGTCCGGAGGAATTACGGCCAGCGGGCCGGCGGAAGGGCCCCTTGGAACCCGGCCGGGCGGGGTTGGGGGCGCCGTCCTTGGGGGGGGGGAGGCGCTTGATGCCGGCTGGGATGTGAAGAACTGGTGACAAGCAGCAGCAGCAGCAGCAGCAGCAACAGATGCTAATGTCAACAGTCCTGGCACAGATGAACACTTGAGGAAGGGGAAGCTGCAAATTTCAGCAACCACATTCCCTTCAAGTTGGACTCAGAAACTGATATTAGGAATATGTTATTTAGAGTGGTCTGAATATACGAAAAGAAAATTTGTTGAATTTTTCATTTGAAAATGTATACAATAATAATAATAATAATAATAATAATAATAAAATGATAATGAAGCCCATCCGGAGAGCCGAGATCGATTAGGCAGTAGTGCCATGGCGATCTCGGACGGAAGGATCGCCAGTTCGAGTACCGTCTTGGACATGGTTATGTTTGTATGTGTATCTTGTCTATTCATCCTTCATTATTATCATTATCATTCCATATCCCATCCTCGTAGGACTCGTAACCCTGGAGGATAAAAATTGAATTGAGCATAACGCTGATCCCCCCCCCCAATAGTCACATACACTCGCCGCGGGATAAATGTAATTGCGCCTCGGAAGTGCAGGTGTATGTCTGCGTTGTCCTGGACGGCAATTCGCGACCCCCCCCCAAAAAAAAGAAGTATTGATTAATGGCGTGGCGCAAACCGTAATGGAACCTCTTCCATCTGACCAAGTATTCAACACGTAAAAAAAACTCTTCGAGAAGCTGTTAAACTATTGTTGAAACTACAGACAATATTCATTGTTCCATTAGAGAATTCTCTAGGTTAAAATAATTACGTAGAACCAGGAATAACGAGGAACGCCTTCCTCTGGCTGAGCACTGGCTTTTCCGCACCTCCCGACGGACGTACGGCAACAGAGACGACGTGGAAGAGGGGGGGGCAGACTTTCCTTCGTCGCGGTTCCACACGTGTGGAAAACCTGTGTCCGGGCGCAGTGAGCGCTAGCGGTTGGGACACGTCGCTGAACCCGCACGCGCGGCTGGTCACGCGAGGAAGGCAGCGTAAGGTGCAAGGTGCATGATACAGTACGTGCACTCGCGTCCGCTTCCGCGCGCGCGGCCGGCAACCGCACCACCTTCACAGAAATTTCAGCAATAGTTGTTATGTAAAAGTACATGATAGTAATTACATGTACTTAAATGTACATGTGCACGTACAGTAATTTAAAAGTCCGTGTACAATTAAATTTAATGTACACATATACATTAAATTTATGCACGTGTGCATTAAATTTACTGCACGTGTGCATTAAATTTACTGCACGTGTGCATTAAATTTACTGCACGTGTGCATTAAATTTACTGCACGTGTGCATTAAATTTACTGCACGTGTGCATTAAATTTACTTCACGTGTGCATTAAATTTACCGCACGTGTCATTAAATTTACCGCACGTGTGCATTAAATTTACCGCACGTGTGCATTAAATTTACCGCACGTGTGCATTAAATTTACCGCGCGTGTGCATTAAATTTACTGTACGTGTACATTAAAGTTATTGTACGTGTACATTAAATTTACTGTATGTGTACATTAAATTTACTGTACGTGTACATTAAAGTTACTGTACGTGTACATTAAAGTTACTGTACATGTAGATTAAATTTACTGCACGTGTGCATTAAATTTAATGTGCATTCATGATAATTACTTTAATGTACTTTTTCATTAAAAGTAATACAGAAATTTCTGACATGGAAAACATTTTGAACGACCGCGTATTCAGATTTTAAGAACTTGTTACCACGGGTGTACATTCCTCAGTATACAAATTTTTATGCAATCATATATATTAAATGGATTTGGCCACAGGTTTTATTGGACAGGCAGTTTATAAAAAATAACATTTTTAGAATCACATTACAAAAAGTTTATTATGCGTCAACTATTCTTTTCTGTGCGACGTTTCGGGGATACGCATTTTCCTCCATCTTCAGGCTACACTGTGTGCTACACGACACAATATTCTGTTTTTGATGTTTAAAACGTTCACGGAATTTCTTGTAATGGAAGTTACCCTTATATTTTATGAGTTACCAAACGCATATAACGCTTTTATAGATCGTCGGTGGAATTTCAGCACAAGATAAGCGACTCCAACATTTATAATATGATGTGCGGACCTTTAGAATCGCCCTGTGAGTCCCTCTCATTGTGTTAGAAATGTTTGTTCCGGTTTGTGGATGTTACACAATATTTTAGTTAGTTCATCCTATAATATATTAGATGAAGGGTTTTTTTTCTAATGTGCATTAATTGGATACGTGATACGTTTATTACGTTCCCTTTGGTAATAGCGTTTATTAAGAAAGAGAGCAACATGTCATGGCGATGTTATCTCACGTTTAATCAAAGAGACGGGAGACTCCTAAACCAGACAAGACATTGACAAACGATCTCCCCTAAACCCGAGGAATCTACGACAGATCATCGAATCCACTAGAGAGCGGCCAATATTAGGCACTGTAGTGCATCGACCACCGTGCCCTGTGTGGGCGGCACTGGCCGCGTTGAGGCGGCTTGCGCCTGAAAAGTCGCACGAATTAGAGACGACTGGTTTACGGCAGGGGCGCGGGAGGCGCCGGCTAAGAAGGCCCCGAGAGCGGCTCGGGAGTGTGAAATTTACGATGCCGTAATGTACCCATAATGCCTCCGCTCCGACAAAATGTGGCTACACGTATTCGTGCGGGACGTTCATTAGTCGCGGCCGCACGCGGATGCCTGCTTGGGATGCCTTCCCTGGATGCCGCTGGAAAGGCTCACTGACGCGCGTGAGCTCGCGTAATATTTCAAGGCGTAAAAAATTTAGTCGTATACCTCCCAGCCAGACGCCCGACGTCCGCTGGAACATGTACCAAAAACGCGGAGGTAATGAGCTGGATCCTGTCGCCGCTCGTTCGTTTTCTACTCGAGTTGCAATTTTTGGCAAAAGTTTGAGAAAACAAAAAGAGATGTTTGTCGGCCCGGTGGCCGAGATCGCTAAGGCAGTAGTGTCGTAGTGATCTCGGACCGAAGGGTCGCGGGTTCGAGTCCCGCCTCGGGCATGGTTGTATTTGTGTTCGTCCTTTCACCCCTTATCATCAATCACCATATCGTTTCATCCACATAGTTACCATACCGTTAACAGCAATAGTGGTCGCTAATGACCTAAGATGTTGATGCGACCTTAAATAACCAATTAAAAAAAAAAGAAAAGAGAGAGATGTTTGTGATTCTGCAAGTGAGAATACGTATTCGAAAGAAACAATTCTACAACTGAATGCTAATTCAAGGATAAAAATAAATAAAAGAACAAAATGACTTCAATGGCACTTCAAGACAAACAATGGATAACTAACAAATACTCACACTTTGTCTAGCTAGGGTAGACCTATTTCTGCCTTCCCACTCTCCACAAATCCGTTAATTTTTTACTGATATATTATTGCTCATTATTACCTTCCAAACGGAGCTCGATATACATTGCATAACGTACCTGGATGGAGAGGACCGTGATGACGAGGGAAATATGAAAATAGTTGAATGATGCTGCATGTTTCTTATGAAAGGTATTATGGAAGGGAATTATGGGAAAGAAAATGTAAAAGGACACACAGAGTCACGTTAGCAGTTAGTTAATTAGTTAATAAGTAAATCTGAATAATTAAAAGTAATTAAAAAATAAAATCTTGAATTATCACGGGCGTTAACTGATTCTAATGATCTTGAGAGACATAAAGCCTTCTCACAAAAGGACTTCAGGCTTTTGGTCGCTGCTCGATAATTTCAACCCTTGTAACAACCTTGGTGCATAAATAAAAATTAGAGAAACGCACGTAAGCAGTGTAAGAGAATAACTTACACTTTCTCTTACTTTCAATACCCCATTACCTACCATTAAATATAATATTAAAGTAAATCTAATCTCCTATGAATCTAGCCTGCCTACCAACAAAGTCGGGTGAACAGATTATTGAAGTCATTGTTGACGCATTAAAATCATAAGGATGACGTCCCACGGAGTTCAGCCAAATAACCTTCGCTTTGTTTCTCTGTCCGTCCGCCTCTCATTGTATGTATACCTTTTTCACTGACTCTCTCTCGCTTTTATTGTCTCCAATCGCCTGAGGTGGGTCAGTTCATCAACTGACGTTACTATAATGACAGGGAGGACCTAGGGCTCGATCCTAACGGTGGCGGATTATCGACCCTAGTTACATAGGTAAGTCGAATTCAGCCGGTGTCTGAAGGAGATTCGTAATATGCGGCCAGTTCTTTCAAACTCTCGCGCTCGCCGCAGTGGCGACAGCAAGGGAAGACGACAGCAAGGTTTATTCTTCTGGTTGTTCAGCGACTTGGCTTTGTATGCTGAACATTCCTTCTATGTGTGGCCCAGCTGGCACCTTAATAAACTTGGTTTTGTTTAAGAATGTGTCAAGATTTATCAAGAATTCTAGCGACCGGTTGTCCTTATCGGCAGTTTTTCCGGGTTACCCCGATCAACACTAGGCGAAAACTAGTACAGTACCCTAACAAATGGGCTACGGACCGCGCGCATTCTTACCTTCTTTCTTGATCTAAGTTCACCCTTTACATACGCATGCACTTACAAGCACAACACTATCACACATGGGATACATTGACCCGGTGGGGGCAGTGCCTCGCTGGAGGGGAGATACTAGGTTGGGGAAAATCCCCGCAAGCCGAAGTGTAGATCGGCGTCAGACCTCACTATCCAGAGGGGGAAGAACACATGGAAATGAAAACTGCCACCTCCCTTGACAAGTACTCCAATAACAGGACTAATGGTTATTCCACTTGACGCGCCCCAGCAGAAACACGAAATAATCGATCAATTAATCATTGTTTCCTCACACTCAGAGATTCCCTTCTCACCCACATTGTCTCGCTCTCATACTCGCTCTCTAACCACTGCAGCGCCTCTGGCGGGGAGATCATAGGTTCCAGTCCTGACGGCGGCAGGATTTTCAACACTAGCTTATCAGCTAGGTCGAATTCAGTCGCTGTCTGGAGGAGAATTCTAGCACCGGCTGCTCTGATCGGTAGTTTTCCGTGGTTTCTCCGATCAACACCAGGCGAATGCCGGAGCAGTACCCTACCAAACGGGCCACGGACCGCGCGCGATCTGTCCTTCCTCTTCCTTGTCCTATCCTCTCCCTTTACACACACACTTACACTAACATGCACAACACTACCACATATTCCGGGAGACCGGTCGGGAGCTTAGAGCTTGTCCCGGCTGGGGCGGTGCCCCGCTGGTGGGAGAGTCCTGGTTAGGGAAACCCTACTAGCCGACGGTAGGTCGGCGCCGGATATCGCCATCCAGCGGAAAAGGATCACCGCCATCTCCCGAAAAAAACATGCACTACACTAACGGGACTAATGACCACAGTAGTTGACGCGCCCGGAAACACGAAAAAACCAATCAATCAATCAATCAATTGCTCTCTCACGGCATCCCGCTCTCTCACGTTATCTCGTTCCCTCTTCATCTCGTTCTGTCTTCATATCTCTTCTATTTTTTTTTCAACATTCTCTCTCTTTTTATCTCTTTCTTTGTAATCGCTCTTTCTCACTTCTCTCTTTGTCATTTCATTTAATCTATCATTGTATGTCTCTTTTCCTTTCTCGTCTCTCTTTGAGTGTAAGTTTGTGTCTTCGCCATTTCTCTTCTTCTCTATGGTGTTTCGTGTATATCGCCACTTTCTCTTATATTCTCTCCAGTACAGCTTCATCACAATGTAATAATCAGAAGTTACGGATCTCGCTGGAACGTGAGATCCGGCGCCAACCTACAGTCCAGATATCTCTCTCGCAGAGATACAGCTCCAGCCACGACAAGCTCTAATCTCCCAACATTCTGTGTAATTATAAGTCTATGAGTAAGGCGATGGGACAGGAGAAGGAAGAGGAAGGAAAGACAGCGTGCGATCTGTTTGAGCGAACTGCTCAGGAAATAGCCTCGTAATCGAAAGAAGCACGGGAAACTACCGATCAGAGCAGCTGACCGCTAGTATCCTCCTCCTTATGTAGCAGTCCAAATAGCTATATTGTTAATATCGAAATTTTACCGTCGTCGATCTCAAAGACCTACTAGTTCGAGACGTTGCAGCCGCAATATTTGTTGTCATTGAGCCATTTCAACTAGAGCTGCTCACGCTTTCTCTCTCTCTCTCCCTCTCTCTCTCTCTCTCTCTCTCTCTCTCTCTCTCTCTCTCTCTCTCAACTCTTTTTTGCTCTGATCCTACATCTCTCGCCTTCGCAACATCAACATGAGAAACGCCCGATATGTGGCAATATTTAATCAAGCAGCAGGGTTCCAAGTTAACAGAACCCATCGCGCCAAACCAGCCAATTAACATGCCGGTTATAAATGCAAATTACAGATGAGGCCCCCTAAAATATGCTCGCATAATTTATCCGCACAATATTCGCTATTTGCTTTCAATTAAGAGGGAGCTGAAGATTTATCATTACAGGACTGGGCCGTCATCTTGTAATTTTGGTGGATCTTTTCGACATGAAATGGGGCTATGACGCCATTATCACACGCATTTTTATAAGTTATCTCACACATTTTGTGACGTCAAATAGACAACATATGCATAGTAGATCTTAGTATACTTAATAAAGAAATTGAAAATGTACCCCAGAATAGTGAATGATCACGTCATGTGTAATTGAAAAACTGGATCAATGGACAAACAGGTCACGTTTCCAATAACACCCATCTCATACCAACCAAGATAAGACCAATGAATGTCGTCGTTTGTGTTTTGACTCTAACCATTCATTAAAAGACAGAGCCCATATGGATGACAGTATAATTCACAATTATTGCAAACACACGCATTCACTTTTCAACAAAAGTTATGCCGATTAGTCAACTAGTTAACAAGAACCTGTGCTCTATCATGAATTATTTTAAGTTGCCAAATCTTAAATGCAAAATCCTTTATGATGAGCGGCTTTGCAGCCCTCTCACATGTGTTGTAGGATTAACACGTCTATTAAGTCTTACCATTAAAATTTTCTAGCATTTCTACAGAGTAATTTAAGAGTTTAAGAGAGACAAGAGATAAGAGAAACAAAGGAAAAAAATAAAAATAAATTATTACGACTTGAAAACTCATAGACAAAAATTTCTCCTGCGTAATGCTACAATAATTATTGTGAGATTATTTTAATGGGATTATTTTACATTGCAATAATTCTTTTAAAAGAATAAAGTTTAAAAGACGTAATTTTCAAATATTTCTTTTAAAAGTAATCTACGTAATATTTTCATCGACTAATTAATATAAAGTAAGAAATAAATGAAATTTTAGGGCATGACTGGAAAAATGTTTTCTCAGAGGTTCGAGCAACGTGTTACTATTCTATTTCCTGAGCGCTAGTTGCTTATTTTAGGTTGAATATTCGAATGTGAATAGATTTGTAGAAAATATGAAGCAGATGAGTAGGATTGTATCATATTGTTAATTTAAATCTTCAAATATTCTTTACGGAATACGTATTTATACTGGCTATTTCATCCAAATATCTTGATTCAAAAACTAAAGTAAAGTCTGCTTTCCACTCATATCCTTTCATTTCCGTTTTCTCGACACGAAATGGGATTCTCACTCTCGTTAAATACGTTACAGCCATTGCAACGCAATTCTCTAGTTTAGGAATAATGACATTTCCGCAGTCCAGATCTGATGAAATAGGATGTTACACTCCCTCCCTCTGCAAACAGAACTGGGCTATTTTGCGGAACACCTCATCATGAGTGCTCGCTTCAAAGCACAGTCACTCAGGTCTGCTCAGCGCTCCAATTATCACTTTGCATTCAGTTTTTAAAATGTGATACTAAACCTTAAAGTACAGTGAATTTGTTTTTAGAAAACTTGTTTGCGAGTTTCTTATTGGGTGTATCCCGCTGGCTTATTGTAAAAAGAAACAAAAACTTACGACTTTTCTAGCATGCTCTCATTTCAGTCGCGATTTTTAAGACGCGGTCACATTGTAATGTGTTCAAACATCGGCACTTTTGCAGGCACAAAATTCGCACACTGAAATCGAAATCTGAAAGCGTGCGTAAACCAGCGCCTTCCTGGCAGCCGTTATTTTCGCCGCGCAGAGGGAGCGAGGCGGAGGCAGCAACGCGGTGGCCGTCGCGGCGAACGGCCCGCGAAGGAGAAGGGCGATAAATCATAGGCGAGCGGCGGGGGGAGGTGAGGGCTGCGTTAATTGGGACAGGCTGCCAGCCAGCGCAGCCTCCCGAGGCCGATACGCCCGCTGATAAACGGCGAGGGAAACGGCGCCGCAGGGGCGGGGGCCCGACGACGACCGCAGCCCAAAGCGCTGGCCAAGGGGCGGGGCGCGGACGGCGCGGCCGCTGGCTGTCCCGGAAGGAGTGGAGAGATTGATATTGATTGATTGAGCAGTGATTCCGGGTGCGTCAACTACTCAGGTCATTAGTCTCGTTAGAATAGTGCACGTTTTTGTTAAATTGATTGATTGATTAATTTTTTCGTGTTTCCGGGCGCGTCAACTGCTTCGGGCATTAGTCCCGTTAGTGTAGTGCATGTTTTTTTCGGGAGATGGCGGTGATCTTCCCCTGTTGGATGGCGAGATCCGGCGCTGACCTACCGTCGACTAGTGGGGCTTCCCCCCAACCAGGACTCTCCCACCAGCGGGGCGCCGCCCCAGCCGGACAAGCTCTAAGCTCCCGACCGGTCTCCGGGATATGTGTTAGTGTAGTGCATGTTACTGTAAGTGTGGGTGTAAGGGGACAGGATAGGACAAGGAAGAGGAAGGACAGATCGCGCGCGGTCCGTGGGCCGTTTGTTAGGGTACTGCTCCGGCATTCGCCTGCTGTTGATCGGAGAAACCACGGAAAATACCGACTCAGAGTAGCTGGCCGCTAGAATTCTCCTCCAGACAGCGACTGAATTCGATCTTGCTCACAAGTTAGTGTCGAAAATATGCCGCCATCAAGACTCTACCCTAGGACCTCCCAGTCAGAGGCACTGTTGTGTCATCAGCTGATACTCTGAGCCACCGCTCCCGATTGGAGATGAAGAAAAGAAGATCGCTAACATTCATAATTTTATTTTCAACGTAAATGCCGATTTCAACTCGCAAGTTCTTTTTGAACATCTTCTACCACAAGCTTTAAATATTGTTTTGATTCAAACGGGATATTTCAAATTTTTTACTCACTTGCTGTTTTACATGTGTGTGTTTGATATTCATCCATTTCATAATTGCACTATTCATAATTACTAAGTCTATATGCACTATATAGTATAATTAGAAGTAACAGCTCTGAGAGCAATGAAAAACATGATAAAGTACCAGTGGAAAAATACTCTCAAGAAAAAGACCCCACATGTGTTTTCTCACGCACGCCGACCTACCGTCGACTAGCGGGAAAACCCCACTACTCGACGGCAGGTCGGCGCAGGACCTCGTTATCCAGTGGGGGAAGATCACCGCCCCTCCCGATGAAAAAACACGCACTACACTTACGGGACTAATGACCTCAGTAGTTCACGTGTCCGGAATCAGTAATCAATCAAGCAAGCAATCCACCGCGGGCGCAGTGCGCCACGAATTTCGGGCAATCCGTGTGCTTCGCAGAGCGGCTGCCCGCTCCAGGAAGCCAGTCGAAGGGACGGCCTTTTCATCTTGGCCCGGAGAGAAAATTAAACCAATTACTCACATCCTCCAGAGCAGAGTGGATTTACACACCGCGTCCGGCGATACAGGCGACCACACATGAGGCGAAGATGCACGGTTTGCTCTTGGGGCAACGCGAAACAACAGGTAGCTGCAAACACTAAAAAACGTCGTTCCCCAAACGCTAGTCGTCTCCTTAGAATATCTTTTAATGGAGTCGTTAATTGAAACAGGTTGTTTGATTCCTTCTTTTGTTTTTTGTGAGGTCTTCTGGCTGACGCAATTACAACTTCTAACAATTCTATTCAAAATACAGCATATTTCCTCTTAATAGTGTTAAATGACAAATAATATTTGTTCAATCAAATTTAGGGCTTTATATGCAAAGCTTCTTGAATAAGAATCTTTTAACTAATCTCGAAAGGATAACGTACAATTTGACGTGCATAATTTTAAATATATGTTCTGCCTGAACTTTCGCAAACGTATCCAGTTCTAAATAATAATTATTCTTTTACCTCAAAGGGTGGTCCGCTGGTGGTAATGGCTACGGTAAGTTAATGACATTGATAATAGTGTTCATTGATATCTTTTATGTAAATAAAATGGGAGTCTTTGCTTGTTATTCCCAAAACGTGCTGTTTTATATCTTATTTTCACAATATAAAAACTAATTCAATTAAATGTACGATCTTTTTCTGATGTTTTTCTGTCAGTCTGTCTTCTCGTTTATCCAGGCTAATTCCTGGTACGATTTCGAAGTGGTTTTTGTTGAAAGAAACAGGGTTTTATAGGGGTTGACATAGGCTACTTTAGATTATTATTTTCTTTTATATGGAGAAGAACGATCTTTTTTCATACAAAACAACATTTGAATTTTTTGTTGAAATTTTTTACACGTTTCCTTCAAAACAAGAATAAAGTTGTCTGCATGATGTTTCGTAAAAAAGTAGCTCTACCCCCTTCTCCTACTCCAGCAAAATTTAAGTTTGAATTATTTTAGATGTTTGCGAATATTTAGAAGAGTCAAGAAATATGTTAAAGAACATAAAACGTTTTTTAAAGACCACAAAATTGACTTTGTCACCATTGCGCTTTGAGTAATTTCAGGTTACAATTGTTACAGAAAGTTTGCCGAGAGCATAATAATGCATATGTTAACAGCTGTACATAAGGACAATTGTGATCGTAGTGAACATGTAGCTTAGGACCGGCAGGGGCAGGACGAAGTCTGGCAGGTGGTTTGTGGGAAGGACCAGGATGCGTTTGGTCATTTCGGATCGAGGCAGTGTAGGACAGGTCAGGAAGGTACGGTAGGTACAGTGCATTCCTTTCCCTGTCCACAGACTATTGTGATATATGGAAGAGCAGGCCAAATAGCATTAGCCTCGTGACCAATTAAGACATTCATGTACTTATAAATACCCGAGCAAAACGGAGTACTTCTGATACTAAAAAATGAAAATAAAAAGTATGCCAATACTTGAACTTTGCAAAAACCCATTTACCAAAAACAGATATTTTTTAAAAATTAATATTATTCACTAAAACTGGCTCAATTTGAGGCCCTGGAAGATTAAAAGGAATATTTTGATTTTGAACAGAACTTTATATGCATCCCTTAGGACATTTAAAAAATTTCTTAAAGAAATTTCTGTAAAAGACACTTTCGTATTATTTTTATACTTTTTGTATGAAAAAATGACACCTACTAAATTGTAGGGCAATAAGTGCAATTTTCATGAAAACTTCAAAAATAACACAAAAGTAACCACGAAATGTTTTTTGGGGGTAAAAAAAGTATTGCAAGGAGAAAACAAATCTCTTCTTTTCGCACCAAAGCCACTCAAAACTTAAAAATAAAAAATAAATTTGAAGAATGTAAAACCAATTTCTAAATATAACACTCCATTTGAATTTCGAACATACTTTAGTCTTTGGATACACCATTATTTATCAAAAACATGCCACGTAAAGGTATTGCCAAATGGAGAGTCCGTCTTTGTAGGTTTATATTTCTAAATCGGTTTAATTTTTTAATTAATTTTTTTGACTAAAGATTCAGACTACATATTTAAGTATTATAAGTAATTCAGAATACAGATTTAAGTATTAATTTACGCGAAATGACATGGCAATTTTGTCCCCTAAAGCAAACTGAACTGAGCGAGTATTTTTAGTGACTTTTGAAATATGGAAGGAACACTTGGAATTTCAATGCCTTCATGAATTATTCCACTTGTTAGTATAATATCTTCGATCCCGGTAAATAAGTTGATAAGTAAAAAACACTTAAAATTTACAGAGGAGCAAAAACATCTTTAAACTAATGTTATCAATAATGGGTTAATAATATTCAAACAAAACCCACACTAAAACAGTTTTGTTTGAATATCACCTTCGTTTACATCTCATTAATCCCTAATTTAATTCATTCAAACGTTGTTTTTTGATCTCCTGTATTGATTGATTGATTTTTTCGCGTTTCCGGGCGCGTCAACTGTTCTGGTAAGTCCCGTTAGTGTAGTGCATGTTTTTTCTCAGAAGATGGCGGAAATCTTCCCCTGCTGGATGGCGAGATCCGGCGCCGATCTACCGTCGGCTCGTGGGGTTTCCTCCTAGCCAGGACTCTTCCACCAGCGGGGCACCGCCTCAGCCCGGACACGCTCTACGCTCCCGACCGGTCTCCCGGAAATGTGGTAGTGTAGTGCAAGTTAGTGTAAGCGTGTGTGTGTAACGGGAGAGGATAGGACGAGGAAGAGGAAGGACAGATCGCGCGCGGTCCGTGGCCCGTTTGGTATGGTACTGCTCCGGCATTCGCCTGGTGTTGATCGGAGAAACCACGGAAAACTACCGATCAGAGCAGCCGGCCGCTAAATTCTCCTCCAGACAGCGACTGAATTCGACTAGCTGAAAAGCTAGTGTTCCCGGTCAAGAGGCGCTGCAGTGGCATCAGTTGATGCACTGAGTTACCGCTCCCGGTTTGATCTCCTGTAAGATTAAGTATTTATGGTTTATCAGCTTATTCGCCGGGATAAAAGATGCAATCAACCTGCTACCCTGAAGGCCCAGGCCTCTGACGGGCGACGCTCATCCTCGCCCATCAACTGCGTAGGTCGACGCAGAGGATCGTAGGGCGTGCGGGGAGTGCGAATACCGATTAGCGACCGCCGGCGCCGCACAGAGGCTGCGGTCTCGTCTCAGGCCCGCCTTGGCCGCGCACGGGTGCTCACAGCTATCGGCGGCGTATCGCGCCGCCCGCCGCTGCGTGGCGAGATTGCCAAAGGGCGCGGCGCGTATCGGCGTCGCCGCATCGCTCCGCCCCGCCGCCCTCGGGGCTCTGTTGTGGCAGGGAGCGATGCGAATCTACGTGATGACGACGCGACCTCGTGGAAGAGATCCCGCGATAAACAGCGGAGGGCGGCTGTCGCGGGCCAGTATGAGGAGAAGTGGTGTTCCTCAAGGCTCTGGAATGAGGACATGAGGATTCGTCAAAGGAGTATCTGGAACGTCAATGGAAAATATCAGGGCCTTGTAAACGCATGAAGTAATATAGTGCAGTGAAAATACATATTCTAGAAAACATTGCATCCTTTTATAAATGCAACGTTAGAAAACATGAACGCGCGATCGAAGCTTTGATTCTAAAATTTAGTCTTTCGCGAGTTCAATATACACATTTTATTGATCTGGCTTTACAAATCATATCTGATTAATTTGTTGGTTTGGCTCCGCTATTGGAGAAATCATTCATTTCATTTGAGCTCTTTACCTGTAAATGTTTCAACAATATATAAACATAGCATTGATCCATCCTGCCGCCCTCAGCGCTCTGTTGTGCGAGGAAGCGATGCGAATCTACGTGATGGCGGCGACGCGACGCCCTGGGAGAGATCCCGCGATAAACAGCGGAGGGCGGCCGTCGCGGGCCAGTATGAGGAGCAGAGGTGTTCCTCAAGGCGCTGGAATGAGGACACGAGGATACGTCAATGGAGTATCTGGAACGTCAATGGAAAATATCAGGGCCTTGTAAACGCATGAAGTAATATAGTGCAGTGAAAATACATATTCTAGAAAACATTGCATCCTTTTATAAATGCAACGTTAGAAAACATGAACGCGCGATCGAAGCTTTGATTCTAAAATTTAGTCTTTCGCGAGTTCAATATACACATTTTATTGATCTGGCTTTACAAATCATATCTGATTAATTTGTTGGTTTGGCTCCGCTATTGGAGAAATCATTCATTTCATTTGAGCTCTTTACCTGTAAATGTTTCAACAATATATAAACATAGCATTGATCCATCCTGCCGCCCTCAGCGCTCTGTTGTGCGAGGAAGCGATGCGAATCTACGTGATGACGACGACGCGACGCCGTGGAGAGATCCGCGATAAACAGCGGAGGGTGACCGTCACGGGCCAGTATGAGGAGCAGAGGTGTGCCTCAAGGCACTGGAATGAGGACACGAGGATACGTCAATGGAGTATCTGGAACGTCAATGCAAAATATCAGGTACCCTAGAAAACGCATGAAGTAATATCCTCGAGTGCAGTAAAAATACATATTCTCGAAAACATTGACATCCTTTTATAAATGCAAAGTTAGAAAACATGAACGCATGATCAAAGCTTTGATTCTAAAATTTAGTCTTTCGCGAGTTCAATATAGGCATTTTATTGATCTGGCTTTACAAATCATATCTGATTGATTTGTTGGTTTGGCTCGGCTATTGGAGAAATCATTCATTTCATTTGAGCTCTTTACCTGTAAACTGTTTCAACAATATATAAACATAGCATCGCTCCGCCCCGCCGCCCCAGTGCTTTGTTGTGCGAGGAAGCGATGCGAATCTACGTGATGACGGCGACGCGTCGCCCTGGGAGAGGTCCCGCGATAAACAGCGGAGGGTGACCGTCGTGGGCCAGTATGAGGAGCAGAGAGTGTTCCTCAAGGCGCTGGAATGAGGACACGAGGATACGTCAATGGAGTATTTGCAACCGGTGGCGAATTCTCCAATACACCGCATATACCGCTGGTATACTTAGTAATTCGCAGTGTATAAGAAATATTTCGTAAGTTTGGTACTCCCCTAAAAGGTTATTGAGATTTTTGAAAGCTTGAAAACAGATGCGAAAAAATAACTGTTTTGATACCAAGAGCCAATCGGACTCTACGTAAGCGCTATGAAATGCGTTGGATGAGAAGTTTCAAACAGTTCTTAATGTTTTCCAGAGAATTCGCTAGCGCAGGCGAAGGCACCGCATGCCAGCAGCGATAACCTAGGGTTCATCATGTGTCAAGGCCGGGGAGAGGGGAGGATGCACATCTGGACGGTCGGTAGGCACCGCAAAATATTGTGGTGAAAAGTCCTCCTCTCGTCGTTCGAAAGTTACACTTCTTTACGTTTTCGTGAGAATCGAGTGTGTTAATGATCCAAAAGTGAGTGGTTTGTGTAATTGTCTTATAGAACAATTATTAAGAACGGAATTTCATAGTTTTGGGATTTCAGAAAAGCTCGAAATAAAAGACGACAGAGGTAGCTTTCATAAAGTGCGGTATACTTGAAATAATTTTCAAGATTCGCCACTACTCTGGTACGTCAATCCAAATATCAGGGAAGTCTGGTAAACCCATGAAGTAATATCCTCGAGTGCAGTAAAAATACACATTCTAGAAAACATTGACATCCTTTTATAAATGCAATGTTAGAAAACATGAACGCATGATGGAAGCTTTGCTTCTAAAATTTAGTTTTTCTTGAGTCCTATATAAGCATTTTATTGATTTGGCTTTACAAATCGTATCTGATTAATTTCTTGTTTTGTCCCAGCTATTGCAGGAATGTTCATTTCATTTGGGCAATTTACTTGTGAACTGTTTCAATAATATATAAACTTTGTATAAATTGAATTAGAATATTCTTTTTTTTGTTTATAATGGAAACAAGACGCGAACATCAATATCAAGTTTCATGAGCAATTTATTTCTATGAAAAGAAGGGCTTATGGAAAATTTCACCTTGTGTAGCCATTGCGCACGACAACGAAGAATAATTTCTAAATGCGTTGGTGCACCGGAATGAAGTGCACTCAATTTCTTTGTACCGGATCAGGACAGGGGGATTGCACTAAAGGCTTTGCAGTCCCGCGAGTCAACAGCTCCACCCAAGAGAGTACCGAGCTCCGACGAGAATATCCAGTTTCGCGACTCCACAAGCGCTGTCCAATAAACATTAAGATGGCTAATAGGATTAGCACCAATTTACGAGCATTTGCTGGGAAAAGAAAGGTTAATTTCTTGGGACTTCCCTTCAGTCACGTAGTAGCTAAGCACGGCTCAATTGTTTTCTTCGGCTAACCACTGCCGTATTTTCTTCTTCGCAGTTATTTGAACTCTAATAATTTCATCAATGTTGTTTAACAAGCTGCGGTCAATGAATTCCTAAATTTATATATTGTTTAGCTCCAATCACATAATAACGGGATGTGGAAAAAGATTCAATTTTTTCAATTCACGAAAGGCGTGATATAAATAAGACGCAAATACAAGTAAAATAGCAAGATAATTCAATGGAGTGTGTGAAGGACATGATAAATTTGTTTATGAGAAAATACACGCACTAAACAACTTAGTATCAAAATGACGATGAAAATGCAAAGAGAAATATTTGTAGCCACGTAGACATCTTGAAAGTGCCGCAGGAACGTACTAGAAAAATAATATTCAGATGGACGATAGTTATGTATCAAATTGGTCAAATGTGACAGATAAATAAGTTTATGCTTCTGTACATGAATATTTGAGGTAATATTACAAAGAATATTATAATAGTAGGGAGTGGGAATATTCCGCTTACGTTTGTAGTTCCAGTTCGTTTTTTCAGTCACAGAGTGACCGGTATAAATAAAAAAAAAATTATAACATTCGTCACATCCGGAGAGTATCATAACCGTTCAACTCAACGTTACTATAATTTCTCCATTATCGCCTCCAATGGAGCTTAATGGAAGCTTCAGTTCCAGGACAACCAATCGCAGCTGCGCAGGGGGGAAAGCAAAGGTCGGCGTTGGCCAAGCGAGTGACTCACATGGGGCGCGGGGCGTGGCGCGGAGTGGCGTGGCACGGCGTGGCGGGGCGGGGCGGGGCGGCGCCACCCTCGCGTCTGCGCCAGCGCAATTAGCATAATCGTGTCAAGGAGCCGCCTGCGATAAAGACTTCGGATACGGTGGTTTGCGGATTCGGTGGTATAACGGTCAGCGTACCGGACTGTTGTACCCGAGTTTGCGGGTTCAAACCCGATCGAAGCCGTGGATTTTTAAGGGCGAAAAAATCCTTCGTACGCCTTCCTTCGGAGGAAGTAAAGCCAGTTGTCCCATGTTAGTAGATTTACTGCATGTAAAAGATCCTCAAGCCTAAAAGAAGCCTCTGAGCAAAATTGAGAACCGCCTGTTTCGTCGCCCAAGATAATACCTCCTTTCTCCGCTAGGTGGTGAAAGGAGCGTACCGAAATTTGCGTGGTTAGACGGAAGAGCGGGCCTGATGGCCCGAGTCTCGCCACGTAAAATAAGGCACTAACTAACTAACTAACTAACTTCGGCAGACGGAAACAGCGGGGTGGGTTGGGAGGTGGCAACTGCTTACTCGGAGAAATCCGCAGAATGCAGGGAACGTTTGCGCGAACACCGTGAAACCATTTAAACGATTTCTGCCGCGGAAGATTCACAGAATCTTTGTCCCGGAGGGTCCAAGGAGAAGTCATTTGAAACTCCGCTCACAGACACAAGACATTTTCTCATAGAAGGACGAAGAACTACTATAACAACAAATAAACATATCGTTACTAAGGTGTTTATGGCCAAAACCCCTTCGCACATCATAATCATCACAACGTGTTTTGAAAAAGATAAGTGAGGTAATATAAAAATCGAATAAAATTGTACCTTTAAAAAATGTGAATTACCGATTGAATACGTAGATGTGACCAATCACTAAGCAGCGTTTCGCGTATTGCTGATTCAATTTGTTTGGTTTCAATACCGAGGAGTTTATTTTGAAAAGGGAATCTTCTTTCAGGGGATGTTATTAAATGACAACAAATATGGTGGGCCTAAAGGCGAGAGCTGCCTTTGGGAAGACCGTAACCTCCCGAATGAAATATATCGCCAAGGGCTTTCCCTTTCAAAGGGAGGCGGAAATATACCTAACGCACAAGTGGCCAGTAAAGTTATTTGTGTAGTATTTTTCTTTCAAGTTAAAGAGTCTGGAGCAGAATTCTAGAGATCGGCTGCTCTCATCGGCAGTTTCCTGTGGTTTCACCAATGAATACCAGGCAAATGCAGTACCCCAAGGAACGAGCCATTGACCGCGTGCGATCTTTCCTTACTCTTCCTTGTTGTATTCTCACCCCTAAAACAATTACACTTCTATGCTTACACACCACACATGACGGGAATCTGGCCTGGGTTTACAGCTTATTCCGACTGAAGCGGTGCCCCTGGTGCGATTGATTTCATTTGATTTGATTTTTTCGTGTTTCCGGGCGCGTCAACTGCTTTGGTCATTAGTCCCGTTAGTGTAGTGCATGTTTTTTCGCGGGAGATGGCGGTGATCTTTCCCCCGCTGATGGCGAGATCCGGCGCCGACCTACCGCCGGCTAGTGGGGTTTCCCCCTAACCAGGACTCTCCCACCAGCGGGGCACCCCCCAGCCGGGCCAAGCTCTAAGCTCCCGACCGATCTCCTGGAATATGTGGTAGTGTAATGCATGTTAGTGTGTGTGTGTGTGTGTATGGGGAGAGGATAGGACAAGGAAGAGGAAGGACAGATCGCGCGCGGCCGTGGCCCTTTGTTAGGGTCTCTCCGCATTCCCGGGTTATCGGGTCGCGCGGCTCGAACCTAGGACCTCCTGGTCAGAGGCGCTGCAGTGACATCAGTTGATGCACTGAGCTACCGCTCCCGGTCGCTGGTGGGAGTTGTCTGGTTGGCGAATACCCCGTTAACAGACAGCACTGCATCTCACAATATCGCGGAGGTCACCGCCACCTCCCGAGCAAAACATGTACCACACTTACTAATGAACATTGCCATTGACGTGCCCGTTGACACGAAATAAGCAATAAATTAAAAATATAACTAACGAAGTGTCATCCATTATCCTTGCCTCCTCCCTCCTCTCTTCCCTTGTATGTATACATGTACGTTTCCAAGAACTAAGCTACCACACGTCGGGAACTTAGAACTTGTCTCGGCTGAGGCGGTGCCAGAAGACAGCGATACCTGAAGGAGACACCCCACCAGCCGACGTGTGGGTCGGTACAGGATCTCGCCTTCCAGCGAGGGAGGAACACCGCCACCTCCCACTACACTTGCAGGCCACGTGACTAGTGATGCCTGGCCTTGGGCGATTGAAGGGGCCGTGGCTGGGCCGAGCGCCGCGCGAGCGCCGAGGCGCGTGGGGGACCGCCCGCGCCCCGCCGCCTATCGCCCAGCCGCATCTGCTACCGCGCGCCGGATTCAATTGGCGAGGCGGGGCCACGCCGCGCGCTGCCTGCTGGGCCCCCAGGCGGCCGCGGAGGGCGGGGCGGGGCGGGGCGGGCGGGCCGGCGCCGCGAAGGGGCAGGGCAGGACGAGGCGGGGCGAAGCGGAGGATCGGTGGGGCGAGGGCGGGGGTGGGGCGCGGGCAGTCCAACACCAGGCAGCAGAAGGTCCTTGGACTCGTGGGCGAGTGAGAGAAGGAAGAGAACGGGAGGGAGAGAAGAGTAAACGTGTGGGTTTAAGAAGTGGTAGATGCCATTTCGGGTCAGTAGGTTGATGGAGAGATTGGAGGCGGGCGGTAAGAGACAATGAAATCGACAGACAGCTGGAAAAAAGTGTTAGGTGATTTTGGAAGGTCGTCGAGCAGATGGGAATAAAGATTGAGGGAGTGTTTTTGGGTTCCAGATACTACAACCCTCGTGCACAGCACTTTACTGGCCACTTTCTTATTGTTTTTTTATGTTAAACATATTATAGTAGCATTGAAACTTTTAAAATAATATTTTTTGTCATTAAACAAGGCATAAGATAAAGTTAAAAGTATACTGAGAAGCAGAGGACACTAAGCGCGCTTGGTTTGAAGTGTCGCAGGGTTGTGCATGGATATTTGTGTTGTTTGCATACGTGTGTGTTTGCACTAAAGGTATTAACTATTCGTAAAGAAACGATGATGACATAAAAACATTTCCCACACGATTAGCAGCCACAATCGTAACTTACAAAATTAGTACTACATCAACCATCCTTTAGGTTCAAAGAACTCCAAACGAAATCGTTGAAAATAACATTTCTTTCCTTCTAAAATATTACATTTTGCCCACTTTCATTCCCGAAAATTCAGAGTCTCATTGAAACAATTTCTATTCGAAGTTAATGGGTAAGAGTGGAAGGTTGCGTGGGAAACATCTGAGCCACGGGCCGCTGGGGCAAAACCCGATTCGCCGGTGCATGGAGCAGACAGGGCGCTGAATGGGTGGACCAGAGCGTGGCCGCGTGGGCAGGCGCCTAATGTAGTATCGTCTATCTCTCCTTCCCACTCGCCCGCACTCACCATTCATCCCGATTTCGCTCAGCTGGCGAGTGTGCGCCAGTTTGAACAGCAAGTAACGAAAATAATAGTTTTAAACGATCCGTGCCAAAAATAATCGTTGAAAATTGCACTCTAGACAAGTGACAAACTTGTTCTATGGTGCATATTGCAGCATGTAAATTATTTGCACTGTGTAAATATATTGGATGTAATGTTACCGACCTTAAACAGAACGATATGCAAAAGAAAATAGAAACATATCATTACATTACTGGTCTTCCCAAAAGAACTTTCGGAAGGAAACTAAATTCAGATACCCTCCTGAAATTTTATAGAACAGTTACAGTTCCTATTCTGCTGTACGGATGTGAGAAATGGGTATTTGCACAAGTAGATAAAGAAAGACTAGAAACCAGCGAAATGAAACTTTTAAGGTGGGTGGAAGGATATTTAAAATTAGACCATTCGACAAACAATAATTTAAGAGCAAAACTTAAGATATATGCCATCAATGAAAAAATACAACATATAGAAAAAATGTCTCACGCGTATAAAGAGAATGAATGCCTCAAGAGTTCCACGACCAATGTACAATTATACCCCACAAGGAAGAAGAGATGTTGGTCGACCACCAAAAAGATGGAAAGATCAGTAGGTGCAACAGGTGATATTGCCTAAGCATGAAGAAGAGGAAGAAGAACAAGAAGAACGATCCGCGAGAAATTACTTCATAAAATTTTGCATTGTAAAGGAAGAGACTACTATTTTTCTTTGTCTATCAACGCGACGGAAACTTCTATCGTATTAATACAATATCGTTATACAATAAAAATCTTCTTACACCCGACCTTAAATTACTCAACGACTTTATCCTCTAGTCAAATATAATAAAAGCTCAATTCTTACTGCGAACTTCATTTTACTGCTAATAATATTAGGTACGAATATCCAAGAGTGCATATTTGATTAATCTCCATAGCCACAATCTCATTTCAAAAGCTGAACCATTTGTGTACCGATTCAGTATTTCATTTAAATGTTCCAATTCTTGTTAATGAAGTGACACTGGAAAAATAACGCACGGCACTCAAATTGAAGTAGATTTTGTTCATTTATGATAATTATCCAGCTAAGCTGTTATGGTTTTTTCAACCAAAAATAAAATTAAATATACTTTCGTGCGTCATACATTAAAATAATCATTCCTTCGTTTTTATTCCTTTCTTATAGCATAAAAGTAAATTAGTACACTTATATCCAGTCGTATTGTACTTCTATCTCTATATTTTGATTCTACAAATGCTTCACTTTCAAAGGCATGACTTCGAAACTACAAGTATCTCACGTCCCGTTATTTCTGCATCAACCTACACAAATCTCCCCCCAAAACCCTGACCCACCTTCCAGCGCATACATTAAGTCTAGTCCACGAGTTAGGAAACAAGCACAGTTCCTCTGGCGACACCGTGACGGAAGCTTCTATCGTATCAATCTTATTCGTCAAGGCCTCAAAGCCTCCAAATCGGATGGATTATATGAAATCGTGTTCTGCGTTTATGGCAGGCGTTTAATCCTTTTAGGGCTGCCTTTCGACAAGACGGTGAGATACGAAGTTCCATGTCAGACTTCGTCACTCGTGCTTCTACCAAATTGCCTAATCCGGAGGAGCGTTTCAAAGAGTTGGTGTCGCCTTGTCGTCGTGTCAGCGGATACTATGACAGTGACGAGAGAGGTATCTCTGCAACGTGAGATTGAAATCCAAAATGTTAGGGCGACAAGTTGGTCACATTCACATTGTTTAGGCACTCTACAAGCACGTCTCGTTATCTCAGGCAAAGAATTCTTATTCTCATTTACTCACAAAGGCTGGTGTATTGAAATTTAACAAAATACGTTAATAACAAACGTGTCCCGCTTATTGCGTAAAGTGACCATCAAGGATAAAACTAACATATGACAAAGTCTGCTCTTTTTCTAATCATACCAAACTGAACATGATAGAACTACGTATCGCACGCTGCAAGAGTGCGTCTGACAAAAATAAAGAAAACACAACATTCTTATTCTCATTTACTCACAAAGACTGGTGTATTGAAATGTAACAAAATACGTTAATAAGAAACGTGTCCCGCTTATTGAGTGAAATGACCATCAAGGATAAAACTAAGATATGACAAAGTCTGCTCGTTTTCTAATCATACCAAACTGAACATGACAGAACTACGTATCGCACGCTGCAAGAGTGCGTCTGACAAAAAATAAAGAAAACACAACAATGCAACAAAATTTCTACTTAGGAATAACCCATCTCGAAGTATTCGCTATATAATTTAGATTTCAATACTGTCCACAGGTAACATCACACCCAACGCAAACACGTCCTGTCAACAACTTTTCAGAAGACGACCGCTAATCACATCACCAGCCGCCGGGTGAGTTCTCGTCTCGAAGATTGATTTTTGTGCCTTTGGCTGTATGTTCTTAGTCAGCAGCCCCACCTTGACCTCTTGAGACAAGAGTTACGAAAGGGCGCGCCCGGATCTGATGCAAATACCCGCAATCGGGCGAGCACGAGAGCGGGCGGGCGGCAGCGCCGCCTGATTTACGAGGCCTCTATTCCACCGATTTCGCCGAGCTGCGCCGCGCGCCGCCTCGCGTCGTCTCCTCCACATTCCGTGCCGAACCCCCCCGCACCGAGAGGATCGCCCGGCGCCGCGTGCCCGTCCGTCCCTCCCACCTCCGTCTCTGCAGGTTCGCCCGGCGTCACGTGCCCTCCCGACTTCTGCCGCCCCGCACCTGCAAGATCGATCGGCGCCGCGTGCCCTCCTGACTTCTATCGCTTCTCACCTGCAGGATCGCCTGGCGCCGCGTGCCCGTCCGTCCTCTCCCACTCCGTCTCTGCAGGTTCGCCCGGCGTCACGTGCCCTCCCGACTTCTGCCGCCCCGCACCTGCAAGATCGATCGGCGCCGCGTGCCCTCCTGACTTCTATCGCTTCTCACCTGCAGGATCGCCTGGCGCCGCGTGCCCGTCCGTCCTCTCCCACCTCCGTCTCTGCAGGTTCGCCCGGCGTCACGTGCCCTCCCGACTTCTGCCGCCCCGCACCTGCAAGATCGATCGGTGCCGCGTGCCCTCCTGACTTCTATCGCTTCTCACCTGCAAGATCGATCGGCGCCGCGTGCCCTCCTGACTTCTATCGCTTCTCACCTGCAGGATCGCCTGGCGCCGCGTGCCCGTCCGTCCTCTCCCACCTCCGCCTCTGCAGGTTCGCCCGGCGTCACGTGCCCTCCCGACTTCTGCCGCCCCGCACCTGCAAGATCGATCGGCGCCGCGTGCCCTCCTGACTTCTATCGCTTCTCACCTGCAGGATCGCCTGGCGCCGCGTGCCCGTCCGTCCTCTCCCACCTCCGTCTCTGCAGGTTCGCCCGGCGTCACGTGCCCTCCCGACTTCGCCGCCCCGCACCTGCAAGATCGATCGGCGCCGCGTGCCCTCCTGACTTCTATCGCTTCTCACCTGCAGGATCGCCTGGCGCCGCGTGCCCGTCCGTCCCTCCACCTCCGTCTCTGCAGGTTCGCCCGGCGTCACGTGCCCTCCCGACTTCTGCCGCCCCGCACCTGCAAGATCGATCGGCGCCGCGTGCCCTCCTGACTTCTATCGCTTCTCACCTGCAGGATCGCCTGGCGCCGCGTGCCCGTCCGTCCTCTCCACCTCCGCCTCTGCAGGTTCGCCCGGCGTCACGTGCCCTCCGACTTCTACCGCCCCGCACCTGCAGGATCGCTCGGCGCCGCGTGCCCTCCTGACTTCTATCGCTTCTCACCTGCAGGATCGCCTGGCGCCGCGTGCCCGTCCGTCCTCTCCACCTCCGCCTCTGCAGGTTCGCCCGGCGTCACGTGCCCTCCGACTTCTACCGCCCCGCACCTGCAAGATCGCTCGGCGCTGCGTGCCCTCCTGACTTCTATCGCTTCTCACCTGCAGGATCGCCTGGCGCCGCGTGCCCGTCCGTCCTCCCACCTCCGCCTCTGCAGGATCGCCCGGCGTCGCGTGCCCTCCCGACTTCTACCGCCTCCCACCTGCAAGATCGCTCGGCGCCGCGTGCCCTCCTGACTTCTATCGCTTCTCACCTGCAGGATCGCCTGGCGCCGCGTGCCCGTCCGTCCTCTCCACCTCCGCCTCTGCAGGTTCGCCCGGCGTCACGTGCCCTCCCGTTTTCTACCGCCTTCGCACCTGCCAGATCGCTCGGCGCCGCGTGCCCTCCTGACTTCTATCGCTTCTCACCTGCAGGATCGCCTGGCGCCGCGTGGCCGCGTGCCCTCCCACTTCTCCGCCCCCCTGCAGGATCGCCCGGCGTCGCGTGCCCTCCCGACTTCTACCGCCTCCCACCTGCAAGATCGCTCGGCGCCGCGTGCCCTCCTGACTTCTATCGCTTCTACCTGCAGGATCGCCTGGCGCCGCGTGCCCGTCCGTCCTCCCACCTCCGCCTCTGCAGGTTCGCTCGGCGTCGCGTGCCCTCCCGACTTCTATCGCTTTCACCTGCAGGATCGCCCGGCGCCGCGTTCACTCTCGTTCTCACCCGTCATCGCCCCCACTGCACCCCACCACCACCAAAGCCTCCCTGATCCGCTCCGTCCCGTTTCTCTCTGGTCCGCCCAATCGGTTTCCTTCCGGCCCGCCGCGCCGTTCCGTCTGCTGCCGCCCTCCGAACCCGCACCTCGAGTTTCTCCCGCTCGGCTCCACCCCAACAATAACCACCCCGTCCAAACCTCTCCATTAGCCTCTGGGCACATTCGTTATCGCCATCACTCGACGTCTCCACCTCCGCCGTTCCGCCCTCTCAAACCTCCCCGTATAAAAAATAAAAGAGGTCATCTTCGTCAACATATTAGCTTTATTAAGATAGCCGGCTTTCGACGGCTTTGCCGTCATCGTCAGTCTACGAGATACAGAAAGATATAACAAAATTATAAATAAATACACAATAAGATAGAAAATTAAATTACAATTAATGGATACATCTAAAGTATTTAGTTACAGATAGCAGATAAAATTTCAAAAAAAAAAAGAAATGCAACGGGAGGATTAGTAACAGTTCAAATTAAACAATCAATAAAGAAAGACACACAAATTATTAATTCCCACAATTCTCCGTATAAAGCCCCGCCCTCGCCGCCACGGTCCGCCTTCTAGCTCCCCGTCCGTCCCCGCCCCTCGCAGAATGCTCGGCCACACGCCACTTCGCCGCCCGGCGCTTCCGCGTGGGCGTCATGCAAATAGCGAAACCGTCCGCTGCGACCCGCTTCGCCCCACACAATCCGCAGAGCGCTGGCTGATTAATGACGGCAGACCTTATCGGCGCGATGCAGAGTGGGAGCCAATGCATTATTCGCTGTGAATTACAAAATTATGCAAATAGGTAAATCTTGTCGTGTCCTACTTCCACTATTCCTTTCAGTGTCTTTCTTTGCTATGTTATGTTACTGTATTCTAAACTAAACGATCACGAAATATTAGAAAAACCGAACTGTAGTCAGTAATACGTTGAATACTTTAATAACCCCTATTTTTACCAAATGTATATAAATGAAAGAAAAGAAATATAGTTTTTTAATTACTCATGTGAAGTGATTGATATGATTTTTCTTCAGTTGCAATGAATCGTAGAACTTTAAGAGGCCGAGGTAATTTTTAGAATAAAAATTCACTTCGGAAAAATGCATTTGTTCGTTCCTGGTTGCGCTAATCCCATACGTTCCAAACGATTCTCTTGTAGACTACCCACACGCGATCCCAGCTCTTCACGCCTCCGCCTCCTCCAGCGGCCCGGAGAAGGGGGGAGGGACAACATGGCCTGATTTACGACAACAGGCTGCCGGGCAGCCGAGTGTATCGGCAGCGGGTCGCCGCGGTCGCCGACGTTTTAAAATACATTCGGCACAACGCAAATTACCCAAAATTAGCCATTAGGCGCAAACGCGGTAACGATACAAAGGGGAGCAGCGCGATTATTATACGTCAGGGAACACGAGGCTTAAATTACGAAAACGAGAGAGCGAGAGAGACAGAGAGAGAGAGAAGGGCTGCGAGTCGGGTGGCCGAGTCGAGTGCGCGATTCGCAGCGATTTATCAGCGGCCGGAACAAAGGCCCAGGCGGCGGTCGCCGCCTCCTCGACCCGGCCCGTTAATTGGAGAAGCCGCCGCGGACGGCGCGGCGGTGGCGGCGCCGGGGGCGGGGAAGGGGAGGGGGCGGGGGCGAGGATGGGCGCGCGGGAAGACCTCCCGGCGCCCAGGATTCAATTACAGCCGGCCGGCGCCTTGTGAATATTAAACGTGCTGTGATGCCAACACAGGCGGCGGCGAGGACAGCGGCGGGGGTGGTGGAGCGGCGGTGGCATGTTGGTAATACCGGAGAAGGATGAGCTTTAGAGCGGTGGTGATGGCAGCAATACAGACAATAATATTGTGCAGACAGCGGTGACTGAACGGTTGATTGAATGCTTTTTTTTTTGTGCGTGTTTCCGGGCACGTCAACTGCTTCGGTCACTAGTCCCGTTTGTCTAGTGCATGTTTTTTTTTTCGAGAGATGGCGGCGATCTTCCCCCGCTGGATGGCGTGATCCGGCGCCGACCTACCGTCGGCTACTGGGGTTTCCCCCTAACCAGGACTCTCTCACCAGCGCGGCACCGCCCCAGCCGGGACAAGCTCTAAGCACCCGACCGGTCTCTCGAAATATGTGGTAGTGTAGTGACGACGAAGGAGGCGGAGATGGCACTGGAGTACACTGAAGTCGGGGGGGGGGGCGACGATGACATGGACGGCGGCGAGCCCGGCCGGAGAGATCGCCGGCCGGATACGTGTATCCGATTAACTGGTAAACGAGCAGACACGCGGACGCGCCGCCTGACAGGTGCGCCCGACGGGAAGCGATGGGATGAGGACGGGGATGAGGAATCGACGCGATGCGGAGGCACCGCACGATGTGAGAGGACGCAGCGGACGATCGTCGGTTTACCAATGTCCCAATTGAATATTGATATAAACAGGCGCAGATCCCCGTGGAGGGAAATGAGGGAAATTCCCCTCCCATAAAATTTTTCAGTAACTATTAATTTTAACTTGTCACGAAACTTTTCTGCAAAAATATTTTCGGATAATCATTAAAACCAATAAAATCGCATCGCAGCATGTGCTGAATGTATCCTGCGACATTTTACGACATCTGTAATGACATATTCCATCAAATTACCACCATTTAATTTCCCCTCCCAAAAGGTGTCCTCCTCTGAAATAAAAATCGCAAACGTTCCACTTATTTCGGCAGACGCTAGTGGAAAAGACCGGTTTGTATTCGAGTAGCACCACTTCTTTATCATGATGATTTATTACGTGGATGTTTAGTTTAGAATGTGGTAATTATCGTACTATCGTCACAGCAAAGTTAAGTCAGTTTCAAACTAGTAGTTATTGTGATATAGTGTCCATTTCAAGCTTTTCTTTATCTATAAGAAAATAAAACCATTGGACAGGTTTAGTGGAGTTTAATACGTCAATCATTTGTTGCATATGATGTTGATTGTTTTATGAATTTACACTACGCCTAGCAAATAAAACAGCGTTTTCTATCGTTCTCGTACTGAATGATGAGAATTAATCATTGTCTACGTTTTTGTTCACACGGTACGGATGCCGGGTCACAAACGGATAATCTCATAATTGCCGTACCACAGTCCTCGAAACAATACTCCAGTTTGCTCACGTCCGGAGCCATTTTGTCTCTGAGTGTCATTATATACACTTCCTCATTCGTTATGTTATTGGGTTGTGTTAATTAAGGAACGTAAAGGTCAGTAGTTTGTGAATGGTAAATTTTTAATCGTTATTCTTGAGAGACCCCGAACGACTATCATCTACTTTTTTAATTCGTAATAGATTACATTACATGGAAAGAAAAAAAAAAGTTTTCGTAAATAGAGGCGTATTCTGTTATAACATACTGTATAAAGTACAGATCTCAAAGCTACAATTGGCACAAGTACCGTTTAATCATTCAAATAAAACATTAGAAAATAAATTTGAAAAATGTTAAACAAATGTTTTAAATTCTCAGTTTATGCAGGAAATACATATATGATTAACGATTTCTTATTGTAAAGTAGTATATTAAAAAAAATGTAAAATGCAAATGTGTCTCAAACCTCATGCATGAAAAATAGTACTCGCCTTCACTGTTTAATGGCTGAAAAGTTGCGGGAAGCGTCAATCAAAGTTGATTGTACTGTATGTTTATAACAAAGAAGTCATGAAACAACTCGGTATTGAAGTAAACAAAACACTGTATGGGTATGAATTTGCAAGGCAGGCGCCTCGCCTATTGAGAATCTACCCAAGAGTGTACTTGTAAGTTCCTATGAATTCTGACTAGAAAATAATGTACACTATTCGTACGAAAGTGACTCTTGAATGAACAATCATCTCCAATCGTCGCTACGTCCGTCAAGATTTCATTAGAACACCAAAGACTCACTTTTCACTCGAGTTACGTACATAACTCTGTCATTGAGAAGACACTACTTTTCGATGTTAATTTATTTTCTTGTAATTTATTTAGGGATGTGCCTAATATCAGTGCTATCCTATATCCAAAAAACGAATCACTTTATCTTGTGGATTATATTTATAGACTGAACCTGTTGTTGAGTTCTATAATTCACATCATGAGAAATGCACCGTGAAATCGGACTGTAGCAATGAATCACTTTCAACATTTCGTAAAAATTGAGCGCTCTTAAGTTTGTCGGTGATTACAGAACTACATCTCACCACAATGTAAAATGTATTTTATAGTTTATTCTTGACCCGTGTAGTATGTTTTACGGACTGTCAAACCAATGTGCAACAATTAAAAATACCTACAACCGATACCTACTTTTTATTTATTTATCAGTCCATTATACTCCCGTTTGGGGCTAGAGTTTCTTGTTGACAGTAATCCACAGCAATCCCCGTTAATCCTCAGTAAAATGGTAACAAACTTTGAACTTCATTTTCGCTTGCACGTCACTAAACGTGCCAACACAAGAAAATAACACTAACTTCTGATGCTACCAAATCGTGCCCCGTCATTCCTCTTAAGTACACCGCTGTTGACACCACCAAAAGACGTAAGTTTAAAACCGAATTTCATGACCTTCCACAGATGACACTGAATACCAAGAGCACCTCGGGCCAGGTAATCTCCAACAGTGATGCCACTCGCAGATACGAGGCGAGTAGACTTTTCCGCGGAAGCATCTCCGCCCACGATTTAGTTGGTTTGTTGGTTAATGATTCCGGGCACGTCAACAGCTTAGGTCATTAGTCCCGTAAGTGTACTGCATGTTTTTCCTCGGGAGATGGCTGTGATCTTTCCCCGCTGGATGGCGAGCTTTTGCACCGACCTACCGTCAGCTAGCTGGGTTTCCCCCCTAACCAGGACTCTCCCACCAGTGGGGCACCACCCCATCCGGGACAAGCTATAAGCTCCCGACCGGTCTCCCGGAATGTGATAGTGTAGTGCATGTTAGTGTAAGTGTGTGTATCTAAGGGGAGAGGATAGGAAAGGGAACAGGCCGGAAAATCGCATCGCGCGATTTGTTTGGGTACTGCTCCGGCATTTGTCTGGTCTTGATCGGAGAAACCACGGAAAACTACCGACCAGAGCAACCAAACGCTAGAATTCTCCTCCAGACAGCGACTGAATTCGACCTAGCTGAAAAGCTAGTGTCAAAAATCCTGCCGTCGTCAGGACTGGAACCTAGGACCTCCCGGTCAGAGGCGCTGCAATGACATCAGTTGATGCACTGAGCTACCGCTCCCGGTCCCGCGATTTACTACCGCAGCGCCAAGCGTCCGCGAGCGTGTCACCAGGTGGATTAATTTACGCGCGTCCAAATCAATTACGCGCCACTCGCACCGTGCCGCCGCCGCCGCCGCCACCGGGGACTCCCATAAAACACGCGGCACCGCTCGCGCAGACAGCAACTACGACGGCGGCGGCGGCGGCGGCGGCTGCAGCGAGGACGGTGGTCACCGGCCGGCCGGGTGCCGCGTGGGCTGCCCATATTTGCGCGGCGATTATCGGTGACACGTCGCCGACTCTCGAAATACGCGTCGCTCGCCGCCAGCCTTGGCCCGCCGCCACCTGCCCCTGCACCGCCACAGCAAACGCCGCCTCTGTCGGACGTCGCCGCCGCTACGGCAATATTTTTGATGGCAGTTACGTGATGCCACCTTGTGGGCTTTTCAGCGCGTTTCCAGTGCTGTTTAATGCGCAGTCGACACTCATAATCGCAGGCGGATCCCGTTGCGCGTAAATATATGGGTTGGCTAGGTTGAGTGCTTCTTCTCTGCGGCAGATAAGGTTACACAGGTGTTGTTGGGAACGGGGAGAGAACTCATGTCACTTTACATTTTTTTAATTTTATCCTCGTATAATGTTCGCTAAATTTACTAACTTACAAGATGTTTTTTGATGAACACTGATTGTTGTTTGCATTAAAATGAAATAATTTCGTTATTAGCAATGACTTTACAATCAGTCATTTGACCGGCCCTCACTCATTTCCGCAGCCATGAAATGCGCATAGTTTCAGAGACACAGAGAAATATCTTCGAGCATTACTATATTAAGAAAGATCAAGAAAACAGACAAGTGAAGAATCGATAGAAAGGGAGAAAGAGGACAATTTCAACATACTTGGAGGTAACTACTCACAGATATTTTTTACGAAATGTGCTCTCATATTCAAAAATATTTAAATCAACATGTTTCAATTCACAAGGCGAATGAAAATTCTTTCTTAACAAAGAGCCCATAAATTTTCGTAAAAGAACAGATTAAATTTCATAATATCTCTTCGATATACAGATAAAAAAATCAATTTTCACCTCACGTATTGAGCGGTACTTCCCTCTCTCATTCTTCGAAATCTAACAGCTTGTTTTCTTTGAATGACTTTAAAATAAGATTCAGTTAATACCAACTGAGAGCATGAAATCTGAATGACTAAACTATTCTTGAATTAGTAACTTTGAGAAAAGAACAAGGGAACTATAACGAGAATATAGTGACGGGGGAAATCGGATTAGAAAGTCTACCAATACATTGATTCAGACAATGTTTCATTTACTGTCTGTAACTATTTCAAACTGAGAATGGAAACAATAAACAAAACTAATCAGAAGTGGCTGGGTCAAGAAGGATTAAAAATGAGATTTCAAAATAGTTGATTATATTCTTCATTGAACATGTTCAATTTTGCCAGTATTTGGTTAGTTTTCGGACATAAGTACAAATAGCATACTTTTTTCTGCAAATCAAAGAATGCATTAAACATGACAGTGGCTGACTGACTTATATGCGCTCTAAACTGTCAAACGTTTTATCGTCCTTTTAATTTGCTTTTTAAACATTAAAGCTATTCATAATATTTTGAATTAAAAACAATTGTTGTACGATATTTGTAACCGACGCAAATATTGAGTACGTATTAATAATTAATTATACGTATACGTAAAAATATTCATCTCCACGATACTGATTTAATGAATATACGATATTTTTTTATTCAATTTATCGGCTTATATCAATGTATATATAATTGAATAATAAATACGTTCTTTTGATACAAATAGGAAATAAATATTTCTATAAAAAACGTTCAAAAGTTCGTCTTATGAAATTTTGAATTCGCTGAAATTCGTTCTCCCCCAGAAATTGCGCGCCCCTGGCTGCAGCCTTCTCAGCCTGTTCGGTAATCTAGCACACACGTGAGAACTCCTGAAACGCTACTTTCGAATCCATCACCATCCTAATTCCCAAAGCACCCGCGCCTTCACAATTTGCTCTCCTTGCCCCCAGGGGCGCCCGCCGTGTATCAAACGCCGCGTCGCGCCCCACCTCCGTCTCCGGAGCTCCTCACCGCAGCCGCCGCCGCCGCCGCCGCCGCCGCCGCCGCCGAGTCCACCCCTCCGGAAACTCCTTGACAGCGCTCCCCTCGGAACTCACGTCTCCCACCATTCAGGCCTATCTCCAGAGATTCACGGGTTTCGACTCGAGGAGGGCACGTTCACAAAGACTAGCCCCCTTTTGAAAGTGAGACAAACTACACGGAAGAAGGAATTGAAATCGTAAACTTTAATTCATTTAATAAGGAAATTTTAAATCACTCTTTTTTCGAAACAGAATTATAATTTTTTATTAAATACTTAGAAACTTAGGCTACTTACACTAGACTTACTTACACTATTTGCACTTACGTAAATAGGTAAAATTTCCACATTTATTTTAACTTTAATTCATTTAACATAAACTTAACCCACTCACATAAACTTTAATTCACATAATGGAAATAATTAAATCACTTTTTTCGAAACAAAATTACACATTTTTATTAAATACTTAGTTCACACTATTTTAATTACGTAAGTAAGTGAAATTTACACTTTCTCGTTTAGCACATTTTGCGGTGTTAAACTACTGAACAAATTCAAATCGCTGTAACCAAATCTTCAAATCGTTGTAACCCAATATTCTTGAGATCAAGTGAAAGACATGAATATATTTAACCAGATGGATTTTCAAATTATATTTGTCAGAATACCTGGGCATTAAAATCATTCTGAAGGATCAAAGATGGTGCAAGAAAATACCGACATCTCTACTCCACGATTTCAATAAACAGTCAGATACCTCCCCGAAGCAACAGGAGCAGGAGCGTTGAAAAAAATAAATTTAAAATGAAAAATATAATTCCTGAGAACAGTACCCATTTACTGCAGGGAATGTTATCTCCCCTTCTCCTAAACCCGGGCATATCTCCACGAACGCGCGAGCATTTCGTCATGTCGGCAGCCCTGTGCCTCAGCGACAACGCCCCCTGCGCGCCCGAGCCTTCATAACTTTCCTCGAAACGGCCCTTTCCTCCCCAGTCACGTTCGCGTCGCCCTCTGCTCCTAGGGCAATTCGCACGCGCTGTAAATAATATTAACGCGGTTATTGCCCCATCCAGGGGGGAGGTGAGGCAACTGCTGCGCACTGCTGGCGCCTCGCCGCCTCCTTTCCTCCCCATTGGCCGATTGTTTCCGCGAAATCCCTCCGCGTCTTGTCGCCTCCTCCCGAGACCGTCTCTGTCGCACGTTTCCGCTTGATCAATGAGGCAGCCCCCGCAGCTCAGAAAAAGCGATATAGTGTGCATAAAAATGCAGCCACACCCTCCACAATCGTATTTTTTACATACGTTCAATGAAACTACACTCTAAAGTGGCTCATGGGCAGCGTTCTAGCTTTCCATAGTGCGATCACAGGTTCGATTCCAGGTCGGGGCAAAAATAGAGCTGTTGCCTTGTCATACAATCGTCTCAGTTTCTATTGCTGTGACGAAAGGAAAAAAAACTCAGGCGGGCCAAGTATTGTGGCGTCATACGGGTGTAATCAGTACACAGACGAGAGTGGGTTGTAATAACAGCAGGTTTATTCACAACTTAGACCGTAGTCACAAATAACCAATACAATGAATACAATTAGCTAACTAAATAGACCCCACTGCTAGGAGAGATATTTACAACGGCTACCACACCGCAACATACTACCTAATGTTTTCGCCGTGCGTAGTACCGCCTACCCTGAGACCGATTACATGTCTCACTAGTCACGACAATAACTGCCGGCTTCTTCGCCGCGTGCACGCTCGCACCTCTCACGGACGACCTACGCTGCCGCTGCCGCTGTTAGGATCACAAAGAAGGAAGAGCTATTGTTCTCACGGCCCGTAAATAGCCCTCGCGACGCTGCCCGCCGCCTCCATTGCCTCCACCCTAGCGATGCGCACACCCAGTCAGAAAAACCCCGTGCGTCATAGCTTCTGCCTTTGTCTACGCATCCGGTGCACACCGCGTCACGTGCCCACGCTGTTTTAAGAACACGACGATACAGTATGCTAGATGCGATGATGGGAATACGCCATGCTCGTCACAAGTCATCCTTACACCCCCAGGCGTGGATAATGAATAAAGACAGAGGACAGGCCTGGGACCACCGCTCGCAGGCAAAACCCCGATTAATCCGATTCTAAATTCCAAATGCATTCATACTTCAATGAATGTTCTCGAATCTCTCAGTTACGCTTCCCTGAATCCCTTTTCAATTTTAGACAACGTATGCTGCTGCGGCAGATCGCGGAGCGACGGTTGACCTTCGATTTAGAACGGACAAGCGGTGCTCTAAAACTAAATCACACTTTTGAGTCGGATATTAAGCAGCTTTGAAGAATACCCTTCGTAAAATTGAAAAACAGGTCTTCAACTTTGTCTCATTCACACTACAATCGCCAACCTTAGAAAAGCAGTTTTGTCTGACAATTTTGGCGAAAATAATATTTTGGCAAATACCAACTCCCTATTGACTGACCCGCGTGTTAAAACAATTTTCAATTCGGACTCGTAGAAAATCTAGGATAAAAAAGAAATAAATAAAATTTCTACATTCATTTTTGTGTATCTTTACTATACATTTTCAAAATGTCCTGAAAATTTTATTGGATATCAGATAAAACCATCTGGGCCGCAGCATGTAGAAAATTTTCTAAGTAACTCTTCTAAGTAAACTAAGTAAAAAACTTAACTTACAAGACTGGCGACACGTAAACGTAGAATGAGACTTTGAAAATCTGGTTACGATCTTCCGAAGCACCCTGTGTATTGAAATGCGAAGGAAACGATACCATTCAAAACACTCTACGAGAGGGCAGAACTGCCGATTCACGATGTTCTATGTAAATTCGAGTTGTGAATCACGGCGGCAGAAGCAGGAGCGAGATCCCTTCGGGGCACCCAGGAATCGATGGTAATGACGCATCGATAAGGGAAGAACACTAAGATGGAGATGCTGACGCGTGCAGCTGACATATTGCTGTTCCGTGTCTGACGGATAAAATTATTTTGATAATCCAAGTTATAGAGCACAGAAAACACCAAAGAATTTAGATACTTTCATAGTAGTTTCAGGTAGATGCATATTTCCTCTTGGCATTCAGTGTTCATTCACAATTACATGCTTACTTACAAGAGTAGGATATTTAAATACAGTGAAACGTGTGGTAGGTAAACAAATTAGGTATCTGAAGTGTGTTTAAACATTTGTCTTTCCTTATTTGGCAACACTGTCAGGGAATAACGTTTAGTTTTATATATTTAATCAAAACTCATATATCTTTGCATAGTTCAACCCTTTAGGTTTTATTAAAATATTGTTTCAAAATTATTTTGAGAAGTCAATTTTTAAATTTTAGTACAATTTTGAGAGGTGAATTAAGTTTAGAAAAATAATTGGTTTAACTCCGTAAGATATGGGATATCTCCGTAAGAGGTTCAAGATGGTCTCCACTATTATTTTTAGCACTTCAGCACTCATCCATACACTACCCTACGCTTGTAAAATCCAAATACTGGAACGTGTTCTAAATTCCTCACAGCAGCGATTTTTTGGGCGTCCAACATTTTTCTCCGTCCTCACAACCCATGTTGCGGTGCTGCCCACGTGAGCTAACGTGTCGACGCATGACGTGTCTTTTTTGCATGAGCATTTTGTTCGTCTTACTTCATTACTTGTAACTCTTCGTGTTGTTTTCGTTATTTTAGCAAACTCATTCCTTTATCCACCCTCTCCGTATATCAAGCATTTTTATTTCTATTCTTATTTGACAAAGAATTAAAGAATTACTCGTTTTGACAATGAATGGCGTAGTCTGAAGTTCGGAGAGTCAAACGGAAGTACGCTCGAATCAAAAACAATTTTCTTGATTTTCATTCTTCTTTTTTACAGTTAGTAACATGGTACCCTGCATAAATTCGAGCCTTAATTATTTTCCTTGCATTCAGGAGACGATATCTTCCCCCATCGTTCTGTTCACGAAAGGCTTCCCATAATAATCAAACAATGAAGAGTAGAGTTATTAATATTATTATTATATTATTATTATATTATTATTACTAATACTATTATTACTATTACTATTTCATATTAACGTCCCTTGAAAGATTCAAGCAAAATATTATATATGGCAAAACATAAATTGATCTCTACAGTGCAATCCAACGAATTCAATATTACACAATAATTTACGAGCCGTAAACGACTAATGAGAAATATTATATAGCCTCGAATATCCATTAAAAATAAGAACATAAAACAACAAATGAAACAAATCAATTAAAAACTGAGTTTGTGCAGCGTGAGTCTCCATATCACATTCTCACTGTTGACATTTCTTTATACACTGACATTTAATAGTACATATATAAATTTCAATTAATAGTTTTCGTATGAAAATGATTAATCGCATCTCCAATTTATAGTGAAATTCGAAGTTCCCAGGAAACTCCCGAGTGAAGGAGCCTGGCCAAGCGTTCTCAGGGGTCTAATCGGGCTCATAATGAAGCATTTTCTAATTATCAAATTCCTCCTAGACAACTCTACTGATTGTTATCACGAAACCGTCTATCTGTTGTTTGTTCTAGAACAAGTAATTATTTTTGTTTTCACGATTCTTCGCAGCGGAATTAATTTCCCCTTAATTAATGAATTTCTATTGAAAAGAGAGTTATATGAACATAATAGTTAAAGAAGTATTGTGATAAAAATGGTACAGGTTCGATTTTCGTTGAAAATGCCTTCTGAAATGTAATAGCAAACCATTTATACCAGTACCAATACAATAACTTTAGAGATGTTCTCGTGGCAAGAGCACAGGTAACGAGACCTAGGTTGCTAGTTTCACATCCTAGTCTTGCCAAATCCACTGTGCTGGAAAAACGTTTACGAGATTATGTAGTATAATATTTTGTAACAGTTACAGATAATATAAAAAATATGTGCTGTTGTAGCTCCACTAGTTTCTAACTTTTTTTTTTCCTCTCCCACTTGTACGGAATATACTTGAGAAAATTAGTGAATACGTTATTACCTATTCATAAATTGCTTCCATCTATAAATAAATTTTAAATAACATCTAATGTTTATCTCAATGATTCAATATAACATTTCCAAATTAATTTTCCGGCGAAAATGCTTCGGGAAAAAAGCAGTAGGAAAACCATTAAAAAAATATTTCATTTCGTGGTTAAACAAAAAAGACGGAGTAGTATATTCTCTTACACTCAAGAATACTATTGTTGACAAACAAATTTAATATATACATATTAGGAAATTTGAAAAAAAAACTACACATTCATTTAACTTTATATACCAACTCCCGCAATACATTTTGCGTAACGGTGACTGCGAGTACACCTGTACTTCAACGCTCAGAGCTGGGATATCAAAAGAGATCAAATGTTACAACGTTGGAGCTGTCCTATCAGTAAACTGCTCAACAGAACAGAGATAGATTGAAGCGTTTGCTATTTCTTAACTAAGTGCCAAGTACCAGATTTGTTTATCTAGCAATAAAATCATCCAATAGCTGTTGGAGATGTGCCCAGGACTATCGCTTGAAATTTACTAGTTTTAATACTGCACTTCACGCACCGATGTTCTCACATGTTCATTGGCAAAATGTTATAATCTTCAATTCCTCTACATGCCCTAGAAGTTTCTAACATTTACTTCTTTGTTGATTTTCTCCTACGTTTCTGTATATTACAGCGGCAGCACTAACAAGAAGAGCGCGTCTCGGAAAATGATTTACATTTCATAGCTACCCTTGATTGTTTAACTTGCATTGCAATCGAGCCGTATGAGTGGATTGGAGCTCAACGCAGTAAGTGCAACTCAGAGCACGCTGCATCTCTCCAGTTTTATAAAGAAATGTGTAATAAGGCATCGCATTTTCTACCTCGTATACAGAGAGAACATACGGATCTACATGCTCCCATTATTCTGCCGGCAATAGTAATTGACTAGTTGGAGAAATTACACTAGAACTATTGTCTATGGCAAGACGCATTTATGAAGTTCCATTCTCGAAACTAGCAATACATGTACTGAATATTATGTATATATTATTTTAAAATAATTTCTGCTAATTTGAATGATAAAAACACATAGCATATTAAAAATACATTCAGAGGTTTCAGGGAAGTTTTGCATATTACTTGGAAGAAATGGTGCAGCCCCTGAGAAGCTTGTATTACGAAAATATTTATTAACTGTTTTATTTATATTATGAGACGGCCCCCATCACCAGTGCACCCCCCCCGGTAAACAGATGTGGGTAACACACTCGCTCGGCCCTGTCTCTGTATGAGTTGTCCCGGAAAATTTGATTATGACTTGTGTTCTATTAAATACGGAATTTCTTCAACAATATTTCGCTGAATTATTTAAGCCATACTTTTTTACTTTATTGGTTTTGGCTCATTTTAAGAAGCATTACAGTCGCGTTTTCATTCATTGCATACTACGCAACTTCATCGCAAGTATTGCAAATAACAGATTGGAAATAACGACTGATTTTGGAAATACAGTCGGCACCAATTAGAGTGAACTCGAATTCAGTGATCCCTCGGTTATAGAGACCTTCAGTCACTGGTCCCGTTTCACTTACATTACAAATACGCTTAGGAAGATTCGGTTATGGTGAACGTGAACCTCGGCTATAGTGAACGGAAATACAACGTTCAGGAAATTAATTCCCGATAATAAAGAAAATATCGTCTCAGTGCCACAAAATTCCAACACCAGGAGCTTGAAAATATATTGTTGGCCAAAGGTCATAATCGAAGGAGTCTCCTCTGAGGTGAAGGTACGTACTGTTAATGGAGACCATATTGATGACCTAATGCTGAAATCATCGGATACAGTGAACTTCTGATATAGCGAACCAATAACGTTAGTCCCCAGAAGTTTACTATAACCTGAACCGACTATAATCTCTGTAGTACATGTAGTTTAAATGTGAAAACGTGAATTCCTAACAACTAATAACATTTATCTTCTCAATCACATTCCTCATAAATAGATAACATCATCTTAAATACAACCATTTTTTCTTCCAAACGCCACATCAGATTATTGAATTCTGAACTTCACTGCATGAAGATCTAGACACCGGTCGCTTTCAACCCATCGTCCCAACCAGCCCCAGCCTTTGCGCTTGCCTTTCCCTGCACCCACAGCATCGGCCTCGCCTTGGGCGCAACGCGGACTCAGACGCTGATTTAGGTGGATGACAGCACAAGATGCGAGCACAGCGGCGGCAAGCGCTGCCGCTCAATTTGACGGGATGATCTTCGCGGGCGGCAGATGGCGGGGAGGAGCCGGAGGAAGCGGGTGGTGGATACGGCGACATAGGGAGGGAGTTGGGTGGGGTGAGATAGGTAGGGGGTATTGGGTAGGGAGCGTTGGGTAGGGGGCGTTGGGTAGGAGGCGTAGGGTAGGAGGCGTTGGGTAGGGGTCGTTGGGTAGGGGTCGTTGGGTAGGGGTCGTTGGGTAGGGGTCGTTGGGTAGGGGCGATGGGTGGGGTCGTTGGGTAGGGGTCGTTGGTAGGAGGCATTTGGGTAGGGGTCGTTTTGGGTTTCGAGTCATGGGTACGGGACGTTGGGTGGGGGTCGTTGGGTAAGGGGTCGTGGGGTAGGGGCGTTGGGTAGGGGGCGTTGGGTAGGGGCGTTGGGTAGGGGTCGTTGGGTAGGGGTCGTTGGGTAGGGGGCGATGGGTGGGGTCGTTGGGTAGGGGTCGTTGGTAGGAGGCATTTGGTAGGAGGCGTTGGGTAGGTGGCGTTGGGTTGGGGGCGTTGGGTAGTGGTCGTTGGGTAGGGGTCGTTGGGTAGGGGCGTTGGGTAGGGGTCGTTGGGTAGGGGTCGTTGGGTAGGGGTCGTTGGGTAGGGGCGTTGGGTAGGGGGCGTTGGGTAGGGGTCGTTGGGTAGGGGTCGTTGGGTAGGGGTCGTTGGGTAGGGGTCGTTGGGTAGGGGTCGTTGGGTAGGGGTCGTTGGGTAGGGGCGATGGGTGGGGGTCGTTGGGTAGGGGCGTTGGTAGGGGGCATTTGGTAGGAGGCGTTGGGTAGGTGGCGTTGGGTTGGGGGCGTTGGGTTGGGGGCGTTGGGTAGGGGTCGTTGGGTAGGGGTCGTTGGTAGAGGGCGTTTGGTAGGGGTCGTTGGGTAGGGGGCGTTGGGTAGGGGTCGTTGGGTAGGGGGCGTTGGGTAGGGGGCGTTGGATAGGGGAGCGTTCGGTAGGAGACGTTGGGGAAGGGGCGCAGGGGAATGAAGGGGGGGTGGGTAGGGGCGGAGATAGAGGGGGGGGGGGAAGGGTAGCGTATTGAGACAGAAGGGGGGGGGGCCACCAAGGTCAACCTCCCGCGCCGCCATTGTCCGTCAGTCCGTCAATGGGAATCGTTAGGCCACTTCAAGACGACGCGCGCGCGGCTTCATCAGACGGCGAAGCCCGCCATCACCTCCCGCACCCCCGTCGTTTCCAACGCGACCACGCTCATGCAAAGCGGCTTATTGCGGGCTTCGCATTGCCACGTTGACATTTCGAAAACAAGAGACAACGGAGACAAAGGATATTCCCCGAATCCAGAAACAATTAACATAATGTCACATGCTGATTAAAAACCTTGCAGTGTGACGTGCGTCGGGAGCTCTCTACGTTTCAACTTGTATGTGCTAAAAGAGGCGCTACAATCATCCATCATGTCTAAAGAATATATTTAGGTCTGCTTTCTTGTTTAGTTAATTGCCGACCTGGATGGCCGATGGGGCTTGAGCGAGTGCTCACTCAGCGCTACGGCCCGAAGGCCCGCGAGTTCGAGTCCGATCGTGGATATCGTTGTTTCTCCCTTGTCTTTTATGTGTGTGTTGTGGGAGGCCTCATGAGTTTGCTGATCACAGGTCGAGGGGCTCGTAAGTGTGTCAGCGTCTAGTGTATAGGCCCCATAAGGGCATAGTGGGTACACGGCGCGGATAGTCCAAATCGGCATTCCCTGAAGTTAAAAAAAGCCCCAGGAAGATAAATATCTTTATTAAAACAATATTGATAGTTGTAAAAATCATATAAAACAATATTTTAGTGACTTTTTATTAAGGTCAGGAAACCATTACAATTAAACATCCATCAAGTCATTATGAAGGAGACGGACAAGCAAAATGGAGTTCGACGTGCTTCCGAGACGATTCAACCTACATTGCTGAGGAAACGGACCGCACACAACCAGAGGTGTTTAGAAGCAGTTCGGATCGTTAGCAAACGGTTGACAAGTTTTAGTAAAAAAAAATCGTGCGACCTTCTGTGAACTAGTAAAGGAATCCCCGTGCTCAGAATAATAGACATTAAATGAACCCATTTTCAGAATTCAAATTCTAAGCGTTTTTGGAAGGCTGAAGGTAGTGTTCGAAAAGTGGGGCGCAGAGACAATAGGACGCAGAAAAAGGTCGTGGAACAAAGCAGGAAGGATGGAGGATAAATCACGTGTGACGTTATTACAGCAATGTAACATCGAATTGTGGGAATTCTGATTTGGTGTTGTTGACGTTCTTATGAGAAGAAATAAAAGAGGTCATCTTCGTCAACATATTATATAATATATAATATGTAAGACTTTATAATACGTTGACGAAGATGACCTCTTTCATTTCTTCTCAATGTAACATCGTACAAAAAACACAACACACCTCACTCAAGTACACATCAAGACTTATAATTTGTTCGTTCCCGCAGATATTCGAAGAAATAAATAGCTCCTGCATCGGTTATCATACGATCGGCTCTCACATGATACGACACGACGCGACACGACTCCGAGACAGTCCCGTTCACCGCGTGGACAGGAGATAAGGGGCAGCGGAGGTGGAAAGTAATGGAGCGTCCGCGGACGCCGCGATTAAGAGAGCCGAGCGCTGACAAATTGGCCGCGCGCGCAGCCCAGCCGGCTCAGCCATGCACGAGTGCACACTCACCCACCCCCGGCAGCCCACACAGGAACTTACCTGCAAAAAAAGAGAAAGCGCATCAGTAAACATACGTATTACAGGTAAGTACAAAATATTATAAAATGATTTCAGAATGTTATATACATACTACATTTATTTGAACTGCAATTGGGTATGACACGGTGGCAGTTAAATAACAATAATTACAATAATAATAATAATAATAATAATAATAATAATAATAATAATAATAATAATAAAATTAGTACAGTACAAGCCGAACATGCAATAATCATACTAAATATCATATCGATACATATCTTTCGATACAGTTGTTTAATATTTTGAAATATAGTTATATATTCAAAAACATAGTCACTTTCTATTAAAAAGCGAACGTCAGCGATATGCACATACAACTAATAGAAGAGTCATGCAGGGTATATCATACATGTTTTGCATCCTTCAAGCATATTTTGTAAGAAATGTTCATTGATCCACAGTGGGAAAATATATTTATTCACTTCTAGACGTTTCATTTATTTCTCTTGTCACATTTTTATGTAATATATTAATGCAAAATACTGGCATTGTTCCTATGAATCATGTGGCAATTGTAGCATTACGTTCGGTAGATCTCTTCCCAGGTTCAAATCTACAACTTTTTAACGAGATTAAAACTGAAATACAATTTCTTGTATTTGACACTATGTGTTTATGCGTTTACCTACTAAAATTTGAAGACATTTGAAGTATCTCGATTACATCATTTAGGAGCTACGATCTTGAAGATGTAAGTAATAAAAGAAACACATAATAAACTTCGATTTAAACATAGGGTCTGTTGACGTAAATCAACTGTTACGGTGTCATCCAATCGGAAGCTTGAACGTCATCACAGTGAATTCATTATGGTGTCGTTTAAGCTCACGATTGCATGACACTCTAATAACTGATGACCTGTCAAAGGATACTAAATAAATCGAAGCATAGAATATTGAATTTCATTACAAATAACCCCTTCACACTAGTTATTAACATAATTTCTTCCACTCATTACTTTACACGACAGCCTTTGAAAGTCTAGTTGTGTACAATTTCATCTTGCAGTTCACAAACAGAGAAAACCAAGAATAAAACAACAAATAATTAAACAAGTGTCACAAACATGTCTCAAGTGTTGGCGATCCTACGTCTGAGATTGTAAACGGTGTTATGGCATCACATCGGAACGAACCCATTTATCCTCCATGTCATTGCGAGTCATTTCTAGGGCGGGCGTAGGCACGGAGGCACAGGTGCCGGTGACGTCACAAACGAGATTACCCGTCGCCTCTCCCCGGCGCGCCGCGGCGGCGCATAGAGCCCCGCAGAATAAAAGTGCCAAGTGGGACATGCGAGAGGCCGCAGCCAAGGCCCTGCGCCCAACATTGGGCGCCAGAGGAGGGTAAGGCTGGCAAAAAGTTCAAAATAAAATAAAATAATAATAATAATAATAATAATAATATAAGAATGGTTGAACAATTCCTGTTGATCCAGTTATATATAGTAGAAAGATGTATCTTTTTTAAACTATTGGACCAAATAGGATCAATCAATACAGAAATCAGGAATTATGATGTATAATTCATATAAGATATGTACATTTATATATTGCTTTACGTTTCGCACATTTAGCATGTGCCTTTTCAAAAAAAGCATTTGATGTAAAGCAATATATAAATGTACATATCTTATATGAATTATACATCATAATTCCTGATTTCTGTATTGATTGATCCTATTTGGTCCAATAGTTTAAAAAAGATACATCTTTCTAATAATAATAATAATAATAATAATAATAATAATAATAATAATAATAATAATAATAATAATAATAATAATAATAAATAAAAAACGGCGGCGCTAGCCGAATTCGTTTACTACGCTCCGTGAAGTCACGAAGGTTAAGCGAATTCGAGACTCGCGGGTTCTCGGTTGGGTGACCGGCCAGGAACCCCGGGATCTAACGTCGTCGAGCCCCTGGCCGAAGGGATAAAAGGCACTGACTGACCGCGACGTGACGAGACTTGACTTGAGATTATTGTAACGGAGGATTACTCCAAGAAATAAAACACATTAATGGAGGATTACTCCCCAGTGCAAAGCGCTCAACGCCGCTTAAGGGGCTTGGAGACGCGTTGCGTCAAGGTGTAGATGCAACAAATTGAAAAAAAATCAAAATATGCTTCAGAAGCTCCATTTTACATGAAAGAGTCAGCAAAATGTCTCCTTCATCGTGCCCCGATCACAAAAGGAAAGAGGAAGCACGCCACTCCTTTCAGTGCAAGTTTGAACTTGCACAAGTGATGATCGCTCGCGTAGTAAGAAGAGAGGAGCGTTTTTCAATGCAATTATTTTTGCTCTCTCGGCTAGCAGTATCGCACGTGCTGTTGATACGATATCTGAAGATATGTACTTTAAATCTGTGCATCTAAAAAACATATTTCTTGAATAATTATTTAGTAATTCCAAGTATAAACTTCACGTGTCACAATGGAATGCAATTTTTAAATCCGGTTTTTCATATTGTCTTTTAGTTCCCTTCCGAGCGTTTCCGAACTATGATATTAACTGAATCTAATTCTGGAATTCATCAAGTTTTCAAAACATTAATCAAAGTTTGCCCATGTTTGCTCCGTTTTGCGTTAAGGTACTTTGTTCATGTTGACGTACCTCTAGTTTTGTTAGTCTTTCTACCCACAATATACATTTTGTTTTGTATTTTTCTTTCATGATCTGATACTGAAAGCTCTTTATTAATAAGGAGGGATCTGTACGGTGTTATTAAACACACTGAAAAAACGAAGGAAAAGTGCAACCAAGAAGAAAAACAAGAAATACTTCGCAGGCTGCTAATTGTATCTAACCTCCGCGGTTGTAATACTTTTCACACCAAAAGGTGAAAATGATCTGTCACACACGCGCACTTCCGTCACTGAGATAACTAAAGCAAGCGCACCACACTAGGAGAATATCCGACCATGTCTTCACGTCGCGAGTCTGGAGTAGACAGCACGCACTAATAATGAAGGGAAATTGCTGATTTTTGAGATCGGTAAATAGAACGACAAAAAATAAGTAATTACATAAAAATCCGGTCTCTAGTCATTAATCTTCTAAGTGTAGTGCATGTTTTATCGCCCCAACCAGGACAAGCCCTAAGTTTCCGACATGTAAGGTAGTGTAGTGTTCGTACGACAGTGTGACTGTATATAAGTAAGGAGTGAGTAAAGGACAAGAAAGAGGAAGGAAATATCGCGTGACCAGCTAGATAGGGAACTATATCGCCTGGTGTTCATCGGAGAAAACACCGAAAACTACCGATCAGAGCAGCAGGACGCTAGAATTGTCCTTCAGACAGTGACTGAATTCGAACTAGCAATCAAGCTAGAGTAAAAAATCCTGCCACCGTCGGGATCCCTACGACCTGTTCAGAGGTACTCCAGTGAAATCAGTTGATGCTCTGATTCACCTCAGCCAGCAGGAAAAGGGTTAATGGAGCAGATAATAGAATTTTTGCAAGACGGGAGACCAAAATCGTAGTAGGTAATAATTGACATCAATAAGAAATAAAGGATCTTTAGAAAAATGGGTTTTAGTGTGTCGTACAATCAAAAAAATGTGCGCCTCGGTGGACGAGATCACTGACCTCTGAACCCTTAGTCCTCTCAATCTCAAGGCGTGGGTTCGATCCCGGCTGTGGCGCGTGGATTCTCAAATGGCGGAAAATCCCACAGTGGGCATGTCTTGCTTGTGGCATGAAAAAAACCCGTGACAAATGCCCTGCAAAATTAAATCCCTCCGGCCATTTACCATCCTAAAGAAATCACACTTTCTCTAAACCAAAAGCTCAGATATGGCTAATTGAGACAAACATTGGTGGAGAACTGAGAGTCATATCCAGGAGTTCCAGGGAAAGGCCTAAGGGGAGCGTTTGCACATAAAGGTCTTCTAAAACAGCATCGGTTCTTGAAAGGAAGCTTGGGACAAGTACAGGGGCGTAGATCTACGGCCAAACGCCATGTCCCTGTAAAATAACCTAAACAATAAAAAAATATATGTAAAACTAGGAACTAGTTGGTAGGGAAAACCCATATAAATATCCCAACTCGTATTGAACATGTATTTATCTTCTGACTTGAAGTTTGCTTTCTTAAGGAATATAATACATTAGTAATCTTATTGTATCCTACGTTTATGTACTATGCATGTTTATATTTTTAAAAAGTAGAGATTTTTCTCTGTTTTACGGCATTTTAAAAACATTTTAAGAGAGTTTTATTGGTTATTTTTTGTCATTTTATTTATTAATGTTTTAGGTGATCAAAATCTGCCCTCTAGTCATGACAAAAGCTTTTCTTCCACAATGTGAAGCATTGAAGTATACGATGTACGATCTATAGATACGAAAACACAGTTATTAGCCTCTGTAAACTCGCGAAACGTTACAATAATTTTACCTTACAACAATGGTCCAGCAGAAGTATCGGGTGTAATTATTGTGTATGATACAAGTCATGTGATTGCGATAAATGAATTCGTTTTTAATGTAGGCGGCAAAATATAATGCTAAATCTTTATCTCCACAACGAAAGATCATGTTGATAGTTCTAGTACACTAAATGCTGACTTTACGGGAATTAAGCTTTAGCGCAAACACACACATCACAGTTCGGTGATAATTTCGTCTTTGGTAGTCTTGGAACGAAATAGTGTGCCAAAAGACACTACATTTTACACGTTGTAGGTCATGAAGTTGCCTCTAGCGTGCACCACATAATTTTTGATACGCCGCGCTGCAGCCGTGCAAAACCCGTGTATTATAAACCGTAATGTGACAGTAAGAAATCGAATTCCAAAATTTCTTAGACATTTCATCAACCCCCATGAACATGGCAATTGATGTGAAAATGAGATTTGCTAAATTTTAGCTCGATGGAATAATTAAAGACCTACCTCATTAGTCCTGAAGTTTTTTTTAAAATACGTTTTTCTCTTTTTTTAATCGAATGTCCCACTATGAGAGCAGAACGAGGCAGCCTATAGACGGGAGAGAAGTGATTGCAGCTTTTGCGAGAGTGATGTGGGAAAGGGCCCACACATCATCCCACGCTATTCATTGGGTAACAGTGTAGGAGTGACAGGTCACATACGACACATCTCGTGTAGGCGGTTGCGGGCTCACTGAAGTTCGACTTTCGAGCGAGAAACTGTGTTATGTCACTTTCCATACGGCCCACGGGCGGAGCGCCTCCATAAAATCACAGGCCAGGAACGGCAAAATCAATCAGCGAGAAGCAAAGGAGCCCAGGGGCTGGCTTATCCCGGATACTTGGGAAAGGCACCCCCACATCAAGCAGGATATTCCTCAAAGTTAATTGTATAATCGTGTAGTGATTTTCTAATACCCGGGAGCAGGAAATTAAGAAAATATTGGGAAGAGATGTAGAATTTATTTGTTCCACACTTAAGCACAATATATTGGCAAGATGAAACGATATGGTAATGATAATGGGTGAAAGAACGAACACAAATACAATCATGCTTGAGGCGGGACCCGAACACGCGACCCTTAGGTCAGAGATCGCTACGACACCACTTGCCTTAGCGATCTCGGCCATCGTATCGGCACTGACTACTTTATGTACTCGTATTTCTATAGATACAAAACTACACAATTCAAATGACTTTTTATTACCTAAAAACGCACTAAAACGAAGAACTCATTATTGCATGTTTGACAAGAAAACACAAACAAACAATCAGAAGGTCAGTAACCAAATTTTAATGTTCCGACTTTTAGGCAAACCCAAGACATTTGGACCGGGAGCGGTAGATCAGTGCATCAACTCTTGTCACTGCAGCGCCTGTGATCGGGAGGTCCTAGGTTCGAGGATTTTCGACACTAGCTTTTCACCTAGGTCGAATTCAGTCGGTGTCTGGAGGAGAATTCTAACGGCCGGCTGCTCTGATTGGTAGTTTTCCGTAGTTTCACCGATCAACACCAGGCGAATGACGGAGCAGTACCCTACGAAAGGGGCCACGGACCGCGCGCGATCTTTCCTTCCTCTTCCTTGTCCTATCCTCTTCCCCTTACACACACTTACATTCACATGCACTACACAATCACATATTCCGGGAGACCGGTCGGGAGCTTAGAGCTTGTCCCGGGTGGGGCGGTGCCCCACTGGTGGGAGAGCCCTGGTTAGGGGGAAACCCCACTAGCCGACGGTAGGTTGGCGCCGGATCTCGCCATCCAGCGGGGGAAGACCACCGCCATCTCCCGAGAAAAAAACATGCACTACACCAACGGGACTAATAACCAAAGCAGTTTGACGCGCCCGGAAACACGAAAAAACCAAACCAAACCAAGACATTTGGGTATATCTGTGTTTCTTAACTGAACGAAAACTTCGTATTTCAGTTTCATTGAGTACATAGTCTGAGTGCAAACCTTTCCCACATTCACCTGCAACATTTACCTCTGACCTGCCCGTAGCTGCACGCGATGACCTTCGATCTACGCCCACGCTCTCATCCCCGCCTTCGCGGCCTCCTTCGGCAACGCCCACACAGCGTTCGCGCGAATTGACATTCAAACTCTAGGAAGGGGCCGCTCGCCATAAACATGTTTGCCATCACCCCCAAATGCCACGAAGCGAAGAGCGCTTAGGTGGCTCATGGAATGGAACGACAAGTAGGGGTGGCTAAAAGACATCAATGTTTTTGAAACGTCGATGTTTATTACCAGAAACATCTGTATCTTAGCATCCATATTATGCTTTCGATGTTTTCTTTACGTCGATATTTTGTTGCAAAAACATCGATGATCTTTTTAATTTTAATTTTTAAATAAAGGGGTTTAGACACGTAGAGTAGCAGCACTCCACAGCAATATCGTTGTTTTGCGTCATCCTCTTTATCACGTCGCGCATTTCGCCTGTGCAATCTCAGGGAATTGCAGGTGGTTTTACTTCGATGGTGGATTATGAATGGAAGTGACTAAAGGGTAAAGTAACGAAACACGAAGTTTTTATTGTTAATTTTATTCTTTACATTCGATAATAATTTTTATTAACATACTACTAACATGCTGGTAACCAAACAAATATATCCATTTTACGTACTGTAACTAAAAATGAACTGGAAAATATCATGTTTATTAGTCTATAATTAAAACATCGATGTTTTCATCGACATTGAGAACCCTTTAGCGATGTATCGGCGTTTTGGTAGAATTTGCCATTACTACCGACAAGTGATCCCCAAAGGCCGCATTAACGTGTGTCAAAGAACTAGTGGAGACAGTGACGTGTTGTTATTTAAGGCCGCATCAACATCTAGGCCATTAGCGATCGCGATTGAAGTTAACGTTATGATAACTGAAGATGAAACGATATGGTGGTGATAAGGGGTGAAAGGACGAACACAAATACCATGCGTAAGGCGGAACTCGAACCCACGACCCTTCGGCCCGAGATAGAAACGACACTACTGCCATAGCTATCTCGGCCACTGGATCAGCCACAGTAGAGTTTGTTCCGACACTTAGACGGCGAGTAGGGCGTCAGGGGCAGAAAGATAGAGCCGTTAGTAAGACAAGGGCTACACACGTGAGCGGGTGTTTGTTACTGTGAGAGAAGACTTCATGAAGACGGTTACGAGAGATAATAGGAGATCTGAACCGGAATGTCATGCGGTCCGGTACGGAACGGAGACAAAGATGAATTGAGTTGAAGCAAGCAGTGCAGGTGCCATAGTTGAAGGGAGACACAAACGTGACAGAAGAAATAAGGAAAAATTTCCTCTTTAAATTCGAAATTCATATTTCAAAATATTACGTGTTTCAGTAAATAAACGTATTTAAAAAAAAAAAAACTCAAAAATGAAACTTAAAATATTAGAACTAAATCATTAATTTCAAAGACATGTCACTTGATGTGTTAAAGATGGATTGATTATTCCGAACTAAAATAATTTCGATGAATTCATTTTAAGAGTAGATCCTATGGCTTTCGAAATTTATTTTCTAAAGGTTATATCGTTTACTTCAAAAATTTTTTTTGGTGAAAATTTTAAAAAATAATTCTATTTTAACTTCAGAAATAAACGTCTTTGCACGAAAACAATTTTTTTCAAATTTATTAGCGATTGATAACCCCAATTCCAACGTGATCTCAAAAGAGAAATTCCAAAGTCTCGATGTTTTATCACACCGATCACCAAACCGATGATTATTTTAAGTGATCGTTTTCACGCCAACTAACCATTAGACCCTATTCGAGACGATGTAAGTGAATTCCAGGCCCACCCCAAAACGCATCTATCCTGCCCTAAGACAGCAATAAAGAACCCTTATCTTTATTCGTTAGCTCGGCCGTGAACGTGTTGACGGCGGCGTCCGAAAGGTTAACGAGCTGACGTGCACAGACACTGCGCTTTCTGGAGCGAAGACGGCAAGGGTTTAATACCACGCTGGCGGGTGCGACGGACCCTAAGTATAGATTGGCCTCACAATTATTAGCCACTTGTCACCCCCGGTGCGTAATGAGGGGGTGATTATGGTAATGGCAGGTTGCTGGAGCGACGACGGAAGACGTCAGGCCAACGCGGGCGGCCGCGAGGGTCCATCGCCCCGCACAGGGGCGAGTGAGGGAGCAAAGGCTGTGATTAGGTTGGCCTCAGACGCGCCCTCTGCAGCTATGGTGGATGGGGCAGGAACGGCTTACACCGCTTGGGTTGACAAAGGACTACTGTCAGAGAATCGCTACTGTTTGCGACGCCGAACCCGCGTCTAAACAAGTGCAAAGGTACATGACCTGCACTTAAATATTTTTTTAAAAAATTCTTTTACTTGCTTAACAACATTTCAAGCATTTTGTTTGGGGGTGAACGTGAAGTAAAACTACTTGAACATAAGTCAGCCAATCGTGAATCCAGTGGTAAGTGATTGTCTTTTATCCCTATCGGCCTGGAGCTCAGAGTCGTCAGTATCAGGCGTTTCCAGACGGTCACCTATGCAGGGACCCGCGGTGTCTCGAGCTGATTAACTTCCGTGACTTGGATTGATTGATTGATTTTTCGTGTTTCCGGGCGCATCAACTGCTTCCGTCATTAGTCCCGTTAGTGTAGTGCATGATTTTTCTCGGGAGATGTCAGTGACCTTTTGCCCGCTGGATGGCGAGATCCGGCGCCAACATACCGTCGGCTAGTGGGCTTTCCCCCTAACCAGGACTCTCCCACCAGCGGGGCACCGCTCCAGTCGGGACAAGCTCTAAGCTCCCGACCGGTCTCCCGGAATATGTAGTAGTGTAATGCATGTTAGTGTAAGTGTGTGTGTGTAAGGGGAGAGGATGGGTCAAGGAAGAGGAAGGACAGATCGCGCGCGGTTCGTGGCCCGTTTGGTAGGGTAGCGCTGCGGCATTCGCCTGGTGTTGATCGGAGAAACCACAGAAAGCTACCGATCAGAGCAGCCGGCCGCTAGAATTCTCCTCCAGACAACGACTGAATTCGACCTAGCTGAAAAGATAGTGTCAAAAATCCTGCTGCCGTCAGGACTCGAACCTAGGACCTCCCGGTCAGAGGCGCTGCAGTGACAACAGTTGATGCACTGAGCTACCGCTCCCGGTCCGTGACTTGGAGGAGCTTGTTTAAGAACTTGGGCTGCCAGTACAGGGAAACAGTACAATTGAAACAGTTAAGTTAAACTTCACACGATTAACACGTTTAGGTTAGAAAAGATTTAATGACATAATTTTTCACTACATACCGCAGTAGAAGGTGGAAATATTTCTTCCACTTATTAAATTGTCTCGTTCAAATCTGACAATTTAATATTGCAATACTTTTACATTATAAACTTCAATTTAATTTTTCAGTTCTCATAACTTTAAAAAAAACCCACGACCGAAATTCCACCACATGTCGAAGGAATGTTTGGTGCCACGTGAAAGACACACTCGTCCTTCCTTCAGAAAATACCAACCTTCAAACAAGTTGAGCATTCCCGAAAACACGCGAGTGTTGGGAGTTGCAGTAAACGAACAAGGAAATGGAATTTCCTTGTTGCATATCATTCCCAGCTCCACCATTGAATATATAATCACAAAAAATCTCAATACTAGGGAACTCGACTTCACCCCGAGGTCACATTCAAGAAGGTTTCACAAATTTTAATAATGGTAAGAGTAAATATGGCAAAAACATTCCCCAGCACTTTGAGAGTTAATTGTCGCCTATTTCCAGTTTTAAAACCAATGCTTTCCAATTTCGTGATTTAGTATCAACCGTACTTTTGGATACGACCCGCGAAGGGAAAATGTTTATCATGAGAGATAAACAAAATACGACAGTACTTACAATTCGAAAGTATAATAATCTATATGCGCAGTATGCTTCAATAGAATGAATAATGTATTTAGATGAATGTAATAAATTGCTCTGTGCGTTTCACTTTGTGTTTGTCACTCTCTGTTTGTCATTTCCGTGTGTTTTTTTCTAGTATTCAAAATGCGTAGAGTGGAATGAAATGTCTGAACATAATACTTCTATATATTTCGGTAGGAGCAAATATTCGTTCACAATCATCCTTGTATTTAATGCTTAGTTTTCTATAAGACGAGAAATTCCAGATAAACAGCAGTTCACGTGTTGAAAACGGCGGGATAACAAGGTTTCCTCTAGATATGGAACATTGGTGGATTTTCCGTAATTTGAATCGGATGTTCAGGAAACCTTTGCATTCTATATCATTAAATGTGCTCTCTCGGCTTGTCACTAATATTTCAGTCGTTTTAAATTTCCTCTGTTTAATAAATAAAGTAAATTTACTTTATCTTTTGTCTATTATAAAAGAGGTATCTACGTGTTTCCTTGTTTGATAGTAGCTAAACATATCCCGCAACACATCAGAATAATTTCATCTGAACATTCGTCTTAATCAGACTTGGCTCAAATTCTAGAGTTATTGTTACGAATTAAGAATGCTAAATATTCCAGATTTGAGGCATTCAAAATATTTTTGAATTTGGAATCGACAATATTTAACATTCGTCTCACCTGCATTAAATTATCATATTTTACTTTAATGTTAGTATTTCACTATTTAATTTTATACTTTACTATATTTAATCTTTAATCCCAGAGAGGTAAGAAATTTATTGTAGCGGTATTTATTGTAGCATGACGAATACTTTTGTCCAACGAACTTGCGTTTTTGACTCTCTGTAATCAACGGCACCATGGGGACCGCCCATTTCTTAAGCGACTGTACAGTAGAACCGGGAAGTATGAGATTTCTGATCATTGTAGTAAACAGCATAAATCAACCATGCCAAGAAAATTATTACATTTTTTCATCACGGAAATTGAATCACATTTCACGGCAATTTATCATTTCTGAAAAACTCAACATGTTCAGATCTTCAGAACGGATAACACTTCTAAATTTTCACACATTTCATAAAATTACACATCTTTGATACGAAATCTGGAATTTATGACAAAATAAAAAGAATTTAGAGTTCTGTTGACACATGACTATATGACTGGTACATAAACATATATAAAAAGCAATATATCGCTGACCTCACGGATTTCGTAATACTGTACAAGCTGGTTGCAATGTATTGGACTCACAATTAATGACTTTTCATTTTGCAATAGCCACATAAAAAATGACTTAATGAAATGGTAGGAGAAAAAAGCATGCAATTTTGGAGAATGCCAGGTAATAAATTACGAATGACTCACGAGAAACTCAAAGAAAGGAGATAAAGCGAGTTATAAGACACAAGTTAAGTAACAATCAAAAGGACCCGAGCAAATGCAGTAGGCCGAGAGTGTAATAAAATAGAAGAAGCATACGAGACAAACAAAAAACAAATGTGAAGATGTTAATGCAGATTAAGGACAAAATTTAAAATTACAGGCGTTCTAAAATGAACCACACAGAAAAAACGAATAAATAAAAACGACGAGTAATAAACAATAAAAATAAAAAAAGAAGAAAAATAAGACAACTGGTTAAAACAAAAGACAAGACCAAGGGAATGGAAGTCCGGCAAGAAATAAACCGAGACACTCCTGCGTACAGGGAATAAAAGAAGGGAGATGTGCCGCATGGCGATTTGCGAATCCTCCCGAGGGGGCGGCCCCCGATCGTAAAAGTGACCGCGGCGCGACGTCTAATTAAAGCCGGGCTTAGTCCGCTGATTTAGCGTTATCGTTAGACGCCGACGTTGAGGCATGGGCGCGGACGCGTGTTATCGTTAGGGGAGCGAAGAGCCAGAATTAGTCGCGTGCGCACGCCCCGCCCCGCGTCGCCCGGCCCCACCCCGCCCCGTCACGCCCCGCCCCGCCCCGCCCCGCCCCGCATCCCCCACGTCCACGCCACGTCCACGCCACGTCCACGCCACGTCCACGCCACGTCCACGCCACGCCACGTCCACGCCACGTCCCCGCCACGTCCCCGCCACGCCAGTCCACGCCACGCCACCGCCACGCCACCGCCCCGCCACCGCCCCGCCACCGCCCCGCCACCGCCCCGCACGGCCCGCACCGCCCCGCACCGCCCCGCACCGCCCCGCACCGCCCCGCACCGCCCCGCACCGCCCCGCACCGCCCCGCACCGCACCGCCCCACCCCGTCCGCGCTGAGTAATCGGCGGCGCCGGACGAGCGCGCGGGCGTCGGGACGTCGCGGTAAGGATGGCAAAAAGGCATGGATGTTTTTCCACCAGACCATGGATTTCCATCAGACACATCGATGTATTAACATCCATATTTTGCTTTCGATGGTTCTCATCGATATTTTGTTGCAAAACTATCGATTTCTTTTCAATTTATTTTTTAATTTTTATTTTTAAATAATGGGGTTTAGGCAAGTACAGTTCCAGCAATCCACAGCAATATCGTTGTTTTGCGTCATCCTCTTTATCACGCTGCACACTTCACCTGCGCAATCTGAAGAAATTTTAGGTGGTTTTACTTCGATGGTGTATGAATGGAAGTGACTTGAGGGTAAAGTAGCAAAACACGATGTTTTTATTGTTAATTTTATTCTTTACATTCGAAAATAATTTTTATGAACATATTACTATTATGCTGGTAACCAAACAATAAAACATATCCCTTTTACGTACTGTAAGTAAAAATGGATAGGAAAATAACATGTGTATTAGTCTATAATTAAAACATCAATGTTTTCTCGTCGATGTTTTCATCGACATCGAAAAGTCTGTAGCGATGTATTGAAACATCGATGTATCGATGTTTTGGGAAAATTTGCCATCACTACGCGACGGCTCGAATGCAACCACGACACCCACTCCCAAGATCGCCCTGGCAACGCTTCCAAATTCCAATGGGTTGTATTCTCGCAGCAAACAGCTTCCTTGCTGGTCTAAAATTATTCCACAATTTCTGACATTTCATCATTTAAAAACTAGTGGTGCTAAAATAGCATGTACTTTCTCGCCTGTACTATCACGCAAAATTGCGTTTAAAGTACTCAAATTTTCGAAGTATTGTACATGAGCGTATTTCAAAATCTATGCTGAAGAAATGTATTTCATTGAGAGAAAAAAGTCTCTGTCTTCATAACTGAAGTTATAGTAAGAGGCCGAAAAAGTTTGAACTTTTTGCAATATTCCGAAAATCAGTGTTTCTAACGAACATAAGATTTTCATCATTCTCTTCAACGTTCTTCACACTACCCAGCAACAAAATTTAATACAAAACGATGAAGCTCTTTTTTTTAAAAAATTTAGAAAATAGGGCCGCGACATCAGTCAGATCGATTGGGAAGTATCAATTTTGGAGAAAATCAGTTGAACGGGTTAGCGGCGAGCGTTGTGCAGAGACGGGCGGACAGACGGATTTCATTTTATCCGGGCGCGTCAACTGCTCTAGTCATTAGTCCCGTTAATGTAGTGCATGTTTTTTTCGCGAGAGATGGCGGTGATCTTCCCCCGCTGGATGGCGAGATCCGGCGCCGTCCTTCCGTCGGCTAGCGGGGTTTCCCCCTAACCAGGACTCTCCAAAATAGTATGTTTGAAGTTTAATAAACCATCTCCAGCAGCGAGTTCTCGGAATGAAAATAACAAAAAAACTGTAGGTGATGCTCGATCCACAGCTTTCTCGTCACCAGAAAATTTCAAAGACTTTTTCATTGGACTATAACATTTGTATTATAATTGACTTAGAATGGTAACGTATAATTCGAAAAATAAACACTCATAAACATGGATGATGACTCACTTTCCATAGGAAATACAACTTATTAATCTACGTCTTCCGAAATCACACTTCACACGTTAATTTTACGAGCCTGATGAATGACGTCATCTCCCAGAATCACAAAAATAAGAAAAACGTATTACTTCATTAATCGCTCTCCATATACAGTAAGTCTTGATCTAACCTACATTAAATATTCCATAAAGAGATATTAGAGTAATTACATCATCAAAATATCATAACTGTAAAAGAATAAAAAAACAACTGAGGATAATCGGCGTTAACTAACCACGTGAACGATAACCATAAATAAGACACGGTGGTGAAACTCGGTCAAATTATTTCGCAATTCCTCGAAAAATGTTAATCCATCGCAACCTTTTCAACGGTGCCGCACGATTGGCAAGGCGCTTCCCATGTTATTAAACGAAGGGCATTTAGAGAGGGGTGAGAAATCGGCGCGCAAACAGGTTGGGGCGTCACCGCATCGCGGCATCACCGGGGTCGCCAATTATATCTCCACCTCCATCTTGGGTTCGGTGCCTCCACCTTCATCTCACCTCCATCTCGTATCCACGCCCCGTTACGGAGACCGCGTTAATGAAACCATTTACGAGAAGAATTACACAACGCGGCTGGAAAAGAGCCAGCGAGAGATGTGGATCACATTCAGGACGAAGGAGCGTTCGCTAGATATGTATCGCCGTCAGGTGACAACTGCTAGTATTAGCGATATCTCACAGCACTGCAGGTGCAGGCGTGCACCTCTCGTTCGGGTCGCTGTTGCCATCGGTGCAGCTGTAGAGTCGACCACGCTCTTAACAATCTACACAGGAAGAACGATTCTTGTTCAGACAAAAGAAATGTTTGTGTAATTGCCTTCCCATGTAAATGTTTTCTTCTTTCTCTAAAATGGAAAGAAGCACAACGTATCGTATAACAATAATATAGTAAATTATATAGTATATACATTGTCACTTTGTTCAGAGTCTGTGTCTAAAAGTGTTTTAGAGTGGGACATCAGAAAGAATGGGTATTTTATCATGTTACATTGATCAATTATATTAATTATATTTCACGATGAAACATAACTGATGAAGAATAATCGCTCACGACCAGAATGAAAATTAATAGTTTAAAGATTACTTATTTTTTAATAGAGTAAACCCTCGTTAGCACGAAATCGCGTAACACGAATTTCGCCGTAACACGAAAAACATTTTGGTCCTGGCATGGGATTACGGTAGTACTGACATTTATAATACTCGGATAACACGAATTTCTATAACACGAACTCCGATTATTTCGGTCCCTTGGAATTCATGTTAATGAGGATTTACTGTATTTCAAATTATGTTTAATTGTTCATCAACAAGGATTGACCCTTTTGGTTACTCATTCGTAGATCATACACATTTCCTCTCTCGATAAAAAGAATTGGAGCCAGTCACAATACCCTTTTACTGAAGATTAGGTCACTAATCCGATGCATTCGTTTGTCAACTTCTCATTCTAAAGATTTATCTCGGGGTATATACACTTTGCTAATTATTGCCCAATAAATAAATAAAAGATGTGCATAAGAATAATATTTTCCTAAAGAAGCGTGCAAAATTAAAGCAACTTGGTTAACTTGGTATTTCAATGCCCAACGGCAGACATGTAATTAATCTATAGTAGCAGATCACACCATCTAATAATTGCAATACTCTATACTAGCCTTTGCTACTCATTGCTTAATACTGAATGTTCCACTAGCAATTTTTCACTGACAATATCACCCACCCACTTGCTAAAGCCTCAGGAGCTGAAGAAATGCGCTCTGGGAGATCGAATCGGCAATTTATGCCTGTGGTCAACAATACTGTAGTTTAAATTCATTAGTCAGGCAGTTAATACGTCATAACACTCGCGACATCTCGTCGTCCGTAGTAAATCAAATGTTTGCCCATTCCGTTGATACCGGTTCTGCCAGTGATTCGTAAAAAGACGCGAACACTGCAAATTATGGCTCATTGTGTCTTTATCTGATGGACCGGACGTTGTTAGTCCATATTATGCAAATGCGACCGCTCGAATCGCAGGCGGTCATCGATGCACGGCGTTCGCTGCGCGAGCGATGTGAATCGAACTTCGCCGCGAGGAATCGAAGTCAATGGAAGCACGTGTTTGAAATGCAACAGTGGAGCGGTAATTTGTAGATGTTGATGACAAGAATGACTGCAGAGAAGCCAAGTTCAGTATACAATATATCCATTATACAACGTCTTAGAAAAATATCGATCATCTGAAACCTACAAAAGGCGTGTAAAAAACTTGAGTCTTCCTTCGACTTGTAGAAAAAAAATCCCAGCGCTCGGCCTCGATTCAGAGCGGTACCTACAGAGTCAAAATTTGAAAACCGCCTTCTTTGCTTTCAAGAATAAACCTTACGAATAAATTAATGAAATACTACTTTTAAATATTACGTTTCACGTTTACGAACACACAGAATATGTTGAAAGAGTCGTTAGCAAGAGAGAAATGTCACATTTTTACGGGTACTTTTTACCGTCAGATCGCTTGATTGCACTAACCTTTTCTCAACAAATATATTCGATGCTTTTGCGAAACGGGTTGCAGCTGTCAAACCCACAGCTCAGCAATTAAAATCTAGAATAGATGATAGTCGGATTATGTAACAAACATGTAACGAAGCAATTCGTTAGACGAAAATATTGTAAATGGAATAATTGACTTAAGACAAATTAGTGTATGGATGTAAAATTGTCACAACGGATTAAAATGTTGCTTTACTGAGTTACATTTCTGTATTACGCGATTTTCAAGCTATAGGTTTTTACATAATGATGATTCCTTCACTGGTTTTTCTCACCCGAACCCTCAAAAAACTATTTATTTTTCGCAAAAAAATAAAATTACATAAAAAAAATGAGAAAACAGAACTGTAAACACGAACGAACGATAGACGGAACATGCACTAGTCATTAGGTGGTCACGAACACTCATTTACATATTAAAAATTATAGAACGGTTAATGAGAAAAGACGTATAATAAACTAAATATGTGATGCATCCATGACTATTTTATTATTTACGTTTCCGTTCTAATAATTCATTGTATCAGCGTCAATACCCATTCATTAGTAGCCCTTACCAGCAACAACGAAGGTATGACTCATGGAATGCATTTCATTCGCTTTATGTCCAATAACTCAACATTCCTCAAGCATCAGAGGCCCATTTCCCCATGTAATAATGAAGATGAATTCCTGCCTACTCGCTCATAGATATTCATTGGCAGATGTAATGGCCGTTGCTAAATAGCAATGCAGTCACTCAACGACGCACGGGAATGTACCTTATCAATCTCACTGGCAACGATGCCCTGGTATTGTTCAATGCTCTCATGTCTTTCGTCGCATATAAATCAATTATTCGATTCCATCACGCTACAGAATGGTGTCATCGGTGCCAAATGCCAAAAGGTCAATCGACTACTGTAAATTTGTGCGTCCAACATGACATAAAACAAAGTAAATTATACTCTTCATTATTCACAACCAAATGTTATGAGCAACACAGGAGGAAAATGAAACGACGGTGCTCCCCCACCTCAGTCGACATTAGAAAGAAACATTCCTGCCTTCAATGCGCTGATCATTCGGTTTTATTCGTGGTATTTTTAGAGCCATTGCACACGAAACATTTGAATTTCTGTTGACTCACCAATTACCCTTCCGCTGAGTAAGGCACAAAAACGTTATCGTTGCTTGCGATGTCAATTTCAGCAATTATGAAGCTGTATTCAGCGGATCAACCGATAACACATCAATGTCAGGCAATGAAACCAAAAAGATTAGACTTTTAAGGATAAACTAAAGATAACTTTTTGCAAAAGAATTGATAATTTTATCGACGGTCAAAAATTTCATCTTAAAAGTGTACCAAAAAATGAGTATACCATATATATTTTCAAAGCAATAGACGTGCACGTAATGAATTGATCTTCTTTGCTTACCTTTTACTTTTTTGCTGATAGACATCTCAATACAAGTGATTTCATTGAACTGTTTCATAATAAACATTCTTAATCACTTATTTTTAATTCGCCTATATTTGTCGTGGTTGAGATATCAGTAACACACTGAATCCCATTAAATATTTCCGCTGATGATATAAACTTCCATGACGAGAGTAGTGAAAAGTCATGAAAATAAATCAAAACATCCCATTTGTACGGGATTCCAGGAGGAAGACATGTCGAAGCATGATATAATTATCATTTAAAGTAGGAGGTCCCGTGCGGATTTTGCACTTTTTGTGGACCATTGTAATAAAAATTAAAACAGTTTCACACTGGAACCAACTTCTTGCGTTACACACTACACACTACCGCGCTTTGCGGTGAACAATGTACCTAATGATATTGGTAAATGTATTTTAACATTCTAACATGAAATAGCTAAAACCATGCAATCAAATTGCACAGACAACAGCTAATTTGTTTTCATTCATACTTTTCAGCTTCAATATGATTCTCATTACCCGGGTAACCTATAAATGGCAAACCACGAAAGATGTAATTGAAGGTCAAAAGGATATCGTTGGAAGATTGATTTTTCTGCTCGTCATTCGCTATGGTAATTAGTAGAGACCGAAAAAATATGTAGCATGAAACGTAAAAACATGTACGTAAATATTTAAAATTCCAATTAAAACATATTTACATAACACGAAATTACATTTATAAAAATTGTCTTTAAAAAAATAAAAAATAAAACATACGTTTTAAAAATCATTTGGAGAGCACAAGTTGATGCACTTTTTGCACCATACAACTTTCCCGTGAGTAGTAAACACTTCATCTATTGTTATCCAGGAGAGTAGCTTAGTAGCCAGACCAAGGAGCATATAAGCAAGGTTATACGCACCTTGAGCCACATTAGACGCCATACAAGCCATCGAACAAACTGGCGATATATACAAGCAAACAATCACTACAACGTGCAACATTTTCAACGAAGTGCTACACGTCGGCGATCGCCAAAATTTCTCAGAAATTACGGTTCAAAGTCACGAAACGGCGTCAATGATACTTTTCAAGCCTAAATTTCTCCAATTACGTAGAAAAAATGTTCATTTTTGGAATATATTTCTTTTCATAAAAATATGTAATAAAATTGAAGAAAAGTGATTGAATAAACATATTATTGGTAAAAATGCCAAAACATGTAAAATATGTAATATTTTGTATATATGTATAAATTTCTGACGATGCCGTCTTATAAAATTGTATAAAACCATCATCTTCCTTTAGCCATTTTCACGATTCATATAACTGTGACAAATATTACACATACTTGCCCCAAATTTAAGATCTCCAAATTTACCACACGTAACCTCACACTCGCACACAATGAGATGAAGGAAATATTAACTTGTTTTAGTACATATATATTTCCTGACAGATTCGTCAGTTGGCTTAGGTTTTATTGTGTGTATATGTTTTTAAAAGTATTCACTTTCCGTGCGACAGAAACATTTTAGAGCTAAGGAAGTAGTTGCAATTTACAGTCCAATTACATTTAAACGTGCAATCGTCGTAGCAGGTCAAGAACATAACTCACTCAAAGAGTTGGTAACAATCCTTCATTCTATAATATTAACTGTAGACAATAACACTGATTCTATCTCACTAATCAATTTTGAAATTTCGGGTAAGATAAATAAACTGTATAGTACATTTTCAACATTTTAGAAACCAATGTTACGTTTATGAATATGAATGTCATAACTATTTTTGTACTATTGTATCTCTTCCCTCGAAATACCCCATCTTGAACGGCATAGTCTTACACACACTATAAAATACTGAAGCAATCCTCAAATTCCACCTCCGAAAAAAATCGTCTTTAAATACCAACGGATGTACACTATCAATATTTTCCAACCTGTCTTCAATTAATTATTTGAGCGGTGCACTTCAATGACACACACGAAATGCTTCCTGCAGAAGCTCTGGGAGGAAAGTGACGTGTCGGCGCGGGGCGGCGGGCGGGCAAACCGGCCCTCCCGGTTATTTTAATGGAACGGCGCCGGGGCTGCGGCGGACGTCCCGCTCGTTCTGGGCGTAATAGCGCACCTGAGGATTAGCTCTTGGGAGACGCGCCACGCGGCAGGTGCCGCCAGTAGCAGAGCCCGGCTCGCTCACCGAGTGGGGAACTAACAACCCGTACATCTCCTTCTCCTAGCAGAAATGTCCGGCATAACCGTGCTCAAAATTGGTCCAGTTTCCTAAAGCTAATACAGTCGACTCCGGTTATAGTGAATTAAAAGTGTATACATTAAAACATTCCGGCAGACAATTTTGTATAGTGGAATTGTGGTGGTAATTTTTAACCCATTAGTGCCTTGCGGGACAGAAATAGTACGCACATATTTCGCGCATGTTTAATTACTGAAATGGACAAGTTTAAACTTGTTCTGTGTATGCAATAGACAAACACATCCTAAAAGATGCATAGAAGCAAGTTTCTTTCATTCCTGAATGCCAGATGTCGATTTAGATGGCGATTGGTTAGCACTAAATGCTGCAAAGCCATGCTGCCAGAGATTCCAACGGCTCCTGTGCGCGCACGAACTCGGCAATGGGCGAGCGCTATGCGCACGAAATTACTCAGGGCACTAATGGGTTAAAGAGCCTTCTTCTGTTCTCAGGCCCTGCGAAGTCAACATGATCTCATGTGTGTGTGTGTGTTTGTGTGTGTGTGTGTGTGTGTGTGTTTTCTACTGAGAGGTAAAATGTAATAATTAAAATACTTATGCCCACTGCCTGATGGAGTATGTACAGTCCCCTCTGGTTATAGTGAACTCGGATATAGTGAACACTCGGTTATAGTGAACTTAAGTCACTTGTCCCGTTTCACTTACATTACAAATAAGCGTAAAAGATGCGGTTATAGTGAAGATGAACCTCGGCTATAGTGAACGTAGGAAATAAGTACTGGATGTTAATTGGATCTCGTATGTTATTAGGAGAATAGAAGAGCCTTCGGAGAGCGGAACGGTGTTCCAACAGTGCAAGAAGCATTGAAAGGAGTGAAGACTGCATTACGATGCTTAGAGACAGAGAACAATGCAAAATCAAGTATGGAGACAGCACGAACTATGGAGAAGGATATAGAGAAATTACTAATAAAAAAAATGTATGAAGCACACAATTTAAAATAATTTATTTTTTAAGGACAAATACAGATATTGAAATTTTCATTTAATCATGATAATGAATTTTGCTGTATCTCTATATTAATAAAATTAATCATTGTGGAGAAATTCTATTTAATTTTCACATCATCGGATATAGTGAACCTCTGATATAGTAAACCATCACATTAGTCCCCAGAAGTTCACTATAACCGGAGTCGACCGAAGCAATACTAATAAACTAGCTAGTGTGGCGTTTCCGACGCTTTAAACGGTTAAGAAAAAAGGTATTGTCCAGTTATCAAGGTTTACATAAACTTACGAACTTAACGATCGCGTAGAGATCATCATCAGCGGTGAAGTACGTACACGAAATTCTCGCTCACTGGCTGGATAGTGAGGTTGGCGACCAATAGCGCGGTAACTCACAACCCGTACATCGCCTTCTCCCAGCAGAAATGTCCGGCATAACCGTGCTCAAAATTGGTCCAGTTTCTTAAAGCTAATACAAATGATAGTAAAACTAGCTAGTGTGGCGTTTCCGACACTTTAAACAGATAAGAAAAAGGGAGTTGTTTAGGTATCAAGGTTTACAATAACTTACGAACTTGACGACTGCGTATCATCATGACAGTACGTACAAGAAATACGTACAAGAAATTACTGTAGAAATTTCATGTTAAGGACTATGAAATGCGCATAACGTTTTCACATTTGTAGCACGTTTTCACATTTGTAGCGTGTAGACATTTTCAACACAGATGATTAACAATCCGCACTTCATGTCTTGCAAGCTCATTAGTTTCATCACAGGGAAGAAGCAGCGAAGACTAATTTTCTAGTGACAGGATGTAAGAGAAGAAATGGTAAAATATTGATACGCTAAAGATATATAAACCGATTTAAATAATTGACACTTGTGAATCGATAGAAACATAAAACACTAATTAGGGTATTCAAGGAAGAAGTCTTCTGCGACAAGTTTCATTTTATTCGCATGAACCACATATTTATTTTCCTCGAATAGGGAAGGCTTGTGAGCGAGAGGCAAAAAGATGATCAATTGTCCTAAATTTATGAGCGAGAATGACATTTGCATTTTCGTCGAGAAGCATTTGAGATAGTTTCATTTTTCAGTCAACAACACTTATGAAAATGAAGTTGCAGAAGCATCACCTATGATTATTGTTTAATGTAAAATCGTACGTTGAGATACAAAGGACACATCGATGCTTTGCTCATTTTATGCTCATTACAAGACCAGAAGAGCACACTTCGACAGAATATTAAAATCGATGTGCATGTACGCAACCATAAAAGAAGAAACAGGTAAATCCATAAATCAACTAGTTAGTTGTAGCAATGCATTCATAAAAGAAACCCGTCAACAGCAAATTAACTTGAAAAGTAGCTTCAGCGAACGCCTTTATCAATAACTGCGCGAAACCCAACGCGATTGCCTTTGGTAGGCGGTCTCTCGTACGTTAAATAACGCGAGAATCAACCGACGGAAAGCGGTAGTAAATCACCACAGTCGGGGAGAAGCTGAAGGGAAGTCATGGCCAGAAAGAGGCATGACTCACCCGCTCAATGGCTTTGCTCTCGGCAGCGACGTCTCCACTGCGTACGAAACTGGATCTAGCAGCGCCGGCCACCGTCCAAACGGCCAGCGCGTAATGCATTTGATGGGCGGGGCAACCCGAGCGACCGTGACTGCTCTCGACTGCGGTCGAGAGCGTCCGAAACTAATGACCTGTAGAGAGCCTAGAATAAGAGAGCAGTGCATTCCTTTTCACCACCGAATTCGCCATCTTATATCCAATTTTGGGATATTAGAAGTGAGAGTGTGTGTATGTTGGGAACCACCAATCGACATAAAATAGTTATGTTTTCATATTAAGTGCGCGAAGTATGTGTTTTTATGGTGGAAAGGAATCAATCTCGACTATGAAAAAAACACTCACTTCACTCACAAAACAATATTTTATCTACTGTATGAAACACTGTACTGTATAAAATTGTATGAAAACTGTAAAATTTATAATATTTGCAAAAAGTTGTAAATTTATATTGAAATAAAGTGTTTGATATCTTGGGGAATAGCATTATAAAGTCGTGAACGCGGAAGCTTTTTTAATGATGCGTCTGTTTACTTCGTTATATTTTCTGTGTGAAGTATCTTTTTCACTGTTAACAAGACAGTTGCCTTAGCAACAGTATTTTTTTAATGGATAAATGACCCGCTTTACATGCGTATATCAATACGCAGAAGCCGCCTTTTTAGAGTTGTAGGAAAAAATATTAACGTACTTGAAACTCTCTTTAATGGCGTGCATTGTTATCAATAATCCATAACTCCCGAATGCTGACTGGCGAGTTTTTCAGGTGAGAGGCTCTTTTAAATGGCTGCTGCAAGTCAGATCTCCCTGCATCTAGAGGGACTAGTAACAAAGAGGCCATGGCCGGCCAAGGAAAGATGATTATCTTCTCTCAATTGCGATAAAAGTAGTACCCCATTGTTCGTAAGTTCCGTGAAGCTGAATAGTTTTCGCAGAACAAGAGTGGTCTTGATTGCTTATAACGAAATTTGAAACGATAACGTCTTACGACAACTTCTGCCTGTAAAAACATGCGGGTTAACAAAGCCAATACTGCATATCGGAAAACAACTGTACCGTGAATTATCTGACGCAGAAGTAACAAAGTGCAAGAAATAGTCTATAGATATATGTGGAAAGTGTTCAATGTAAAAATATTGTGAAATAATAGTAATAAAAAATTGGCTTTTAATTCATGTACACTATGTCGTCAAGACTTAGGGGAAGGAGTGTGCAACAAGAGAAATATGTACACCGTGTTGATTACTAAAAGTGGTTTATTCTGTGGCCTTGTTGTAAGTATATCATTATAGCCTTACACAGGTTACACAACTCAGCACTCTGTCTTCACCATTTGGACGGTGGGGGAAGGGTTGCAGAAAGCGGCGGCGACGGCGTAGGCAGGTAGGTTGGAGGGGGGTCGCTCGGAGTTTTGCACAGCGTCGATTGATTGATTGTTAGTGATTTCGGGCGCGTCAACTACTCAGGTCATTAGTCTCGTAAGTGTAATGTATGTATTTTCATCGGGAGGTGCTGGTAATCTTCCACCACTGAATGGCGAGATCCGGCGCCGACCTACCGTCGACTAGCGGGGTTTCCCAAATCAGGTATACCCCACCAGCGGGGCACCGCCCCAGTCGGGACAAATTCTAAGTCCCAGACCGGTCACCCGGCATGTGTGGTAGTATAGTGCATGTTAGTTTAAGTGTGCGCTTAAGGGGTGAGGATAGAATAAGGAAGAGCAAGGAAAGATCGCGCGCGGTCCGTGGCCCGTTTGTTGGGGAACTGCTCCGGCATTCGCCTGGTGTCGATCGGAGAAACCACGGAAAACTACCGATCACAGCAGCCGGCCGCGAGCATGCTCCTGCAGACACCGATTGAATTCGACCTAGCTGAAAAGCTGGTGTCGTAAATTCTGCTGACGTCGGGACTCGAACCAAAGTTGATGCACTGAGCCACCGTTCCCAATCACAGCGTCGATTCCCGTCTTGGTGAACCCGGGGGCAACCGAGAAATGGGACATCGGCGATCACTAAAGTCGCGTCGCTTATGATGAGCGGAAAACGAGCGACGATTTCTGTGGCCGTACGCCGTGTTTATATATACCATCTCTGCGTCGGCGGTGGTGACGATAGCAGCGCGCCCCAGGTGCCGAGCAAGCACGCGAAGAGCGCAAGGCGGTCTTGCTTCACCACAACTTCTAAAGGCGAATCCACACATTCGTTATTCGGTGAATAGCAAGCAACCCTTCCCGAATCCAGGGTAGTGTGGATGAGTGGCTTGCCATTTGGCGAGTAACGAACTTCGGTGCTCGTCATACCCACCGCGAGTCGGTCTTTTGGACACATCAAAGGAAGCGAACATTCGCCGAACACATCGGCTGTTCGGGATTGGGCGAGCAAGTAACTCGCTGCTCGAAAATGCCGAATGTGTGGAGCCGCCTTTACAGGCAGACCGAGATAGAAAGCACCGAATATTTGGTGCTCCGCAAATAAGAAGCAACGCATCCTCACTTCTCGCGATTCGACCAACGATCGCTCGCTCGGATCGTGCCGAATGTGTGGAGCCGCCTTAACACGAACCGAGGAAGCAAATGCACGTAGCCACTAACACATTCCATGTAGAAATTTGCCTGCCCCCACCGTCCAAGAATTTGAATTTTCGAATCTTGTCTTCTGAATGCGAGTTATTTTACAAAGGTTACGCAGTTATTTTACAAAGGTTAACCCTATTTTTCAGCAGGTAACATTGGTTTCTTGCGACGTCGTTTTCGGAAAAGGTAGGAATAATTTCCAAGACAAAATCGAAATGACTATTGTTTTAATAATGACGATTTCTTATAACTTTCGTGTTCAGATGAAAAAGAATTAAGTTAATTAAGTTCAGTAACTGTCAACATTCTCTAACAACTTGATTGATGCGATTTCCAGGCACTGCAGCGAAAATCAGAAATTACTAAAGAACGATGGGTGAAGTAATTTATTTAGTCGAAAATGGATTAGTTGAAGGCATCACTTAAGGCAAGGCGTATTTACCCTCCACAATTTCTACATGGATTTTTCTACATCTACATTTCTACGTAGGATTGTTTCTGCCTCTACATTTACATGTCAAGGAGAATAGATGGGAAGAGGAGGGTGACTATTTATGGTATCCATGAATCTCGCCTACCACCAGATTGAATGATACATAATTGCACATAATTTTAAAGAAAGGAATGTACCCGCTGCACGCACACAATCCATCGACGTGTATATTTTTCGGTATTTGCTCACAGATCACCGATGCTAATATTATGCGCATTCCTTCACCAAACAAGTTCCGTTGCAACCGCATGCGAACTTCCGTGATTTATCTCCCGCCAGAAGTTCTCTCCCAAAAAAGTCGAATGCAGCTCGGCGCGCGTGGCGTAGTGTCGCGTCGCGTCGCGGCCTTTGCGAACGCGCAGCGGCATTCGCGCGGAGGGCGCGCGGCATTCCGCAGCGCATGCGCCAGCGCCCGTTTGGGCCGCGACATCTGGCGGAGCGCGGAGGGCGCGCGGCATTCCGCAGCGCATGCGCCCGCCCGCCCGCCGCGGCCCGGCCGGCCCGGCCGTCGCGTCCGCCCGCCCCGCCCCGCCCGCCCCGTCCGCCCCGCCCCGTCCGCCCGCCCGCCCCTCCCGCCCCGCCCGGCCCGGCCGGCCGCCGGCCCGTCGCGTCCCGCCCCGCCCCCCCGCTAAGCCCTCCGCGGGCCCGCCTCCCGCCCCGCTTTTCCTCCTCCCACCACCGCTCCACCCGTCTCGTACTGTTTCACCCCGTCTCGCCCCGCTCCACCACTTGTCGCTCCACTTCACCCTCCCTGCTTGACTTTACCCCTTCTCGCCCCACTTCATCCCTCTCCGCCCGCCTTCACCGCTTATCACAACCACTTCACCTCTCCCCGCTTGGCTTCACCCCTTATCACCCCACTTCACCCCTCTCCGCTGGGTTTCACCGCTTATCATCCCTACTTCACCCCCCCTCACTAGGCTTCACCCTCCTCACTTGGCTTCACCCTCCTCACTTGGCTTCACCCCTTCTCGTCCCACTTCACCCCTCCCCTCTTCGCTTCACCCCATCTGGCCCCACTTCACCCCTCTGCGTTTCGCTTCACCCCTTCTCGCCTCAACTCGTCCTCCATGCCTATTCACTCGACATCTCCCGGCCTCATGCCATCCCGCCTCATCTCACTCCACCATATCCAGCTCCGCGATGTCTCGCCCAACCGTTCTTCCCCCCCCCCCCCCCCTGCTCTGCTCTGTTCTGTTTCGCTCGGCGCCGACCCGTGCCGCTCCCCTCCCCTCCCCGGCGCGACCCAGGGGTCGCCTTGCCATCCGCCGCCGTTTTAATTTACGCAACGCACGTGCAGAAACGAGCTCCACGCAAGCTGCCTGCGTTGCGGCGCCCGACAGTGCCCGTACGCGCTCGTACAGTGGAGTCGGGGATGGAAGACACGGCTCGCAAGGCGGCCGGAAACCAATACCGCGGGGGAGAGAAGATTAAGGAACGTTGAAGATATGCAGCCGCAGGCTCGAAAAGCTGGGGATGGCAAAATGTAAAGTAACACATGGCAACGAACGCTAGATACGAAAAGGAGCCAGAAAGAGAAACGAAAGAAGTGAAGTTGAGGAGCTACTGACTGTGAAGATTGTGCTACTGCAATGATATTTGATATTTTCTGGTGAACAGGCAAAAATGCTGTATTGAAAAGCTAAAACGTTCGTGGCAGAGAGTTTAAAAATAACCGGGAGATATGAAGATTCAAATGCGTTCATAAAACGAACGAAGTTTGAAGAAAAAGAAGAAAGGTTTGGGAAAGAAGAAATCGGGTAGGAATGAACTGCTAATAAATGTGAGCAACATAGTTAAAGGAGAATGCAGTAACAGAAAGAACAAGTAAACCCATAAAGGTAAATGTCAGGCAACGTTACCATCGTGTTAACCCGGGAAAGCCAACCCATACATTTTTGCATAGAAGGGCATGGTAAAGAGTGCGGTTGCAGAAGCAGCAGCACAAGCCCAAACGAGCGGTCCCAGCAGCGGCCCGAACTCGCAAGGGCACGCGCTGCCGTATTTGGGAGCGGCTGTGCACCTTTGCGCTCCCAACTTCTTGTAGAGACCCGCGGGTGCATTGTCTTCCAACTCGCGGCCCAAGAACAGCGCGGGGAGCGGAGCGGAGCGGGGTGGAGCGGGGTGGAGCGGGGTGGAGCGGGGTGGAGCGGGGTGGAGCGGGTGGAGCGGGGGCAGCGGGTGCAGCGGGTGCAGCGGGTGCAGCGGAGGTGGAGCGGGTGGAGCGGGGTGGAGCGGGGTGCGAGCGGTGCAGCGGGTGCAGCGGGTGCAGCGGGTGCAGCGAGGTGCAGCGGGTGCAGCGGGTGGAGCGGGGTGGAGCGGGGTGGAGCGGGGTGGAGCGGGGTGGAGCGAGGGTGGAGCGGGGTGGAGCGGGGTGGAGGGGGATGGAGCGGGGTGGAGCGGGGTGGAGCGGGTGGGCAGGGTGGGCAGGTGGGCGGGTGGAGCGGGGTGGGCGGGTGGAGCGGGTGGAGCGGGTGGAGCGGGGTGGGTAGCGGGGTGGAGCGGAACGGACGGAGAGCAGCGCATCCCATCGCCTCGCCGCAGAAGGAAACTTGCGCCTCCGCAGGCTCGCACCTTGCGCCGCCGGCAGCTCCAAACAAACGCCTCGAGGGGCCGAGCGGCCGCGTTATCAAGGCGCATCAACCGCTTTCTTTCTTTCTTTTTTTTAAATTTATTTTCTTCCCGTTCGACTTTCGTCTTTCGGGGAAACGGGAACGGTGGCTCTGTGCATCAACTAATCTCACTGCAGTGCCTCTGACCGGGAGGTCCTACGTTCGATCACCGAAGGCGGCGGGATTTTTCGACACTTGCTTTTCAGCTCGGTCGAATTCAGTCGCCGACTTGAGAATTCTAGCGGCCGGCTGCTCTTATCGATAGTTTCCCGTGGTTTCTCCGACCAACACCAGGCCAATGCCGGAGCAGTTTATTTGGCCATCCTCAAACGGGCCACGGACCGCGCGCGGTCTTTCCTTCCTCTTCCTTGTCCTACCCTCTCCCCTTACACACACACACTTACACTAACATACACTACACTACCACATATTCCGGGAGACCGGTCGGGAGCTTAGAGCTTGTCCCGGCTGGGGTGGTGCTGGTGGGAGAGTCCTGGTTAGGGGGAAACCTCACTAGCCGGCGGTAGGTCGGCGCCGGATCTCGCCATCCAGCGGGGGAAGATCACCGCCATCTCTCGATGAAAACGCATGCACTACACTTACGGAACTAATGACCTAAGCTGTTGACGCGCCCGGAATCATTAACAACAAACCAAATAAACAAATGTTCGGGGATTTCGACGGGTGCAATGAATGAATTGACCATCCATATACTTGGCCATCCTCAAGCAAATGCGGATCTTGGTACTATCCTTCACTGTTTTTACAATTTCATATTTGTATAATTTGACTAAGGGAAGTTTGCATTTATTCTTTAGAAGTGGAGGGGTGAGTTTTGTGGAAGATTGTGGCGAATGATTTTTATGAATTAAGGAAGGCGAAAGAGGTCTTTGAGGAATCTGGATCTAATGCTTGAAGGATAATGAGCGTTTTGACTGAGATTCAATATAGTAGTGTAAATGAACCAGGGGTTTCAGGTTTGATTTTTGAATTTCTGCAAAATGGATAGGTTGTTTGGTGCTGTGTTGCGCCATATTGAGCAAGCATACGTCATTGCGGGTCTTATTATCATTTTATAGATGAGCAGCCCAATCAACCGCTATCATAAACGGGGTAGGGTCAATTCGGCTGAAGGTGATGGGGACCACTCATTTTCCCCCGTTCTTCTCGCCCCACTTCACCCTTTTCCGCTTGGTTTCACTCCTCACTCCACATCATCCCTCTGACTTTCGCTTCGCCGCTTCCCGCCACACTTCACCTCTCCCCGCTTGGTTTCACCCCTTATCGCCCCACTTCACCCCTACTCGCTTGGATTCGCCCTTTATCGCCCCACTTCACCCCTTCTGCTTGGTTCACCCCTTATCGCCCCACTTTTTCACCCCTGCCCGCTTGACTTCACCCCTTATCTTAGATGAGCAGCCCAACCAACCGCTATCATGAGTAGGGTGAACTCGGCTGAAGGAGATGGTGACCACTCATTTTCTCCCCCTTTTTTCTAGGGCTTTTTCCAGCTGACAGCCAGTTACCCTTTACGTCCCCGTTGAGACGTACATTCGATCATCACTACACATCAACATTTTGAAGGCTCCTCTGATCAGGGATCTTCAAAAGTCGAGGTCCTCCTCGACATCACACCCATGAGAGACAAGGGACAAACAACCTCGCCCAGGGCGGGACTCGAACCCGCGTCTCTTCGGACTGAAGCGCTGAGTGTCGGTATACGCTCCTAGCTACCTTGGCCATTCAGGTCGGTAATCACGCATTTTCTGGAATAAATTTCCATCCTTTCCTCGTTTTCCAATGCTTTTCAATTTTTTTCCTGATAAGATTTTTAATTTCACACTAAATGAAGAAAATATTAAATCCCCTGATACTAATTGGTCAGCTGTCGATTTTACCATGTTTGGAAATTAAAAACAGAATATGACTGTCTATAAAAAGTTGGGATTTGTAGATTATTGAAATTTAATCTATTAGACAGTTCATAATTGAATACACTCTGAGGTTGCCTCCTGAATTTCCTTGTCGCTGTCGTGTCGCTTCTGTTCGTCACACAACGCTCTCTTCACAAGTCAGAATCAGTACCCCGTCTCTTCATCACCACTCACAGCGCGCCTCCCGTTAACATCTGCAGTTCGCTGCGCCACTGCACCACCCATTAACACGCTTTTCATTTCAGTATTACTCGTCATCATCACTTATCTGTAGCATGATATCCCGAGTCTTCTATTCTTGTCACATTGTCTTTCAGCAACGTCAATGTAATTCATGTGTAGATTCGATTGTTTGTTTTGGTTAATTAATATTTCCAAGCGCATGAATTACTAAGGTCCCGAAAGTGTAGCGCATGTACAAGACTGATTTATGTCCTGATTTCAAAAGAGAATTGCGATCCTGTTTGAAATTGCGTTTGGAGCAAGAATTTACAGTTCCCAATATTACTCATCGCTTCTAGTCTTAGTAATGTGTCTTATTGATGTTTCCTGCTACTTATAGTTGTATGCTAATAGTAGAGGTGCACTGATATAACTGCTTCAGAATTGACTGGATTGATCACAAAATGCTCCAAGGGGGAGCTCCGAGGGATTTTAAACATAAAGTATATTATTAGCTATGCATTTAAAATTATTAACTAGTAATATGACATATTTTGCTCGTCAAAATTGGTATTTATTTAAATAAATAATATAAAACAAGATAAAAATTATTTGTGCTATGCAAATTCATACAATTAAATTTTAAACATAATATAGTTCCCTTCTTCAATTACTTATGCATTTCGGGAATATAAAGAAGCATGACAAAATGTAATATATAGAAACTCTTTTCAAACTTTTTTGTATTCCATCATACTATTAGGTTTAACTAGTAGTTCGTAGCAGCAAATAGGCCGCTGAACAAAATGACAAGTTTTTCAAAAGCACGCACACAACTCGAGAACAACAAATAAAATACCTTCGAAAGACACTACAAACAATACATTAAGTAAAATATTTTAACAAAACCGTCTCATAAATACTCCAATAACATTGTTTAGTATAATATCATATCATGGTATAGTATCAAATCGTATCTTTGTATAGTATTATATCATATCGTAGTATAGTATCATTGTATTGCGTAGAATAGCATTGGACCTACAGTGCAATTGTTCTTACAATTCCTACCAAGAATATAAAAAAGTTGTTGTTCCATAAGGAAATATGTTAACAGCAAATACTTAATACTACGGGTTTTTCTTTGGAGCCTTGCTATCGCATGGCATCAGCTGTGTCGTGAGCAGCGAATATAATTAGGCCAATGGTACGCGCAGTACAAGCAAAGGCGGAATAACACAATCAAATATTTGTATTTTTCAGCCGAAATCAAAACTGTTTAATGGAGGTTTGAATTATTCCCCAGACCTTTGTATCTAACGAAACCATAGACACCTCTCAAACGTTTTCTCCACCTCTTTTCCCCGCTGTTCATTAGCAATGTCAACCAACAGGAATCTCAAATCAAATTGAAAGAGCCGGGATCCCAAAAGCATCATCAATCACTGCCAGGGACGCACCTCTTCTACGTCTGTCTGCTCTAGTACGTGGCGACCTAACTCTTCAATGCAGACACGGTCGTCTTTTTCGAGATTCAAAAATGAGAACAAATGTGTCCGGTGTCGCCTAATAAGGGAGATGTACACAAGCGAGAGGCAACCTCCACGAAGCGAGGGGACTTCACGGATGGCGGCCATGTTTTAAACATAGCAACGGCGGTCGTGGTGCGGTGCGGCGCGGTGGCTACAAAGTTGCTTTTTATTTTTATTTATTTATTTTACGTAAAAAAACAGTTAAAAACTGCGTATGACGTGCTATGGGAAAAGTGAATTGTGTGCACATTTTCAAAATTCTGTGATCCCTACATTAAGTCATATACTACTTAAATTTTGAATTTTGAAAGGGAGAAAAAAAAACAAAAAACCTCCCATGTAATGAAATCTATTTTCAAGGATAAATAGCAATAAATTTTGAATTTTGAAAGGGAGAAAAACAAAAAAAAAAAACTCCCATGTAATAAAATCTTCGACTAAACGCTTCAACTAGCGATGGCGGTTGTGTCACAGCGGGGGGGGGGGTGACGAAAGCGGCAATTCTGGCTGTGAGGATTGGTTAGGTTTGGTTTTTTCGTGTTTCCGGGCGCGTCAACTGCTTTGGTCATTAGTCCCGTTAGTTTAGAAAATGTTTTTTCTCGGGAGATGGCGGTGATCTTCCCCCGCTGGATGGCCAGATCCGGCGTCGACCTACCGTCGGCTAGTGGGGTTTCCCCCTAACCAGCACTCTCCCACCAGCGAGGCACCGCCCCAGTTGGGACAAACTCTAAGCTGCCGACCGGTCTCCCGGAATATGTGGCAGGGTAGTGAATGTTAGTGTGTGTGTGTAAGGGGAGAGGATAGGACAAGGAAGAGGAAGGAAAGATCGCGCGCGGTCCATGGCCCATTTGGTAGGGTACTGCTCCGGCATTCGCCTGGTGTTGATCGGAGAAACCACGGAAAACTACCGACCAGAGCAGCCGGCCGCTAGAATTCTCCTCCAGACAGCAGCTGAATTCGACCTAGCTGAAAAGCTAGTGTCGAAAATCCTGCCGCCGTCAGGACTCGAACCTAGGACCTGCCAGTTAGAGGCGCTGCAGTGGCATCAGTTGATGCACTGAGCTACCGGTGGCTGTGATGAGGGGGAAGGGGGACGGCATGTTGCAGTGATCAGACCATTCACCTTTCACCACCAGGTTCAAAGCGCGAATCATGAATGTTGAATTTGTGTTCGACAAAGCGGGATCGCGGCAGATTTTCTCGAGGTTCTCTCGTAGCTATATAGATAGGTCGAACTCAGTCGCTGTCCGCAGTTTTCCGTGTTTGCTTTTTGTTTTTTGTTTCGATTATTGCCAAAATAAATAGGCGACGGACCGCACGCGATTTTTCATAGCTCTTCCTTGTCCCATCCTTTCCGCTACGTCACATCACACTTACATGCACTACATTATCACATATATCGGGAGTCCAATCAGAATTTAAGAGCTCCTCCCAGCTAGGGAGATGCCGCGCTGAAGGGAAATACCTGGATGAGATAAATCCCCTTTTTTAAATTTATTTCTTCTCGTTCGACATTTCTGTCTATCGTGGAGTTTGAAAATAGTACATTTTATATATCAACATTTTGGATATAGCCATCCGTACCAAGGAGTGTCCATTGCTACTCGTGAACCGTGTCCAAGTTTTGAAGGTTTGTTCAGGCATCAAGGTCTGGTCTGAAGTGTAACGTTAAAAGTTAAGGTAGCGCTAGGAAGGCTGTTAAAAACAAGTTATGGTTGTCTCAGTCTATCCTTAGGGAGCCTTGATTTAATACGGGGCCATGAAGCACGACGGTCCAGATTAAATATTGTGGAAGAGGGTGAAGAGTAAAGATTTTGATAGAAATGGTCGACTATTTTACTTACGTGTTCGCCTAGTGGCAGTAATCCCCGCAGCAAACGTTTGGTCTACGACAGATCTCACCATCCACCGGGGGTGGGCACTTCCCTCTCACGCAATAAAACATTCACTACACTAGCGGGAATAATGGACATTGCAGCTCTGAAGACCAGAAACGTATCAATTAATCTATCTCGTTTATTCTACCTTTCATTCCACCATTTCCGCTCCATCATCATTCAAATTACATCAACCTCCATCCACTCATCCGTCAAAACTACTCACGGACAGGTGAGGCAGACTAGACTTGTAGCTGAGTTTCACAATAAAGATAAATTGAATAATCTATTTATAATGAAGAAGCATGATGACATTTCCATACTATTTTTGTCAGGAATATCAAGAAGTATGTGAATACAATATACGTATTAACAGTGTTCCATATCTTAAGGTTATTTGAATGACTTAGTACGAGAAAATACTAATTTATCTAAAAAAAACTGTTCTTAATGAAATACGAAATGATGAACTTATAAACAAGAAATGAAACCTTGGGAACAAATACCAATTACAACAAAATTGTGAATAGTATGGTATTTCAAGAAACATTACTACAGCAAGTAACTGATAACTAATAAGTTAAGCTGAACCAACAGCTGCCGTCATTTCAAATACTGAGTAGGGCACAAACTAATTTTCCATGTCGTTTTGCAGTGATATCGGCTTCTGATGTACAAGCAAAGTTAAGGGACAACGTTTCGGGGCTCTATCGACACCGGCGGCATATTCTGGTCTGTAGAATGTGGACGAGATTTTGCAGCTTAGCGTTCGCTTCGCTATCTGGCGTCGAACGCGCGAACTTCGTCAGGTTCTGGCGGCAACCACGGGGCTTGAGTTAAAGCTACAACCGGGCGAGAATTAAAGACCGTTCAAAGTGCGTTCGTTGTTGCAACAAGTTCATCTTACGGTCAGATTTCCACAACGTAAGATATCTTAGTGTATTCCCTCAAAGTGCTTTGTGTTATGCAATGCATAATGCATAATTTATAATTGAATATTTTCAATTTGACTATTAAGTGTTTTTTTTTCACTGCCAATATACAAATACATAAAAAAGTGAAATTTTATAACATATCTGCAGATGACATTTCCAACTAATCAAATTCTAAAATTGCTGATTACTTAAAAAAGAAACGGTACAGAATTAATTTAAATAGGTGAAAAATAACTTACTTGTCTTTAAAATTATTAATAAAGACCAATCAACAGTAGTACGTGACAATAATTACAGCAAATATAAAATTATTTTTATCACTGCAAGTTAACTGATAGGTTCTCTTGTACAGCCTTCGCAAATATGGCTACTACAAACGATCGAAAACCAAGGTGAAATATTTTATGCCTACAAAGAAAACTACGTTCTGCGAATCTATTTCCTATACAGAGTCGAAACAGTTTTCACGCATTGTTGTAACTAAACTAATCTTTAAGTTTATTAATAATTACAACAATTCTTCTCATACGTAAAAAGCTATACTGAGTATTGGTTCACATTTTACATAAAAAGCTATAAATTAAGTATTGAAAGAAAAAAATCTATTTCACATTTTCCAAAAATTCCAATACGAAACATGAAATACCTTGCAACATTTAATGCAGGTGCATATGTGTATGACAGTAAGTGAACTTTTAGTGGATATACGATAAATAAGCCGACGAAATTATTACTCATTACGAAACCAACAACATTTTAATGAGTCTATCAAATAGTATAATTTATATTTATCATTCACGTAACTGGTCTATCCCACACTTTCAAAATGAATCCATTAAATGCTTTATCTCAATCGCCAAAGAAAATAAACATACATCAATATTCCAATAACACTTCCACATGAATGATACTTCCATTTTTTTCAGATGTACACAACGTTCTCAACCTTTTCCTAAAAAGAGAAAAGAAGAACGAGAAAAATTTCTTCCCAATACACACAACCATGAGCATCGACATGCCCTACACAGTACCACGCAAAACCGAGGCAGCTTTTTCGAGCTGTCGATAGAAGAGAACCGCACTTGGGACGAGTGCATTCCGTGGAGCGCTCTCTCCAACAAAAGACCCCCACGCTGGCCAGGGGGTCCGGAGGGCGCGGCGGGGAACACCGTGGTTGGCACCCCTGCGCGGTGGCGGCCAGCCTCATTAGGCGTGCCAACCGCACGCGCCCGGGAGCCAGATCTTCGTGCCGGGGATAATTAAATTTTCATGCGCGTGGGTTATTTTTTAATCGCCGACGCGGAGGCCCGCGGTCACGTTCAGCGTAAACCGACGGACCGACCGACCGACCGACCGACCGACCGACCGACCGACCGACCGACCGACCGACCGACCGACCGACCGACCGACCGACCGACCGACCGACACGCGGCGGACAACAAGGTCGAGCGACCAACGAGGCGACGTATTGTCTGTACGTGGGAACCAACGCCACATGAACTTTTCAGCAACTCGCATGTGGAAAACAGATGAAATTAGAGGCGCGAAACTCATTCATGTTAATTCTGTGAAAATGGTCGATGGTCATTGTTCGAAAACGTGCAAAAACTGTCTCGTCAAAAAAGATAGAGAGCACGAGTTCTTATTACATTATTTTATGAAGTACCAAATCAATGCTATAAAGAGAAAAACAACTCATTCAAATAAAAAAATGTAAACATACGAAAAGGTTTTCAAGTCTGAAGTTAAGTCTTACAATAGAATGCTGTGGTGAAATATATCCAATGTTTTAATCCGTTAAAGAAAACTTTGACTCATCGTATAAATGGTATTTAATTTCGCAAAAACGTTTACAGCAGCATCACGATCATCTGTGGGAGTGTGGCAGCTGGAAGCCAATTCGTAGCTGAACTATATCTTTAGATAATTTCGTATGTTGTTGACGATGCATCTTTTTCAAATATAAAGAACCTTTAGCCCTTATGCATCCAAACGTTGCAGTTCGATACCATGTAAGCGAAATGCCATGTAATCAAATGCGCCGACCTTATTTCATTCAAGCATACATGACACCTACCACTAAAAAAAAATACTAAAAATGTAAGCAAAAGTAAAAGGTTAAAGACACACACAATACAAACAAATTAACTTTTGAAACGGAATTGCCACTTAACTCTTAACTCTAAAGGCACGCACTTAACAATTGTGTCAACATAACAATTTTATGTTTGTAGGCAAACAGATGAATACATTTGATGACATAGACTGCTTTGGTTCAAAACTTTTAAATATTTTTGGCCAGAGATACAGAGGTAGTTTTCAAAATGTGTATCTTTTTATTTTACAATAATATGTGTGAAGGAAATAAATAAGGATGATGAAATAAAAGTAATAATTTCGCCGTGAAAAATTGTTGATCTACAATATTCTTCATTGTTTGGGGCAGACAACAGCTTGAAGCGACATCTTTTGGCAAAAGTTGTAATTTGATCGATGACCGCATTTGTATTCCGCATGTATGTTGGAGTGCATTTGAGTGAATATGTGCGTATGTATGAAGTTCCTTGTGGTCTACAACACCAATTCTTTGCTTCGAGAGAAGTCCCTAGGATGGGGACCTCAGGCTCTATGGCTTTTGCCCTCAACCCCCCTACCCCGACGCGCAAAACGCCGATGGGCGTGACGTCCAGATTCAGCCGGAACCCAGTTTGCACTCGCGGCAACCTCCCCATACAATGCCTGGGTGGGGGACGTCCTGCTAGCTCAGAGCTTCTAGCTTTCCGGGGTAGTACCGGAGTCTCGACAATGCACCACTCACATGCATCGGGAACAAATTCCCTCCTCTATGCCCAGAGTATCGGGCCACTGCCACGACAAATGCGAGTGCCCAACTGAGGGTCACCTAAACTACGGTCCAGAGGCTCGGAGCCCCCATCTCGTCTCCACAGTACTTACCGCCAGCTATCGACGTGGGTAACGCCGAAACCTGGGACACCTGACGGGTGGTATCTAGTTTCCCGCCGAACTTTAAAGTGGGTTCTGGAACACTCCAAAAAGCATCCTTCGCCGGATCCTGCTCAAAGAACGACGCGTCATAGACCCAACTGTTGGGTAGCCGGGTGAACCCGAGTACCAGGAGCTTAGCATCGCCTTCTCGCTGCCTACACCATCAGGCTAACGACGTGAGCGGCAGTACGAGACTCAGGGTCCTGGTCGTCTAAAACACTCCACCAGAGACCACGACAACCTTCGCCATCGTGATCTCCCCTGCGGGGGGAGAGAATTTGTGCGCAGAAGGAAAAGCGACAATGAGTGAATCCACAATGACAATGAGTGAAGCTCTCCAATTCCAAGAGCTGTACAAGCCCGCAGCCATCGCGCCCAAAGAGTGTATGCACGCGAGGGGGTAGTAGCGGGGAGTATGCACGCTGTTTCTGTTGTGTTTCGCGCAGAAAACCCGCGTCCCTGTCCTCGCTGCGGACACGTACAGCACGGCACGGCACGGCTCGGCTCGGCGCGGCGCCGCGAGGCGAGGCAAGGCGTCTGCTGGGCTGTCAGCGCGCGTTGTATCCACTGTCAGCCGCACCGCGTCGTGTCGCGTCGCGCCGCGCGTATATGGCCAGGCGACACCACGGAACGCGCCGGCCGGGGGCCTGCTAGCAGCACGTGCATCCCGCAAAGCTGCAGTACACCGAGTGCATTCAGCAATGGTAGATTCAGAAAGAATTTCATGGGCGGAGGATTTGAGTTCCGATCCCTCATAACTATTTTAAAATAAACAGAGTATAACATTCTTTTTTGTCATGACCTTTACTATAGCGCGATAGAACCTGTTATTCACGTGAATCTTGGGCGCTGTCCTGGTAAAGGATGTCTCGCCGAAGACTTTAGCAATGGGCCTCGTCCAATCTTCTTTCTTGCTACCGACCAAATCCGACGAAGTAAAAATTTCGTAGACGACAACGAGCTATATAATGCAGTCTTTGAAATACTGAAAAAATATCTTAAGATTCGCAATGAACACTGTATATTTGATGATTATTGGGATATTCGTAAAATAATTAGTAATGGCTCTGAAGAGACTGATTTACTGTGTATCAATCTTCATTGTGCTCTACAATTGTGTCACATGGTGACATCACGGGCATACTTGGGAAAAGCATTGGCAACAGATTCTCTGACCACGCAATCTATCTTTATTGCCACCACCTCAAAGAGAACACATTAAGAACACACTGCAAAATTCGCTTCATATTGAAGCGAACGCCCATATTGTGGGCACGTGACATAAAACGACAAAGGGCGGTGAGGTACTTCGGATCTCAGAGATATAGTCAGTCTTTCTTCCTCCTCGATAAAAAATACACATGACTAATCTATCTCTGTCTTTATGTCTCCCGACAGAAGATCCATAAAAGCCCTACTTTAATCACTCTCTGAACTTCCTTTCTTTTCGAATTAGCTGAAAGATCGATTCTGAAATTAAACATTGTGAGCGATCTTTAGATGAAATGAAGACAACTGAATTGAATTTTTGAAGTTGTAATTAATATGAAATAAAATACAAGTATACGAGTATTGGACAATAATAAAAAAATAGGATGAATATTCCACAATATTAAATCGTACTAATATATTAACGCTCTTATTGATCTAATTACCAAATATTTGTATTTTAAACATGTGTGCGATTGCTCATTAATCAGTGGTCAGGTTTCCATTGTGCATCTTCTAAAACAGTTACTTGTAGTGCATATATAAATTACGTCCATAAATTCCTCGAGAAAAACATCACAAAAAAGCGCAACATTAGCTATTAAGTTAGGCTAATAGACCCTTTACCGTTATACTGTCTGGTGAACAAGTAGACTTTCAAATTTTGTTTCTGCTAGCAATAGTGTGTATTGGAACTGAGCGACTGAAAATTTGGTATTCTTGTTTCCCCGTGATTCATCCACCAGAGGAGTTCCGTTGTCCTGACACGCAAATGAAGAGATCATTGCAGCTCTCGCCAGTCCATCAGGGCTGTCCGACCACAGCGCGGGAAAGGCAACGGACGACGACGAGGCAAATCAATAAGGCAGGCGGCGGGCGGGCCGATGCACGCGCGCCCATAAGCACCTTATAAGGCCACGGAGACAGAGGCAACAAACAATTCCGTCCAGCGGCAATATCTCAATTGCTGCTGTCCGCGGCCCACTGTTCCATGCGCGTCGTTGCGAGAGGTTCACGTAGCAGCCGCACGCGGCGCTGCATGCTAGGGTGCGACACGGGGCACGCTCTCACGGTCGTCTGTGGAACTACTAAGTCCGCCTGGAACTGGTGCACAGCTTCTCCGCCTGGAGCACGGAGCTCATTTGCAGACCTGCTCTCGCAGAAGCAGGTACGTATCGTGGTGCGACGCGGTTAAAAGGTGAATCTGGCGACTCGCAAATAGCATTCGTATACGATATTGCTACACTATCAAGTGTTTACAATTTAACTGTATCGTGCAGAATGTAAATAATATATTACGGAGGTTTAGTAATATGGATCAATTACAAGTCTAAGTCTTCAAAACATTTTTGTCATCAAAATTCTTTACTTATGTTTCTCCCAGTCATGCTGGTGCTGGACCTCTCAGAGATGAGTAATTGTTAATGTTAACGTAATAATTTTGATGCAATAAACATGTTTTTAAAACTGAGACTTGTAAGACTGAACATACGTAATATATTAGTTACCTATCATTAGATAAATCAGCTAAAAAAATTAAAAAATAAATAGATGCCCATAATTTATGTGATTCATAATGTGTGTGCCTTGTGTAGAATTGGAATTTTATCTTCGAATTTTTGATTTTGGATGATTAACAAATTGTTGTAGAATATTAGCAAATTGTGTTCTAATTCAGATATTGAATAATATAATTTTAATACGAACTGGGATTTATTAGCAAGACCATACGTTTTACTTTACACAAGATAATTCTGAGCAAAAGGAGCAGAAAAAAGTCATGCAATAGCGATTGGAGTTGTGTTTTAAATGTCCATTTTTTCTATTTCTTTTCAATTAACCGACATGATATTAACAATGTGAAACGAGATGGTTACAAACATCCAGGTTAGCAACCATCATACTCTCTTAATTCGCCCCACTGCGCTATAGTATACCTTCTCATGCAAAGGTACACATGTATCGTCTACGGTGAATATTCGCCTACATATCTGGCTTTAAAAGTTTTCATAACCTTTACAATCCGGTCTCCGCATTATAATTAAAGCGGTTCTTTTGTAACCCAAATTCCCACGTATCCAAGTTTCTGCTTTCACCTTCCCCGAAATCTGAGTAATTTGATCGCTTCAAAACAAATATATTTAAATAAGAATCTTGATACAAAGAATTTTGCTACTACATGTGCCACTAAACCCCACAAGTACTTGATTGATTTGATTTGATTTTTTCGTGTTTCCGGGCGCGTCAACTGCTTTGGTCATTAGTCCCGTTCCTGTAGTGCATGTTTTTTCCTCGGGAGATGGCGGTGACCTTCCCCCGCTGGGTGGCGAGATCCGGCGCCGACCTACCGTCGGCTAGTAGGGTTTCCCCTAACCAGGACTCTCCCACCAGCGGGCACCGCCCCAGCCGGGACACGCTTTAAGCTCCCGATCGGTCTCCCGGAATATGTGGTAGTGTAGTGCATGTCAGTGTAAGTGTGTGTGTAAGGGGAGAGGATAGGACAAGGAAGAGAAAAGACATATCGCGCGCAGTCCGTGGCCCATTTGGTAGGGTACTGCTCCGGCATTCGCCTGGTGTTGATCGGAGAAACCACGGAAAACTACCGATCAGAGCAGCCGGCCTCTTGAATTATCCTCCAGCCAGCGACTGAATTTGACCTAGCTGAAAAGCTAGTGTCGAAAATCCTGCCGCCGTCCGGACTCGAGCGTAGGACCTCCCGGTCAGAGGCGCTGCTGTGACATCAGTTGATGCACTGAGCTACCGCTCCCGGTCCAACAAGTACTGTTTTTCTTTCCACGAGAGGTTAGATTGCGGGAGAAAAGGCCAAGGCGACTTTGTTTACATATCCCTGCCATCCACGAGAGACGACTGAAAATTCGAATGCAAGAGTACGTGACGCAGTGTTTTCGGGCATCTCATTGCAATGTGTCCCTCCTTTACGTGAAGTAACGGTCGGGGATTGACCTCAAGACCGCGGGAACGCGATGGCACGCTACGCGTTTGAAAGGTAATACCGTTCGCACAGAAACTATTCGCGCATCACTTGACGATTTGATCGCTCCTTCCCAGAGCTTTGCGAGAAAATTAAAACACGATTCATTACTCTCTCATATATCAAGGTTTTACTGCATTGCTTTTATTTCGATTCATCACAAAATATCCATGATTTATGATCAAGTGTATCGTGAACTCTTGGATACCTCGCATTACTAATTACATTCTTTTCAGAACGTTATTGTTATTATAAATTATCCTCGACTCCACAAGTCCTCCATTTTAATCCTGAAAGAAACTTCAAGATCAATTCTACAGGATAAATGCGGTTTCTATTCCTACAGTTCGAATAAGTTACTACTTAAGATTACAACGAAAAATATATCATCGAGCTAAAAATGCTTAAAAGCATCAAAGGCGATAGTACACTATACATCTAAAGGGAAAAGTGCTTGATTTTTCCTGAGTTGTACGTTAGAAGCTCGATGGCTACAATTACTAGAGGGAATAATATTATGCTTTCTCTACTGGGGTGTATATGCATATTTTCAGGGTCACAATATTTTTGTAAGAATCATAGTAAATAGCGATTTTCCTTCATGGCAAGAAAGTAAATGTTTCCATGACTAGAAGAGTCTCCGGACGATGCCGATAAGGGAAGTCTAGGAATCCCAGCCTGACATGGAAAGTCGCTTTTGCCGTGTGATGTACAATGTTTTGGAGACCTCAATTTTATGACAATTTGTCCACGGAAAAATAACATAAACATTGTACATCATATTATATTATGAGGTCACATAAACTCAAATTATGAGGTTTCCTATCACATGTTTTATTCGTCAAAAGTGATCATCTTTGACCCCACCTATATGCACCTTGCCCCGACTAGGAATTTGTAACATTTATTCTCAACCACCTATAAAGATGAACAGGTGGAAGTTTACTAAGCATAACAAAATATAAATAACCCTAGAATTGCATAAAACGTTAAAAAAAACAAAGAATTATATCGCGACGTGATCGATTTCCAAACATTTAGTGCTGAAACTTATTACCCACATGTGCAAAAGAAAATAAATGTCAGGATTTGTTGGCTAACTAATCTTCACATTTATTAACGAATGGCTGTAAACATAATTATTAAATAATTATGTTGTAATAAACATAATTACTTCCCTCAAAGGGATGAAGTAATATTACCTCGGTGATAATGTCGCAAATGCAAATTATTGCACGAAAGAAAACTGTTGTTTGCATATTCTAAAATACAAAAATTAAAAACGAAGATGGTGGTAATGTTTCATTTGATTTCAACACAACAAATGTCAGACAACAATCCATTATTTTTCAAAACGCGACACGGACTGCAGTGGCCAGTAGAAACTAATACCATTGATTTGCTAAACGCTGACAATCGTATTAGTAGCTTTATATTGGTAGAAGGAATCACACAGAACGTAGACCTACGTAGTACAATGGTAGAATCTTGAATCATATGTTCCATAGAATGCTCACTCATATTACTTTATAAACCTTGACGGTACCGTTCTTCGCAAAATTTTAATTTTATATTAGCATTCAGTTTTGATTTTTTAGTTTTCCACTCAGTGAACCAGTTATTCCGTTCCAGGAGTGATTTCATTAATATTTTGTGGATTTTGCTTTAGAAAAATACCATCGTCACTTATACAGCATAGGTATACATCCGAAACCCGCCTCAAGAAACTGAACCAGTGAACGTCGAACTTTATAGCGTATTGTTAGGGGCATGATGCATCAAATTATGGGGGTAATGATTAAAAGAGCATACACTCCACGTTACATCAGATGAGATCTGTATCAGATACATTCTCCATATGGCGCCAATGTGCTTATCAACATATATAATGCACAGCGAGTGCGGTACTTTCAACAAGCATTTGCAGTCGCATTGTTCTTCCTGACACTTCCTCATGGCCGATTCTTCATCGATGTTTAGACCGTTACATTCGAATAGGAATGCATGTTTAACGAGTGGGTGTTTCATGCGGATGTTGTTGCTGTTAGTCATGAGCAGAGGTCGCATTGACATTGGCCAGCGACTAAGCTTCAAGCATCAAAAATATGAGCAATATATTAACCAAAGAACTTCGTTTAAAAGTTTAAGGGCAATTAATGTTGAGATCAAAATATCAGTTTTATCTGAAGGTACGTTTTAATATTTCAATTGTAAATGTCAGGCTTTTAAAAACATTTCTTTCATGTGACATATTTTATTGCTCACATTGTAGTTTGTGGCCAATGAATTATGAATTTTTGTTTCTTTTCGTATAACTAAGTTAATTCATGAATTAAACACTGATAGTTTGTATTGGTTGTTACAACAGTAAATACAGACTAATGTTTTTGGTTATGACATCACACATTAAACAATATCTTCACGAAGGGCTGACTGGTTATACTGTGTTAGCTGCAAGGACCACACAAACTCAATATTTCAATGCATTGTTATATCTACAATATGTCATTTACAACAAGTAGCTTGTATAACCTTTTGTAAGAATCTAATTATTGGTCATTGGTATATCACTACATGGAAACTTACATTAAAATAAATGGCTACAAACAACATTAATACAATTGATTTCCTACAATCCTAATAGTATGTGTTAATTGTCAATAGCAATTAAGTTTTCTCATTCGAATGGAACTTCTTTGCAAAGAAGCAGTTCCGTATTACACTGCGAGTCTGAACTTTTCTTTCAGATGTATTCGCTATGTGAAAGTAAATATAACTAGCGCACCTGTACAAACATTCGCGCATGTTAAACCTCACACTCTTTCCTAACCTTCCATTTCTATATTAAGAGGAAAATTGTTAACTAAACGTGTTTATTTGTTTTAAAAACGTCTACTGGTTCATTATCAATAATTTTCTTCAAGGCCCTCTTAACCTCCCTCACAGGTTCTATATGTTTTTAACATAACAATACAACACACTCTTGTCAATCAATACATACTATTCTTATTTTACTTTATTACCTAACAGACAGGTGCATCCCTGCAAACGTGTATTCCGTACATCCGTGCAATACGCGCTTAGTATATCAAGTAATTTGTTTAACTAAATATGCAGTTGCAGATTCTGCACGTACGTATCTGAACAGGTAGGGTAGTTTCGAGAAGCGCAGAACCAGAAAAAAGTAATAGAATGTCCAAGAAAATCTCATCCTGTAGATTACGGTATGAGAAACTTTCCTTGGAAGTCTTCGACCTGAATAATCTTGGTTTAAGGCTCTGGAACGCTTCATTTGGAAGTTATATAACTATATAGATTTTAACAATGCTGTGCAAGTGTTACAGATTGCATTTGACATGAATATTTAAATGAGTTTATTCATCAAATCGTACATATTTTTAATCGTACACGTCTCCGTGAATTTCTGTGTTTTAGAGAATTCATGTATAAAGATTGGTTGCGTGTTACAGCCGCAAAACTCTATACTACATAAGAAAATAGTAGAGAATTCTTGGAGCATATTTACATCAGTTTTGCGAAAACAACTTTTCTGCCTTGGTTCTGACTAAGCGTGATTAAGATCACAGCGAACACAAGAAGGAACTACACATCACACAGTAAATACAGCGTAAGCATACGAGATAAGAAAACGACAAATCAACGTTCAACATGCTACAGAAAGATACCAAAATTTTTAGCTGAACGCCCGTGGAAAAATCCAACCCCAAGCAGAACATTCGGTCACCAAAGTTTCCCTCAACCAGAAGGAAAGGAATAACTTTCAGCAATCATTAGGGCAGTCAACGTCCAACTTCCGTGGTTTTGCACAACACGCTGATCGGCGTGAGTAATAAATACCGCTACCATTACTAAGACCATTACCCATCCGATCTCGATCAGGTTTTTCGTCCAGTTTCCCTGATCCATTGAGCAAATGCTGAGATGGCCCCTTGTTTTGCTTCTGGACATAAATGTAACTTCCTTTTCTGTGCACGTCTTCTAGAATTCAGTGGGAAATGCAGTTATTCAAATTATCGTTTCCATGTTGTCGCGGCAGGAAGTAATAAGAGCCAAAATTTATTGCTTATTTATCTTTGACAATAGATTTTATTACATGGGAGTTTTTTGTTTTTTCTCCTTTCAAAATTCAAAATTTTATTGCTTATTTATCCTTGAAAATAGATTTTATTACATGGGAGTTTTTTTGTTTTTTTTCTCCCTTTCAAAATTTCAAAATTCAAAATTTATTGCTTGTTTATCCTTGAACATAGATTTTATTGCATGGGAGTTTTTTTTTTCTCCCTTTCAAAAATTCAAAATTTAAGTAGTATATGAGTAAGTGTAGGGATCACAGAATTTTGAAAATGTGCACACAATTCACTTTTCCCATAGCACGTCATACGCAGTTTTTAACTGTTTTTCTGACGTAAAATAAATAAATAAATAAATAAGACGCCGCTCAAATCCTCCGCCGGCTGCGCAAGGACGACTGCGAAAGCCACGCCGCCCGGCGCGCGAGCTGGCAACCTGGCAGCCGCCTAATTGACCCGTTAGTGTTAATTAAGCGTGCAACTGCGGCGGCTAATGGCTACAGCCCGCCTAACGGCAGAGCTAAGATAAAGCGTGTTAAATGTTATGTCCCGCGATGCCATTACCGGCGGGGCGGCGGCTGCGGCGAGGGCGGAGGTGGACGTCGTGGCGAAGGCGGGGGTGGCCGCTCGCGAGCGGGCGAGGGAGGGGAAGTGCGGGTGGCGTGCGGGGCGAGCGTGATGGCTGCGGGGTGGGGGGAATGGTTGGTTTGGTTTGGTTTTTTCGTGTTTCCGGGCGCGTCAACTGCTTTGGTCATTAGTCTCGTTAGTGTAGTGCATGTTTTTTCTCGGGAGATGGCGGTGATCTTCCCTGCTGGATGGCGAGATCCGGCGCCGACCTAACGTCGGCTAGTGGGGTTTCCCGCTAACCAGGACTCCCACAGCGGGGCACCGCCCCAGCCGGGACAAGCTCTAAGCTCCCGACCGGTCTCCCGGAATATGTGGTAGTGTAGTGCATGTTAGTGTAAGGTGTGTGTGTAAGGGGAGAGGATAGGACAAAGAAGAGGAAGGAAAGATCGCGCGCGGACCGTGGCCCGTTTAGTAGGGTACTGCTCCGGCATTCGCCTGGTGTTCATCGGAGACACCACGGAAAACTACCGATCAGAGCAACCGGCCGCCAGCCGAATTCTCCTCCAGACAGTGACTGAATTCGACCTAGCTGAAGAGCTAGTGTCGAAAATCCCGCCGCCGTCAGGACTCGAACCAAGGACTTCCCCCCGGTCAGAGGCGCTGCAGTGACATCAGTTGATGCACTGACCTACCGCTCCCGGTGGGGGGGGAAGGGCAGGAAGTGGAGGGGACAGAGAGAGGTGTGGCGACGTAGGGGTCTGCCAGTGACCTCTCACCTTGCGCTCTCGAGGCGTCGAACCGCGCTGCGGCGACGCCAAATGCCAAGAGGCAATCGGCGCGCACTTCTCGCAACTCGACGCGCTCTTCGCCAAATGATCCCACTGGTCGAGGTACTTTGGCACACGCTCTCTTCTGTGGATGAGCCATACTCAATTCGACACAAAGTGTTGTTACCAGTTATACGTTAATTTTGTTTCGATTTAACCGAATAGGAATACTTCACCGAGTATAATACAAAAAGCAAATACTTTGTTTTATTCTTGATTCAAAGTTTAATTGATTTATGCAAAATATAAAATTATGAAACCTGTATATAAAAACTGAAATATGAAAATTGAATGTGAAAATAATAATAATAATAATATCAACTTATTATTATTATTATTATTATTATTATTATTTTGACAATCATATTAGTAATTAAAGAGCTTATCTTACAAAAGGGGTTAAGCGCTATTCTTTTAAAAACTGACTTCTTACTTCAAATTGATTCTACACCACATCCAGCATCGCCCAACCAAACTGTTACGCTGTGTAGTAGTTACTTGGTGTGCCAAAAGACATCGTAATTGCTACCTCAGGCAGCTCTTACCTTGCAAAGGAGTAGCATGTGACTCACGCCTCGAGTAGCTGTTCCAGTAGGTTTCTGTAACACTTTTTAAGATGTGTTTCGGAACCCAGAACACACGTAGAAGACATTAACAGAAATTTAACTTTACGGATATGTCCTTAACTAGCAGTCAGTATATTTAATAATTCAAACAAACAAAAAATATCAAAAACAGAAGTTCTTTTTAACTATCTAAGAAACTGCTTGACGAACAGCCCCTTTATACGACTGGCTCTTCAATCGGTATTAATAAGCAATGGTCTCTGACGTGGTGTTTACGAGAATGCCACCAATGCTAATGGCGGCGAAGTAAGAATCGATTAGCAATGGCGGGCGCAGAGAGAAGAAATATGCCCTGGCAAAGGCAGTCAGAAGTTAACATAAATGAAGACATGCAATGAGAAGTGTTGAATGTGACAAACTTGAAAGTTTCAGGAAATAAAAACAAAAGCAACATACATTCACATTACCAATGAGTTCAATGAAGCAGAAAATACGATCGTTTCACACCATTGGTAATATATCCCACAAACGACGTTTGAAAAGTAATTTAATTTTAGTAAAATATTTTAGTTTACATGGGTGGTCGGTGAGGAAGCCAGGGACGGTGAGGACGACAGAAACAGTGAGCACGGCAGAAGCGGAAACGACGGTAGAAGAGGAGAGGACGGCAGAAGCGGAGGGACGGCAGAAATGGAGAGGACGACAGAAGCGGAGAGGACGACAAAAGCGGAGCGGACGGCAGAGGCGGAGAGGACGGCCGAAGGGTAGAGGACAGCAGAAGCGGAGACGACGACAGAAGCGGAGAGGACGGTAGAAGCGGAGAGGACGACGAAGCGGAGAGGACGGAAGAAGCGGAGAGGACGGCAGAAGCGGAGAGGACGGCAGAAGCGGAGAGGACGACAAAAGCGAAGCGGACGCCAGACGCGGAGAGGACGGCGGGAGCGGAGAGGACCGCAAGATCAGTGAGAACCACAGGAGCTGGAAAGTCAGCAGGAACCGGCAAGGGGCCGCGCGGGGCCGCGCCCCGCTTCCCAGGCCGATCCGCCGCCCGCGGCGCGCATGTGCGCGGGGCGCATGTGCGCCCGCCCCACGCACACATGGCGGCGGCCCAGCGGCACATGTGCGCCCGCCCGCAGCCACCGCCCCGACCCTCGCCCGCGCTCGGGACCACTCCTGGACCTGCACACGCGCTCCCGACGCTCACTCCAATTCTTTGACCATAGAGTAAAGATGTGTACCTCTTTAGTCTATGCTTTGACCCTGGTGAATAAGCTGGTAAGTCAAGGAAACTTAATTTTACATGGGAGCAAAAAAACACGTTTAACTAATACTATAAATGAGGGATTAATGATATTCAAATAAAACCTACACAAAAATTGTTTTGTTTGAATATTACCTTCGTTTGAATATCATTAATCTCTGATTTAATTAATTTAATAAACGTTGTTTTTGCTACCCTGTAAAATGAAGTGTTTGTGATTTATCAGCTTATTCACCGGTATCAAAGAATTGTGAAAGCCAATTTTTATTGTTGTGTTTTTCATTTTTTATTGTGCTATTTTTCGTAATTTTGTTACAATTTTTATAACTTTTTCAAAATATTTCTGAACAAATTAAACAAGTCAAAAATATTTGCTCTATATTTTGATGAAAAATAATACGGTATTTCCTTTTATAGAAAATTATTAGATTCCACGTAGTGAACTTGCATTTCTAAAAAAAAAAATAAACCACTTTAAACATGTGTCAAAATGTTTAAATAAAATTTTATTTTTTAACTATTGCAGCAAGCTTACTGGGTCTTTCTTTAAAAAGTGGAGAACATTAAACTCTCTATGTGACATTGTACACTTGTTCTTATAACCTCAAAATGCTGGTTATAAGGAGAAAACCAAATTGTGCACATAAAACCACGTTTAAGAGAAAAATATCACAAGGTTGCGCCAACTTATGTTCAAACCCTCGCCCCCAGTTCTGAATTACAGTCGACTCCGGTTATAGTGAACTTTACGGCACTAACTTTTTTAGTTCACTGTATCAGAGGTTCACTATACCTGATGATGACAAAATTAAATAAAATTTATCCGCAATTATTGATTTTATTAATATAGAGATACAGCAAAATTCATTAACAGCACGAACTGAAATTTCACTGATTGAATTGCTGTAGATCCAGAGTTCGTGCCTCTCTATACTTGATTCTGCATTGTGCTCTGTCTCTAATTATCGAAATGCGGTCTAGATACTTTTCAATGCCTCTTGCACTGTCGGAACACCTTCCCACTCTCTGAAAACCCTTCAACTCGTCTATTACCATACAAAATCCAATGAATTTCCAAGACTTATTTCCTACGTTCACTATAGCCGATAATCAGGTTCACTATAACCGAATCTTCTTATGGTTATTTCTAATGTAAGTAAAGCGGGATCAGTAACTTAAGTTCTCTATAACCGAAAGTTATTGGCGGATTCGGTAGTATAATGGTCAGCTGGACTGTTCTACCCGAGTTTGCGGGTTCAAACCCGATCGAAGCCGTGGATTTTTAAGGGCGAAAAATCCTTCGTACGCCTACAATCGGAGGGGAAGTAAAGCCGACAGTCCCATGTAGTAGATTTACTGCATGTAAAATATCCTCAAGCCTAAAGGAAGCCTCTGAGCAAAATTGAGATCCGCCAGTTTCGTCGCCCAAATAATACCTCCTTTCTCCGCTAGGTGGTGAAAGGAGCGTAGCGAAATTTGCGTGGTTAGACGGAAGAGCGGGCCTGATAGCCCGAGTCTCGCCACGTAAAATAAGGCATTAACTAACTAAGGTTCACTAAAGGCGAGTTTACTATAACCGAAGTCGACAGTATTTTGGTCGCGTGGAGAGCTGCGAGCACGGAATAGCGGCTGCGCCTCGCCAGAG